>CM022300.1:77400355-78086682 GCA_011799875.1 Thinopyrum elongatum | reverse complement strand
TATAGATCCTTGCTTGCTGAGTACTTCGGATGAGTACTCACGGTTGCTTTATTTTCTCTTTTCCCCCATATACCCCACCTTGATGATACACCAGACGATGGAGTCCAGGAGCCAGACGCCACCACCGGAGCCTACTACCAGGCGGGTCCAGAGGGCACGTACTACTGGATCGAGCCATCTGACCAGGAGTAGGATCGGAGGCTCCCAGGCAGGAGGCCAACGCCTTTCGATCTAGTGTCGCTGTTTGTGCTAGCCTTCTTAAGGCAGAACTTGTCTAACTATGTCTGTACCCAGATATTATTTGTATGACTGACTCATGTATTCGGATCTTCGGATCCCTGGTCTGTAATATTGTGGACCTCCGTTTATTTGTGTTTAGAGTTGTGTTGTGATATCTTCCCGTGAGTCCCTGGGTTTGATCGTACACGTTTGCGTGTATGATTAGTGTACGATTGAACCGGGGGCGTCACATTGCCGAAATTGAATATTGAGGTTCTACATTACCACAGTTTTAAATATACATTGCACCCAAACTAATCATTATGTTTTAGATACTAAGGTTTTGAAAAGACTTTGGCTAAATTAAGCATAGTTGATTTTTTGACGACATCTCCCAGGTTGCATTCATTTATTTCAACAGATCTGCTAATTCAATTAGTTAAATAAATCAATCAAGTTATATGATAATGTGCATCTCTTATTTCATCATTGGAAGCCATTTTGGTCATTAGTCATTACAGAACAACAGATAGGCATATTGTAGGCTGAAGTAGGGGTTGTTTGATATTACTAGTTGAGGTGGCTTTTGGCAAAACTGTTTTCCCAAGCTCGGGAATAGGGATTTGGAGTTTTTCTGTTCTCGAGAGAGTTTCTAGAGTAGGGAGAAAGGTGAGGCCTTTTGATCTACAAATACATCCAAATTTGAGTGTTAAAATTGAAGATTTGGAGCCTCTGCCTCGTACTTGGTTCATTGCTACAGTGGAGGGTTGCTCTCCGTATATCCTTTGATTTGGTGTTTTTTTTGTCATATTGGTTGCTTTTCAAGTGCTTGCTATTCGGACCTATTGCTTAAGTATAGTTTGATTGGGTTGATATTGGAGGCATGACATACATGAATTTTTTGATACATTGATGCTTGTGTTGGGGTATTGATGTTGTTGTGAGCTCCTCTCTCGTGTATATTGTTATGGTGAACATTATATAGCTTGGTGTTTGTGGATTTTATTATATGGTTCAGATTTCTGCATGCACACAAGGTATTTGTGAAATGCATTAGAAGAACTAGCTCGCTATTTCAGCCGCTTCCGCCGCCCCTCTACACTCACAAATTATAACCATATGATTTTACACGAAGATTCGATATCTCAAAAAACAAACAGAAAGTTCAAAAATAAAATCCACAAGAACAACCACGTAAAATTGATGTCGTTAATTGTGATTTAACTATTTCTCAATCAATTGAGAATGAGCAAATCCGCTAAAATTACTAAGTACTCCCTCCGTAAAGAAATATAAGAGAGTTCAGATCACTAAAAAGAATTAGTGATATGAACTCTCTTATATTTCTTTGCGGAGGGAGTACTAATTTGGGCTACATGTAAGGATCGCTTTGTGATACAGCAAGCAATGATTTCTTGGATTTGGTAGCATTACCCCCCAAAAAAAACTTGGATTTGGTAGCACTTGGCACACTCCCGGAACGAAATTGCTGCACGTACGACGCTTGGTTATACGTTAGGTGTTAGTAGTAGTTCACGAACCAATCAAGCAAGAGAAGTATATATTTACAGAAACCAACGAATCAAGGAGACGCGCGCTTTTCTCCGGCCGGACGGCGAACTCCGACGGCTCGGTCGTCAGAAGCAGCTCGGCGGTGTGACCACCCCGGACGCGGACCCGCCGGCGTTTCGGCACCTGGCCTGCGCCGGCCGCTTGTGCCGATACGTCAACCTGATGTTCTTGAGCCTGATCCCACTGCAGGGGTTGGTGTCGCTGCAGTCGAACTTCACCGCCACGGGCGTCTTCGACGTGCCCTCGATGTCCTCGTACGACACGTCGCTGATCTGCACCCCCGAGCTCTGCATGCACAGACAACAGCAGAGTTCGTGATACAGTCGAAAGTCGATGGCTTCACGCGTAGGGAACTTGAGATGAAGATGCTCCGCAATGGTGGCATCTCTTACGTACCTTGCCCGGGCATTCGACTTTGCGGTTGCGGGGGCAGTAGTTCTGGTCCACGAGGATGGGGTTCGCCACGCGCTGCATCTTGACCTGGTAGAAGGAGACGCCCGTGACGGAGTCAGGGTTGGGCATCCCCCACGTCTTGATCCGCAGGCCGTTCATCGTGCCCGTCAGCACCGCCCTCTCCACGGTCACGTTCCTCACCCCCTCCTCGCCGGCCTGCCCTCCCAGGCTCCCTATGCTGCCACCATCCATCCAACGCAAACACAAAACCAATGCTATCTATCAAACGCTGCGCAAACGAAATCACAAGCAAACACAATAATGGATGATGAACTGGCAACTGAAGGTGGCACCTGATGCCGTGGCCCGGGCCGCACTTGATGTCCCTGATGAGCACGTCGGAGGTGCCGGGCCCCAGGGAGACACAGTCGTCGCCGGTGCTGATCGTGGTGTTGAGGATGCTCACGTGGCGGGAGAGCTGGGCGTGGATGCCGTCGGTGTTGGGGCTATTGGCCGGCGCGACCATCCTGACGCCCTGGACCGTCACGCCGGTGGAGTCGAAGATGGCCATGTGGACGTTCTTGCTGTCGAGCAGCGTTAGCTGCTTCACGCTCACGCCCTTGGACTGGCTAATGTCCAGCGTCTGCAAGTGCACGTACGTACGGCGTCCGTCACAAGGAAACAACCCAATCGCATTGCAAAGAAATAAACAAGAGAACTTCATGTCATCACTCACCGTGGGGCCCTGCCCAGTGCACCTGCCGGCCTTCTTGCACGCCCAGTACTCCTGCCCCTGCCCGTCCAACGTCCCGCCGCGGATCGCCACGCCGTCGGCGTGGTGGAACATAATCCACGCCCTAATGTCCACGGCCGGCGGCGCGAAGACGGTGCCATTGTCGTCGATGGCCACGACCACGCAGGCGCTTCGACAGGGGCCCTTGAAGTAGGCCTGGCTGAGCAGGAATCTGCCCGCCGGCACGCGCAGCACCGGCCGGGAGCCGGAGGGCCCGGTGTCGTTGCACGCCGCACCCCACGCGGCCAGGAACGCCCCTGCCGAGTCCGCCCCGCCGTCGGGCCTCGCGCCGTAGTCCACCACATTGTACTCCGCCGCCTTCGCCGTCAATGCCATCCATGCCGTCAACGCGACCAGCAGTAGCGAGAGCCTATGGACGCTCATCCTCCGGGCCTTTTGTTTCCGGTGACCGACAGACGCTATCTCCTGAGTTTATGATGATGATGTTGATTCGATATGAGGCTATCTTCGTGAGTTTATGATGATGATGATGATTAGTAATGTAACCCTGGTTTTGCGGCATTAATACGCCGAAGAAAACGCTATTCGTACGTAAAGGTTTAACGAAAATTTTACGCAATGACTCGGACCCGGCAACGCGAGTCGTGCGTGGCTGCTGACGAGCAAACTGAGATTTTCCCAGGAGAGAACGTGGGCTCGTGGGATTCTTTGTGCGTTCCTTGTTTCCTTGTACTATCAAACTTGGCGCCACCGGCCGTATGTCGTATTTCCTCCGTCCCAAAATAAATGTCTCAAATTTGTCTCAAATTTACACTAGAACTAGTGCAAAGTCAAGACACTTATTTTGAGACGGAGGGAGTACCTGAATTGATCTCCATGCTCCGACCTTTTTGTATCCTAATCATAGGTGAAGGTGAGGCGAGATTGATCTCTTTCTTAGTACAATTTTGACATCCTCTTTTCCTGCACATCCTTGATCGATCCTGGCATGCATGTGGAGATATGACGACCGTAGATTGATTTCAGTGCTCATATGTCCTTAATTAATCAAGATTTTTTGGAAATTGATTTTGTTCTTGCTAGCCTGTTCCCCGCACTTCTGCACTTCCTTGATTAGGGATTAACTCTCACCATGATGACCTAATTGCTTTGTTCATGGCTTCTAAAACAAGGCCACAAGGGTGTATTAAGTAGAAGAAAAGTGAAGGGAAAGACGATGTTTCGAAAAGGCTAGTCCTCGGCAGTCGGCTTCCTTTTGGGTCTTACTTCTAGAGACTAGAATTGTTCTCCCAGCTTTCACAAGGGTGTAGTAAGTATTTATATTCATTCAAATTGTTTTCATAGCTTTTACAAAAATAATTCCAGCAAGATACTTACATGTTCATGTTTTACAGGAATGGACGACCAAGGTACTAGTGTTCAGAAATCAAGCAATGACATGCCAAATTTGAACAAAGTGGGTGCCATTGTACAGAACCATGGTGAAATTTAGTCAGATATAGCAGTTGAGGACTCTAAGAGCATCTCCAGCAGGCGCGCTAATTTTTTTTTACAGCATCGAAATAGCCTTTTTTTTTTACCCACAGCAGGGCGCTTGCTTCAGCAGCCGCTGCAAAATATGACGCGGCGCTATAGCTCCAGCAGGGGCGCTAAATTTACAGTGCGCGCGAGCAGCTGGCGCTTGGCAAATATGACCAACACATATCCATTTTGACAGTATGATGATGTTTCAAACATTAAACAAGTGTGCAAAATAAGAGTTGGAGCAACATATCATAGTTCAATTGTATGTCATAGTTCAAAATCACCTAACCAAGTTCATGACAAATAAAAGTTCACACAAACAAATGGCACATCAACAATCATGCCACATCATCATCATCCTCTTTTTCCTCCTCATCCGAAGACGATTTTTCCTCCTCCTCTCCATTTTCAAGCGCCGCATCGTCATCGGGAGTTCGGATGGTGTTCGCAAGATCACCAACGGCATCATGCGAAGGTATGTGAGGCACACCGAAAGCCATGCGTCCACCCATGTCACCCGGAGGTGCTCCCATGCCTCCTATGAGAGACTCAAAACTCATGTCTCCCACGAGAGACCCAAAACTCATGCCTCCCAAGCCTCCCATGGTAGCTCCGAAGCCACTCATTCCTCCCGTAGATGCTCCCATGCCTCCCATGCCTCCCAAGCCGCCCGTGGTAGCTCCCATTCCTCTGAAGCCTCCCATGGTAGCTCCCACGCCTCAGAAGCTTCCCATGCTTATTCCCAAGCCTCCCATGGTAGCTCCCATGCCTCTGAAGCCTCCCATGGCCCCCATGCTTGCTCCCTGTTACACCGCGAGAATCTTGCTACAGTAATCTTCCCCTAATATGCCATGTCATCATAATTTTCATATTTAAAATATATTTAAGCAATTAATTCAACTCAAATTTAAATTCTTAATAGATGTGCAGAAAATATTCTTTCAAATATTAAAATAAAATTGTTCATAATTTTTCAAATATTTTGTAAAAAATTATCATCATGAAACTAACATCAATTGAATTATCAGAATGCACCTAACATCTTTTAAATGACCCAACAACATTTAAATTTGCTATTTGGTTTAAAACAAATAATTATATATATCCAAACCACCTGAAACATTGTGTGCTAGTTCAAATGGTATCCAAGTATTTATGTGCCATTTTCCATATTCGACAAAATTCAGTTGCTAATAAAATTAATTGAAAATCAGAGGAGGAAATAAAAGACACAAAATTTAAAAAGAGAAAGTGCAAAAGCCTACTGTGCACATGGGCTCTAGTGCAACGGTGCATCTAGCCCAGCCCACCTACCCCTCTCCTTCCTCTTCTGTTCACAGAGGGGAGGTGGACGCCGGGCAGCCGCCCGTGGCCGCGATGGCCACGTGCCGGCCATCCCGCGCCTCCCCGTCGTTTCCCCCGGCAGATAAGAGCCTCCCGGAGCCCCCAGGGTAACCCTAGATCGAGCACTCCCCCTCGTTCGCCCTCTCCCTCTCCGCTTCTCTCGCCAGTGCGTGCTCGTCAACGCGCTCCCGTCGTTGACGCGGCCACCGGCCACCGTTCGCCGCACTGACTAATCCAGGAGGACCGCCACCGTCGACTTCATCCATTCAGAGCATCAAATCGAGCAAAGCCGTCCCGTGCGCTCGCCATCAAGCTCCTATTCACCGCGTACATCACCGGCCGCCATCGTCGATTGCCTCGTCTCCAGTCCACCTCCGGCCTCCCCGTCGCTTCCGTTGGAACCGTTGTGAGCTCCTCTTCCAAAGCCCCCTCTCCCCCTCTCGATTTCTTCGCCGTAGCCGTCGTCCCCAAGCTCGTGGCCGCCACGGCCGGAGCTCGTTCGAGCTACCTCGCGCTGCTGCTTCCGTGTTTGCGTGTCCTGCTGCTTGCTGTCGTAGCTGCTCTGCTGCAGGCTGCTCTGCTGCTGCTGCCACTCCTTGCGCCGGGGTACGCCCGCGCACCGCTCGCCCGCGCCCCCGCTGCCCGCATGCGCCGCGCTCACCTGCTACTCTGCTGCTGTTGCGATGCGCTGCTGCCTCCTTGCTGTTGCATGCGTGCTGCCTAGCTGCTGCTTTGCTACTGCTTCTACCTTCTCGTACCCCGTTGCTGTTGCTCGCGCCGTAGCCGCCTAGCCCACGCGCATCTTCGGTTGCTCCTGTGCGCTCCCGTGCCATGGCCATGGCTTGCCTGCGCTATGTGCATGGCCGTGTGTGAGGCCGGTTGGCTCTCTATACATGCGGCCAACCCAGTTAAGTAGGGCCTAATTAAAAGATAGTTAGGGGTACTTAGGGCGTGTTCGGGAGCCCTCCGGCTCCTCAACTCCACGACCCCAGGTCTGGAGCTGAGCCGAACGCTCCAAATCATGGTTATGGAGTTGAGAAGCTGGCTATCACGGGAGTGTATTTTAGGTGGAGTTGAGGAGCGAGCAATTCCCAGCTCCCAGGATCTGAAGAAGCGAGAGTTGGCCTAAATTTACACCTTGTTGCCACCCCAAAGTGAGCGAGCGTACCGGTTCGAATAGGCATGCAATCCCACTATCGAACAACTCTGTCCATTCCACGAGAGAACCACCAGGCCTATAGCCCATCCACAACTTTACCAGCGAATTGGGTTGTGAGCCTGCTACAACTTTCCAGCTGAATGGGCTACATTGGGACAATTTCACGGGCTTGAGGCTGGCTCCTCGTACGAGCGAGAAGCTGCATCGCCGAACTCTTCGCTCGCTCCCGGATCGCTCGGAAGAAGCCGGCGAAAGGATCCTGGTGATGGAGTTGAGGAGTTGGAGGCCGTGGAGGGCTCCCGAACACGCCCTTAGTGTTAAGTTAGCTTGTAGTCTATGGCAAGTGGGACCCCCATGATTAAATTAGTTAGATGATTTATTGACACATGTGACAATGACATGTGGGCCCCTTTGAGACCAGTCAAATCAACTGTTGACTGTACCAGATGACTCATCCCCTGGACCCCACGAGTCAGCCTCTCTGTTGCACTGCTGAGTACACTTCTCTGAGTACACTTAGTATTTTTGCTATTATTTTCGAATTAAGGTAAATCTAGAAAATTCATTTAAACTTTGAAAATTCATAGAAAATAAACTGTAACTCGGATGAAAATAATTTGTATATGAAAAACGATCAGAAAAATATGACAAATCTGAATACGCTGTCCTCATACCTGCCACATGCCCCCATCACAGCAAACATGGAACCTTACCCTTCGGATCGTTTGTCCGATAAATGCCTGGAGCCAGGAAAATATTCCCGGATATTTTCCCGCTCCGCCTATAACACTTAGCACTGCGTTAGGTCACCCCTAGCATATCCTACTATCATGTCATGCTTTCTGTTGCAATTGTATGCCTGTTATTTATTGTTTCTCCCCCCTTCTTCTCCGGTAGACCCTGAGACCGCCACCGATACCCCTGAGATCGACTACATCGACGATGACCCCTCCTTCTCGGCAGAGCAACCAGGCAAGCAAACCCCCCTTGATCATTCTGATATCGCCCATTCCCTTCTCTTTTATGCTTGCATTAGAAGTACTACTGCTTTTGTATGATCCTATTTTGATGCATGGCCTGATTTTGTAACCTGCAATTGTTACCTTACCTGCTTATCCTAAACCGCTTAGTATAGGTTGGTTAATGATTCATTAGTGCCCCTCCCCTTGTCCCTGTTGCCCCCACTGGATTACCAGGTGACTCGATCAACGTGATCGACGACCAGGGCCTGACATAGCACATCACACCCCCCTTAGTTGTACGATTCTGCAGAGCTACTATCGAGTGTCGAGGGTGATACCTCGTAACGCACTCCTGATGATAACCATGTAGTGTAGTTAATCGGTCGTGGTCATCGAGGGTGATTCCTCCTTCACCATTCCCGATACGACTCTGTCGTGCAACACCGCAAGTGTGAACCTCGAGGGTGATTCCTCCTAAGTTCACCTTGATGATTACATCAAGTCGATTTCAGTGAGGGTGATTCCTCGGGATTCCCCTTTGGTGTATGGACACACGGTTACTTTGACTTAACCACAAGAACATGATGACATCGGGTCGGCCCTGAGGGGTACCCGCAAATGATGTGAAGTCGGGTTGACCTGGAGGGTACCCGCGAGATAATTACGAGGCGCGGCCGGGCAGGCAGACCGCCCTTGGAGTGGGCTGGGCCTGGCCCTTGCCGCAAGTCCTCGAGATGGGGCGACATGAGCACTGATCGTCACCACGCGCTCCTAAGTCACTAATGAGATTGGGTATTTGATCTGAGTTGGTTTTGACCTATATGCACTAACCTCCACGCGGGACAAGGTATGTGCAACCGACGTCGTAGTATCAGCCAAAGCTCTCCAGACGTTAGCGACTGAGCGGCGCGTGCCGGGTTGGACTGGAACGCCTGCGCTTGTATAAGGGGGCTAGGTCTGCTCCCGGTCGCCCACGTAACATGCAGGAGTGCAAAGGGCGATGGGCCCAAGACCCTTGCGTGCTTAGGATGTAGACCGGCGTGCTGGCCTCTCTGTTGAGCCTAGGTAGGGCTGCGACGTGTTGATCTTCCTAGGTCGGGAATGACCCATGAAAGTGTGTCCGGCCAGAGATGATTGAGCGTGTCGAGTAATATGGTGCACCCCTGCAGGAAAGTTAATCTATTCGAATAGCCGTGTCCACGGTAATAGGACGACTTGGAGTTGTATCCCGATCTTTACAACTAGAACTGGATACTGAGATGTGGATTGGATATGGTGGCTCCGGGCTTTCTTGCAGGGAGTCGAGGAAGGATCTGAGCGTTAATATTACAACATACTTGCTTAATAATATGCTATTGTGTACTCTTCTAAATGATGCAAGATGCTTGAAGATGCTAGTCTTCGATAGGCTAGGCTTTCCCTTCTCTTTTGGCATTCTGTAGTTCAGTCCACAGATATGGCCCATTCCTTTGATACTGATGTATACTTAGTTTAGATCTGATGTAAGTCTTGCGAGTACTTTGGATGAGTACTCACGGTTGCTTTGCTACCTCTTTTTTCCCTATACCCGATGGCTGCGATCAAATGACGGAACCCGGGAGCCAGATGCCGCCACTGACGACTACTACTACCCCGACAGAGCCTACTACTATGTGGAGACCGCCAACGACCAGGAGTAGTTAGGAGGCTCCCAGGCAGGAGGCCTTGCCTTTTCGATCATTGTTGCTTTTGTGCTAGCCTTCTTAAGGCAAACTTGTTTACTTATGTCTGTACTCAGATATTGTTGCTTCCGCTGACTCGTTTGTATTTGAGCTGATATATTCAAGCCCTCGAGGCCACTGGCTTGTAATATAAAGCTTGTATGACTTTAATTTGTGTCTAGAGTTGTGTTGTGATATCTTCCCGTGAGTCCCTGATCTTGATCGTACACATTTGCGTGTATGATTAGTATACTATTGAATCGGGGGCATCACACTCCCATGCCTACTATGGCCATGGATCTTTTTTGGACCAAGACTTCATCACGGGAAAGATTGATGAACTCCTTTTGCCTATCATCGAAGGTAGATGTGTTCGTGAAGAACAAGCACTTCTCCCATTCCAATAATCTAGCTCGCTCCTCCATGGCCAATTTCTTCTCCTCCAATGCCACATTCCTCTCCTCGGCCGCCACCCTCCTCTCCTCGGCCACCGCATCTTGGCTCCTTGCCATCCTCCTCGCCTCGTTTGCTTCCTTTCTTGCTTTCACAATAGCTTCCATAGCATTTTTTAACTCATCATCTCCTTTCTTCTTCTTCTTCTTTTCTTTTGCTTCTTTCTTACCTCCATTTGGTCTTTTTGGCTTGGAGTAGGCAACCGAGTTTGGTGTAGGGCTTATCTTGCCTCCATCACTTGATGCCTCCTCCTCATCATCATCATCCAAATCAATAGTTGCCTTGCTTTTCTTGCTCTCCTCTTGGTCATCACGGAGCTTCCATTTCTCTTCATCCTTCAACACATTGTAGCAATGGGGCAACACAAATGCTCTCCCTTTCTTGACCTTCCCTTTCTTGGTCTTCTTCTCTTCTCCTTGAAATAAGTTTTGTGCAATAGTGAGCTACAAACAAAAGAACAAGTTAGCACTTGAAACACCAAAGAAGAAGCATGAACATGGAACATAAAGAAATGACACTTACCCTATCTCTATCATTAGTTCCACTTGGGTTTATCGTGTCAACCGCCTTAAGTGATGCCGCCCACCTTTGACAATCTTTGTTGATTGTCGACCGCCGGGAGCGAAGAGATCTATCGGTGCGCTCAATTCCACTCTTGTTGTGTATATCTCAAAGTGCTCCTTCATCCAGACCCAATATGTATCTTTACTTTGGTCCCCTCCAACGTTGGCATCCATAGACACATGCAACCATGTATTGCATAGCAAGATGTCTTCGTCCATGGTGTAGTTGCCCACTCTTCCTTTCGGTGCATCGACGATACCCTCACCATCCTCGTCCACCTCAAACTCATGATCATCTTCATGCACTTCATTGGTTTGAGACCAATGAGAATTGTTGGAGTCAAACCTATAGTTGACATATATGTGTCATCATTGAAACTACAAAATATGTAGAAGAAAACTAAGCTATCCATATGTATCCGTTCATGTAAAAAACAATAAGAAAAAAAGGGGGGCGAAATCATACCTTGTGGGCATTTCATCAAACACCTTGTGCACATCGACCGCCGGTGCAACAAATTGCGAGCTCTCCGGCGCTTCGGTCGGCGGAGGCGCAGTCGGACGCCCTACAAGTTTCTTCTTCGGCTGCCTAGAAGAGCCGTCCACCGCTTTGTTCTTCTTCCGGGACGCCGTCGCCGCCGCCGCATTCGGTCGCTTGGAGACAGGGGGCCATGGCTTCACAGTGGGCGGCGGCGCGACGCCACCCTGCAAGGTCGTCTGTGGCGCCATGAAAAGGCCGCGCGCGAGACCGGTGCTTGGAGGAGGGCCGCCGCAGGCGAAGCCGAAGCTCAACCCCGCGCTAGGGTTTGCGGCGGAGCAGTCGCGATGTAGGGAGGGTTGGGGGATGTCGGCGCGGCCCTCCATCGGTCGAATTTCGCTGCCGGCGGCGCGGGACAGGGCGAAGGCGGGGCGGCCGGAGAGGTTGGCGGCAGTTGGTCGCTCGCACGCGGGAACGGGCGCACGAAATAAGCAGCTTGTGTTGCTGTTCTACTCCATGCGCTGAACCCATTATACCGTGCGCACGATTGTTGCGCGGCTGCTGGAGCGCCCGTTACGGCCCCGCGCGCAAAAAAAAAATTGTTTTTCCAGCGTGCGGCTAAGATAGCATGCCTGTTGGAGATGCTCTAAGCTTGGTATGACCTTTGAAAGTGAGAAGGATATTTTGGAATACTACACAGAATATGCCAAGGCGGAAGGTTCTGGTGTGACGAGGAGAAGCTCAAGAACTTTCTATGCTGGTGAACTGAAATACCTTACACTCGCATGTGCTCGCGAAGGTAAAACTCGGTCCAAAACAAGGAACCCTTTGAAGCCAAATTCAATAACCGGGTTAGATTGTAAAGCTAAAATCAATGTTACTCGTCGTATTGATGGCAAGTATCAGCTTTTGACTGTTATTTTGGACCATAATCATAAATTAAGCCCACAAAAATCCTGGTTGTTCAGATGCAATAAGAAAATAGACATGCGTGTTAAACGAAGGCTTGAGTTGAATGATTGAGCTGGTATACGAGTAAACAATTTTGTTGTGGCAGCCGATGGTCATGACAACCTACCATTTGGTGAGAAAGAGTGTCGAAACTATTTAGAGAAAGTGACAAGATTGAAACTTGGTGCTGGTGATGCTGAAGCAGTCCATGATTATTTTGTGATAAATGCAATCAAAGAATCCAAACTTTTTTAGTGTCATCGATTTTGATGATGAATCTCGTCTTAGAAATTCTTTTGGGCTGATGTGAGGAGTAGAGCATTATATGAGTCCTTTGGGGACGTCATTACATTCGATACAACATATGTGACGCCCCTGATTCAATAGTACACTAATCATACACGCAAACGTGTACGATCAAGATCAAGGACTCACGGAAAGATATCACAACACAACTCTAAAAGTAAATAAGTCATACAAGCATCATAGTACAAGCCAGGGGCCTCGAGGGCTCGAATACAAGTGCTCGATCATAGACAAGTCAGTGGAAGCAACAATATCTAAGTACAGACATAAAGTTAAACAAGGTGCCATAAGATGGCTAGCACAAACTGGGATACAGATCGAAAGAGGCGCAGGCCTCCTGCCTGGGATCCTCCTTAAGCTACTCCTGGTCGTCGGCGGCGGCCTGCACGTAGTAGTAGGCACCCTTAGAGTAGTAGGAGTCGTCGAAGGTGGCGTCTGGCTCCTGGGCTCCAGCATCTGGTTGCGCCGTCTGAGAAGAATGGAAAAGGGGGGGAAAAGAGGGGGCAAAGCAACCGTGAGTACTCATCCAAAGTACTCGCAAGCAAGGATCTACACTACATATGCAATGGTATCAATGAAAAGGGTAGTATATGTGGACTGAACTGCAGAATGCCAGAATAAGAGAGGGATAGCTAGTCCTATCAAAGACTACGCTTCTGGCAGCCTCCATCTTGAAGCATATAGAAGAGAGTAGCTGGTAAGTTCACCAAGTATCACCGCATAGCATAAACCTACCCGGCGATCCTCTCCTCGTCGCCCTGTGAGAGAGCGATCACCGGGTTGTATCTGGCACTTGAAAGGGTGTGTTTTATTAAGTATCCGGTTCTAGTTGTCATAAGGTCGAGGTACAACTCCGGGTCGTCCTTTTACCGAGGGACACGGCTATTCGAATAGATAAACTTCCCTGCAGGGGTGCACCACATTACCCAACACGCTCGATCACTCTGGCCGGGCACACTTTCCTGGGTCATGTTCGGCCTCGGAAGATCAACACGTCGCAGCCCTACCTAGGCCTAACAGAGAGGTCAGCACGCCGGTCTAAATCCTATGCGTGCAGGGGTCTGGGCCCATCGCCCATTGCACACCTGCACGTTGCGTGGGCGGCCGGTGAGCAGACCTAGCAACCTCCTTTACAAAGGAAGTTGCGTTACGCGGTCCAACCCGGCGCGCGCCGCTCAGTCGCTGACGTCTAGGAGGCTTCGGCTGATACCACGACGTCGAGTGCCCATAACTGTCCCCGCGTGGTGGTTAGTGCGTATAGGCTCACGGCCAGACTCAAATCAAATACCCAATCTCGTTAAGCGTGTTAATTGATATAACCGCGGACGCCGACCAGGACCAGGCCCACCTGTCTCCTAGGTGGTCACAACCTGCCCTGTCGCTCTGCCACAAAGTAACACTCGGGGGCCGTCGGGAACCCAGGCCCACCACTACCTGGATGGAACCACCTGCCCCTTCAGCCCCCATCTCCGAACAGAAACATAAGTATGTAATAGTATATAATATATGTACCCGTGATCACCTCCCGAAGTGATCACGGCCCAGTAGTATAGCATGGCAGACGGACAAGAATGTAGGGCCACTGATGTAATTCTAGCAACCTATACTAAGCATTTAGGATTGCAGGTAAAGGTATCAACAGTAGTAGCAAAGACAGGCTATGCGGCAGAATAGGATTAACCGAAAGCAGTAAGATGCTACACTACTCTAATGCAAGCAGTAGAGAGAAGGAATAGGCGATATCGGTTTGATCAAGGGGGGGCTTGCCCGGAAGCTCTGTTGAAATGATCTGGTCGTCGACGACGTAGCCGTACACATCAACATCAGCGGCGGTCTCGGTGGTCTATCGAGAGAGAAGAGGGGGAAGAAACAATAAATATAATGCAAACAGATGCATAACAATGCATGACATGACACATAACGGTGCTAGGTGTGCCCTAACGCGATGATAGGTGATACCGGCGAAGGGGGGAAACATCCGGAAAAGTATTCCCAGTGTTTGACGTTTTCGGACAGACGGACCGGAGGTGGATTGTTGCATATTCGCTATGCTAGGGACGTGTGGCTGACAAACGGACCGCGTTTTCGAAATCGTCTCGTCGTTCTAAGCAACTTTCATGTACAAAGTATTTTCATCCGAGCTACGGATTATTTTATATTCATTTTTAAATATTTAATTCATTTCTGAAATTATTATTAATTAAATTAATTGCAAAAACAATTATGACATCATTGTGACATCAGCATGGCGTCAGCGATCAACTATGACCGTTGACTGGTCAAACTGACACGTGGGGTCCGTTAGTCATTGACTGATAACTAATTAACCTAGTTAATTAGTTTAATTAGCAGATTAATTAGGTTAAGGTAATTAATTTAGTTAATTAATTAATTTAATTATTAGTTATATTATTATTATCATTATTTTATTTATTTATTTATTTATTTTTCACAGGGGCGTGGGCCACGACGTTAGTGGCCCAGAGGGCCATAGCGGGTCGGGCGTGCGGGGGGGGTGGGCAGGGTGCAGCCCCAACGAGCGCACGCCCATGGGCACGCGGGGCAGGGCGCAGCTGGCTGCGGCCAGCGGGTGCGGCGAACCGGCCGGCCGGAGTTGCGCCCAGCAGCGGGCGGTGGGAGAGCGGGGCGTGCGGGCGCTGCTGTGGCCGGGGGCGGAGGGGCGATGCCGTGGAGGAGCAGGGGGCCATGCGGCGTGGTGGCGATGCGGGACGGGGGCGCGGGCGACTCGTCGGGGCGCGCGCGAGCGGTGCACCGAGGCGAGCGAGGGAGCAGTGGGATGGCGCGGTAGCTGTGGTGAGCACGCGGGCGAGCGCGGCTAGCGGACAGGAGCGGAGCGCGGCTAGCGGGAAGGGAGGAAGCTCACGGTGGGTGTAGGGACTAAGGCAGCGGTGGTCGACGACGAGGCAGCGGCGGGGCGGCGTGCGTCGAGGACGGGGGAGATCGAGGAGGTCCGGCGAGGAGGAGACGAGGAGGAGGACGGCAAGGCGGCGACGAGGTCGACGACGGGGTGGCCGAGGCGGGGGGCGCTCCGGGCGGTGGCGGGGCGGCGACGGTGGCGAGCGCCCCCGATCCCGATCTGGATCGGGGAGGGAGGCAGAGGGGGAGTGGGACGATGTGGGGGGGGAGGAGTGGGGCAGTGCGGTCGGGCTAGGGTTATGGAGTGTGGGGTGGGGGCGTGGCTGGGCCGGCCTGGTTGGCCCGGTGGCTAGCTAGGCCACGGCCCAGCAGCGGGGTTTCTCTGTTTTTATTTCATTTTTCTTTTAGATATTTTCTTTACTGTTTCAATTTGTTTCACAATATTTTTGTGCTGTAAAAATACAAATGCCACACCTAAATTATTAACCATATTAGACCCAGTGCCACATAAAGTTTAACATATGTTTAAAATAGTTTAATATTTTATTAATTATAAAAGGCATTAAATTAATTGTTTTGCTACTGTTTTAAATGTTTGAGCATTTTAAATACTTTAATTTAAATGGGAACCTTGCATGACATTCATCCAGAGATTACTTGCCATATGATGAACATTTTAGTTCTGACATTTGAAAACTTCAATTATTTGACTTGATTTTGAATTTGAATTTGAACCGGTTTCGAACTGATGCGAGTTTATCAACAGTAACCGAGGTGATGTGGCATCATTAGCAGGGAGTTACTGTAGCTCTTATTATCCGGGTGTCACAATTCTCCTCCACTACAAGAAATCTCGTCCCGAGATTTAAGCGGTGGAGTAAGGGGGAGAGTTCTGGTTGCGAAATTCTAACGGTTCTTCTCGGTCTTGGTTGCCCTTCATCGAAGAAGTTGATTCCTCTCGTTGATGTCTTCATTACTCTGCTTCAAGTCATCGTGATCAAGTCGTCATCTTTTCCTCGGGATCTTCATCGTCCTACGAACGTGACAAGGGGGAAAACTTTGGGAGAATGCATCTCCACAAAGTTGGGCATCTGACGGTGAACTCAAGGGGGAAATACACGAAGTACTACACAATTTGTATTTCAGTGAACTCATTGCGTGCAATATGCGATGGTACCAAAAAGTGTCAAAAGGGTAGGCAATCATTTGATGCCCAAGCAGGAGCTGAAATGGGGTCTTGAGCAACGAGAATAATATGGTGTTTGATACCAGGATGAAACATGGTATTGAAATTAGCTTGTGAATCACACATGAAGCCAAGTGTAAAGGATAGTTTAGAATCAAGGTTGTACAGGAGAGTCAGGTTTCGATCCAGTGGACCTGTGGGTTATGGGCCCACCACGTGGGTTGAAAGTAGGAAAGGTGGTGACATCTCGCACAGTCGTGAAAGCAAGGCATGTCAGAGGATAGCCTGTCAGCTATGTCGGCAACAATGTCGGTACCAAGGACGGGGGTCGAAGAGAACCATTTTCCTACTCGTTGAAATGAGGCGGACCAATAGGCAAGGTTCTCGTCCACCGGCGGTTACCGGAATGTTATCAACAATAGTAACAAGGTCTTACTGACAAGTTGTACACCAAGGTGTTTACATAAGCAGAGAATTATTACTGCTTAGATTATATAGATCAAGAAGGTTAAACGGAACAACGGAAAGGAAAATGTGATCAACACATTAATCAGAACAATGGAAAGGAAAATGTGACTTAACACAAGTAGTAGGAGTATATCCTTCCCAGGAACAAGCAGAACATGGTATACGGGGTAGGAGAGTAAGTACCCATCCATTTGGACAAGGAGGAATAATCATGAGATTACCCATACAATGATGTTTGGATAACTGACCAATAAACATTTAGCATCGTGCTTCCAATGTTCTTGTTGATGATCGGCGTATCATAGTTATGCTTCGAGGTAGCAATGATATGGTGTTTCAAGCAAGGGCCAGACTTTGGATACACAAATGATCCATCAGGAGCAACTTATAAAATAAGTCTTACAATTTCCTCCTTGAAGAATGGCTAACCTTGTAAAAGAAAGAAACTATAATAATAGGTCCTCCAGCCAGGTGTGTTAGGCATGATACCGGTTCATCAAAGGACCAATATTATAACTCCTGGAATTATGTTCCAACCATCATGTCTGACCGAGATTCAGATCTGATTGGTGTCAGGATACCTCAGACTCAGCATGTCCGAGAAGAAAAGGTGCAACACACATCGACGAGATGACATTGTAAGATTCTCGGGAAATGAACTATGGGAGTGGGTCACGAAACAATAGTTCATCATTAAACCAAGGAGAGGATGAGGAGGTGGCTGATTGACTCAGCGACAATTCATCGAGATTTCCATAAGGATGGATTTCCACAATGATGTGAACAAGGAGATAACAATTGTCAATTCAAATGATATAAGGTTGTATGCTCGAGGAAAACATACACCATTAATCATCGGTTGAAAGGTGCATCCAAAATATGACCATAGGCAGCATGATCAATGTTAGAATGGCGATTCAATAACCAACAGCCTAAGAACGAACTGTTGATTGTTAACTTCAAACCAATTGGGTTGCTAGAAGTATAGAATCCAAGCAGCATCGCTTGCATATTGGTATCCCGGTTAGAATCAACACGGGGACCAAGAAAGAACGGTGATGGTGAGAAGTATCACTATGCCAAGAATTTTCTAAGAGGTGGAGTAATCCTCTCAACATACTCGGCATAAAAGACAGTAATACTTCAAGGTAGAACATAATACAAGCTGGATAGCAAGCGGCATCCATAACATAGACAAGTTAGCGATGAAAGGAAGTCAGGGATGTTGTCGATGATAACAAAAATCATTGAGGGCAAGGAGGGTATTTCTCATCATGAACTCAGTTGACGTCTCTGAAGAAGTCAAAATGTGGACAACGATCACGACACCTTTTGCCGAGAGTTTTCAAGAGAAGGCAATCGAACAGCGACGGCGTCAAGCAGGGGAATGACAACGCGGAAGGTTATAGGAACAACAGATAAGATGCAAGCTCGGAACCAAAGTTGCCTTTCAAGACAAGCAACATGATGTTGAAAGCTCGACGTAAGTCATGCTCACACTCTGAAGAATTTGTGCACCAGAGAAGGGCGAGGTAGCATAGTCAAAGATAGCAGGACAAGGATGAAACCGATAGTCTAGGAATAACCAGATTGAGCTCAAAAATTTCCCAGTAACATTTACTAGGCGTATTGAATTGCAGTGTGGAATAATTTCACTAGTCGGTGTTCTCGGTTGACAACAACCCAGAACTCGTAGAATGACTAAGACAAGAAAAGGTATTCCTTCATCAAGGTTAATAAGATGCAGTGCAAAGGCATGATATCCTTGAGATACCAGAGGGTAAAACTCGAAGGTGGAACATGATAGAAGTTGAACTGGGTCGTTGACCTACGACAGCAGACACTTTAACCTTGCCAAAATTGACGAGGCACTGGAATGAATTTCTTTCAGATGTACTGGATAAGGTCAGCATGGTCAGAACCATAACTGCAAGGGGTCAAATCAAGGATACCGAAAGAATTACACAGATGGATAATTATTCTGCAAGAAGCTTCTGAGACGGTCTACATCGTTTCCATGGGCATGAACACAAGTTCAAGGTCGACTCTCACTTCTTCAATGCATATCATTTCATTCACCTCGCTTTGATAGAGCTGCAGTGTTGGAAATTTATCTGGCAAAACACCAGAATAGTATGACTTGTGAAAACTTTTGGGTTCTCACGGATTAGGGGAAGGCATAGGTTCATCCCATCGGGGTATCTTAGGAACATATACCATAAACTTCAAGAGTACATAACACAAGCTCGTAAGCAGAGCATGGTTGGCAAAACAGAGGATACAATTTACCAAAGGTATTATGTATCGGGGGAAGAACTCACAAGGTGATTGAAAATGAAGGACACTGTCGGATAATATTCCAACAACGGATCGGGCAATCCACAACGGAGCTGATGTGAGTATCGGTACTCACTCAGAGGAAGAAAGAATGCAGAGGCATCAGATTCAAGAAACACCTGAATAGTCTGATGCTTAAATTACAAAGGAATTATGATTTCCAAAACAAAGGATCACAAGCAGACGCTCTGATCAAGGATGGATAAGTTGAAAAGACTTAGTTGGACAATCAATAAAGGTTTGAATTGCCGAGAACCAACTCATGTCCGAAATGACGTC
This sequence comes from Thinopyrum elongatum, assembly GCA_011799875.1. Classification (NCBI taxonomy): domain Eukaryota; kingdom Viridiplantae; phylum Streptophyta; class Magnoliopsida; order Poales; family Poaceae; genus Thinopyrum; species Thinopyrum elongatum. Next base: position 78,067,157 of record CM022300.1, on the reverse strand, counting down.
TGAGCCGGAAGATAATTTAAAAGGTTGTCCTGATGATCGCGTGCATACGCACATATTGAATCATTAGGCTCAAAATGGCAAAGATAAGGGGTGTCAACGAAGACGACTAGACATATGGAATTAACCATAGTGCAAGCAGGCAAGGATTTCAAGAGCAACAGGCTACAGAGGATTTTCGGAAGATCAAAAAGCATTTCGAAGGATTTGTGAAACTCATGAACAACTGGGATGAACGGATCCTCGATAATGTGAGGAATTATCCGTAAGGGTTTTCATGCGGAAAAGAACTGCAAGGCAGTAACTCAAAGGATTATCGGGGCAACGGAGAGTATCTCGGGGCATCTTGTAATAACAAGAGCAACAAGAAATGAGTGTATGAATGACAAGTGTAAGTAGTCACCCATAGGGATATATCGGTGGTAGGAATTGCAAGACGATGAGCACAAAGGTCTCGGAAAAATATCGAGGGATATCCTCAGAATCTTCTGACGAAGCAGGTCATCTTCTAGATTGAGGGCTCTCCAGGAGAAGTCGTTATGAGAACCTAGAGTCAGAGTTAGTAAAATCTTTTAACCCGAAAAGAAGAGCGATCAGAGTCCCAGAGTATAGAAGAGGAATAAAAGATCCTAATACCACCCATTTGTGATGTGGGCCCGTAAGCCACACAACAAGTTAGTAAAACAGTTTTTCAAAGGCTAGACTCAAATTCGGCCAAGGAGTTGGAAAAGGGGCTACCTACAGGCAGTTGGCTCTGATACCAACTTGTGATGCCCCCGATTCAATCGTACACTAATCATACACGCAAACGTGTACGATCAAGATCAGGGACTCATGAGAAGATATCACAACACAACTCTAAAAGTAAATAAGTCATACAAGCATCATAGTACAAGCCAGGGGTCTCGAGGGCTCGAATACAAGTGCTCGATCATAGACGAGTCAGCGGAAGCAACAATATCTGAGTACAGACATAAAGTTAAACAAGGTGCCATAAGATGGCTAGCACAAACTGGGATACAGATCGAAAGAGGCGTAGGCCTCCTGCCTGGGATCCTCCTTAAGCTACTCCTGGTCGTCGGCGGCGGCCTGCACATAGTAGTAGGCACCCTCAGAGTAGTAGGAGTCGTCGAAGGTGGCGTCTGGCTCCTGGGCTCCAGCATTTGGTTGCGCCGTCTGAGAAGAATGGAAAAGGGGGGGAAAAGAGGGGGCAAAGCAACCGTGAGTACTCATCCAAAGTACTCGCAAGCAAGGATCTACACTACATATGCAATGGTATCAATGAAAAGGGTAGTATATGTGGACTGAACTGCAGAATGCCAGAATAAGAGAGGGATAGCTAGTCCTATCGAAGACTACGCTTCTGGCAGCCTCCATCTTGAAGCATATAGAAGAGAGTAGCTGGTAAGTTCACCAAGTATCATCGCATAGCATAAACCTACCCGGCGATCCTCTCCTCGTCGCCCTGTGAGAGAGCGATCACCGGGTTGTATCTGGCACTTGAAAGGGTGTGTTTTATTAAGTATCCGGTTCTAGTTGTCATAAGGTCGAGGTACAACTCCGGGTCGTCCTTTTACCGAGGGACACGGCTATTTGAATAGATAAACTTCCCTGCAGGGGTGCACCACATTACCCAACACGCTCGATCACTCTGGCCGGGCACACTTTCCTGGGTCATGTCCGGCCTCGGAAGATCAACACGTCGCAGCCCTACCTAGGCCTAACAGAGAGGTCAGCACGCCGGTCTAAATCCTATGCGTGCAGGGGTCTGGGCCCATCGCCCATTGCACACCTGCACGTTGTGTGGGCGGTCGGTGAGCAGACCTAGCAACCTCCATTACAAAGGAAGTTGCGTTACGCGGTCCAACCCGGCGCGCGCTGCTCAGTCGCTGACGTCTAGGAGGCTTCGGCTGATACCACGACGTCGAGTGCCCATAACTGTTCCCGCGTGGTGGTTAGTGCGTATAGGCTCGTGGCCAGACTCAGATCAAATACTCAATCTCGTTAAGCGTGTTAATTGATATAACCGCGGACGCCGACCAGGACCAGGCCCACCTGTCTCCTAGGTGGTCACAACCTGCCCTGTCGCTCCACCACAAAGTAACACTCGGGGGCCGTCGGGAACCCAGGCCCACCACTACCTGGATGGAACCACCTGCCCCTTCAGCCCCCATCTCCGAACAGAAACATAAGTATGTAATAGTATATAATATATGTACCCGTGATCACCTCCCGAAGTGATCACGGCCCAGTAGTATAGCATGGCAGACGGACAAGAATGTAGGGCCACTGATGTAATTCTAGCAACCTATACTAAGCATTTAGGATTGCAGGTAAAGGTATCAACAGTAGTAGCAAAGACAGGCTATGCAGCAGAATAGGATTAACCGAAAGTAGTAACATGCTACACTACTCTAATGCAAGCAGTAGAGAGAAGGAATAGGCGATATCGGGTTGATGAAGGGGGGGGGGCGTGCCTGGAAGCTCTGTTGAAATGATCTGGTCGTCGACGATGTAGCCGTACACACCAACATCGGCGGCGGTCTCGGTGGTCTATCGAGAGAGAAGAGGGGGAAGAAACAATAAATATAATGCAAACAGATGCATAACAATGCATGACATGACACATAACGGTGCTAGGTGTGCCCTAACGCGGTGATAGGTGATACCGGCGAAGGGGGGAAACATCCGGGAAAGTATTCCCGGTGTTTGACGTTTTCGAACAGACGGACCAAAGGTGGATTGTTGCATGTTCGCTATGCTAGGGACGTGTGGCTGACAAACGGACCGCGTTTTCAAAATCGTCTCGTCGTTCTAAGCAACTTTCATGTACAAAGTATTTTCATCCGAGCTACGGATTATTTTATATTCATTTTTAAAGATTTAATTCATTTCTAAAATTATTATTAATTAAATTAATTCAAAAATACAATTATGACATCATTGGGCAGGGCGCAGCCCCAACGAGCGCACGCCCATGGGCGCGCTGGGCGGGGCGCAGCTGGCTGCGGCCAGCGGGTGCGGCGAACCGGCCGGCCGGAGTTGCGCCCTGCAGCGGGCGGTGGGAGAGCGGGGCGTGCGGGCGCTGCTGTGGCCGGGGGCGGAGGGGCGATGCGGTGGAGGAGCAGGGGGCCATGCGGCGTGGTGGCGATGCGGGACGGGGGGCGCGGGCGACTCGGCGGGGCGCGCGCGAGCGGTGCACCGAGGCGAGCGAGGGAGCAGCGGGATGGCGCGGTGGCTGTGGTGAACACGCGGGCGAGCGCGGCTAGCGGACAGGAGCGGAGCACGGCTAGCGGGAAGGAAGGAAGCTCACGGTGGGTGTAGGGACTAAGGCAGCGGTGGTCGACGATGAGGCAGCGGCGGGGCGGCGTGCGTCGAGGACGGGGGAGATCGAGGTCGTCCGGCGAGGAGGAGACGAGGAGGAGGACGGCGAGGCGGCGACGGGGTCGACGACGGGGTGGCCGAGGCAGGGGGCGCTCCGGGCGGCGGCGGGGGGCGACGGTGGCGAGCGCCCCCGATCCCGATCTGGATCGGGGAGGGAGGCGGAGGGGGAGTGGGACGATGTGGGGGGGGAGGAGTGGGGCAGTGCGGTCGGGCTAGGGTTATGGAGTGTGGGGTGGGGGCGCAGCTGGGCCGGCCTGGTTGGCCCGGTGGCCAGCTGGGCCACGGCCCAGCAGCGGGGTTTCTCTGTTTTTATTTTATTTTTCTTTTAGATATTTTCTTTATTGTTTCAATTTGTTTCACAATATTTTTGTGCTGTAAAAATACAAATGCCACACCTAAATTACTAACCATATTAGACCCACTGCCACATAAAGTTTAACATATGTTTAAAATAGTTTAATATTTTATTAATTATAAAAGGCATTAAATTAATTGTTTTGCTACTGTTTAAATGTTTGAGCATTTTAAATACTTTAATTTAAATGGGAACCTTGCATGACATTCATCCAGAGGTTACTTGCCATATGATGAACATTTTAGTTCTGACATTTGAAAACTTTAATTATTTGACTTGATTTTGAATTTGAATTTGAACCGGTTTCGAACTGATGCGAGTTTATCAACAGTAACCGGGGTGACGTGGCATCATTAGCAAGGAGTTACTGTAGCTCTGATTATCCAGGTTTCACAACATACTTGACAAACAAATATGAAAGCATTTTGCTTGTTTTGTTGGTGTAAATCATCACGGGCACTCGATGTTGTTAGCATGTGCTTTGTTTTCAAATGAAGACACAAATACATTTGTTTGGTTATTTAAGGCATGGCTTGCACGTATTTCTAATCGTGAGCCAGAAGCAATTACAATAGATCAAGCCAAGGCCATTCAAAATGCTGTAGAAGAAGTATTTGTTGAAGCTAGATATAGATGGTGCTTGTGGCATATAATGAAAAAGGTCCTGAGAAGTTTGGTAGTTTTGATGAATATGATGATACAATGAAGTCTATTGGCAATGCTATTTATAATTCAATAACAGTGGACGAGTTTGAAAATGAATGGAAGGTTTTGATTGATTGCTATGATTTATCTGATAATGAATGGCTTAACAGAATCGTTGGGTTCCAGCATTTGTGAAGAATACATTTTGGGCAGGTATGTCTACTACATAACATAGTGAGAGTATGAATTCATTATTTGATGGATATGTCAAGTCAAAAACTTCATTAAAGCAATTTGTTGGCCAATATGAGAATGCTCTCCATGATAAAGTTGAAAGGAAACTCAAGCTGACTTTCATTCTTTTAGTTCAACCATACCTTGAATAACATCTTATGACATCGAGGCAAAATTCTAATCAGTCTATACAAATTCAAAATTTCAAGAGTTCCAAGAAGAATTAACAAAAAAGATGTATTGTGAACATACCATCATAATAAAGGAAGGGGCAATATAAACATATGAAATAACCAAGGATGTTCACATAATGGATGGACGGAGAAAAGATGTCAATTACAATGTACTTTTCAATGAGGAAGAGTTTGAAGTTCAATGTTCTTGCCGCCACTTGAGTTTAGAGGTATTCTTTGCCAGCATGTGTTACGCTTGATCATATATAAGAAAATAAAGGAGGTTTCTTCACAATACATCCTTGACTGGTCGAAGAAAAATGTCAAAAGAAGACATAACTTTATTCGTTGCACGTATGGCGGCATGGATGGCAGTCGATTGCAAGGCGCTTTGATTGGCTATGCAAATCTTTCTTCGAGGTTGCTGAGATGTGTGCCATATCAGATAATTCATGCAATGCCTTGAGTGAAGCAATTGGCAATGTGAAAATTCAGTACTCTAGTAGCTTAGATCCACACAACAATAAAAACCAGGATGGTACTAAAGGAAATTTGTTGTGTGATGAAAACAATGCATCTAAAACTATATTAAGCCCACTAAAGGTTAGAAGTGTTGGACGTCCACCTTCAAAGAGAAAAGAATCAAAGGTTGGTAAAATTATCCGCCAGAAGAGAGAAAAGAAGGAAAGAGAAGAAAAGAAAAGGAAAACAAAGGTATGTATGTTATTATGCCTGAAGCACTAAATTTTTAAGTTGTAACTAATTTAATTATTTCAGGATTGCTCTCTGAATTCAAAAAATAAAAGACGCAACAGAGAAACAAAATCACCTGGCCCTAATGAAGTCTACAATAATAGTCCTATCCTACTACAAGATGAAATGGGGCATACAGTAACTATTAATTTTCCAGATGTCCAATAAGCTTTTACTTCTAATATATTTTGTTAATTTCTAAGTTGTACCATCAGGAACAGAGTGGGCAAGCAACTTATATGGATGGATGGACATGTAGTAGCATGGTTCAGGTGTGTATCTCTGTTTTTCTGCTCTTCATTTCTATGGTTCAAGTGGCTTGACTTGCCACGTGTTCACACATGTAATTGAAACAAAACCAACGCTGCCTTCATGATATTTATGTTCAGGGTGTTTATATCCCACTCTGATAACCCACAAGTATAGGGGATCGTTTTTAGCCTTTTTCGATAAATAAGAGTGTCAAACCCAACGAGGAGCTAAAGGCAGAACAAATATTCCCTCAAGTTCTATCGACCACCGATACAACTCTATGCACACTTAACGTTTGGTTTACCTAGAACAAGAATAAAACTAGAAGTACTTTGCGCGAATAAAATGATGAATAAAGTGCAAGATAATAAAAGTAGATAACTTTTGTCAACAAGAAAGTCATTTGTCCCTAGGTGATCAATAACTAGACCGGTAATCATTATTGCAATTTTATATGAGGGAGGGGCATGACCTAACATACTTTCTCTACTTGGATCATGTGCACTTATGATTGGAACTCTAGCAAGAATCCGCAACTACTAAAGATCATTAAGGTCGTAAAACCCAACTGTCGAGGACGAATCCGCGAACACCTATGGGACCCAGGGAAGGACCCCTTTACGTTCGGCAGGGAGAGACGGTCGCACGAAGAGCCAATCTAGCGAAGAACACGACAGTGCACGAGAGAGATTTACCCAGGTTCGGGCCGCACGGATGCGTAAAACCCTACTCCTGCTTTTTTTGGTTTATTATCTGTATGATTGTTCTAGCTCCAGGAGCGCTACAGTACCGAGTAGCTGCGTACAATACTGGAGTTCTCCCTTTTCCCCGTTCCTCCCCTTTCACGTTGCCTATGGGCCTCCTTTTATACGCACAAAGGGGTCTCCAACAGGTGGCAAACAGTAAAGGTAGAGGTGGAAAGTTGCTACAGTAAGGCCACTATTACCAGGATGACATGTCCTACCTACCACTGACGGCAGGGGACAAGGGCATTAAATGCCCATGCCTTTGCTGTCCAGATACATGTACCCGGACGTCGTGGACGTGGGAAAAGCCTATCCCACCTGCTGCTGCACCGCTATCTACAGTGCACCGCCGTCTACACAGTGCCCTGCCACGCACGCTTGGAAGGACCCAGAGCGCCACGCTGGCAGAGGCACCGGAGCAGCACAGTAGCACAGTGGTACAGTAACGCTTGCCGCGGCAAGACCTTGCCGCACCTGACAGCTTGGCGCAACCCATAGTTTGCCGTGCAAGGTAACTTGCCGGGGCAAGTACCTTGCCGCAGCCGCTATCTTGCCGCAACCAATACCTTGCCGCAGCCAATGACTTGCCGGGGCAAGTACTTTGCCGCGGCAAGTACTCTGCTTCAGCAATGCCCAGGCTGGGCCTCAGCTGTCCCTCCCGGCAAGCTCCTCTTGCCGGGGCCTTAACTCTTGCTTAGTATACTATGTCCTTGAATGGCTTAATAATCTTGAGCTTCTTTCTGGCCGTCCTCCCGCAAGCCTGGCCGCGGGATGCTACTACTGCCCGTGCACAAGTACGGGGTACTAGGGTACCCCTATTCTAGTACACCGACACCAACCATAGCATTAAGTATCAAGTCCTCTTTACTCCCATATGCAACAACCCACTTACTCGAGTCTATGCTTGTGTCACTCAGGCCACCCACCATAAGCGAATCATGAACGTATTGCAACACCCTACAGTGGGGATCCCTTCGTTTGTGCGACACGGGGGGCACCATAGGACAGCACCAAAATAAAACATACAACTCATACCAATCACGATCATCAATCAATCCATAGGACAAAACGGATCTACTCAAACATCATAGGATAACCACATATCATTGGGAAATAATATATAGTGTTGAGCACCATGTTTAAGTAGAGATTACAAAGGGGAGAAGAGGTGTTACACCGCTTCATAGAGGGGGAGAAAGTTGGTGTTGATGGTAGCAAGATTGTTGATGTAGATCGCCGTCACGATCCTTGCCCCGGCGGCACTCCGGCGCCAACGGGAGAGAGGGGGAGAGAGCCCCCCTCCTTCTTCTTCTTCCTTGGCCTCCTCCTAGATGGGAGGAGAGTTCCCCCTCTGGTCCATGGCCTCCATGGCAGCAGAGGGGTGGGAGCCCCTCCGAGATTGGATCTCCCTCTCTGTTCTCTTCTGTTTCGCGCTCCCCAGATCTGGCCGAAAACCGTTTCTTAAATATCCGGAGATCCGTAACTCCGATTGCGCTGAGATTTTGACATGATTTTTTCCGGATGTAAGCTTCCTTGCGCCCGAAGTAGAGCTCCAACCTACTTACGAGGAGGGCACAACCCACCACCATGCGCATGGGCTGCCTGGCACGCCCAGGTGTCTTGTGGTGGCTGTGGGCCCCCGTTTGCATTGATTCCACCTCCCAAAAATCACAAATATTCCAAAATAATTCTCCATAAATTTTTATCATGTTTGGACTTTGTTTGATATGGATATTCTGCGAAACAAAAAACATGCAACAACAGGAACTCGCACTGGGCACTGGATCAATAGGTTAGTCCAATAAATCATATAAAATGTTGCCAAAAGTATGTGAAAGTTGCATAATATTGGCATGAAAGAATCAAAAATTATAGATACGATGGAGACGTATCAGCATCCCCAAGCTTAATTCCTGCTCGTCCTCGTGTAGGTAAATGATAAAAAAAGATAATTTTCTTATGTGGAATGCTACCTAGCATAATCTTGAGCATATGTCTAATCATGGCATGAATATTAAGACATAAGTGATTCAAAGCAATAGTCTATAATTTGACATAAAGACATCAATACTCAGGCATCCCAACAAACAATCATGTCTTTCAAAATATCAACGCTAAAGAAAGCTATCCCTACAAAATCATATAGTCTTGTCATGCTCTGCCTTCTCGACACAAAGTATTTATCATGCCCAACCCCATTGACAAGCCGAGCAGTTGGTTCATACTTTTTAACGTGCTTCAACTTTTTCAACCCTTACGCAATACATGAGTGCAAGCCATGGATATAGCACTACGGGTGGAATAGAGTATGATGATAGGGGTAAATATAGAGAAGACAAAAACGTAAGAAAGTCTCACATCAACGCGGCTAACCAACGGGCTATGGAGATGCCCATCAATTGATATCATTGTGAGGAGTAGGGATTGCCATGCAACGAATGCACTAAGAGTTATAAGTGTATGAAAGCTCAACATGAAAACTAAGTAGGTGTGCATCTAACTCTATAATGAAAAATTCCCACTAGTATATGAAAGTGACAAGATAGGAGACTCTCCATATGAAAACATCTACTTTGAAGCACAAGTGTGGAATTAGCATGCCCCTTCTCTCTTTGTCTCTTTTTTTTCTCTCTTGTCTGGAGTCTCATCCCGACTTGTGGGGGGAATCATAGTCTCCATCATCCTTTCCTCACTGGGACAATGCTCTAATAATGAATAATGATGATCATCACACTTCTATTTACTTACAACTCAATATTACAACTCGATATCAAAGTATGACTCTATATGAATGCCTCTGGCAGTGTACCAGGATGTGCAATGATCTAGTGTAACATGTATAAAAATGATGAACGGTGGCTGAGCCACAACTACTATGTCAGCTATATGATCATGCAAAGCAATATGACAATGAATGCTCAAGTCATCAAAACGGAGGCGGTGGAAGTTGCATGGAAATATATCTCGGAATGGCTATGGAAAGGCCATAATAGGTAGGTATGATGGCTGTTTTGAGGAAGATATAATGAGGCTTATGTTTGATAGAGTGTATCATATCACGGGGTTTGGATGCACCGGCGAAGTTTGCACCATGTCTCGAGGTGAGAAAGGGCAATGCACGGTACCGAAAAGGCTAACAAATTGCGGAAAGGTAAGAGTGTGTATAATCCATGGACTCACATTAGTCATAAAGAACTCATATACTTTTTGCAAAAGTTTATTAGCCCTCGAAGCAAAGTACTACTACGCATGCCCCTAGGGGGATAGATTGGTAGGAAAAGACCATCGCTCGTGCCCAACCGCCACTCATAAGGAAGACAATGAATAACAAATCATGCTCCAACTTCATAGCATAACGAGAGACTATACGTGCATGCTTCGGGAATCACAAACCTTAACACCAATATCTTACTAAACATGATCATCCACTAGTACCTCCCACATATTATCATCTCTATATCGCAAAACTATTGCAAGGAATCAAACATGTCATATTCAGTGATCCATAAGTTTTATGTAGGATTTTATGACTAACCATGCAGTTGACCAATTTCTGTTGACTCTCTAAATAGATATAAGTGAAGCAAGAAAGTTTAATTCTTTCTATAAAAGTACATGCCCTAATAAATATAAGTGAAGCAAAAGAGCATTCTATGAATAACGGCTTTCTATGTGAAGAGAAACAGGCAATCCAAACTTCAAATGATATAAGTGAAGCACATGAAGCATTCTATAAAGCCATACTCAAAAGATATAAGTGAAGTGCAATGAGCATTCTATAAATAAACCATGGACTATCTCATACCAGCATGGTGCATAAAAGAAAAGTGAAAACTAAACACAAAAGACGCTCCAAGATTCACACATATCACATGAACGAAATGAAGACGAAAACATACTGATACTTGTTGAAGAAAGATGGGATGCCTTCCGGGGCATCCCCAAGCTTAAACGCTTGAGTATCCTTGGATATTTACTTGGGGTGCCTTGGGCATCCCCAAGCTTGAACTCTTTCCTCTCTTCTCTTCATATCTAGACCCTCAATCTTTGATCACTTTATCCACACAAAACTTAACAGAAAACTGGTGAGATCCGTTAGTATAATAAAGCAAATTACTACTTTAAGTACTATTGCAAACCCATTCATATTTTATTTTTGCATTATCCCTGCTGTATTATAACTTCTCCATGGCTTATACCACCAATAAAATCGATAGTTTCATCAGAACAAGCAAAACAATGCATCAAAACAGAATCGTTCTTAAACAGGACAGTCTGTAGTAATATGAACATTAACCATACTTCTCTAATTCCAAAAAATATGACAAATTAGGAAAAAATAAAAAATTTGTATAGCAATACTATGCAAAAAAAAAACAGAAACTTTTGACGTTCCACTAAAAAATGTAAAATCACGCACTATAGCCAAAGTTTCTGTTTTTACACCGCACATATCAACAAGCAATCTAATCATCCTAAAGGCAAATCTTGGCACATTATTTTTATAATACAATGGATTGTACAAGGGGATAATTATTTTTGTTGAAAATTTCTGTAATCGAGATTCACAAAGTTTCCATGGGCATGAACAAAGTTCAAGGACGCCCCCCACTTCAACTGTGTTCGTCTTTCTCACTTTCACTTTCCTTTTTGAAAAGTTTTAGGTTCCCCTCTATATTTTTTGTTTTTAAACTTTATGAAAGCACACAACAGAATAAAATGACTTTCTAAAACTTTCGGGTTGTCTCCCTGGCAGCGCTTTCTTTAAAGCCATTAAGCTAGGCATAAAGTGCTCAAGTAATGGATCCACCTGTATCCCAAGGTATATCAAAGCCAATTTTAATTAACAATAATTTATAATTTAGTAGTGAGCACAAAGCAACATATATCGTGCAATGACGAAGTCTAACTCTCTTCCTATGCATCGGCATGTCATAAAAGAACAATTCATGCACATCAAGTAAAGGCCAATACATAGCATAGGCAGTTTCTTGCAGTTTTATCGTGTTGGAAACATAGAGGCGGAGATGTATTTCCTCTCTCATAATAATTGCAAGTAGGAGCAGCAAGCATATGCATATTATATTCATCAAAATCATCATGCGCAACAGTAAAAGCCAACCCATCAATGTAATCCTTAATAAGAGCAAACTTCTCTGATATAGTGTAGTTTGGAGAATTCAAAAAGATAATAGGACTATCATGTGTGGGTGCAATACAACAACTTCATTCATAACATAAGGAACTATAGCAAGTTTATCTCCATAAGCATAATTCATATTGGCATCTTGGCCACAAGCATAGCAAGCATCAATTTCATCAAAAAGGGATATTTCAAATGAATCAACAGGATCATGACAATTATCATAGCATTCATCCTTCGGTAAGAATGAAGGGAAATTAAACAATTTATGACTTGAAGAGTTACTCTCATTAGAAGGTGGGCATGGGTAGCTAATCCGCTCTTCCTCCTTTTGTTCTTCGCTCTCCTCATCATCTTTTTCATCCAATGAGCTCACAATTTCATCAATTTCTTCTTCCATAGACTCCTTCAAAATATTAGTCTCTTCTTGGACAGCGGAGGAGTCCTCAATATATGGTTTAATATAAGCATTAGAAGCATAGTTTTCATAGCAATATTTAAGTATGGCAAAAAAATTAGATTTGTAAAGAGTAGCATCATACTTTTCAATCAACGAAGCAATTTCATAAGCACCCTTAAAAGCAACAAATTCTTCAATTTGTTCAATATCATAGTAATTATAAACACCCTTGGCATAAGAAGATAAGATTCCATTATCCTTAAACTCACATTGGAAGGGAAGGTGTTTTTTAGGATCTTCAAAACAACAAGTAAAATAATGTATTTCAAATAAATTCAAAGCATAGCAATACAAACTATTAATATGATGCCATAAAAGTTTCCCTTTTTGTGTCAAACGATAATCCCTAAAGTATTCACGTTGATCCAACGTGTCTCCCATTATCAAGTTGAATGGGGTTTTCTTAGGATTATCAAAGTAGTGTTTAATATTTTTCACATAACAAGCATCGAGGGTTTTAGGAGGTTCCCCATCTCCATGAGTAGCAAGTACAACTTTTTTTTTTTGGTATTTCGTGTTCCATATCCATAACTAAAGATAGATAACAACTTAGAACAGAAAATAAAATCTACTTAATGATAAAGCAAACAAGCACACACGAGAATATTCACCCCACGCTATTGCTCCCCCGCAACGGCGCCAGAAAAAGGTCTTGATACCCCACAAGTATAAGGGATCGTTTGTAGCCTTTTTCGATAAATAAGAGTGTTGAACCCAACGAGGAGCTAAAGGCAGAACAAATATTCCCTCAAGTTCTATCGACCACCGATACAACTCTACGCACACTTGACGTTTGCTTTACCTAGAACAAGTATGAAACTATTTTGCAAGAATAAAACTACGATGACTTTGCGGGAATAAAACTATGAATAAATTGTGAGATAATAAAAGAGATAGCTTTTGTCAACCAAGAAAGTCATTTGTCCCTAGGCAATCGATAACTAGACCGGTAATCATTCTTGCAATTTTATATGAGGGAGAGGCATGAGCTAACATACTTTCTCTACTTGGATCATATGCACTTATGATTGGAACTCTAGCAAGCATCCACAACTACCAAAGATCATTAAGGTAAAACCCAACCATAGCATTAAGTATCAAATCCTCTTTACTCCCATACGTAATAACCCCCAAACTCGGGTCTGTGTATTCTGTCACTCACACCACCCACCATATGCGAGTTATGAACGTATTGCAACACCCTACAGCGGGGACCCCTCATGTTTGCGTGACACGGAGGGCACCGTAGGACAGCACCATAATAAAATATACACTCATACCAACCAAGATCATGATTAGCCCATAGGACAAAACGAATCTACTCAAACATCATGGGATAACCACATATCATTGGGAAATAATATATAGTATTGAGCACCATGTTTAAGTAGAGATTACAGCGGGGAGAAGAGGTGTTACACCGCTACATAGAGGGGGAGAGAGTTGGTGTTGACGGTAGCAAGATTGCTGATGTAGATCGCCGTCACGATCCTTGCCCCGGCGGCACTCCGGCGCCACCAGGAAAGAGGGGGAGAGAGCCCCCTCCTTCCTCTTCTTCCTTGGCCTCCCCCCTAGATGGGAGGAGAGTTCCCCCTCAGGTCCATGGCCTCCATGGCGACGGAGGGGCAGGAGCCCATCCGAGATTGGATCTCCCTCTCTGTTCTCTTATGTTTCGCGTTCCCCAGATCTGGCCGAAAACCGTTTCTTAAATATCCAGAGATCCGTAACTCCTATTGCGCTGAGATTTTAACACAATTTTTTTAGGATATAAGCTTCCTTACGCCTGAATTAGAACTCCAACCGACTTACGAGGAGGGCACAACCCACCACCACGCCCCTGGGCTGCCTGGTGCGCCCAGGTGTCTTGTGGTGGTTGTGTGCACTCGTTTGCGTTGATTCCCCCTCCCAAAAATCACAAATATTCCAAAATAATTCTTCGTAAATTTTTATCGCGTGGACTTCGTTTGATATGGATATTCTGCGAAACAAAAAACATGCAGAAAACAGGAACTGACACTGGGCACTGGATCAATAGGTTAGTCCAATAAATCATATAAAATGTTGGGTCTTTTACATCTGTGTCCCTAACTAGAACCCACTACTCATATTTGCCCCAAATTTCGATGTCTGCTCAAATTTGCCCCTCTGCCGTTATGTGCACTTATAGAAATGCCCTTCTGTACCGTTACCGTCCGGTCAAAGGGCTTTGACCATCTAAAAAAAATAGCAAAAAAACCAAAAAAATCTGAAATTTTGTGGGATAAAAAATACTCAGGTTTGCAAGATGCGTGCAAATTTTTGTGCTGTTTGGACATTCCAGGAGCTCGTGGCAGAGAAAAAACAGTAAATGTGTACACCCGTGAACAGTAAATTCAAAAAAATAGCAAGAAAATTCAAAAAAATATGAAATTTTTTGGCATCAAAGAGGCTCGGGTCCGGAAGGTGCGTGCAAATTTTTGTTTTGTCACTGTAGGAGCTCGTGGAGAAAAAACAAAATTTGGCTCGGGAAAAAACTTTGGAAAAAATGAATTTTTTTTCTAGAGCTCCATGCATGTCATTTGATCACAAAAAATTGCAAGCACCTTGTGCACCCAAGCCTCTTTGATGCCAACAAAATCAAACTTTTTTTGAATTTTCTTACTATTTTATTTCAAATTTACTGTTCACAAGTATACAGATTAACTGTTTTTCCTCGCCACGAGCTCCTGGAATGTCCAAATAGCACGAAAATTTGCACGCATCTTGCGCACATGAGTATTTTCGATCCCACAAAATTTTAGATTTTTTAGATTTTTTTTCTATTTTTTTCAGGACGGTCAAAGCCCTTTGACCGAACGATAACGACGTAGAAGGGCATTTCTGTAAGAGCACTTAACGGTAGAGGGGCAAATTTGAGCAGGCTTTGAAATTAGGGGCAAATCTGAGTAGGTGGTTCGAGTTAGGAACAGAAATGCAAATGACCCTAAAATGTTGCCAAAAATATGTGAAAGTTGTATAATATTGGCATGAAACAATAAAAAATTATAGATACGATGGAGACGTATCAGTCCTCACCTTCTCATTTAAAGCACCAATCATGAGAGCGCTATTGTCATTCTTATGCATTGAGTCTAGTTAATGTTGGATGTGACTGATTTTTCTTCGTCGTATCTATAATTTTTTATTGTTTCATGCCAATATTCTACAACTTTTATATACTTTTGGCAATATTTTTTTTTGTGACTAACATATTGATCCAGTGCCGAGTGCCAATTCATGTTTGTTGCATGTTTTTTTTCACGGAATATCCATATCAAACTAAGTCCAAACGCGATAAAAATTTATGGAGATTTATTTTGAAATATATGTGAATTTTTGGAAGAAGAATCAACGCAAGACGGTGCTCGAGGGGCCCACTACCCATCAGGGCGCCCCAGGGGGTCTAGCGCGCCGTGGTGGGTAGCGAGCGCCTTGTAGGTCGGTTGGCCCCCTTCTTTCGCCGCAAGAAAGCTAATATCCGGAGAAAAAAATTGTGTTAAAATCTCAGCGCGATTGGAGTTACGGATCTCCGAAAATTTAAGAAACGGTTTTCGGCCAGAAAACAGGAAGGCGAAACAGAAGAGAACAGAGAGAGAGGATCCAATCTCGGAGGGGCTCTCGCCCCTCCGGGTGCCATGGAGGCCAAGGTCCAGACTCTAGAGGGTAAAACCTTCTCCCATCTAGGGGGGAGGCAAAGGAAGAAGAAGGAGGAGGGGGCTCTCTCCCCTCTCTCCCGGTGGCGCCGGAGTGCCGCCGGGGCAAGGATCGTGACGGCGATCTACACCAACAACCTTGCTACTGTCAACACCAACTTTCTTCCCCACTATGCAGCGGTGTAACCGCTCTTTTACCCGCTATAATCTCTACTTAAACATGGTGCTTAGTGCTACATATTGTTATCCAATGATGTGTTGCTATCCTATGATGTATGAGTAGATTCATTTTGTCCTATGGGTTGATTGATGATCATGATTGGTTTGAGTTGTATGTTTTATTTTGGTGCTGTCCTATGGTGCCCTCCATGTCGCGCAAGCGTGTGGGATCCCCGCTGTAGGGGGTGCTGCAATACGTTCATGATTCTCTTATAGTGGGTGGCGAGAGTGACAGAATCTTATACCCGAGTAAGGGGGTTGTTGCGTATGGGAGTAAAGAGGACTTGATACTTAATGCTATGGTTAGGTTTTACCTTAATGATCTTTGGTAGTTGCGGATGCTTGCTAGAGTTCCAATCATAAGTGCATATGATCCAACTACGGAAAGTATGTTAGCTCATGCCTCTCCCTCATATAAAATTGCAATAATGATTACTGGTCTAGTTATTGATTGCCTAGGGACAAATAACTTTCTTGTGTGACAAAAACCTTTCTACTAAACAACTAACTTTTATTATCTTGCAATTTACTCGTAGTTTTATTCTTGCCAAGTACTTCTAGTTTTATTCTTGCAAACCTATCCTATCACCTACAAAATAGTTTCATACTGGTTCTAGGTAAAGCGAACGTCAAGTGTGCGTAGAGTTGTATCGGTGGTCGATAGAACTTGAAGGGAATATTAATTCTACCTTTAGCTCCTCGTTGGGTTCGACACTCTTATTTATCGAAAAAGCTATAATTGATCCCCTATACTTGTGGGTTATCAAGACCTTTTTCTGGCGCCATTGCCGGGGAGCAATAGCGTGGGGTTGATATTCTCGTGTGAGCTTGTTTGCTTTATCACTAAGTAGATTTTATTTTTATTTTTTGATCTTTTTCTCTCTCTTTAGTTATGGGTAGGAAACGTAAATTACCAAAAAATAGTTGTACCTACTAAACCAATGGTTGAAGAACCACCCAAAATCTATCATACTACTGAAGCTTTCTACTTGGATCATCTTCGATCCCTTTGTGCTCGTGCTGAAAACCTAACTAGTTTAGTTGAGGGAAAATCATTAAATGAGCATGCTTATTTTGGGCGACACCGCTTATCTCAAAAAGGGAAACTTTTATGGCATCATATTAATAATTTGTATTGATATGCTTTGAATTTATGCGAAATACATGATTCTACTTGTTGTTCTGAAGACCCTAAAAAACTCCTTTCTTTCCAATGTGAGTTTAAGGATAATGGAATCGTATCTTCTTATGCCAAGGGTGTTTACAATTACTATGGTATTGAACAAATTGAAGAATTTGTTGCTTTTAAGGATGCTTATGAAATTGCTTCTTTGATTGAAAAGTATGATGCTACTCTTTACAGATATGAAAATTTTGCCATACTTAAATATTGCTATGAAAACTATGCTTCTAATGCTTATGTTAAACAATATATTGAGGACGCCTCCGCTGTTCAAGAAGAGACTAATATTTTGCAGGAATCTATGGAAGAAGAAATTGCTGAAACTGGGACCTCATTAGATGAAAAAGATGATGAGGAGAGTGAAGAACAAAAGGAGGAAGAGCGGATTAGCTACCCGTGCCCACCTTCTAATGAGATTAACTCTTCAACCATACATTGTTTAATTTCTCTTCATGCTTACCGAAGGATGAATGCTATGATGATTGCTATGATCCTGTTGATTCTTTTGAAACATCCCTTTTTGATGAACTTGATGCTTGCTAAGGATGGCAATGGGTAGGGTATGGGGCGGGTAGACAAATACCATACCCATATCCATGTAGTTAATGGGTACAAAATTCTACCCATACCAGTACCCTTGGGTATGAAACTTTACCCGTACCCATACCCATTGGGTACCCAACGGGTAGATCAAACAACACGCAAGTTATTCACCATTTTACATTCATTGATAGCACATTTGACGAAAAAACTATTGACGAAGACGACAGGATTCCGTATGATGGTGTGGGGCTAAATTACGGGAGTAGTTGGGTCACCCAGCTCCTTTGTCGCTACCAACCCTTGCACATATGTTAGAGCTCCACGGATAAGGTCCACATGTCAGTATAAACGGGTAGGGTATGGGTATATCCATGGGTACAAAGCTATACCCGTACCCTTCCCACGACTTAACGGGTAGGGTATGGGTACTACCCATGGGTATAAAATTGTGCCCATACCCTGCCCATGTGGGTACGGTATCCACGGGTACCCATACCCATGGGTAAAATTTCCATCCTTAGCTGCTCCTCTCCAGCGGCAGCAATTGGACAGTGTATCGTACTCGGTTTCGATCACGCCCGGATCTTGTCACGGATTCGATGATCGATGGATGGCCGATGGGGGAGGGAGATCATATTCGACTTGCATTCTTTGATCGAGCCAGGGCCACCGCCGGCGTCCACATCCTCAGACAGAGTGGATGGCCCTGCGCCATCTCGCGCTCTACCAACCAATCCGACGTAGTTTACCGCGTTTGATTCGGGCATGTACAATGGTGGCATATGGATACAGATGTCTCATAACGAAAAGTAGTTTGAGGCATCTACATATATTTTTTCTTCCCAATGCAAGCTATCACTAGTGGGCCTCATTAAGAAAAAGAAAATAAAGACTTTAGTACACATGCATCTCTACTTTTCACTAAAACATTTTCAGCTTTTGACACCGGACCACACTTTTTCTCTCCAAGCACCCACCTCCTGCAGAGGATCCCGCTTCCCTATATGAACCTACTTTACCTGCTATCCAATCCTACATGACATGCGAGGCATCACCCTGGGGCTATACATTGTACATGCCCTTATGGTGACTGGTCGGGCGAAGTTTATGTGTATCTTGTACTGCACTGCACCTGCCTCAACGACCGAGTGGAAGCCAATCACGCAGCGTCACATGCACGGATGCTGACTGTGGCTGTAGTTTTCTTCTTTTTTCTGATTGATCGAAGGCGGCTCCTGTATGTGATATGGTGGGGCAGGGCCGTGCCCGGCCGTACGTGGTTGTTGGTAGATGCAAATGCATGCACATACTATGAATGAAAGCGGTGGGAGATCATATGGAGAGGAAACTACACATGCATATTCTCTTCTTGCCGAGTTAATTGCAAAAAACAACCACATTTGCGGCTAGGTTTGTGGTAAAATTGACAATTTTGACCTGTGGACGAAAACAATTCACAAAATGAACTGATTCAAAAAAAATTCACTCAGCTGACCGTTTTGAGTGGCGCCCGACACGCAGGCGCCACACCCTACTGTGCAGCATCTTGCACGCAAGCATTGCACGTCTGACCAGCGTGGCACCCCCGGGCCCCGCACCCCGCAGTGCAGCGCCTCAGAGCTAGGCGCCACACGTGTAATGTGCAGCGCCTGAGTGCTAGGCGCCACACTTGTTATGTGCAGCGCCTAGCTGTTAGGCGCTGCACATGCTTGTTGGAAATATGCTCTAGAGGTAATAATAAAGTGGTTATTATTATATTTCCTTGTTCATGATAATCGTTTATTATCCATGCTATAATTGTATTGACTGGAAACTCAAATACATGTGTGGATACATAGACAACAACGTGTCCCTAGTAAGCCTCTACCTAAGGATGGCAATGGGTAGGGTATGGGGCGGGTAGAGAAATATCATACCCATACCCGTGTAGTCAATGGGTACAAAATTCTACCCATACCCGTACCCTTGGGTATGAAACTTTACCCGTACCCATACCCGACGAGTACCCATACCCATTGGATACCCAACGGGTAGATCAAACAACACACAAGTTATTCACCATTTTACATTCATTGATAGCACATTTGACAAAAAAAAAACCTTTGACAGAGACGACAGGATTCCGTATGATGGTGTGAGGCTTAATTACGGGAGTAGTTGGGTCACCCAGCTTCTTTGTCGCTACCGACCCTTGCACATATGTTAGAGCTCCACGGATAAGGTCCACATGTCAGTATAAACGGGTAGGGTATGGGTATATCCATGGGTACAAAGCTATACCCGTACCCCGCCCATGACTTAACGGGAAGGGTATGGGTACTACCCATCGGTATAAAATTGTGCCCATACCCTGCCCATGCGGGTACAGTATCCGCGGGTACCCGTACCCATGGGTAAAATTGCCATCCTTAATGCTTGCTATGCTTGTGGACAAGATGCCAATTTGAATTATGATTATGGAGATGAACTTGCTATAGTTCCATATGTTAAAAATGAAATTGTTGCTATTGCACCCACACATGATAGTCCTATTATCATTTTGAATTCTCCCAACTACACTATATCAGAGAAGTTTGCTCTTATTAAGGATTATATTGATGTGTTGCGTTTTACTACTACACATGATGATTTTGATGAATATAATATGCATGTGATTGTTGCTCCTACTTGCAATTATTATGAGAGAGGAACTACATCTCAACCTCTCTATGTTTCCAACACAATAAAATGGCAAGAAACTGTTTATATGCATTGGCCTTTACTTGATGTGCATGAATTGTTCTTTTATGACATGCCGATGCATAGGAAGAGATTTAGACTTCGTCATTGCATGATATATGTTGCTTTGTGCTCACTATTAAATTACAAATCATTGTTAATTAAAATTGGCTTTGATATACCTTGGGATCCGGGTGGATCAGTTACTTGAGCACTTTATGCCTAGCTTAATGGCTTTAAAGAAAGCACTGCCAGGGAGACAACCCCGAAGTTTTAGAGGGTCATTTATTTCTGTTGTGTGCTATTTTAAAGTTTAAAAACAAAAAAATATAGAGGGGAACTTAAAAAAAATCAAAAAGAGAAGCAATTGGATGGTTATGCATTGGAGAAGCGAGGGTCGACCTTGAACACCTGTGTTCATGCTCATGGAAACAATGTAGAATTTTTCATGGAAGTTTCTCACAAAAATAATTATCCCCTTGTACAAATCCATTGTATTATAAACGTAATGTGCCAAGATTTGCCTTTAGGATTATTAGATTGCTTGTTTGGTATGTGCGGTGCAAAAAACAGAAACTTTGGTTGTAGTGAGTGAATTTACATTTTTTTACTGGAACGTCAAAAGTTTCTGAAATTTTTACATAGTATTGCTATGATTTTTTTTTACTTTGTCGTAATATTTCAGAATTTTTGGATTTACGGAAGTATGGTCAATGTTCAGATTACTACAGACTGCCCTGTTTTTGACAGATTCTGTTTTTTGATACATTGTTTTGCTTGTTTCAATGAAACTATGGATTGTATCGGTGGTATAAGCCATGGAGAAGTTAGAAAACAGTATATATATAATGCAAAAATAAAATATGAATAGGTTTTCAATAGTACTTAAAGTAGTGATTTGCTTTATTATACTAACGGATCTCATGAGGGTTTTCTTAAGTTTTGTGTTGATGAAGCGTTCGAAGATCGAGGAGGTCTCGATATGAGGAGAAGGAGGAGAGGCAAGAGTTCAATATTGGGGATGCCCAAGGCACCGTAAGTAAATATTCAAGGAGACTCAAGCGTCTAAGCTTGGGGATGCCCCGGAAGGCATCCCATCTTTCTTCAACAAGTATCGGTATGTTTTGGTTTTTGTTTTGTTCACATGATATGTTTAAATCTTGGAGAGTCGTGTGATCTTTATTTTTATTTTAATAATGCACCATGTTGGTATGAGATAGTCCTTGGTTGATTTATAGAATGCTCTTTGCACTTCACTTGTATCTTTTGAGTATGGCTTTATAGAATGCTTCATCTGCTTCACTTATATCATCTGAAGTTGGGATTGCGTGTTTCTCTACCTATAAAAAAACAATAATTTGTAGAATGATCTTTTGCTTCACTTATATTTATTAGAGCGTGGGAAAGTCTTTTGTAGAAAGAATTTAAACTCTCTTTCTTCACTTATATCTATTTAGAGAGTCAACAGGATTTGGTCATTCACATGGTTAGTCATAAAATCCTACATAAAACTTGTAGATCACTGAATATGATATGTTTGATTTCTTGCAATAGTTTTGCGATATAGAGATGGTAATATATGGGAGGTACTAGTGAATGATTGTGGTTTAGTAAGTATATTGGTGTTAAGGTTTGTGATTCCCGAAGCATGCGTGTATAGGGCGTGTTTGGTTCATGTCCAGGCCTTCATGCCTGGTAAAATTTGTTGCCTGGTACTAGCCTGAGAAAAAGAAGATTTTTGCCTGGCCAGGCATGTGTGTGCACGTGATGTTTGGATGAGAACCTGGCCTGGGAGAAACACTTCAATAATAAAAAATGGATTGAAAGGCTGATTTGACAGAAAGTGCAGCATGCATGTGCTAAAGAGTGCCAAATCACATCTGCCTGGATTCCAGGCGTCCTCTCCCGTCGGCCTGGACTAGGCTAAGCATTCTGCCTGGGAGCTAGCTAGGCTAATCAAGCTGCCACGAGCTCCAGGCCAGGGATGTGTCCGTGAATCCAGGTAGTCAACCAAACAATGTCCAGGCAAATCTCAGGCATGTCTCAAGCCAGGCATATATGCCTCAGGGTGGCATCCAAACACGCCCATAGTCTCTCGTTATGCTAAGAAGTTGGAGCATGATTTATTATTGATTGTCTTACTTATTAGTGGCGGTCGGGGACGAGCGATGGTCTTTTCCTACCAATCTATCCCCCTAGGGGAATGCATAGTAGTATTTTGCTTCGAGGGCTAATAAACTTTCGCAATAAGTATGTGAGTTCTTTATGACTAATGTGAGTCCATGGATTATACGCACTCTTACCTTTTTGCAATTTGCTAGCCTCTTCGGTACCGTGCATTGCCCTTTCTCACCTCGAGATGTGGTGCAGACTTTGCAGGTGAATCCAAACCCCGTGATATGATACGCTCTATCACACATAAGCCACATTACATCTTCCTCAAAACAGCCACCATACCTACCTATTATGGCATTTCCATAGCCATTCCGAGATATATTGCCATGCAACTTCCATCATCATCATATACGTGACTTGAGCATTCATTGTTATATTGCTTTGCATGATCGTAAGATATCTAGCATGATATTTTCATGGCTTGTCCGTTTTTTGATATGTTTGCCACACTACATCATTGCACATCCTGGTACACCGCCAGAGGCATTCATATAGAGTCATATTTTGTTCTAGTATCGAGTTGTAATTTTGAGTTGTAAGTAAATAGAAGTGTGATGCTAATCAGTATTCATTATTAGAGCATTGTCCCAGCGAGGAAAGGATGATGGAGATTATGATTCCCCCGCAAGTCAGGATGACACTTCGGACGAAAAAAAAGGAGAGGCCAAAAAGAGCCCAAGAAAAAAAGAAGAAAAAGAAGAAAAATTGAGATAAAAAGAGAGAAGGGCAATGTTACTATCCTTTCCACACTTGTGCTTCAAAGTAGCACCATGTTTTTCATGTAGAGAGTCTCATATGTAGTCACTTTCATATACTAGTGGGAATTTTCCATTATAGAACTTGGCTTGTATATTCCAATGATGGGCTTCCTCAAATGCCCGAGGTCTTCATAAGCAAGCAAGTTGGATGCACACCCACTTAGTTTTCATATTGAGCTTTCATACACTTATAGCTCTCAGTGCATCCGTTGCATGGCAATCCCTACTCCTTGCATTGACATCAATTGATGGGCATCTCCATAGCCCGTTGATTAGCCGCGTCGATGTGAGACTTTCTTTCTTTTTTGTCTTCTCTATATTTACGCCTATCATCATACTCTATTCCACCCATAGTGTTATGTCCATGGCTTGCCCTCATGTATTGCGTGGGGGTTGAAAAGGCTGAAGCGAGTTAAAAAGTATGAACCAATTGGTCGGGTTGTCATCGGGGTTGTGCATGATAAATACTTTGTGTTAAGAAGATGGAGCATGACAAGACTATATGATTTTGTAGGGATAGCGTTCTTTAGCATTGATATTTTATAAGACATGATTGTTTGTTGGGATGCCTGAGTATTGATATCTTTATGTCAAATTATAGACTATTGCTTTGAATCACTCGTGTCTTAATATTCATGCCATGATTACATTATATGATCAAGATTATGCTAGGTAGCATTCCACATCAAAAATTATCTTTTTTATCATTTACCTACTCAAGAATGAGCAGGAATTAAGCTTGTGGATGCTGATACGTCTCCGTTGTATCTATAATTTTTTATTGTTTCTTGCCAATATTCTACAACTTTTATATACTTTTGGCAACATGTTATATTATTTTTGGGACTAACATATTGATCCAGTGCCCAGTGCCAGTTCCTGTTTGTTGCATGTTTTTTGTTTCGCGGAATATCCATATCAAACGAAGTCCAAACGCGATAAAAATTTACGGAGATTTATTTTGGAATATATGTGAATTTTTGGAAGAAGAATCAATGCGAGATGGTGCTGTCGCCCCTCCGGGTGCCATGGAGGCCAAGGTCTAGAGGGTAAAACCTTCTCCCATCTAGGGGGGAGGTAAAGGAAGAAGAAGAAGGAGGGGGCTCTCTCCCCCTCTCTCCCGGTGGGGGCCGGAGTGCCGTCGGGGCAAGGATCATGACGACAATCTACACCAACAACCTTGCTACCGTCAACACCAACTTTCTCCCCCTCTATGCAGCGGTGTAACCTCTCTTTTACTCACTACAATCTCTAATTAAACATGGTGCTTAATGCTACATATTGTTATCCAATGGTGTGTTGCTATCCTATGATGTTTGAGTAGATTCGTTTTGTTCTATGGGTTGATTGATGATCATGATTGATTTGAGTTGTATGTTTTATTTTGGTGTTGTCCTATCACTACAAGAAACCTGTTAATCCATGATGGATTTCCTATGTCATTTTTGGATACTGTCATGGATGGCCTGGTATAGCCCCGCAAGCCCTCCCAAGCCCGCTAAAGTCCGCATAACCTTTACACGTATAAAAAGCTAACCCTAACCCTCATCCTCACTTCCTCCCCCGCAGCCCCTCCTGATTCCCCATTGCCCCCACACAGCACCGCCGCCAACCACCTCCTTGCTTCCCTCCTCCAATAGCTCGCCGATGGCCCTATCCTCCTCACCTCGGGCTGCTTCCAGATCTGCAGCATTCTCCACCCATCCATCCATCTCACAAACAATCTCTCTCTCATGTGAACCCTCGCAATGCAGCCAACGCCCACCGATTACGGCGACGTCCACCATGGCACAGCACACACAAGAGCTGGTCTCCGACCACTCTGTCCTCTAGGCCGGCAGGATCTGCAGCTCCCGGTCTCTGGCGCTCGCCCCGCGACCCCTAGCCCGTGGCTAGGGTTTCGACTATGGCTTCACTTCCATCATCGGCGCGTGTCTGGTGGCTCCACTCCGTCGCACACTGCGCACCCTCGCGCCCTCCGCCTCCTTGATGGCTCCCCCTAGCTCGTTGTGCTCACTCACGTTGGGTTGCACGGCGGCGACCCCAACCTCCTCTGTCGCGTCTCCGGCGCGGCTGTGCAGCCCGTGGCAACCTCCTCTGCCGCATTTGAACCACTGGAGGCCCTCCCTTGCCCAGGTGAACACCTCAAACCCCATCTTCCTCTCCCCGTGCCATCTTATTTTCTTGGTAGGATGTGCTTTGACTGACCGAGCATGTTCATCTGTATATATCTAAACAAGTTCCTGTACAGTGAGGGAAATTGAAGGAAGTATTTTGTAGTTAGTAATTTTCTGGGTTAATATGCACATCACTTATACATATATATTTCACTTGTTCTGCTGAGGTAATTTTCTTGGTTAATATGCACATCGTAGCCTATTTCACATAGTAATTTTGTAGTTTTTTATTTGATAGGGATAGCAGAGAAGTGGATGTACGACGGTGATGTCGATTGTTGGTTGCCGGTGTCAACCAGCAAATATGTCGAGACAAGTGACCAGTTCATGGAAGCGCCCAAGTCGAGCTAGCTCAACAAGTCGTGAATCTAAACACCCATGTTTCATTAGCACACTCTAAATGATGTTGTTGGCCTGAAACTGAAGGCCAATTAAGCCAATACCTTAAACAATGCTTGCCCACTAGTAAGGGAATAATGGTATGCACTGATCAATTGATACTTTATTCCAATATTTTTGAGTTTTGATTGATACATACATCTGTTGACCAAGATATCATATAGCCACGATTACTCCTATTGTAGCAGTAGTACATGGGTTAGCAAAGTTAATTCATAGAAGAAAATGTGGTGTGCATTCATTTGATATTAGGTTATATCAGCTTCCCAAACTTGTTACAATCATCTTTCGTGTAGAGTATATAATATATTTTTAGATCTGGTGGTCAGGTTTATAACATGGTTGACCGTACAAAGTTGTTGTGACTTATCATCAATATTTCTACATACATATTTCTATATTTTTTTCTTGTTCCAACGTGCATACAACCGAAACTTGATAAAATGATACCCCTAATAAGAATTTCATTCAGACATATATTCTAGTCTTTTGCATCTATTCAAGATGAACCTGACTACAAGCATGGAAGTCCTCTTTCTTTAACTAGGACTTGACTACAAGCATAGAAGATGAGTAGCACTTCCTTAGATGCAACAACTAATAAGAATTTCATTCAGACATATATTCTAGTCTTTTCCATCTATTCAAGCAGAACCTGACTACAAGCATAGAAGTCATCTTTCTGTAACTAGGATGTTATTTGCTTTGCTAGGTATGACTGAAAAATACATGGAAACTATTGACTGGTTTGTAGTTCACATGATTCTGACCTACTTGCATTAGTATTAGTATACGCATGGAAGAAAAGTATTTTAGTTCCCTACTAGACTAGGAAAATTGTTAGCCATCTACAAATATATAATGTTTGTTATAATTTTGGACAGATCATGTTATTATTCCCAGTTGGTGCTTCCTATCACATCTTACTTAGGCTAAATCTTTTTTCAACATATCAAGTCATATACTCAGATATATGGATATAGTATAGTCGATTTATCCTTAGTATTGAACTATTGATCAGCTCTGTCTAATTTCAGCACCTGCCAAAGCATTTTAGTCATCTAATAAACTGAACTATGTGCAGTTGGAATCAGGTGAAAAAGAATGGGTGAAAGTAACAAACTAGAACTGTTTTCAAACTGATAAGTTTAGATATTCATGGCACGTATTTACTCTTTTGACTAGTCGTAAGTTGTAACCACACCATAAACAATGCAGAGCCATGGCCAATCTGTACTCTATAGTTTGTTGTGCTTATTCTTCTTGCTCAGTTGCTCTGTACACATGCTGGACTTGTTCAAACCGAATCCCTGGCAATGCAGGCCCATGCATTTGTTTAAAACAGTTAAAATGAATTGTCCAGTATGTTACGAGAACACCATGATGTTGTGTATGAACCTCTTCTGCAGCAGTAGCCCTATCTGTTGCTTTGTATCAGGTCTAAAAGGCTATCTCCCCTTCATGTGTTGTGGAGGAAGCCGTGTGCTAGATTTTCGTATTTTTTTTTAACATTGAATGACTGTAGGAGAATTTCCTATAGTATTTTATGTTAGAAAATCATACCAAAATTACTAGATTTTTATCTTCAGTTGCTTTACATGAATGTGTTTGTTTTGTCATATAAATTTGTTTATTGACTGTCCATATTTGTGGATATGTTTGCAGCTAGTAGAATATCTTCAAGTTACAGAAAAGGCAGCAAACTTTATAAAGGAAAAACTCTATGATGCAAGCTCAAAAAGGTTGCATCATAGTTATCGAAATGGCCCAGCAAATGCACCAGGATTTTTTGATGATTATGCCTTTTTAAATAATGGCTTGTTGGATCTCTATCAATATGATGGTAAGATAGAGTGGCTTATGGATGCACTTATCTACTCCCTCCGTCCCAAAATTCTTGTCTTAGATTCGTCTAGATACGGATGTATCTAATACTAAAACATGACTTGATACATCCGTATTTAGACAAATCTAAGACAAGAATTTTGGGACGGAGGGAGTAGTTAACATTTGTATGCACTACATTACAACAGTAGTCTGGTTTGATTCCATAAGGTTTACACTTGGTACTGTCAGCATGTAAATCATTACAGAATAGTGATTATTCTCGCATCTCTTTAGTTCTTCTAATTACTTTATGATAACACAGAACTATGTGTTCTAATTTTCGTTCTCAAAACATGCAAGTGGTTAGGCTTTTTCTATATAGATTTGCTATGCAAATAGTAGTTTTGTATATACATTTTAGAATAATATATAATGCTACCAACTTGATAAGTTGTCATTCTAGTTGATGTTATGGTCTCCAAAATACGTCTCCGAACTTGTGTTGATGCAATGAAACAATATTGTTGATTAATGAAAGACAAGTATCCCTTATAGGTTTACCTATACCTCATGATTGACCTTCAAATCATGTGAAATTAGAATGATGGTTCAGATGATAATAACTACTGTTGCTATTATTGTAATCAACTTGCCATTTTGTAACAAAATCTAAGTTTGTTACAGGTTTCCTTGGTCAGAGCCGCAAAGGAAGTTTGAGCTGCAGAGGTGAAGTTGATGATTAAGAGGGTATGCACAATGTTGTATATTTCTTATGTAATGTCGTGTAATTTTTATAGGGCGTGTGAACCGATGTTGGATGTAAATGACCTTTACTTGGTGAAATTATTGAATGAAAATTTATGAAATGGGTCAAATTATGGCCCTGTTCATTGGAAATTAATTGGGTTGTGAAAACTCGTTTGAATATGTGTAATGGGTTGTGTTATAGCTTGTTGGATGAATATCATGGTTTGCATTGAAATAAATGCGATAATGGGCCTCCTTAGACAGAAATAATTGGGCTAATGGCTATGCAGGATGCCACGTTAGGTCCACATAGATGCCATGTCACGTCCATGTTGGTACACCGTTATGTCAATCCATGACGGATTAGTCGGTCATAGAGGACCGGGCCTGGGGCGGGCTGGAGGGGCCTATGGATTGTTCGGTAACGGTCAGAATCCGTCATGGTGGCGCAGTTCTCAAATTATGACGCGATATACATGACGGATTCCAAATTCTTCATGGACCACCATCCTTGACGGTTTGCACTGTTCGGTGACGGGACGAATCCGTCATGGATTAACAAGATTCTTGTAGTTATGGTGCCCTCCGTGTCACTCAAGCGTGTGGGATCCCCGTTGTAGGGTGTTGCAATACGTTCATGATTGTCTTATAGTGGGTGGCGAGAGTGACATAATCTTATACCCGAGTAAGGGGGTTGTTGCGTATGGGAGTAAAGAGGACTTGATACTTAATGCTATGGTTGGGTTTTACCTTAATGATCTTTGGTAGTTGCGGATGCTTGCTAAAGTTCCAATCATAAGTGCATATGATCCAAGTACGGAAAATATGTTAGCTCATGCCTCTCCCTCATATAAAATTGCAATAATGATTACCAGTCTAGTTATCGACTGCCTAGGGACAAATAACTTTCTTGTGTGACAAAAACTTTTCTACTAAACAACTAACTTTTATTATCTTGCAATTTACTCGTAGTTTTATTCTTGCCAAGTACTTCTAGTTTTATTCTTGCAAACCTATCCTATCACCTACAAAATAGTTTAATACTTGTTCTAGGTAAAGCAAACATCAAGTGTGCATAGAGTTGTATCGGTGGTCGATAGAACTTGAAGGGAATATTAATTCTACCTTCAGCTCCTCGTTGGGTTCAACACTCTTATTTATCAAAAAAGCTACAATTGATCCCCTATACTTGTGGGTTATCAGTGACCATGACTGGATCTCTTCTACCCTGAGTTACAATGTTTAGTCACTGCTCGAACTTCAGAGGTGCGCTGCATTTATGTTTTGCGGTCTCAGAAAGGGTTAGCGAGATACCATGTTATCATATTATATCATGATTGTTTTGACAAATTGTTGGCATCCGAGATATCTTATTATTGCTCGCTAGTTGGTTATGTTATTGTCATGAGTAAATATGAGACCTAAGTGTTATCATTCATATGGTTAGTTCATAATCTTTGCTGAAAACTTGAGCACTAGTTAAGTATATATACAACAACGAGAACAAAAGAGTTTGTAAAAAAAATTATCACTTTCAGTTTGTCAACTGAATTGCTTGAGGACAAGCAATGAGTTAAGCTGATTCACTCGGCCAGATCGCTCTTGACGTGGTTTTCGGTGATTCAAAGAATTACCGTAAGGAGAAGTTGACATTTGAAGTTGTGGATTTTCACAGTGCCTATCATGCTATTCTGGGCAGAACTGCATATGCCCGTTTCATGGCTTGACCATGTTACATGTACCTCAAGCTAAAGATGCCTGGCCCCAGGGGCGTGATCACAGTCACTGGTAATCGGCAACGAGCAGAAGAGTGCCTCCAGAAGGGCTCTAAGATAGCCGATGAACAGATGGCAGCAGTAGAAATGGAAGAATATAAGAAGACTGCAGATCCGAGTGATTTGTTGCGTGCTAAGAAGCCTGCTTCAGAGTCTGCATTTCAGTCGTCCGGTGAAACAAAGCCTGTTCACATTCACCCGACCGATCCCAGTGCTGCTCTAACTCATATCTCAACAACACTTGACAGCAAATAGGAAGAAGCGCTCATCCAGTTCCTCCTTGAGAACTGGGACATCTTCGCATGGAAGCCGTCTGACATGCCGAGTGTACCCAGGGGACTGGCTTAGCACCGTTTGCGAGTCGATCCAAAGGCAAAACCCGTGAAAGAGCATCTCCGTCGGTCCGCTGTGGAGAAGAGAAAGGCAATCGGGGAAGAGGTGGCTCGGCTTCTGGCGGCTGAGTTCATCCGCGAAATTTACCACTCCGAGTGGCTCGCCAATGTTGTCATGGTTCCCAAGAAGGACGATTCACTTCGTATGTGCATTGATTTCAAGCATATCAATCGGGCCTGCCTGAAAGATCATTTCCCTCTCCCCCGCATCGATCAGATAGTCGACTCGACTGCGGGATGTGAGCGATTGTCCTTCCTGGATGCATATTCCGGGTACCATCAGATCCGACTGTATGGACATGATGAAATAAAAACAGCTTTCATCACCCCATTCGGGTGCTTTTGCTACGTCACCATGCCCTTTGGTCTCAAGAATGCTGGTGCCACATTCATGCGCATGATACAGAAGTGCCTGCTAACTCAAATCAGTCGGAATGTGGAAGCATACATGGATGACATCGTGGTTAAGTCGCGTAAAGGTTCCGACCTGCTGACTGACCTTGCTGAAACCTTTGCCAATTTGAGAAGATATGATATCAAGCTTAATCCGTCGAAGTGTACATTTGGAGTTCCAGGTGGAAAGTTACTCGGTTTCCTCGTTTCCGAACGTGGGATCGATGCAAACCCAGAGAAAGTTGGTGCAATCCTCCGAATGAAACGCCTTGTGCGTGTACACGACGTTCAGAAGCTTACTGGTTGTTTGGCCGCTTTGAGTCGATTCATCTCTCGTCTCGGTGAAAAGGCATTGCCTCTTTACCGACTGATGAAGAAATCTGATAAGTTCGAGTGGACTCCTGAAGCTGACGCAGCGTTTGCAGAGCTCAAAGCCCTGCTTTCCACCCAGCCGGTGCTTGCTGCTCCAATCAGCAAAGAGCCTTTACTGCTTTATATAGCAGCCACTGGACAGGTTGTCAGTACAGTACTCACGGTCGAGCAGGAAGAAGAAGGTAAAACCTACAAGGTTCAACACCCAGTGTACTATATTTCTGAAGTCTTAACCCCATCCAAGCAAAGATATCCACATTATCAGAAGCTTGTCTATGGAATTTACTTGGCCACAAAGAAGGTTGCACATTACTTCTCAGATCATTCGATTACAGTCGTCAGCGACGCTCCGTTGTCAAAAAATTTGAACAACAGAGATGCAACTGGTCGAGTGGCAAAGTGGGCGATTGAACTCCTTCCGCTGGATATCAAGTTTGAGGCAAAGAAAGTGATCAAATCTCAAGCAATAGCAGATTTCCTCGTCGAGTGGATTGAACAGCAGCTACTGACCCAGATACAGTCGGAACATTGGACTATGTTCTTCGACGGGTCCAAGATGTTGAATGGTTCAGGCGCAGGAGTAGTCCTGGTATCTCCACGAGGCAACAACCTCAGATATGTTCTCCAGATTCACTTTCATTCCTCCAACAATGAAGCTGAATATGAGGCACTCCTGTACGGGTTGCATATGGCCATTTCACTCGGCGTCCGTCGCCTAATGGTTTACGGCGACTCAGATTTAGTGGTTAATCAAGTGATGAAGGAGTGGGACATCAGGAGCCCAGCTATGACTGGTTATTGCAATGCGGTGAGAAAGTTAGAAAAGAAGTTTGAAGGGCTAGAGCTCCACCATATACCCTGACTGAAGAATCAAGCAGCTGATGACTTGGCGAAAATAGGTTCCAAGCGGGAGCCTATTCCCAGCAATGTGTTTTTGGAGCATATTCACGCACCATCAGTTCAAGAAGATCCCTTCACTGAAGAGCCCCCACAGCCTAAGAGCTCCACTGATCCGACTGAAGTTGAAGTCCCAGCTGTGGTCGACTTGATCATGGAGGTTTTGGTCATTATTCCTGATTGGACAGTGCCATATATTGCATATATTCTCAGGAAAGAGCTTCCAGAGGATGAAGAAGAGGCTCGTCAGATTGTCCGTTGATCCAAAGCCTTCACGGTAATGGGTGGATAGCTCTACAGAGAGAGTGTCACTGGGGTCGTTCAGAAATGCATCACTCCAGAAGAAGGCCGAATGATCCTCAATGATATCCACTCAGGGACCTGTGGTCACCATCCGTCCTCTCAGACCATCATGGCCAAAGTATACCGAGCAGGGTTTTATTGGCCACGGGCAAATGAGATGGCAAAAGAAATAGTTGACAAGTGCGAGGGCTGTCAGTTCTACTCCAACATGTCCCACAAACCTGCTTTAGCCTTGAAGACTATTCCACTCGCCTGGCCATTTGCTGTTTGGGGATTAGATATGGTCGGACCTCTGAGGACTGGCAGGAGTGGCTTCACCCATGTGCTTGTAGCAGTCGACAAGTTCACTAAATGGATTGAAGCTAAACCTATCAAAAACCTAGAAGCAAGTACTGCTGTCAGCTTCATCAGAGGGTTAACATTTAGATATGGAGTTCCGCACAGCATCATCACGGATAATGGGTCAAACTTTGATTCAGATGAGTTCCGAGCTTTCTGCGCTTCCCAAGGTACTCGGGTTGACTATGCTTCAGTCGCCCACCCTCAGTCGAATGGACAAGCAGAAAGAGCGAACGGTTTGATTCTCAAAGGGCTGAAACCTCGATTGATGCGCGACCTCAAGCATGCAGCCGGCGCTTGGGTAGATGAGCTACCGTCAGTCCTTTGGGGATTAAGAACAACACCAAATCGGTTGACCGGTCGAACCCCCTTCTTCATGGTCTATGGGGCTGAGGCTGTGCTGCCAAGTGACTTGCTTCACAATGCACCCCGAGTAGAACTTTTTTCAGAAGCCGAAGCAGAACGGGCTCGAGAAGATGCTGTTGATATTCTGGAAGAAGAAAGAGAGATGGTCTTGATCTGATCGACCATTTATCAGCAAGACCTTCATCGATTATATGCCAGAAATGTGAAAGGTCGAGCATTTCAGGAAGGGGACCTTGTGCTCCGAGTGGACCAGCAACGGCCTCACAAACTTGCCCCCGCTTGGGAAGGTCCCTTCATTGTCACCAAGGTGCTCCACAATGGAGCGTATCACCTCTACAATGTGGAACAGAATAAAGACGAGCCACGCGCTTGGAATGCGGAGCTACTCCGCCGTTTTTATACTTAAGTGTTCAGACTGATGAGATGTAATAAGGAGTACCTTTCAGTTCGTTTATCAAAGACATGGTTTTACATGTCTCCTAAATGATTACCAGTCTAGTTATCGATTGCCTAGGGACAAATAACTTTCTTGTGTGACAAAAACTTTTCTACTAAACAACTAACTTTTATTATCTTGCAATTTACTCATAGTTTTATTCTTGCCAAGTACTTCTAGTTTTATTCTTGCAAACCTATCCTATCACCTACAAAATAGTTTAATACTTGTTCTAGGTAAAGCGAACGTCAAGTGTGCATAGAGTTGTATCGGTGGTCGATAGAACTTGAAGGGAATATTAATTCTACCTTCAGCTCCTCGTTGGGTTCAACACTCTTATTTATCAAAAAAGCTACAATTGATCCCCTATACTTGTGGGTTATCAGTGACCATGACTGGATCTCTTCTACCCTGAGTTACAATGTTTAGTCACTGCTCGAACTTCAGAGGTGCGCTGCATTTATGTTTTGCGGTCTCAGAAAGGGTTAGCGAGATACCATGTTATCATATTATATCATGATTGTTTTGACAAATTGTTGGCATCCGAGATATCTTATTATTGCTCGCTAGTTGGTTATGTTATTATCATGAGTAAATATGAGACCTAAGTGTTATCATTCATATGGTTAGTTCATAATCTTTGCTGAAAACTTGAGCACTAGTTAAGTATATATACAACAACGAGAACAAAAGAGTTTGTAAAAAAAATTATCACTTTCAGTTTGTCAACTGAATTGCTTGAGGACAAGCAATGAGTTAAGCTGATTCACTCGGCCAGATCGCTCTTGACATGGTTTTCGGTGATTCAAAGAATTACCGTAAGGAGAAGTTGACATTTGAAGTTGTGGATTTTCACAGTGCCTATCATGCTATTCTGGGCAGAACTGCATATGCCCGTTTCATGGCTCGACCGTGTTACGTGTACCTCAAGCTGAAGATGCCTTGCCCCAGGGGCATGATCACAGTCACTGGTAATTGGCAACGAGCAGAAGAGTGCCTCCAGAAGGGCTCTAAGATAGCCGATGAACAGATGGCAGCAGTAGAAATGGAAGAATATAAGAAGACTGCAGATCCGAATGATTTGTTGCGTGCTAAGAAGCCTGCTTCAGAGTCTGCATTTCAGTCGTCCGGTGAAACAAAGCATGTTCACATTCACCTGACCGATCCCAGTGCTGCTCCGACTCATATCTCAACAACACTCGACAGCAAATAGGAAGAAGCGCTCATCTAGTTCCTCCGTGAGAACTGGGACATCTTCGCATGGAAGCCGTCTGACATGCCGGGTGTACCCAGGGGACTGGCTGAGCACCGTTGGCGAGTCGATCCAAAGGCAAAACCCATGAAAGAGCATCTCCGTCGGTCCGCTGTGGAGAAGAGAAAGGCAATCGGCAAAGAGGTGGCTCGGCTTCTGGCGGCTGAGTTCATCCGCGAAATTTACCACTCCGAGTGGCTCGCCAATGTTGTCATGGTTCCCATGAAGGACGATTCACTTCGTATGTGCATTGATTTCAAGCATATCAATCGGGCCTGCCCGAAAGATCATTTCCCTCTCCCCCGCATCGATCAGAGAGTTGACTCGACTGCGGGATGTGAGTGATTGTCCTTCCTGGATGCATATTCCGGGTACCATCAGATCCGACTATATGGACCTGATGAAATAAAAACAGCTTTCATCACCCCATTCGGGTGCTTTTGCTACGTCACCATGCCCTTTGGTCTCAAGAATGCTGGTGCCACATTCATGCGCATGATACAGAAGTGCCTGCTAACTCAAATCAGTCGGAATATGGAAGCATACATGGATGACATCGTGGTTAAGTCGCGTAAAGGTTCCGACCTGCTGACTGACCTTGCTGAAACCTTTGCCAATTTGAGAAGATATGATATCAAGCTTAATCCGTCGAAGTGTACATTTGGAGTTCCAGGTGGAAAGTTACTCAGTTTCCTCGTTTCCGAACGTGGGATCGATGCAAACCCAGAGAAAGTTGGTGCAATCCTCCGAATGAAACGCCTTGTGCGTGTACACGATGTTCAGAAGCTTACTGGTTGTTTGGCCGCTTTGAGTCGATTCATCTCTCGTCTCGGTGAAAAGGCATTGCCTCTTTACCGACTGATGAAGAAATCTGATAAGTTCGAGTGGACTCCTGAAGCTGACGCAGCGTTTGCAGAGCTCAAAGCCCTGCTTTCCACCCAGCTGGTGCTTGCTGCTCCAATCAGCAAAGAGCCTTTACTGCTTTATATAGCAGCCACTGGACAGGTTGTCAGTACAGTACTCACGGTCGAGCGGGAAGAAGAAGGTAAAACCTACAAGGTTCAACACCCAGTGTACTATATTTCTGAAGTCTTAACCCCATCCAAGCAGAGATATCCACATTATCAGAAGCTTGTCTATGGAATTTACTTGACCACAAAGAAGGTTGCACATTACTTCTCAGATCATTCGATTACAGTCATCAGCGACGCTCCGTTGTTAGAAATTTTGAACAACAGAGATGCAACTGGTCGAGTGGCAAAGTGGGCGATTGAACTCCTTCCGCTGGATATCAAGTTTGAGGCAAAGAAAGCAATCAAATCTCAAGCAATAGCAGATTTCCTCGTCGAGTGGATTGAACAGCAGCTACCGACCCAGATACAGTCGGAACATTGGACTATGTTCTTCGACGGGTCCAAGATGTTGAATGGTTCAGGCGCTGGAGTAGTCCTGGTATCTCCACGAGGCGACAACCTCAGATATGTTCTCCAGATTCACTTTCATTCCTCCAACAATGAAGCGGAATATGAGGCACTCCTGTACGGGTTGCATATGGCCATTTCACTCGGCGTCCGTCGCCTAATGGTTTACGGCGACTCAGATTTAGTGGTTAATCAAGTGATGAAGGAGTGGGACATCAGGAGCCCAGCTATGACTGGTTATTGCAATGCGGTGAGAAAGTTAGAAAAGAAGTTTGAAGGGCTAGAGCTCCACCATATACCCCGACTGAAGAATCAAGCAGCTGATGACTTGGCGAAAATAGGTTCCAAGCGGGAGCCTATTCCCAGCAATGTGTTTTTGGAGCATATTCACGCACCATCAGTTCAAGAAGATCCCTTCACTGAAGAGCCCCGCAGCCTAAGAGCTCCACTGATCCGACTGAATTTGAAGTCCCGGCTGTGGTCGACTTGATCATGGAGGTTTTGGTCGTCATTCCCGATTGGATAGTGCCATATATTGCATATATTCTCAGGAAAGAGCTTCCAGAGGATGAAGAAGAGGCTCGTCAGATTGTCCGTTGATCCAAAGCCTTCACGGTAATGGGTGGACAGCTCTACAGAGAGAGTGTTACTAAGGTCGTTCAAAAATGCATCACTCCAGAAGAAGGCCGAATGATCCTCAATGATATCCACTCAGGGACCTGTGGTCACCATGCGTCCTCTCGGACCATCATGGCCAAAGTATACCGAGCAGGGTTTTACTGGCCACGGGCAAATGAGATGGCAAAAGAAATAGTTGACAAGTGCGAGGGCTGTCAGTTCTACTCCAACATGTCCCACAAACCTGCTTTAGCCTTGAAGACTATTCCACTCGCCTGGCCATTTGCTGTTTGGGGATTAGATATGGTCGGACCTCTGAGGACTGGCAGGAGTGGCTTCACCCATGTGCTTGTAGCAGTCGACAAGTTCACTAAATGGATTGAAGCTAAACCTATCAAAAACCTAGAAGCAAGTACTGCTGTTAGCTTCATCAGAGGGTTAACATTTAGATATGGAGTTCCGCACAACATCATCATGGATAATGGGTCAAACTTTGATTCAGATGAGTTCCGAGCTTTCTGCGCTTCCCAAGGTACTCGGGTTGACTATGCTTCAGTCGCCCACTCTCAGTCGAATGGACAAGCAGAAAGAGCGAACGGTTTGATTCTCAAAGGGCTGAAACCTCGATTGATGCGCGACCTCAAGCATGCAGCCGGCGCTTGGGTAGATGAGCTACCGTCAGTCCTTTGGGGATTAAGAACAACACCAAATCGGTCGACCGGTCGAACCCCCTTCTTCATGGTCTATGGGGCTGAGGCTGTGCTGCCGAGTGACTTGCTTCACAATGCACCCCGAGTAGAACTTTTTTCAGAAGCCGAAGCAAAACGGGCTCGAGAAGATGCTGTTGATCTTCTGGAAGAAGAAAGAGAGATGGCCTTGATCCGATCGACTATTTATCAGCAAGACCTTCGTCGATTATATGCCAAAAATGTGAAAGGTCGAGCATTTTAGGAAGGGGACCTTGTGCTCCGAGTGGACCAGCAACGGCCTCACAAACTTGCCCCTGCTTGGGAAGGTCCCTTCATCGTCACCAAGGTGCTCCACAACGGAGCGTATCACCTCTACAATGTGGAGCAGAATAAAGACGAGCCACGCGCTTGGAATGCGGAGCTACTCCGCCGTTTTTATACTTAAGTGTTCAGACTGATGAGATGTAATAAGGAGTACCTTTCAGTTTGTTTATCAAAGACATGGTTTTACATGTCTCCTAAATGATTACCAGTCTAGTTATCGATTGCCTAGGGACAAATAACTTTCTTGTGTGACAAAAACTTTTCTACTAAACAACTAATTTTTATTATCTTGCAATTTACTCATAGTTTTATTCTTGCCAAGTACTTCTAGTTTTATTCTTGCAAACCTATCCTATCACCTACAAAATAGTTTAATACTTGTTCTAGGTAAAGCGAACGTCAAGTGTGCATAGAGTTGTATCGGTGGTCGATAGAACTTGAAGGGAATATTAATTCTACCTTCAGCTCCTCGTTGGGTTCAACACTCTTATTTATCAAAAAAGCTACAATTGATCCCCTATACTTGTGGGTTATCAATGACCATGACTAGTTCTCTTCTACCCTGAGTTACAATGTTTAGTCACTGCTCGAACTTCAGAAGTGCGCTGCATTTATGTTTTGCGGTCTCAGAAAGGGTTAGCGAGATACCATGTTATCATATTATATCATGATTGTTTTGACAAATTGTTGGCATCCGAGATATCTTATTATTGCTCGCTAGTTGGTTATGTTATTGTCATGAGTAAATATGAGACCTAAGTGTTATCATTCATATGGTTAGTTCATAATCTTTGCTGAAAACTTGAGCACTAGTTAAGTATATATACAACAACGAGAACAAAAGAGTTTGTAAAAAAAATTATCACTTTCAGTTTGTCAACTGAATTAATTGAGGACAAGCAATGAGTTAAGCTTGGCGGAGTTGATATGTCCCAAACGTATCTACATTCCAAACACTTTTCCTGTTGTTTTGCACTCTAATTTGCATGATTTGAATAGAACTAACCCGGACTGACGCTGTTTTCAGCAGAATTACATGGTGTTATTTTTGTGCAAAAATAGAAGTTCTCGGATTGAGCTAAAAATTTACGGAGATTATTTTTGAAAAATATAAAAAAAATATTGGTGAAGAGACCTACTGGAGGGGGTGCTACCTTGGAGCCATGAGCTGAGGGGGCGCGCCCACCCCCAGGGCGCACCCTGTGAGCTCGTGACTGCCTCGAGCCTCCGTTTGCCCTAATTTCAACTCCATAAATACCATTTCACAGAGAGAGAAAAAAGAGAGAAAGTTTTATCATTTTTGTGAGACGGAGCCGTCGCCACCTCCCGTTCTTCATCGGGAGGGCTGATCTTGAGTCCCTTCGGGACTCCGGAGAGGGGGATTCGTCGCCGTCGTCATCATCAACCCTTCTTCATCAACAATTCCATGATACTCACCATCGGGAGTGAGTAATTCTTTCGTAGGCTTGTTAGATGGTGATGGAGTTGGATGAGATTTGTCGTGTAATCAAGTCAATTTGTTAGGGCTTGATCCCTAGTATCCACTATGTTTTGAGATTGATGTTGCTATGACTTTGCTATGCTTAATGCTTGTCGCTAGGGCCCGAGTGCCATGATTCCAGATCTGAACCCTCCATGTTTTCCTGAATATACTTGAGTTCTTGATCCTATCTGGTAGTTATATGCACTTGTTATTGTTCTGATCTGTAGACCCCAAGGTGACAATAGTTGGGATACTCTCCGGGGATGACTGTAATTCGAGGAGTTCATGTATTCACCATGCACTACAAAAAAAATACACTTCCGTGATGATACGTGTTTGTCACAGTAGGTCACGTTTTCTGTCATGCATGTACATCCATGATGATTTTATGACAGAATCAAGATAGTCATACTTGTGCTGTCGTAGAAGTGTTCCATGACAATACCAAAATTATCATCACAGAAGTGTCCACTTCCATGACGATGAATGGCGCGTCATAGAAGTGCTTTCGTCAAGGGTAACCGACACGTGGCATCCACCGTAACGGGTCGCTGTTAAGCTATCGGGTTCCATTTTGGATCCGATAACCCGTTAACAGCCCCGACCAATGGGGATTTTCCACGTGTAAAATTCTCATTCGCCGGAGGATCCACGTGTCGGCTCAGCGTTGGGATAGATGTCATCCACTCATAGTACGGGAGGCGCCTATGATACATCAGCACGTGGCAAGGCCCAACAGTGGCCCATTCCGGTGAAAAAGGCCGGCCCAGTAAAAATTAGCAGGCCAGCCCATATAAGGCCTACTTGTGTCAGGTCCATTTAAGCCCACGGCCCATATGAGATGTGCCAATTCGGCCCATCAACGGCCCATTAATGATTTGACACCATTGCAGCCCATCGTCAGTTCGAGCCTGTTAACAGTCTGCTATATATTTGGGCTCAATATCGGCCCAATGTGGTTTCGGCTTGTTAACAGCCTATTCAAGGGATAGGCCAATTTTCAGGATGTACGTCTTTCGGCCTTTTAGCGACCCATTTAAGTGTTGGGCCAATTTCCGGCCCGGTGTGTCTTTCAGCCTGTTAACGGCCCATAAATG
Source organism: Thinopyrum elongatum (assembly GCA_011799875.1). NCBI lineage: Eukaryota > Viridiplantae > Streptophyta > Magnoliopsida > Poales > Poaceae > Thinopyrum > Thinopyrum elongatum. The sequence goes on along the minus strand of CM022300.1, from coordinate 78,026,441 downwards.
AGTTGGGCCATTTGCAGTCGGACCTGAGTTTTGGCCTTTTAATGGCCCATGCTCTTCATGGTCCAATACCAGCCCGGTTTCTCTTTCGGCATGCTAAAGGCCCATAACACAGTTGGGCCATATACAGTACGACCTGACTTTCGGCCTCTTAGCGGCCCATGCTCTTCATGGTCTAGTATGAGCCCGCTTTCTCTTTCGGCCTGCTAAAGGCCCACAGTATAGTTGGGCCATATGTAGCCCGACCTTAGTATCGGCCTGTTAACGGCCCGTGAAATCAAATGGGCCCACCTGTTGCCCACTTTGATGTCGGCCTGTTAACGACCTGGGAGGTAACAGGGGTGAGCATTAACTGTCGGCTCGTTTCAATTATAGCGACCCAATGGAGCTTTCGTCCTGGTTACGGCCCATTAACTTAATGGGCCCACTAAAGTTCGAACATGTCTGTAGGCCCAATTAGATAATTTGAGCCCATTATGACGAGCAATTATGCACAGGACCAAAACCGATCAATCAAAGGCCTATGAGAATTTTGGCCCCTGCGAGCCCATTAGGGAAGCCCATTAAGGGCAGTGGGCTGCTTCCTTTATATAGGGCCCATGACTGTTTGTGCTAACTAATAATTTCACTGCTTTTTTAGCTTCCTAGCGACCAGTTAGCTGGAATGCGAGGCGCGCTAAGCAAAGGTACGGCATACAAGGAAAAACATTGCACATCCAGCATATATTACAGGAAATTACATCCACTGGGCAATCAAAGATTGATGCCAGTGCAAATAAATGAACAGAACCTAACGATCTACAATGTCACAATCTGCAACCTCAGCGCGGATGACGCCCATAAGCATGTGAGCAAGTTCTTCCTTCTTTGCTACACTATCTCTAAAAAAATTGATCAGTTGTTGTTGCGCAAGAATGTGCACCTCTGATTCCTCCATGATTTCCATCATTGCTTCAGCCAGTAATTGGTTCACAAACATACATTTTTTCCGTTGCATTCGAGACAGAGGAAACTGAACAGATTCAGATGGCGATTTTGGCATGCTCGTATTATTGATAGTGGAGAGTGTCTCGACCACTGCATCATAACATAAATTAGGAGGGGGACCGAATAGATTAATCAAGAGTTATTGCCATATTACCTGGCCTAGATTTATTGGAAAGAAACAATGGGGTTGCCTTGCTATTTTCAGAGTTTGTCTTCTTATCTTCAGCAGCCTGCACCAAATTAACACACTAGCATTGCTATCATTGGCCAGGTCAGATAATAGGAAAGCAACATTGACACAACGAACGTTTGGGCAACCAGACCACACCAGCCTACACCAAATTAACACAATATGGCACAGCTATCATCAGCCAGGTAAGGTAATACGAAAGCAACATTGACACAATGAATGAATGGGCAACCAGAGCAACACTACAATTCAGTAATGTGCATGATATGAGATAGTACACTCATGCAGCTCAGTATGCAAAACTACCAGGCAGTTTTCCTTACAAAAATCAACATTGTTGCCTTTAATTATACATTTTGCTACAGCTAAATTTAGATCAGATAAAGGTTGGATTCACGCCGATTAACAAAATACATGCTGATGTAAAAATATAGTGATATACAACAGGTACTTACATCAGCATTGGAGCACAGAGAATTCTCGCAAGATACTTTCCTCGAATACGATCCCAGTGCAGAAAGTCTTCTATCCTTTAAGCTTATTTTCTAAAAGAGACATGGATAAGAAACATGTAGAAAATATGATCAGAATGCTATAAAATTTCATGATGCGAGGATACGCACATGCTTCTTAGAATGGAGTTGACATATTTTTGCTGGACTGGAGCGGACTAGTTCTTTGGCCACTGGAATCTGCTTATTATCAGTAGGAGTTGGGTTTCTCTGTGCTGGAGCAGTATCTATGAAAACTAGAGTTGGTTTACTATCTCCTGGCGTTTGGATCTTTTGCAAAGACCTTGTTTGTAACCCTTCAGATTCTAACATAGCCGTCTTCCCCTTGCATGCCTTATATAGAAGAATGGTGCTTCAATTATAAAACATGCTACAGCAGAGAGATGGAATAGGTACTGAAGAATAGAAAGGCATGACATATTCACGTGTATTCCCTCCATCCGGAAATAAATGGATGGGTCTAGGCGTATTTCAGTTCTAGATACATCCATTTTTATCCATTTCTGCGACATGTAATCCGGACGGAGGGAGTATGATGTAAGAGCTAGGGATACGACAGGACAACAGAGTAAAAAAAACACTAGTTGAATGTAAAACTGTATGCTAGCGGAATACATACAGAAAAACACTAAGGCAACATATGCGTGTATGATTGGGAAACTAAGATGGCATTGCAACAGACCACTAGAACAGCACTTCAATGTAAAAAAACATGGTATGGTAGACAGTGAAGTACATACTGATGAATAACAATGCATAAGATATTCAGAAGCATGATGTCCAAACTAAGCAGATGGCATTGCGATAGAGTAGAATGACAGTACTTGAATTTGAAAACATGTTATCATGAATGGAATAGGTATTGAAAAACAGGAAGGCATGACATATTTACTTGCATGATCAGCGGGCTAAGCACATGGCATTGCAACAGAGTAGATGCACTCCAGGACATTATATGCATGTTGTACCCATATCACGGGCCAAGTTAGAGCAAGGACCTTGTGGGGTGAATAGGATTCATCATCTTTCTGCAAGTCTTCTGAAGAACTACCTTTACATGTTCCATCATATTGGGTATCATTGACGTCAAGTTTGTTGGCCGTTACATTGCTCCGTGAGGTTCTTGTGGATATATCAGTGTGTGCAATTATATCTGACATGCATGGAAGACAACTAGTAGTTAGATTTATGTAATGAGTGTCTGTAGGAGATGACATAAATAGTAGGACTGGGGTTAACTAGCAGCAATAGGTCTCAAAAACTAAAGGGAGAACACAGATGAAAGCTACAGAATATGTATCGTTTGTACTCGAGATTAACTAGATGGCACACAAAAGTATTAAAGAACAACATAGGTAATACTATAAGTGGTATAATACTATAATCACCAGCCTGTGGGATAGCATTGGCTAATGGATGATAACTATTGAACAACGTTACCTAAAGAACAAGTCTCTTAACTGAACTATGGAACAGCGTTAACTCCTGAACAAGACCCGTAAGAGATCAGCATGAATATACAGTGAAATGTGATAATCTATTTTCCATGCTTAGATGAATAACAAAGCCATAAATGTTGCACACAAGTAAGATGAGGGTACAACCTATCTGGCCGCCATCCATAGGAGTGAGCATCATGTGCTAACTTGTCGATGGCCCTGCAGTTGTTCTGGCTGTCCATGTTAGGCACGCGCATTCGATGCAGGGAACTGTTGAGTGGGGACTATAGCTCCCTTCTGGTGTATGCTTCCCTTGTTGGAGCAGCTGCGGTGAGAAGGAAGACGGTGTGGCTGAAGATGTAGAAAACGCATAATGTTAAGAACGACACATATCTCTGATCTGAAGAAATACCCTAAGAGATCAACAGTAAGGTACGAGAGTGGTCACACGTCTGTTAACTAAAGACTAAATTGGGGTCACACCATTTTATTTTATTTTGGTACTGTCCGATCTACGCCGGATGGCTTGATGGCCGTCTTGTGCCTCCCGGCTGACACTGTTCAGAATCTTCCCCGAAGAGCCAGCAACCACTGGCAGAGCAGCCTGCCTCCGCCGTCCGTGGCCGCGAGAGCTTCGACCAAAACCCCGCTCCCCGCCCCACCGCACTGCCGTGGTTGCGCCGCCCCCGGCCAATCCACAAAGACTCGCCGTCATCCAGATTCGGCGGCGGCAGTACCTTCAACCCACGCAACTCTAAGATAGCCATCTAAGCGCTGCTTCCACGACGAACTTGCGCCCCCGCACCCTTATGTTAGACACCAGCCAACCGGCAGCCTAGGAGCTCCGACACCTCGAGGGGTGGTGCTTCCCATTGGGAATCGATTGGCCTAGAATAAAAATTCAGACAACTGACGCCTAAATAAAGTGATTTGAGATGAGTGTACGACCTATCTTGCGGCCCGGTGAAGTAGGCAGCTCCAGCTGCCGAGTCGGTGAGGCCGGCGCGGTTGCGGTGGCTACCGGCGGCAGGAAAGCAGAGATGTCGCGACGGTCGACAGCTACGGGGAAGCAGCGCCGGGGCCCTGGACACATCCGAAGTTGGAGCCACTCCGGCGCCGTGCACAACGGCGGGGCTGAATCGGCTCTGGTACGGTTCACGCGGTCGTCGTCGAGGCAGCTCCGGCAGCACGGAGTAAGAGGCACACGGCCCAGTGCATGACGGCAAACGGACAGCATCTCCGGCATTGGGGAGGAGGGCGGCGGTGAATTTGGTGCGGTTGGGGGCGCCATGGAGGAGGGGCTGAGGTTTCGAGGTTGGGGATAAGGGAGCTTCCGGGGAGAAGGTGATTTGGCGCCCACGAGGTATGAATGGGGAATTGGGAGGGGGAACCATGTCTTACGGACGCATTTGTCTGAAATGTGGGGGGGAGTTACAGTTCTACCCCTGCCTTTAGACTTCTGGGCTTGGGTCTGTGTACTGAGGGTCGGGGATAGTAGAGTAACTTTGCTTCTCCCAAATAGTGGGCACGAGCGATTTCGGACGAGGAAGGCGTGTTTTGAAATAGTGGGCGCGAGCGATTTCGGGCGAGGAGGGCGTGTTTTGAAATAGTGGGCGCGAGCGATTTCGAGCGAGGAGGGCGTGTTTTGAAATAGTCGGCGTGAGCGATTTCGGGCGAGGAGAGGGTGTTTTGCCGCCCATGGTTTATGAATTATTCGGCACATGTCATTTCGGCCGAGGAGAAGGCGCACTTGGATGAAGTTACGAACCTAACCTCGATGTACAACGGGCCAATTGATGCGTGTCCCACATAGGCCGGTAATTTTGCGTCTCCCATTTATTTGCTCGGGCGAATTCCACCGAGCAGAGGGTGTTTAGTGGTTCGTTCAAATTTTGGGAGAACGAGCATCCACGTCTACCTTACCAAGTCGATTCGAATCAAATTTTGAAATATTAGCTTGCCACTTCATTTTTAGATGGAGATGATGCTCAGGACTAATGTGTTTTTACATGCTCGTTGCTAACGATTTACTATATGACAAATAGTTGACCCACTAAAAAACGGGAATCAAACCCAAAATGAAATATCTCGATTCAATGAAATAGCTCGTTCACCAGGTCAAAATAGTGAACTAAATCCAAAATTGAACACCTCAATCGAGTAGCATGTTGTACAGTATTATAGTACTCCATGAACATGTTGAAAGTCAAATTAATGAACTTGTTTGATACGCATCTCTCTGTTCATGTGTGGATTGCAGACAACATGTTCTCCAATTTAAATATTTGAATGCAAGTTTATATCGAAACATGGTTTATATCAGTCTTTGATGCATAAAACGTGACCTCCCCCTCTCTCGGACTCCTGCTCTCTCTCTCGCCGACAATCTTCAATTCTATCGCACGCATCCAAACACAAACCATGTATAGGTCTCTCTCTCTATCTCTCTCTCTTTGTGTGTGTGGGGGGGGGTCTTTCTAGTTCGCATGCACACTCCATGTATAGGTCTCTCTCTCACACTATGTATGATTCTCTAGTCCAAGCTAAATATCTTGGGTGCACTCATCGTACGCACACAAATTCCCTGGCTCGTTGCCTCTAACTCTCTCACTCACCACTCTGCCGTCTCGGAGCTCTTCCCTCTCTCTCTCAAACTCTCCATCTCCCTGGGTCGCACATACACATGCATATCTCACTCGCACTCGATAGACCCATCTAAAACTCTCTATCTCTCCCTCGTTCTCTCTCCATCTCACACACACATACACACACAATCTCACGCCTAGCCAAGTATGATGATCTCTCACTCAATTGTAGGCACACGCAGTCCCCCCTATATGTATATGACTAGCTAATTCTTAGTCTCCATCACAAACATGGGCATGGTCTATCTCGATTTCTCTCGGGGCATCTTTCTATCGCACACGCACCTCATCCCTCGATCTCCCACCCATATAGTCCCCTCACGATCTCGAGGGGATCTCTCTATCACAAACACACCCTCTCTCCCTCCCCATGCGTCCATCTTCTCCATGCGTCCCTCTCGACCTTTGTCCCTTGTTGGCCAGACCTCTATTGGACATGTGCTATAGGGGTGTCTCTCTCCGTTGCAAACAATCACACACTAGCTATCTTCGTGTATCTCCTCACCTCACTTTTCTATCTCGGAGATGCATGCGTGATATGTTTGCATAAGAAACGAACACACACTCTCTCTCTAATTTATCGTTTGTTGTCCCTTTCTCTTTCACACACACACTCTTTTTGCACACTCACTCATTCTCCTTCACACGCACTTGATCTCTCTCGACTTAGGCACTCGCTTTGGTCCATAGCATATAGATTTATTGAAAAGTCAAACATCACAAAGTTTGACCATGTACGTGGAGAAAAACATTTACATCTAGAACGGCAAACATATATCATTAGATTCATCATGAGATGTAGTTTCGTATGATGTATCTTTAGTATTGTAGATATAAATAATATTTGCGTAAACCTGGTCAAAGTTTCCAAAGTTCGACTTCTAAAAAAATTATATGCACTGCATTATCGAGCGGATGGAATATCTCTTTCCCCCCTCTCAGCTATCTGACGCACCACTCAGCCATATCGGAGCTCCTCTATCTCTCTCAAACTTTATATCTCCCTGGTTCACACATACACATATCTCGCTCGCGCTACATAGACCCATCTAACACTCTCCGCCCTTGTTCTCTCTCTATGTGACACGCACCCCCCCCCTAAGTACCATAATCCCTCACTCCATCATAGGCGCACGCACTCCCCCCCTAAGTATGACTATCTCTCACTAGCCATCAGGAACACACGTATTGTCTCCTTCCATCCATACGTCTATCTCGATATCTCTCGGGGTATCTTCTATCGTGCACACACCTTTTCACTCGATCTCCCACCCATGTAGTCCCATCACGATCTCCAGGGGATCTCTCTGTCACAAACATACACTCTCTCCTCCCCATGTCTGCATTTTCTCCATACGTCTCTCTCGACCTCTCTCCCTTGTTTGTCAGACCTCTCTTGGCCACGTGCTAGGGGTCTTTCTCTCTCGATTGCAAACAACCACACACTATCTCCTCACCTCGCTTCCGCTGTCGAAGATGCATGTGTGATATGTTTGCATAAGACACACACGCTTTTTCTCTACTTTATCGTGTGTTGTCCATGTCTCTTTCACACACGCACACACACTTTTTTCACTCACTCTTTCTATTTCACACACACACACTCTCTCTCTAGTTAGGTACTCTCTCACGTCCATAAGCATATGGATGTTTTGAAAAGTCAAACCTCAGAAAAGTTTGACCAGGTATATGTGGAGAAAAACATTTACATCTGGAACAATCATTAGATTCATCACAACATGTACTTACTTCATACTATCATTTATCTTTGGTATTGTAAATATAAGTAATTTCTTTATAAACTTGGTCAAAGTTTCAAAAGTTTGACTTTAAAAAAAATATAGGCACTACATTATCGAACGGAGGGAGTAGCTCTTTCTCTCTCTCTACTATCTCTCACGGGCCTCCCCTCTCACTCGAACTCTCTATACCGAGGGATTATACGGTCACTGTGTCAGCGTATAGCTCCGTATATTGTTTAGTTGACCGGTGAACCAGTCCACATGCTGCCTTGTCAGCTCGTGTTCTCTATCTTCGTGTGCTGGCCCATGTGGCCGTGGGTGAAAATAAGTAAACTAGAGGCCCATCTGACACGTGGTGAAGTAAACAAAGTTGAAACCACTCGGGGTAGCACCCCGCACGCTAGTAAATTGAGGGCGCACTTCTTCCGCGTGAAGGACGCACTCGCGCACACTTCACCACTGCGCGGCGGCATGCACAGAAGGACGCACTCGCGCACACCCAGCACACAATACACACCAGCACACGTGTACACCGGCGTCGCCGCCGGCTGAGATGGACGACGAGGCAGCCAACAAGCGGAGGCGGCTCGAGCCAAAACCGCATCCAGCGAGCCTGGACTTCATCAGCAGCCTCCCCGACGACATGCTGCTCATCATCATCGGCCTCCTCCCCACCAAATCTGCCGTGCGGACCACCCTGCTCTCCCGGCGGTGGCGCCCCCTCTGGCGCCGCGTCCCCCTCAACCTCACCATCGACAGCTGCCTCTGCGACGAGGATTGCAAACGCATGGCCGCAATCTCCAAGATCCTTTCATCGCACCCTGGGCCAGCCAGACGCCTTGACATCCGCATGTTCAGTACCAACTGCAAGGTCCAAGCCAAGTTCGACGAGTGGTTCTTATCCCCCGCCCTAGATCAGCTCGAGGAGCTCAGGTTTGAAGCTGGACGATGTCGCTCTCTGCCGCCATCCGCGCTCTGCCTCACGCCAACGCTGCGCCGCGCCAGCTTCAGCTCCTGCTATTTTCCCCAGATTAATGCCGCGCCCGCCCTTCTTCTCCCTCAACTCAAGCAGCTCGACCTCTTCGACGTTGGCATCTCGAAGAAGGCTATGGAGCACCTGCTCCGCAGCTATACTGCGCTCGAGTATCTTCGTCTTCGGCAGATCCACGGGTTCATTAGCCTCCACATCACCTTAATGAATCTCCGATGGATTTATGTGTCTTGCTGGCCCCGCAACAAGACATTAATTGGGAAGAGATCACTCCAGCTGTTCCATGTTATGGTCATTGAGAATGCACCTTTCCTTGAGAGATTGCTTGTATCTGATCTAGAAGGTCCAATAAAAATCAGGGTCATTGACGCGATAAAATTGACAGCATTGGTGTACTCGTCTGCCAAATTCTCCGAACTCTTTATTGGATCCATAATCGTTCAGGTACAACACTCATCTTCTTCTCCATCTTCTTGAAATTCATATTTTTTAATTTATTCTTGATGTATTTACGACTGTCATCCAGAAAATGATTCCCACAAGCTTGACCCAGTCTGTGCGCACAGTGAAGATCTTGGCAATAAAATCTATCGGCCCCAATCTGGATCAAGTTGTTGGATTCCTTACATGCTTTCCGTGCATGGAGAAGCTACTCATCGAGGTGAAACTTCTTTCCTATTAGTAAACGGTAATCACAACGTAGCTCAATTTTTTCATAATTTTTCCAAATTACGATGATAAGTGTAGTGTTCCAAACTGCATCTAAGCACTGCACCGAAAGAAATGTTTTTAGTATTTTTTCTCACGTGATCACCTGCATCGTTTTTTTGTTGTACTACTAGTAGCCTAGGCTAGTCATAGTGGCAAGTAACTTAGACTAGTAACTCTATGGTTACCCTAAAAGCAAGTACTACCTCCGTCCTGGTTTACTCTTCCTATTTTGTAGTATCAAAATTTGACCATAGATTTAACTGACAAAATGTTAATGCATATCACTAAAAATTATATCGTTGGATTCGTATTTGAACATAATTTCAAATGGTATAATTTTTGGTGACATGCATTGGCATTTTCTTAGGTAAATCTATGGTCAAAATTTTACACTAAATACGAGGTAGTACAAAAGTGGGCTATAACGGCCCTCCACTATGTAGGCCAAAACACGTGCCAAATTCACTTGTGATGCATTTGGCATCGATGCCCCTCCATTGCTCACCTGGTGCCCCAATCTGGATCACCTACTTTGCTCCGGTGCCAAATTAACTCACACAATGAAAAAACACTTGCGTGGGAGAGGGAGAGGACTGAGGCAATAAAAAAACACTTGTTTGGGAGAGTGAGAGGCTGGTGTAGTTGGTTTAATTGATTTGTTTATACATGTGGGTCTGTGTGCACAGCGGTGCCAACTCTCTCACATCGCTAGAGTGGTGCCAAAATCTTTTGATTTGACATCGATGCGTATTATGTGGTATACTTTTGAGAAATATGGCATCGGCCACATAGTGGAAGGCAACCAATGCCCAAGCTCTTCACGTGCTCCTAGGTAAATGAGAGGAAAGAGAAAGAGAGAGAGTGAAAAAATATCACTAGCCAGCCAACCCTATCGTATGAGCGAATGATATTGGTACCTCTTGATGACACGGCAATCTTATACAGCTAGCTGCTCTAATATGTTCTCTTCTTTTGCAGATAAAAAAAGACCCGAAAGTGAAAAATGTGCTGCACTATAACAATCTCATCGAATGCCTTGATCTCCATCTTACATAAATTGATTTGATCGACTACCGAGGCAGCACATCTGAGATTAAATTGGCCAGGTTCTTTGTTCTGGAGGCAAGTGTGCTCAAGGTAATGAGGTTTGGCGTTCTCTGGCACAACAATGAATGGCGTGTTGATTACTGCAAGCGTCTAAGCCTAAATGACAAAGTCTCCGCAGAAGCTGAATTTGTTTTTGAAACATCAAGTCGCCAGAGACTCAAAAATTTATTTGCCCATTAGTGACTTGTCAGGGCGGTGGATTTTAGTTTGTACGATAATGCTGCATCCACGTAAAGTAACGAAAATTCTTACGTAAACTTCCTAATAACTCCCTGTTCTTAGGTGCAGCATTACTCCTAACATTTGTAATATCAGTTTGAAACTTGTAATATTGCCGTGTCCTATTCCTGCGTTTTCAAAACCCTGCGAATCAAAGAGGTCATGAGTTGGTGATGATGGTGTGCCTGCCATCTTTCACCAATAGCCGTCGGATCTAGATCTGACGCATACAAAGCAAACTTCTGCAGTTTTGCAAAAAGATGCCCGCACTTGTTCCCTATTTACAAACAACTCCTTGTCTCTCACAATCAGCCTTATCTCCTCCCCACCACATCTAGAAGGCCATGGAACAATCTGGCACGATGGCCGCTGCCAGCGCCGTCCACCCCCAATCTTGGTGTTCCGTGCAATGCATGGGCATCTTACTCGTATAAGAAAAGAGTAGAGATACTCGTGGCAACGCACGGGAAATTATGTCGAACACGGCTAGTTGTAAGCAGGCTAGCTCTACAGCCATGATGATAGTGACTGCACACGGTGAGGCTGACTTTGGTATGTCGAACACGGCGCCTACACTCAGGTGTCATCTCCAGCGCAGGGTCTTGTCACTTCACTGTGAGGAGTAATTTGACCAACGGGTAGTATAGTACTAGTACTACATTGGTAGTACTACTACTAGTCTAGCACCACCGTCTGGATTTAGTAGTACTACCACGTCCGTCTGGATTTAGTATTTGACTAGCAATATCTAGTAATGCATGTCACAAAAAATATACTACTCCCTCTGTAAATAAATACATGGAATACTGTTTTATTTGGTTTTGAACGTAGTTCCCGATGATATTATACATTCTCCCTTCCGGTACATGGCTCAAATCTGAAGTCTCATCAATCAGACTACTATTGTACTCACCGAGCGCTCAGCTTGGTAAGCTACCAACAAAAAATTGCAATCAAAGACTACTATTGTACTCCCTCCATACTGGTGCATTAGTCATGTTATGAAAACCAAATAATCCCAAAACAAAGTGACCGCAATTTTGGTGGAACTGCACAAGAGAATAGTATAGTCACTGCATGCAGTGCCATTTGAAAATAGACACAGAAAGATTGGATAGTCACTTCATGGACTGCACAAAAGTAGTATTGTACTATTTATTGGCCAACACTAGGTGCTTCATTGCTTTGGTCTGATTATACAATGGGCATCATTTTGCCTAAGTTAAAGTTTGTATTCCAAAAATAGTCTCGTCGTGTGATCGAGAGAAGACCAAATCATATTGCAGTGGATGTTCCTCCATCATGTGTGGTTCATTCTCATGGTTCCAGCTGTTGGTGAAACCACTTATGTTTGCAAGAGGAATTGTAGACTTCACAAACAAATTTGTCTTTCACTCTGTACTGAATGTTGGCCCAGAGAAGCATCCATGTTAGTAGGAAGAACAGATGTTTTTTCTAGATCTTTGCTTTTGGAGCTACATATTTGTATATGATCTGTGAATCATTGAGATGCATTAACATGTTACTAGTTGGTTGTGAATTTGGGCTACTAATGTGAACATATTACAATGCCAGGCCTGTGAGTCTCGTGTGAACATTTCGAACGGATCGGCTCTTACTACTGTGCACAACATGATCCTTATTTCTGTGTTCTCAGTGTTTACAAGTTACTAGTAGTTCCTTATTTCTGTTCGCTCAGTGTTTACAAGTTACCGATCGATCACTAGCTAGCCTACTAATACGCTCCTGGCAGTTTTAGTTGCGACGCAAGATCCAAAGGTGGCAGTTTTTTGAATAAAAATGCCTACCTCTGAAGAAACTGACAAGCTGTTCTGAAGAAAATGCCATGCGAATCTGAAGAAACTGCCAACAAAAACGTTCGCAAATGCCTTATCTCCTAGCGAACATTCATCAGCTAATACGATTCTACACGTACACTATCCGACCTACTCGATCCTACACGAATAAATAGCGGATCACGCACGTACTACCTCCTTTCCGGTTTGCAGGGCTCAATTCAAAAATCTCACCAACCAAGGTAGATGATGAGTGGTCAAATAATTTTCGACAAGGAGGGAGTACCTCATCTGGATGATTCGAGTGCACCCGTTTGACCGTCATGCCGATGTGCGACCCAGCACGGACGAGACGCACCACTGACGGGACGGCACATCAGTTTTTCCAGTTTTCCACGGTAAGCTGGCGCGCTAAGCCATGTCTGCTTATGCATTGAATTCCGATGACCGTCGCGTTTCCCGCGACACGCTGCTTCACCTATCTTCCGCCTATAATTACTGGTTCCCGGCGTTCTCCGGTAGCACCGTCACCCAACTCGCCCTATCGGCTCCCCTCACAACCCCCCATCGGCCCAACATCGCTCGCCACTTGCCCTCGCTCGCGCCACGTCCGTCGTGCCCCCGACCGTCCGCAATAGGTGACGCCAGAGGCGCTCACCGCCGGAGCTAGTGTTCGATTATTCATGGGAAGGAAGACGGAGGGAGGAGGCATTCTATCGGTCTTTAGATGGCAATGCGGAGTACGAGGACTTGTTGGAGCGCGACCGCCTGGCGGAGGAGCAGCGTATCACCGATTTGCGCCGCCAGCGGGGCATGGAGCAGCAGCGCACCACCGCTTTCAGTCGCGAGCAGAGCGCCCGCGACTGGGCCGACTATGTGGAGGCCGGCGCCCGGCAAATAGCCCTAGAGGTTGTCGGGCACGCACACGTGCGCGACGCGGAATTTTACTACCAGCTCGTCAAGTGGGTTTCCCGCTTAGAAGCTGAAGCTTCGGTGGACCACGCCGGCATGGAAAGGGCCAACGCGCATGAGCAACGCGCCCTATCGCACCTCCGGCAAGTCCGAGGCGAGGAGGAGGACGTCGGTGCCGGCATTTAGCGTGTACCGCAGATGGCGGCCGACATCCTCTAGTTAGCTAGGAGTAAGTCAGTACTTGTACACTAGAGTATTAGTGGGAGTAGATAGTTAACTTGGCTATGATGGTTTTCAACGTGGAAGTTCAGTACTCTATATTTGATCAGACATGTTACTTTGCTCTGAACGTTGAACTTTCCATGTGAACGTATGGAATGGGCTGTTATTTTTTTAAATGGGTTGTATTTGTCCGCCACGGGTTTAGAGGCTGACTTGTGGGCCTACTAGGTTGACGCGTACACAATCAGGAGATGATTGTACGTGGAGAGAATGACAGCAGGGACCCACCAGGGTCATGGCAGTACGCAAGCAAGTGCCTCCTTATTTCAAGCCAAAAAAATGGTTCCTTCTAATGAATTTCTGACATCTAGGTCCCATGCCATTGTCAACGTAGTCAATAAACGAGAGAATTGCACAACGAGCAGCTGACACTAGGGACCCAGTAGCTTGCCCAGTTAATTTTGTTTTTGAGACGGAAGCAGGGTGTCAACTGGGCTGTGCGGGGCACTCTGGCCTGTCTAGCCAGCCTTTTCTTTTATGTTTACCACAAGACCAGCCCAGTAGTTTTTTTTTCTGAAAATGGCTAGCCCAGTTTTTTTATTCTTTTGCAGAATACCCAACCGAGGCCTAATTGCTTTCTCAGGCCTACTGGGCTGCAAATCTTTCAAGACGAGAAAATGGGCTATCAGTAATGAGAAATTGGCTGTACATTTTTAAAACACATCAAACCGGCAATTAGTTTCAAATTTCTTTTTTTTATTTCGAGATTTTAAATTCCATTAATTTTTATGCGTGGACAATTATTTGGATTTTATATTGATATGAATTTATTTTTCAAATTAGTTTGAATGTGACTCGAAATTTTGGGATTAAAAACAGTTCGGACCGCACCGAAATATGCAAAATTTCGTATAATGTTTTAACTGTGGCCACAATATGGGCTGTAATGCTAACAAAAAGAACATGGGCTCAAAAAAATCCTTAAGAATTAGCAAATGGGCTGTAAATTATTAGAAATAATGGAAGATGGGCTGTGTGTTGTTTTCCACAGATTTGAGGCTGACTTGTGCGCCTACTATAGGTTGACGCGTACGCTTTCCTAAAAAAAAGGTTGACGCGCACGCAACGCCGTGTCAACTTAGTCAACACGCGAGAGCAGTGACTATTGGATGTCCATCCAACGGCCGTCGTGCTTCTTCAATCTCTGCTCTTCCTGCTCAAGCCGCTCAAACAAGCGCCGGCAGGACTGCCTGCTCCCTCCTCCCATGGCCGGCTGTGCTGCCGCGCGGGCCTCACCGCCCCACCATACTTCCATCGCTGGCCTAGCCATCCCTCTACTCACCCAGACCTCATGTTATTCTCCGGCGACGACAGCCTCACACTACAGCCGAAGCAGTAAACCCTCGTACTCCCCTCCGCGTGGGAAACAACTGCAGAGTCTTCCCCGGCTCCTGGTCATTCCCTTCCTAGGCCTCACCGTCGTCCCCGCGTTGGTGTTCTCGACGCGGCGTGCTCAATGTCGTCAAGGAACGACTTCCATCGGAAGAGGACTGTACGTGGAGAGGCTGACAGCTGGGTCCACGGCCGCAGCAAGGAAGTGCCTCCTTATTACGCGCAAAATAATGATTCCTCCACCTGACAGTGGGGACCCACCGGAAGGGCCTCTGTATTTCGTGAAAAAAACATTCCCGCCGCTGACAGCTCGGACCCACCAGCTATATCTCTTCGCACTCAAGTGCCTCCTTATTACGCACAAAAAAATGAAGACCCCCGCTGCTAGGTGGGACCCACCATATTTGGAGGCTGACTTGTGGGCCTACTAAGTTGACGCGGACGCAGGGCTTTGTCAACTTAGTCAATATAAACGATTCTAGCTGCAGTGACCGTACGATGTCCATCCAACGGCTGTCGTGCTTCTTCAACCTCTGGTCTTCTTGCTCCAGCCACCCAAACTATCGCGGGTCGTGCTGCCTGCTCCTGACTCCCGTGGCCGGCTGTGCTGCCGCGCAGGCCTCACCGCCCCCTCCTACTCCAACCGCTGGCCAGGCCATCCCTCTAGTCACCCACAACCCCTGTTATTCTACGCCGACAGCAGCCTCACACCATGGCCGAACCAGTCAACCCTCGTACTCCTCTCCGCGTGGGCATCCACTACCGCGTCTTTCCTGGCTCCGCGTCGTCCCCTTCCTAGGCCTCGCCGTCGTCCACCGCTTTGGTGCTCTCGGCGCGGCGTGGTCAACGTGGTCAAGGAATGACTTCCATCGGAAGACGACTGTACGTGGAGAGGCTAACAGCTGGGTCCATGGCCGCAGCAAGGAAGTGCCTCCTATTACGCGTAAAATAATTATTCCTCCACATGACAGCAGGGACCCATCGGAAGGGACTCTGTATTTTGCGAAAAAAATGTTTCCCCCCTGACAGCTGGGACCCACCAGCTACATCTTCGCACGCAAGGAAGTGTGTCCATACTACAAAAAAAAAGATTCTTCCCCCTGACAGCTGGGACCCACCAGCTATATCTTCGTACGCAAGGAACAACTGGGACCCACCCGGTCGAAGCGTATGTAGCGTTGTCTGTCTGGTTGTGAACATGTACGTACATACTGGTCGATCGGTCTCTCTGCAGCGATGAACTGTGGCCGAGTAAGGAGCAGCATGTGTCGCAGTAGAGCCGCAGACGTATCATGTCACGCAGTCCCGTCTATAACGTGTACACATACGTACAGCCACGCTGCAAGAAAGTAAATACGGCTACGTACGTACATACGGACGTGGTCTCGAAGGCATACAGCGACATCGTCCTGTTCATCGGCAGCCAACCGGCTGGGTCGGAATGGAGGAAACAGCGTCGTGTTCATCGGGAGGCAACCGACTGGGTCGGAATACGTCGTGTTCATCGGGAGCCAACCGGCTTGAACGGAACAGCCGAAACGAGGTCTGGCGTACCGCAGAATGGAGGAAACGGGCCTTCTGTTCGACCGCGTACGGTCGATACGGGGTCCTGTTCATCGAGAAGGGTCTGGCGTACCGCAAAACGGAGGAAACGGACTTCTGTTCGAGTGCCTACGGTCGAAACGGGGTCCTGTTGATCGGAAGGGGTGTGGCATACTGCAAAACGGAGGAAACGGACTTGTGTTGGAGCGCCTACGGTGAAATGGGGTCCTGTTCATCCACCGTCTACTGCCTCGCTCCAGCCTCCACGGGGGCTACTGTTCATCCACCATCGAGCTCCTCCAGCCTCCACTAGCTACTGTTCATCCACGGGCTACTGTTCATCCACCGGCTACTGTTCATAGAGCCTCCACGGGGTCCTGTTCATCCACCCCCAACCGGCTAGGGTGCGGCGGCCTCCTCGGGGTCCTGTTCATCCAGCCGCAACCGCCTACTACCACGGGGTCCTGTTCATCCACCCCCCACCGGGAACTGTTCATCCACAGCCAACCAACCGGCTCGACTCACCACATCTCGACTCGTTCTACGTACCGCGCGCATGGTAGCAACGGTCACTGTTCATCGAGAGGCAACCCAACACCGGCTGGCTACATCTCGCACGGGGGCTCAATCGGCTTCAGTAAGCAGCAGCAGTGATCGATCGCTCGGTTCAGTTAGCAGCAGCAGCGAAGGAATCGCTCGGGTTCAGTCAGTAGTGAATGAATCACTCGGGTTCAGTTAACAGCCAAGAGATCGATCGCTCGGGTTCAGTAACGTGCGATCGCTCGGGTTCAGTTAGCCAACGCCTCGCACATACGCGCGTACACGAGAGAAACGCAGAAACCTCCGTGCATCGCTCGGCCCCGACCACCCACCGTAACCGGGAACTCCCCGATATTTTCCTCGCCCTCGCTTCTACCACGGTTTTTTCCGTCATGGACGGCCCAAAGAATGTCATGCAGCTGCGTCTCCGGCCCGCCCAGGACGAAAAGCCCATTTTCTGTCATGATTTTTTGTCATAGAAGTAGGAGCCCACCACATCTATGATGATACCGGGTTTTGTCATAATTATCGTCATAGAAGTGTCATAAGCATGACAGAAAAAAAATTCGTTCGGCCCAAAATATCACGGATGTGTCTTTTTTTTGTAGTGATGTGTTAATGCTTTGTTCCGGTTCTCTATTAAAAGGAGGCCATAATATCTCTTAGTTTCCTTATGGACCCCGCTGCCACAGGAGGGTATGATAAAAGATGTCATGCAAGTTCTTATTATAAGCACGTATGACTATATACAGAATACATGCCTACATTACATTAATGAATTGGAGCTATTGTGTATCGTTCTAGGTTGTGACTGTTATATATGATGAATGTCATCCAACATAAATATCAATCGCTGATCCAATGCCTACGCTTTTCTCATATTGATCTTTGCTAAGTTACTATTATTGATGTTGTTACAATCATCACAAACTGCTACTATTACTGTTTCTGTTACTATTACTACTGTTACTGCTACTATCAAACTACTGTGCTACTAAATACTTTGTTGTAGAAAGATAATTTCCTAGGTGTGGTTGAATTGACAACTCAACTGCTAAGGGTCATAAATATTCTTTATCTCCCTTTGTGTCGAATCAATAAATTTGGGTGAAATACTACCCTCGAAGACTGTCGCGATGCCCTATACTTGTGGGTTATCAGGGGGAAACCGTTCATCGTTGTTGATCGTGTCGAGCACAACTAACATTGCTTTGTTTATATGTTAGGCCCACCCCAAGGACGATGAGTACCTCAACACTCCCATCATGAACTAAACACAGATGCAACCGATCTTTTCCTATGGGCTGGCTACATGCAAGAATGTCATGGGCTCTAGTCAGCCGCCCAGTTCCCCTATGCCACAGTGGGCAGACACCCATGAGTCAGACACCATCAACGTTGATGTTCCTGAGAAGGTTGATGATCATGTTCTTGTGCTCGGTATGAAGAGTAATAGTGTTGGCTTGATGGAGGAGCTGAGCGTGTTTAGCAACATGATTGAGGTTATGAAGGAGGTGGCAACCGCCATTAGGGAGAGCAAGTCGGTCGATGTCCACCCTAAGCAACTCAGCACCGACATGGGGCAAGGTGCTTCAGTCCGGAGGCTCTGATGGTTTGCTCTTAGCTACCTGTTGGATAACAAGGCTCAGGGTGTTGGGTTCGTTGCCATGGAAGACGCCCATAGGGTGCTCTGGCTGAGGACCTGGCTGGGCAAGCACTACTTCTAGTGTTGTTTCTGGTGGTGGTGCTGATGACGTGCATGATGATCGACGACGGCGACGATGCTGATGTACATTTTGTGGTAGCTAGGGGTTGAAAAAATTGTTGGCTTGTACATTTTGATGAGGTGGTATATACTAACCCCTTACGCTGATGGCGAACTTGCAGTGGTAGGATAACACCCTCTTTTGGATGTGGTGGTGGGATGACACTATAGTACTCCCTCCATCCCATAATGTAGGATGTTTTTTGACACTATACTAGTGTCAAAAAACGTCTTACATTATGGGACGGAGGGAGTAGTTAGCACAAACTTGTGATGCCTTTTGTCAATCTGCAGGTGAAGGTATGTTGTCTACAGAGGTAGGGTTCCAGGAGTATACGTTCATGAGCAACATGCAATGAAGAATGAACAAGTGAAGGGTTACCTAGGCACCTCCTTTCGAGGAGGATTTAATACTAGAAAGCGGTCAAAGGATGACTACCACAAATTCTTGCTCGAAGAACATAACACCAACGATGAAGCTCCCAAGGTTGCTGCTTTGAAGGGGGGTTTAAGACAAGACAGTAGGATGTGTGGGCTGAAGAACTTCTCATCTTCGTCTAGTTCGTCGTGATGCTAGTGCTATTTTACTCTTGTGATCGTATGTAATGGAGTGAGCACTTGCTAGGATGATGATAAGCTCACCACGTAGAGTACAAGGTTACTAGAACCAGTCTAATATGTGCAACCAAACAGTGTGCTTTGCACCGAAATACCACATAGAGTACAAGGTTACTAGAACGCAGGCAAGCAAATACAAGGCAGAAATTGTGGCCTTAATGCAGGAGAGGTAATATGTAGACAACCAAATAATATGCAGAACTTGGTTTTCAACATGCATTACCTCACCCAGGCCCATATGAGACACAAATGTAGGGGGGCAAACAGCTCCATACAAACGCAACATAAGGGCATCTCCAACGCTGAACCACAAATCGGACATCGTATCCGTCCTCGGACTAGGGGGGCTGTCCGCGGACACTGATGCGAGAGTCGGCCATCCAACCGCAGCCGCATACATCCGCCCCCATGTTTTTTAAAGTCTGCATGCTCAAAATAACTGGATATGAAGTTTCAATTTAGCTAAAAAAATGTTCAAACGCACCAGTAGTTCTAATTTAAATATTGCAATCCAACAAAGTATTCAAATTATAGTAGTTCAAACTTGAATTCAACTAGCACATATGTACTAATTGTCCCCTTTAACTGCTCACAGATGTTCAATCAAATTTTCCTTCAGTAGCTCATGAGTTGCTCGATTCCGAATTTGTTGATGCATTCGAACAAACTCATCAAACATGGACGGATTTTGCTCTAGAAGTTCAATAGGCTCACCCATGTTCTCAAATTCAAGAGCTGCAGCAGCATCCACACCCTCATCATCCATGATCATGTTGTGCACGATCACAAAACATGTCATCACCTCCCACAAGGTCTTCGGATCACATGGTTTAGCAGGTCCACAAACAACTTTAAAACAGGGTTGGAGTACTCCAAATGCCCTCTCAACATCTTTTCTAACTACTTCTTGTCTTGGGGCAATGTGAGACTTTTTCTAACCAAGTGGCTCAGAGATGGTCTTGACAAAGGTACCCACGGAGGATATATACCATCAACCAGATAGTAAGCTGGGTGTAGCGGTGGAGGTGACAAGGTAGTGGAGTTTCGGGAAGGGTATGACGGGGCGGCTGGGGTAGTGGAGCGGCGACGTTGACAAGAGAGAAAAGGAATGTAGAGAAAGATGGAAGGATGGAGACGCGGGATCTGAGATTTTAGATGGGCCGAGGGTGTCAAAATCCTACGTGGTTGTTGTTCGGACTCCTGCAAAGACCCACTACTTTACTTTTTGTTTGTGGAAAAAAGGATGCCCAGACCGGTTAGCGGACAAATACCGCGTAGTCGGCCGGTTGTGGTCGGTTCGAGGGTTCGCTTTGAAATGCCTAAGCTTAGGTGGCTGAATTCCCAAGTGTGAATTTCCTCGTTCTCTTTTCACTCGCTGTTTACTACCTCCGTCCTGGTTTATTAGTCTCCTTCGTATTTTGTGTCAAATTTTGATCATAGATTTAATTAACAAAATGTCAATGCATGTCACAAAAATTATATCCACTAAATACGAAGGGGACCAATGAATCAGGACGGAGGGAGTAGTTGAATAGCTCAGGTGGTCCAAATCCAGCGACCGACCACTGGGCCCCAATCCCACACTCCCTTGAAAAAGAAAAAAGAAAAACACTCCCGTCACCGTATTCCAGTCCACGCTCCGGCTCCAGCCCCCGAAACCTCGAACCACGGCACCGCCCCACTCTGACTTCCACCCCCAAACACGCTCGCCGACCGCGACCAAGAGGCGCCGGGATCCACGGGGAGCTCCATCGCCCCCGGCTTGACCGGTAAGCTTGACGACCGGTTGTCTGGCAACGAGGGCGGGGCTGCAGCGAGATCGACGAGCGGCTCGGCTCTGCTGGGCTGGTCGCGACGACGAGCTCGCGACACGGGATCGGTTGGCGGCCGCGACGCTAACAACGGCGGGACGCTGAGGTACCCTTCATCCGCGCTCTCACCGTTCCCGGCCACTGCCAGCAACTCAGCTTTCACCCTCCGCCATATCATGATACCGTATAATAATAAATGTTATGCTACTATGTGTTATGCATGGCAATAAATAAAGTATTACATGATACTAATATATGATACTATGCATTGGGGAGGTAGTATCATACGCTAGTATCATCCACATTACAACCAGCCTTACTCTTTTCGTCGTCCATGAAAGAGTGTACTTCTAACTTTGTTGGAAGTCAATTTTTTTATATTTGACTGTATTTATACAACAGTACATCAACATTTATGCCATCAAATTAGTAGCATTAGATTCATGATAATATATATTTTTATCATATATACCTATTTGGTTTCACAAACTTTTTTTTTGCGGAAATATTTGGTTTCACAAACAATTGATATATTTTTGCACGAAGTCGGTCAAACTATGAGATATTTTAGTTGACTCTCCAACAAAGTTGAAAGTACACTCTTAAAAGAACGAAGGGAGTATGTTACTCCAAACATCTCTCTCCTTATTAACTACATGCCACACAAGCAAACTTATCTTGAAATGCACTATATTACTCCTGCCAGCCTAAGAGCATCTCCAATAGGCGTGCAACGCGCGGCACGCAAAAAAAGCGTTTTCAGCGCGCTGTACGTGAGTTTTTGCGCGGTGAGAAGCGCTTGCTCCAGCGGCCGCTGCAAAATATAGCGCGCGAGCAGCTCCAGCAGACGCGCTATATTTGTTCTCTTTTGTACCACGACTCGATACCCGGTACGACTAGATAGATGATAGATAGGACATAGATAGATTAAAACGATAGATAAAAAATGATATATAGTGCGTAGATAGTAGCCTCCTCCTACGATAGATAAAACGATAGATAAAAAATAAACGATAGACTCGATACACGGTACGACTACTCGTCATCCTCCTCCGACTCGGACTCCACCTCGGTGATGTCCTCCTCCGACGTCACAATGAAGAGGTCAAGGTACCGGTCGTCATTGGAGTCCTAGGACGACGCGTCTCGTAGCTCGACGTTGAACTGAGCGGCTACCTTTCGCGTATGCCGGTCCTCGCGATAGGTGGCTCGCTCCGCCCTCCTCGCCTCCCTCTCCGCCCTCCTTTCCGCGACTAACTGCTGCTCGTTGATGACGTCCTGCGGGAACCGTTGGCGCCACTGCTCCGTTGCTTCCTCGTCCATCTCGGCGAGGGTGAGACGGCGCTCCCGCCTCCGGTTCTCGCGACGATCCTCGTCGGTGAGGAGCCGCGGGGGAGGCGCCAGCTCGTGCGCCATCTCCCGCGTCGGCACCTCCGGGAAGTTCATGCCCCGGTGGGGCCGCTAGAGGCGCCACGCCGTCGCGTCGTACGCGCGGACGGCCTCGTGGGCGGTCTCGAAGGTGCCGAGGCCGAGGCGCACGTCGCCGAACCGAATCTCGGCGGAGAAGGCGCCGGAGGGGCGCGCGCGGACGCCGCAGTAGCCTGAAGCTCCCCGTCGGCGCGGCGGCATGGTGGCGCGGTGGTGGCGCGTCGGCGGCGAGGCGAGAAAGCGGCAGAGGAAGCGGTGAGAGAGCGGCAGAGGGCGCGTGACGAGGTGGAGAGCGATGGGAGGGCGCGTGGCGGGCGCTGCATTTTATAGGCGTGCCGGAAGCGGCGCGCCAAATCTAGCACGCGACAGCCCGCTTTTTCCCGCGCGCCTGATTTTTTCGCCGCCGCTGAAGCGCATGAAACCATCCCACGTACGCTAAAATCTCATTTTACCGCGTTTTTTTCAGCGCCTGTCGGAGATGCTCTAAGCTGTCAAATTTCCTCGTTCTCCTTCCGCTCACTGTTGACTAGCATAGGTGGTCCAAATCCAGCGACCGACCAGTGGGCCCCAATCTCACGCTCCCACAAAAAAAAAAAAAACCTCCCGTCACTGTATTCCATTTCCAGTCCACGCTCCGGCTCCACCCCCGGAACCTCGAACCACGCCACCGCCCCACTCCGACTTCCACCCCCAAACACGCTCGCCGACCGCGACCGGGAGGCGCCGGGATCCACGGGGAGCTCCACCGCCCCCTGCTTGACCGGTAAGCTTGCCGGACGGCTGGCTGGCAACGAGGGCGAGGCTGCAGCAAGATCGACGATCGGCTCGGCTCTGCTGGGCTGGCCGCGACGGCGAGCTCGCGACACGGGATCGGTTGGTGGCCGCGACGCTAACGACGGCGGGACGCTGAGGTATCCTTCATCCGCTCACTCACCGTTCCTGGCTACTGCCAGCAACTTAGCATCCACCCTCCGTTTTGCTGCCACCGGCCAAACGCCCCTTTCACTTTCCCCTGATTTGTTTCCATGTTCTGTGCCGCGGGCAGCCAAATCCGAGTCTCGCTGCAGCCCTCGACTTCTGTCCGTTAGATGGATCCGTGAGCGGCAAATTCGGTTTGCCAACGCGTTGTTCTGATCCAGATTCCTTTTATTCAGTTTTGCCTTCCCTGCTACAGCCACTGACAACCACGACACTTATTTTGGGACGGAGGGAGTAGTTCTTTAGCCCTCAAGAACTGTGCTTCCAGCATTTGCGTGTTTGACTTGCTTCATGCAATAGTTTAAAATTAAATCTCCATGCGTTGTGCATCTTAATTAAGTAGGGCACAAGTAATTATGAGCTCAGTGGGATACATTTCCTTTTTGGCTATAATTTAATCCTTGCACATTGCTAAAATCAGTATGCTCTGTTGGCATTTACTCCATCCGTCCCATAATATAAGAGCGTTTTTTACACTACACTAGCATAAAAAACGCTCTTATTAGCATAAAAAACGCTCTTATATTATGGGACGGAGGGAGTACATGTTTGGTTTACATATATCTTGCCAAGATTTTCATTATTTGTTGCATGTTTCCTTTTAGGCACTGAACAAGCTTCATGATAAACTCTCGACGTTGAAGTAGAGAGCACACTAGGATGGCCATTGGGTGTTTCTATGCTACTCTGGTCCAAATTCTCATCTGCCTTATGCTCTGGCAGCCATGCTATGGCACAGTAACTGACATCCAATGTCTGAAGAGGTTGAAGGCATCAGTTGATCCAAACAACAAGTTGCATTGGACATTTGATGACAACAAAGAAGGATCCATATGCACTTTTAACGGCGTGGAGTGCTGGCATCCTAATGAAAACAGGATTCTTTCTCTTCGGCTTAGCAGCATGGATCTGAAGGGCCAATTCCCTGATGGACTCGAGAACTGTAGTAGCATGACTTCGCTGGATCTATCGAGCAACAGCCTTTCCGGGCCGATCCCGGTTGACATCTCAAAACGGCTTCCATACATTACAAACCTTGATCTCTCATACAATAGCTTCTCAGGGGAGATTCCAGAATCGCTAGCTAACTGCACTTATCTCAATGTTGTCAGTTTACAAAATAACAAGTTGACTGGAGCAATCCCAGGGCAGTTTGCTGGTCTTTCTCGCTTAACCGAGTTTAATGTTGCTAACAATAAATTATCAGGCCAGATCCCATCATCTTTGAGCAAATTCTCATCATCCAATTTCGCAAATCAAGACCTCTGTGGGAAACCTCATAGCGGTGATTGCACAGCCTCTTCAAGCAGTCGTACAGGGGTGATTGCTGGTTCTGCTGTTGCTGGTGCAGTCATCACTTTAATCATTGTTAGTGTGATTTTATTCATTTTCTTGCGGAAAATGCCTGCCAGAAAGAAGGAAAAGGACCTGGAAGAAAATAAGTGGGCGAAGTCTATCAAGGGAGCAAAAGGAGTGAAGGTATGCCCCCCCAACCCCACCCACAGGATCTTGAGATGCTATTTTAGTTTTGTATTTATATTTTTTTAATAAATGTTAGCCGTCCTTTGTTTCTAACTGACAAAATCTGTCGCGTCTTGCCCCACAAAAAGATGTTTCATCTTTGTGAAGATCCAGAACTGGAGATACCAAATTATCAGTATCTATTCTAATCAGATTAACGTTTTTGCAAAATACAAAAGCAGAATATTCTTATACATATATCTTTTGCCTTCAAGAATAACATGTATCATATTTAACTAGAAGTATAGCTGTCAGCCATTTATTTGAAGCACCAGACGTATCGAAAACATGACTTATCAGGTTAGGCATACAAACTTTTGGTTGGCTACATTGTCACATGTGTTTCTGTAAATTCTCATTACAGGTATCAATGTTTGAGAAATCAGTTTCAAAGATGAAATTGAATGATCTGATGAAGGCAACAGGTGATTTTACCAAGGAAAACATTATTGGAACTGTTCATTCAGGAACTATGTACAAAGCTACACTTCCTGATGGTTCATTCCTTGCTATCAAGAGGTTGCAAGATACTCAGCATTCAGAGAGCCAGTTCACATCCGAGATGTCAACATTGGGAAGTGCAAGGCAGCGCAACTTAGTTCCACTATTAGGTTACTGCATTGCTAAGAAAGAGAGGCTCTTGGTGTACAAGTACATGCCCAAGGGTCCACTCTATGATCAACTACACCATGAAGGCAGTGATAGAGAGGCTCTGGAATGGCCATTGAGGCTAAAAATTGCCATTGGGGCTAGTAGAGGGTTGGCATGGCTTCATCACAGTTGCAACCCCCGCATTCTTCACCGCAATATTAGCTCCAATTGCATACTACTTGATGATGACTATGAGCCTAAGATTTCAGATTTTGGGTTGGCAAGGCTTATGAATCCAATCGACACCCACCTGAGCACATTCGTCAATGGCGAGTTTGGCGACTTGGGTTATGTAGCTCCTGAGTACACGCACACCCTTGTTGCCACGCCAAAAGGGGATGTCTATAGTTTTGGTGTAGTCTTGCTTGAACTGGTCACCGGCGAAGAGCCCACACGCGTAACAAAGGCCCCAGAAAATTTCAAAGGGAGTCTGGTAGATTGGATAACATACCTATCAAACAACTCTATACTTCAAGATGCGGTGGACAAGTCCCTGATCGGAAAGAACAGCGACGCCGAGCTGCTTCAAGTTCTGAAGGTCGCCTGTTCCTGCGTGCTTTCTGCTCCAAAGGAAAGGCCTACAATGTTTGAAGTGTACCAGCTTCTGAGAGCTGTTGGGGAGAAATACCATTTTAGCGCCGCTGATGATGAACTGGCGCTCCGACCGCAGGATGCAGACTCTAAGAAGCTGGATGAGCTTATTGTAGCGAAATAGACAGGTCTGTATGGTACATTGATGCTGGGTGTTTGTTGTATCTTGTGAATGATCAGGTTGATATGGTAGTAATGTATTATCTGGCCTCCTTCGCTAGCGAAACCATCGGAAGCTCAATCAATGCTCATGGTCCTGGTCTCCTGGAAATAGCATGTTGTTGTAAGATGTGTATGACTTGTGATGTTCACGTTCTGTACTTGCTCAGTCTGTAGTGCATCTTTGGGATTATGTACTGGTGTGTGAGACGGACCAACACCTCACGTTTTTGTAGAAGTACGTAGTTTGCAGTGCTCAGTTTGATGTGCTCTTTAACATTTCTTTTTCTTATTGTTACTTTGCTTACGAAAGGCCCATGGAGATAGCATGCCATGATCGGACACACATTTTCTTCATTTTTAAGACACATGCAGCTTAAAACAATTACTACCTCTGTAAACTAATATAACATTTTTTTTAGATCACTACTTTTTACAGAGGGAGTACAATGGTGATGGTGCCTGAACTTCCCTAGGCTATAAACTTAAAAGTTACTCCCTCCATTCACTAACTTCTTTTTTCCGAATCAGATGTATATATACGAGTAATTTTAACATGCTCCCTCTTATCCCCTCTTTCCCTCTTTTCGCATGAGACTATGAGAGGTAAGAAGGTAAGAATTAATCAGACCACTGGTTAATCAAATGAATGGCTTAGATTTATTATGCACTCTTACCTTTCATGTAAAAAGGGAAGGTAAGAGGGATCATGCTAAAATTTGTCGTATATATACATGTTTTAGTGTGTTTGTTCGGCTATTTCAGTCCGTATAGTGTCTATATTGTAATATTCAAAACATCTTATATTGGTGAACGGAGGAAGTAGCAAATTGGAACAACCATGTGTGGTATTAACATTAGGATCTTAGGAACAAGGTATATATATGTGCCGTATTTGAGGTACGTAGTGCAGTTTTTCTAGAAGGAAAAAACAATTAGCAGTTACTCCATTATTTCCAAAATATATGAAGTTCTAGGTTTGTCCTAAGTCATACTCCCTCCGTCCCAAAATTCTTGTCTTAAATTTGTCTAAATACGGATGTATAGGTACATCCGTATTTAGACAAATTTAAGACAAGAATTTTGGGGCGGAGGGAGTACATATTTTAGTTTGACCAAGTTTATGAAAAATATACTAACATATACAACATCAAATAAGTCTTACTATATATGGTTGATGTTGTAGATGTTGATAAACTTGAAGAGGTTTGACTTAGTACAAACTTAGAACTTCAATGGAATGGAGAGAGTGCCTTCAATGTTGTTCTCTTCCCCATGAATTATTGACACAATGTGGGTTGCCAAAAAATATACATCTCGTTTGTTCTAAATAAAAAGATTAATGGAAAATCGAAATCATAAGTCAAATTGATGACATCACACCATGTCAAGAAGATTAGACTTGAAAGTTTGAGCCAATCGGTATCCGAGTTTCAAAACAGGCCACTCACGGGCCGAACAACTCGGTAAGAATGTGCAATAACACTGGCACACAACAAAGTGCAATAGCTAACCACCGGAGACGATGACCCTGTTCTAAGTCTAAACCAGTTAAATATGCCACTAAAAAGGGACGCGGATTTTTGGCTCTGGGAGCATATGCTCCCTAATGAACAGTAAAATCAAAATAAATAGTAAATATTTTTTTTAAATTCTAATATTTTATGTAGATGTTCATATTAGTGTAGCAAGTGTGCTTGAAATTTTTCATGAGATACAAGATAGCAGTGCTTCGTCGATGAGAAAAACAAAATTAAGTGTAACATTTGACGTTCGACATTTTTCTTTTGTGCACATGCCAAAAATGCTTAAGTTTTTCCCCTGAAAATTTGCATGTAACATTTGGGTGTGACAATGAACATATATATATTTTCAATTTTTTTTTACATTTGTACAATCCATTTTTGGCACGCAGGAGCATGTGCTCCCCAGAGCCAAAATGGATTTCTGACTAGAAAGGTGTTACTTCTGTATGTGTTTATTTTTAGTAATACATGTGTATATGTTTGAACCAATGAATTTGCGATGGTTCCAGCAAAAAGAAACATCATCAATGAGGGCACGTCCTAGTTCCACCAAAAGTGGACGCTGGTTCCAGCCAGATGGCGTTCCGGCTAAGGGCCCTCTCACCATGTCGACTCGCCCTGCTACTTCTTGAGCTTACGTTGCTATTTCCCTTGAAGAAGAAAGGGTGGTAGAGATAAATATTTCCCTCAATTAAGAACCAAGGTATCAATCCAGTAGGAGGAACAACCAAGTCCTCAATAGATGCACCTGCACAAACTAACAAACACTTGCACACAACGCGAAAAGGGGGTTGTCAATCCCTTCACGGTCACTTGCAAGAGTGAGATCTAATAGAGATAGATATAAAAGATAAATAAATTGCAACAAGGTATTTTTGTATTTTTAATTTTATAGATCTGAAAATATATGATGAAAAATAGACCCCGGGGCCATAGGTTTCACTAGAGGCTTCTCTCTTGAAAGAAAACATACGGTGGGTGAACAAATTACTGTTGAGCAATTGATAGAAAAGCGCATAGTTATGATGATATCCAATGCAATGATCATGAATATAGGCATCACGTCCGTGACAAGTAGACCGACTCCTGCCTGCATCTACTACTATTACTCCACACATCGACCGACTCCTGCCTACATCTAGAATATTAAGTTCAAAAGAAGAGAGTAACGCCTTAAGCAAGATGACATGATGTAAGAGATAAACTCAAGCAATATGATATAAACCCCATCTTTTTATCCTTAATGGCAACAATACAATACGTGCCTCGCTATCCCTTCTGTCACTGAGTGAGGACACCGTAAGATTGGACCCATCACAAAGCACCTCTCATATGGCAAGATAGATCAATCTAGTTGGCCAAACCAAATCAATAGATCGGAGAGAAATACAAAGCTATCTTAATCATACATAAAAGAGTTCAGAGAAGACTCAAATAATATTCATAAATAATCTGATCATAAATCCACAATTCATCGGATCTCAATAAACACACCGCAAAAGAAGATTACATCGGATAAAACTCCAAGAACATCGAGAAGAACATGGTATTGAAGATCAAAGAGAGAGAAGAAGTCATCTAGCTACTAGCTATGGACCCGTAGGTCTGTGATAAACTACTCACACATCATCGGTAGGACAGCAAGGTTGATGTAGAAGCCCTCCGTGATCGAATCCCCCTCCGGCAGAGAGCCAGAAAAGGCTCCAAGATGGGATCTCACTATAACAGAAGATTGCGGCGGCGGAAAAGTATTTTTGTGGACGCTTCTGATGTTCGGAGAATATTTGGGTATTTGTAGAGCGAAGATTAGGGTTAGACGATCTAGGGGGGCCCACAAGCCAAGGGGCGCCCCCCTGGGGCGCACCCCTACGGCTTGTGACTTCCCCGTAGGTCTTCTAGACTCTTCTCCAAGTCTCCTGGGTTTCTTCTGGTCCAAGAAAAATCATCGTAAAGTTTTATTCCGTTTGATATTGATTTTTTGTAAAGACAAAAATAAGAAAAAAAAACAGCAACTGGCATTGGGCACTAGGTTAATAGGTTAGTCCCCAAAAATAATACAAAATAATATCATAATGCATATAAAACATTCAAGATGGATAATATAATAGCATGGAACAATTAAAAATTATAGATACGTTGGAGACGTATCAAGCATCTCCAAGCTTAATTCCTGCTCGTCCTCGAGTAGGTAAATGATAAAAGCAGAATTTTTGATGTGGAATGCTACCTAACATGTTTATCAATGTAATTTTCTTTTATGTGGCATGAATATTCAGATCCATAAGATTCAAAACAAAAGTTTAATATTGACATAAAAACAATAATACTTCAAGCATACTAATAGAGCAATCATAGTTTTTCAAAATATCATGGTCAAAGAAAGTTATCCCTACAAAATCATATAGTCTGGTCATGCTCTATCTTCATCACACAAATTATTTAATCATGCACAACCCCGATGACAAGCCAAGCAATTATTTCATACTTTTAATGTTGTAAAGCTTTTTCAACTTTCACGCAATACATGAGCGTGAGCCATGGATATAGCACTATAGGTGAAATAGAATATGGTGGAGGTTGTGTGGAGAGATCAAAAAAGAATAAATCTCACATCAACTAGGCAAATTAATGGGCTATGGAGATGCCCATCAATTGATATTGATGCAAGTGAGTAGGGATTATCATGCAACGGATGCACTAGAGCTATAAGTGTATGAAAGCTCAAAAGAAAACTAAGTGGGTGTGCATCCAACTTGCTTGCTCACGAAGACCTAGGGCACTTTGAGGAAGCCCATCATTGGAATATACAAGCCAAGTTCTATAATGAAAAATTCCCACTAGTATATAAAAGTGACAAAATAGGAGGCTCTCTATCATGAAGAACATGATGCTACTTTGAAGCACAAGTGTGGAAAAATGATAGTAACATTGTCCCTTCTCTCTTTTTCTCTCTTTTTCATTTTTTTCTCTTTTTTTCTTTTTGGGCTCTTTGGCCTCTCTTTTTTTCGTCCGGAGCCTCATCCCGACTTATGGGAGAATCATAGTCTCCATCATCCTTTCCTCACATGGGACAATGCTCTAATAATAATGATCATCACACTTTTTTATTTACTTACAACTCAAGAATTACAACTCGGTGCTAGAACAAAAATATGACTCTATATGAATGCCTCATGCATATGAGAACAATATGACAATGCTGGTGTATGTCATAATAAACGGAACGGTGAAAGTTGCATGGCAATATATCTCGGAATGGCTATGAAAATGCCATAATAGGTAGGTATGATGGCTGTTTTGAGGAAGGGTATATGGTAGATTTAATGCACCGGTGAAAGTTGTGCGGTACTAGAGAGGTAGCAATGGTGGAAGGGTGAGAGTGTGTATAATCCATGGACTCAACATTAGTCATAAAGAACTCACATACTTATTGCAAAAATTTATTAGCCCTCGAAACAAAGTACTAATACGCATGCTCCTAGGAGGATAGATTGGTAGGAAAAGACCATCGCTCATCCCGACCGTCACTCGTAAGAAAGACAATAAAAAATAAATCATGCTCTAACTTCATCACATGACGGTTCACCATACGTGCATGCTTCGGGAATCACAAACTTTTAACACAAGTATCATTACTCAACCACAATTACCAACTAGCATGACTCTAATATCATCATCTTTATATCTCAAAATAAATGCAACGAATCAAACTTCTCATATATTCAATGATCTTCATGAAAGTTTTTTATTATATCCCTCTTGAATGTCCATCATATTAGGATTAAATTCATAACCTAAACCAATTACCATACTATTTTCAAGACTCTCAAAATAATATAAGTGAAGCATGAGAGTTCAACAATCTCTAAAATAAAACCACCGCCGTGCTCTAAAAAGATATAAGTGAAGCACTAGAGCAACCGCCTAGCTCAAAAAATATAAGTGAAGCACATAGAGTATTCTAATAAATTCACGATTAATGTGTGTCACTCTCAAAAGGTGTGTACATCAAGGATGATTGTGGCAAACTAAAAAGCAAATAAAGCAAAGACTCATATATCATAAAACGCTTCAAACAAAGCACATATCATGTGGTGAATAAAAATATAGCCTGAAGTAATTTTACCGATGGACGAAGACAAAAGAGGGGATGCCATCCTGGGCATCCCCAAGCTTAGATGCTTGTTTCTCCTTGAATTTTACCTTGGGGTGTCTTGGGAATCCCCAAGCTTAGGCTCTTGCCACTACTTATTCCGTTGTCCATCAAAACTTTACCCAAAACTTTGAAAACTTCACAACACAAAACTCAACAGAAAACTCATAAGCTACGTTAGTATAATAAAATAAATCACCACTTTAGGTAACTCATTCTTAATTTATATTGGTGTAATATCAACTGTATTCCAACTTCTCCATGGTTCATACCCCCGATAGTACCCATAAATTCATCAAAATAAGCAAACAACACATAAAAAACAGAATCTGTCAAAAACAGAACAGTCTGCGAAGATCTGAATTATTCTCATACTTATGTAACTCTTAAAATTCTGAAAAATTAGGAAAATGTATGCAGTTTGTATATCAATCTTTTGTAAAAAATTCATAGTTTTTCGTCGCTTATATGAATTATCAAAATTCTGTTACTGGACACAAAAGTTTCTGTTTTTCAACAAAATCAAATCAACTATCACCATAGATCATCTCAAAGGTCTTACTTATTTGTAGGTCTGCACTGCTGCAGTATTCAGTTCCAGATTCCTCCTTGAAACGCGTCAGTCCTCCATCAGGCCCCTTTTTTTTGCGATGTAGTCCTATAATATAAGAGCGTTCTTTACACTAGTGTGGTGTCAAAAAACGCTATTATATTACGAGACAGAGGGTAGCAAGCGAACGTGCTCCCTCCACACCACACGATCACCTGTCCTCGTCGCCCTGTAGTGAAATATTTGCATCTTTTTAGGTAAGCATAATTGCCATTTTGTGAGTATCTGCCAAGTAGACGTGGGTAACACCCCCAACAAAAAAGATACGTGGGTAACACGAGCAGAGATGTCTGCTGCGCCATAAGGTTAGTGAAGCAGGAGGGGATTGGGGCAAGTGGGAAAATGAGGTTAGGGAAATTTATATTTGATTGGTGCTCCCTCCCTCTCCCTCTCTAGGAAGTCTCGTGCTCCCTCCCTCTCCCTTTCTTGTACAAAACCGTCACGCAGAATCATTTTGTACTTCCAAGGGAAGAAAGGGAGCACGAAGCAAGACACTACTGATCTGTTTATAGCTTCACAAATGATTCTTCGAGGTGCCATAATACAACAATTCCAAATTTCTAATATATATACCCCACCTATATTGCAAACGTAACGAGCATGACATTTGTCACGGAGAGGAGGATTTTAGTGTGCTAAAGTGTACATGTAAATTCCCAATTTGAAAGCAAGGTCCTAAATTTGATTCATCACCACAGGGAAAATTATATTTGATTGGTGCTAATTGAACGCTTCAAAGTAGCAGGCCTGAATTCTAGATGACTTTAGAGGTAAAAAAATGCGTAAATACTTCATTTAAGTATGGTTCAGAACGTAAAAAAAAAAAAGTCTTCATCGACCAACAAACTTCAAAGCCGAAAACCTCAGTGTAGAAACTATGGATGGGTTTCTTCTGCCTCCCCGTGAGCTCACATGGGATTCAAACATCCCAAACTCATTTCTCTGTGGTATATATGACAAAAACTCCTGAGGATAAAGTGTAAATCTAGTGAACGTAAACTATAACAGCTGTGTTCTGTATGCTCCGAAAGGAATGAAACACCACACAGAGGGTGTTTAGGAGATCCGAGATCAGGAGAATCATGGCAATCCATGAACTGATGGAGTGTGATGTCTCACGAACTGACACATTATCCAGGACGGGAATAGCCACGGAGGTACTTGGAATCGACTCCTGACTCACGGCACAGCGCAACCCTGCCAGTTCGTGCAATCTGCAAAACGCATGGCCAAGGAGGGTAAAGGATCGACTACAAATAACCGTTCAAAAATTTGCAGTTGCTAAACTACAACTTGCATTGGACTACATGAGTACTCCACAATCAAGGAATAACTAATCCGCTGCTGAACACAAATTATGGATATTATGGTGCATTTGCAAAGTGAACCTTCAAGAGCTTCAAAAAAAAGTGAACCTTCAGTACGAACCTCACAGATGCCGTAGGGCTCAAGCAACCTTTGTAGTGCAACCATTTTATCAAGGTCTCCAGTAAGCTGCATGACAATAATGTTATTGCTTGTTAAGACAAATTATTGATGCCACTAACTATATTGTCCTTGCGGGACTCTTTTGCAAGATTCAAGAAATAGAGGAAATTGGAAAGGGTAGGATCGCAATGTCAGGCCTTATTGAATTGTAGGATTAAATACAATAAGAATCCCAACGAAAGGGTGTTTGATTACGCCATAGGAAAAACAAATAAATCATTGCACGAGCTTTGAGTTAATGGAAATGTTTCTATGAAATACCGGCAAGTGAATTCTTATGAGATATTTATATAAATACAGTTTATGTCAAATTTTGTTCTTCAAATGGATTACAATTATGTCAGACATACGATTTGCCGGTATAGCCATAGATACAAGACACTGGAACAATCTATAAACGCCCACATTGTTGCATATCTCTATTATCCAACTTAAATCAATATTAATAAATACTACCATATATTTCAAAATAGCAGCAGATATATACTGAAATTTTTCAGCTAGGTGACAGCTATACGGATAATGCTCCAAGTAAAGGCTGTATCTGATTAATGTTCATATTTCTGCTGTCTACAATCAACATGTCTAGATTGAATTAAGAAAATGCTTAGATAAAACCGACTGATTTATCTACCAACAAAAGAATATAAAGTCCTAAATCTAGTAGTTGGACCCAAGAGGGTAAAGTAATTATTACCTGAAGAGTTATTGTGTGGCCTGATACATCAACCGTTTTGGCCCTGAAAACATCCTCAGCAATATCCAGGATTTCCCTGCGAGCTGAGGTGTTCCCAGCGACCTTTATGATCATTAACTCTCTAGCCGCAAATGGTAAATGTGTGAGATCTTGAACCTGAGAAACCAAGATGAATTTGAGTTAACCTTACATATGCAACAACAATCATAGAAACCACACATTGATAAGTTGACCTCATAAACATCGATGAGCTTGTAAAGTTGTTGTACTAGCTTGGCGATAGATTCATCATTTCCAGGAACGACAGTGGTGATGCGAGAAGTGCCCGCTTTTTCAGCTGGGCCAACAGCAAGACTCTGTCAAAGTAATGGATACAACTTTTAAGCATTTACTGCAACCATGTAACCTGCAATGATCTAACTGAGTCAACATAAGATATATATAAGCGGAAAACGAACCTGAATATTGTAGCCCCTCCGGGCAAAGACACCCGTTACGACATTAAGAACTCCAGGGGAATCATTCACAAGGATCGACAAAGTATGCGAACAAAACCCTGTAGGCTAAAGAAAGAAAAGTATGCCAGTTATTTTCCAAATGGGTATTAAAATTGCAATTGTAGTTCAATGCAAACAAACTTTAAGAATTTTAGTGTTCAAGTACACTTCAGGGCTCTTGCCACTAATTTTCAGCAACACAGCAGGTCTAGTGAAAGAAGAATGCAAGAACTTACATCACTGTCAGTCATGGCACCCCAATGAGCATCAAGAATTTGATTCATCGAGAAGCTTTCGTAAGATTCCACTGGATAAACATCGCCCTAGTAATAAGAACGTAAGATTATATAAAAATTCATACAGCTGCTGTTGCAAATTGGAGCAAATAGTATTTGCAATAAAATTGTTCACACAAACATAGCCAGGGTCATTTCTAACCAGTGTTTGTGAAATTGTAGCTATTCTATAAGATAACCAACTTCTTACTACTTTCAAATCAAGACTAACAATTCAACATAATGCTGGTATTGGGAATGATACAGCAATTTAAATAATGCACGAACTTCTGCTTTTGTCCTAAACTGGTAGGCATAAATAGATAAATCTAGCTAATCACATCAGTATTCACTGCATATAAGGTGCACTTGCAAGGACCAATATTGGTAAATAATCTACAGAAACTATTTTGCCCTTACAAACACAGATTGAAAAGAATAATCAACAAGATCAATTCAGTAAAGAACAACTTTTATTATAAAGAATAGAAGTAAATTACGCATGTTGATTTTCGTTGAATACATAAAAAGAATTCACACAACACAATAAACCAGGTCAAAATAAATGGAGACAGTGTTGTTGCAGTGCTGAAGAAAAGATAAATACATGCTACAAGAATTATATGAATGATAAGAATTATCATTCCTTACCTGGGATGATTCCTCAGAATCCCCACTGGTTGTCTTTGCAGTGCTTAGTGTAGATTTTGAAGGCATTTTTACTTCAAGATCAGGATAGGAAGCTACGGAGAACCTCCAAAAAGGAGCTGTTTGTCCCATTTTCTCACGCCGCAAAGCTATCTGTTACATTAGTATGGCCCATTAGATATAGTCAAGAAGAAAGCATGATATGGTATTAATCTTTCTAAGGAGTATAACCTTGCCAGTTCTGGCAACTTCTTTGATCCCGAATTTGCTCAGGTTCCTCTGTACAGCAGCAATTTTTCCAGGATCGCCAGTTACCTTTGGCATGACTCAAAAACAGAGAGCATACTTTGCTTTAATATAAAAGACATACGAGTGATAGTGTAATTGATCTGCAAGATACGAAACATCACGGATTTTACCTCAACAGTTAGTGTATGGTCTGAAAGATCAACCACTTTAGCTCTGAAAATGTCAACCAAACCCATCACCTGCATGCATGAGTACTGAAATAAGCAAAGAATACCCAAACTGTACTTCCACTACCACTCGGACTGAAATATGTAAATTGAGCATCACATGCACAGATTAAAACCTCTAGATAGCATGCTTGCAAAAAGCACATATACACTTTTACCTCGAGTCGCTGTTCTGGCTCTACGTTTAGTTTTATAAGCATGAGCTCTCTTTCAACTTGTGGTTCCTTTGACAAATCGTCAACCTGTTCAATCAATATACAAGACTATGAATTTCAGATACTGTGATGAGGAACAAGCACAAAAACTGAAACGAGTGATTCCACTAATTAAGTGCCTGTTCGGAGCCCCTCCGCTCCATAACTCTTTCTCGGAGCGGAGCGGGCTGCAGTTCTAATTTTCAGAGCGGGGGAATAGGTGCTCCGCCAGATTCGTGGAGCTGGTGGATTACCAAACAGGCCCTAAATGTTACAGAGGGAGTAGTTCACAAACATTTTCAATATTCACGAGATACTGGAAGAAGAAAATGCTGACCTGTATAACATTAACAAGTTTGTAGAGCTGCTCGACGACTTGAGTGAGTATTTTCTCTGTTCCTGACACCACTATGGTGAACAGCGCCTTGTCCTTGTTGAGCCCAACTGCCAATGACTCAATGTTGTACCCTCTTCTAGCGAAGACCCCCGCAATCCGATTGATCATCCCACTCTCATCCCCAACAAAAACTGATATCGTGTGGCGCTTTACAACCCTATATACATAGAGGTTGAAGGGGAAAATGAATCCTAATAGATCAATGAAAGCGCAGCGAAAATTGCTCAGGATTCAAAACTGGTCCACGGAAAGAGAGAAGGCTTACGAGCGCCTGGGGTGGGGTGGCACCGGCGTGACGCCGCCGGTGGCCGGAGTAGCGGCCGCCGCGGCGACGGGCACGAGGCGCGCCCTCGGTCTGGCCGAGATGGACAAGGGCGGACGATGCGGCGGCTGGTGGTGATTGTGGGGTCCAGTCCCGACCGCGGCGACGTGAGGAGTTACCGCGGCGGCGGCGGCGGCCATGGGCGGAACCGCAGAAGGGTGGAGGAGATCGTGAGGTGGTGGGGTTTTGGGGATGGTTCGGATCCCGAGGAGAGGACAGGTGGTGTCGGGAGTTTCGGGCCGGGTTGGATGTATCTGTGGGCACGGCCGGAATGGATTGTTCGGCTTGACTCCTCACCCAGCACCATTTGTTTTTGTTTTCTTTATGTTCGGCCGGAATGCAAATTTTTTTTATGTTTGGGACGCTTTATACTCGGGTGAAGAGTACCCTCCCACCACCGGACGCCGGAGCGACAAGCGAAGGGAGGCGAATCCAAGCATCATTTATTTTTGGTAGCGATTGTCGGTGTTAAAATCGGCGGATCTCATGTAGGGGGTCCCGAGCTGTGGATCTAGCATCAATGGGGAACAACGGATGAGGAACACAGTGTTTTACCCAGATTCGGACCCTCTCGAAGAGGTAAAACCCTACGTCCTGCTTGATTGTATTTGATGTATGATATGGTTACAGAGTAGATCTACCTCGAGATCAGATGAGCTAAACCCTAAGTCGATGAGGTGATGAATGTAGCCCTCGCCCTAAAGACTAAAATCCTCCGGTTTATATAGGCACTGGTAGGGTTAGGGTTACATGTGATCGGTTACAAAAGAAAGGAAGATCCTGCTTAATCTTGGCTTTGAGGGCACACCACGACTTCGAAGATTGCTTATCCGGCCACGGGCCTGCACTCTAGCCTGGCCCCATAGTGGCCCATCAGTCCGGCCCATATCTAATGGGTCGACGGCCCGGGGGCACCTTAGTCCAGGACTCCCTCAGTAGCCCCCGAACTAGCCTCCAACGCCGGGGATTGTCATCTGGCGTGCTCCAAATCTTCGGCTTACGGGGTGAGTTCTTCATCTCCTATCTAAATTGTTCGGCTTTACGGCCGAACACTATCCGGATCAACATCAGAGGTTTATCTCCGGATCAAAAATCTGTATCCTTAGCCCAACCGGTTTGACAATCCAGCCGTTTATAGGACCACACCAAAACACAGTGAGCCCATCGGAGTTTAATCCGTTACCTCGGGGCGACAGTCAACTTTGACCGTCACGCACCTTTTTAGAAGGCACGCGGCCTAATGTCACCTTCTGTAAACCCGTCCTTTCAGCTTTGAGGCGAAGCACCTATTTATAGATCCAAAGGTGCGGGGGACGGTTAACCCATCTCCTTCGCAAAAAACAGCGCCGAAGAAATCCTCAGACACCATGGCCGACATTCCCAGTTCATCATCGCGCCCGCATGGCCTTCTCCCTGGTGATTGGACGAGCTGTTCAGTCTCACGCCTCCAGCTGAGAAATCTACAGACGCATGGCTATCTTCCCGCGGCGGATCTCGTCCCGTCCGCGCTGGATTATTTTTTGTCGATGGCCAAGCATTCGTTGAGGGCTCCCCTGCTCCAAGCAAGGAAGAGAGGGTGTGCTTTGTGTCCTTTCTTCTAAGAGGCCTAGGTTTTCCCGTTCACCCCTTCCTACGGGGCTTGTTGGAGTTTTACGGGATCCAGCTCCACAACCTCACCCCAGGGTCCATACTGCATATTTCTGGCTTCGTGGCCCTCTGCGAAATATTCCTGAGCCGCGAACCCCACTTTGATTTGTGGAGGAAATACTTCTGCCTCGTCCCTCGTACCCGCGAGAGGTCAATCTTTGAAGTGGGAGGAGCAGAGGTGTGGCGGATAGCTGGGACGGGTTACCCCATCGGGACCCCGCGGAAGGATCCTGAAGAATGGACCTCGGAATGGTTCTATATCGAAGACGTTCCGCTCTTCGACCCAATCCGGATGGGTCTGCCCGAATACTCAAGCGCCCCGCCAAAGAAACGGCTCAACTGGCGACCCAAGAACCCTTCCCAGCTAGACAGTGAGGAGGTACACCTTTTGGCCACCAAGATTCAACTGTTGACCCACAGTAAGCTGACTATGATCGAAGTGATGGCTGTCGCCATAACCCGGTGCGTACAGCCCCTTCAACAGAGGGGGCATCCTTTTATGGTGCTACAATGGGACCAGTGACGCGACTCGCTATAAGCGACAAGGGCCGGATGATAAAGCGACAAGGGCCAAGATATTAGTCGACCTCTTTAAAGGAGAGGAGGAAGACTTTGTTCAATTGAGTATCCGAGAGGGTTGCTCCGGCTATAATCCAGCAGACTGGGTAAGCTTCAATTCTTTGTCTATAATTCGGCCGCGACGTCCGAACATCTGTTGATTATACTTCGTTCGCACAGAGCTGGAGGCGTCAGGTCGAGTCCATCTACTGCCCTTCCCCTCAGCCGGAGAATCATTAACGCGACGATGACCCGGGTTATCATGACGATCCGAAAACGTCGGTTGATTTCGAAGATGGGGTCTTTTACCAAGAAAGCCTTGACGGCACCAAAGTTGCCGTGACGGCTGATCATCCTGGGGCTCTTCCTTCCTCCACTGTAAGTGAAAGGAGGAGCTCTTCCCGAACGGGGCGATTGCCTCGCACCATCCCGCATACTCTAACTTCTACTCCCAAGGGTCGCCGTACTACACGTCGAGCGACTGTGGGAGGAGCGCGGCCTACATCGGCCTCGTCCCCTAATGGGGCATCCAAGAGGAAGGCCTCCATCGAAATAGAAGCAACCGCTCCCTCGGCTCAAAGGTAACATGCTTCAGGACCACGAAGAGGGTCGTTTTCAATATCTTTCTTCTGACATTTGCTTAACTTTGCAGAAGAAGAGTTTCGGCGCGCCAGTCCGAGGACTACCCGGACGTCCCAAGGAGTAATTCCAACCTTGGGCCTGCAGCGTAGGTTAGGGACCCTGCCGAACACACAGCGGCTGGCGCACATCCAGAGGACCCTGACGATGTTTCGGTGACCAACTCTGAGGTCGAAAGTGTAATGAACCATCGCCGCCGGAGAGAATCCTTGCGCCATGTTGTCTTTACCGATCAGGAGTTTAACGCATTTAATTCGGTGGACGCGTACCTTGGAGCGGCCCGAACCGGGCTTGAAGGGATTGTCGGTCTCTTTTCTTCGAAAATGCAGGTGCGAGATAGCTTAAAAGCATTTTATAGTTCGTAACCTAGCAGCCCCCAAGCCTTAATTTTGGCGGGACGGCCGAGTTAAGGATCCATGTATTGTCTTGATTTTGCAGGCCGTGAGGGAGCAGAACAACAAGTTGTCCGAAGACCTCAAGCTAAGCCGAACACAGTTAGCCGGCGCTAAAGCCGATCTAGAAGCGGCCAAAAAGGCTACCAGCGAAAATTCTGGTAAGTGAAAAAGCTGTAGAATGCTACAAACTGTATGATGTTTCCTGCCTACTGATGCCAAGTTTTCCCCGCAGCCGCCGAAGCGATGAATCAACTACGAAGGGAACTGGAGGCTGGAAAACGAGTGTTGACACGAAGTCAGGAAGAGAAGAATGAGCTCAAGGCGGAGAATCGGCGAAAAGCCGAGGAAATCGAGCAGTTGAAGTCTCAGTTGGCTCAGGCCTTGGAGGAGAACCAAAAGCTAAAAGGTGGTATATTCGGTAAGTCACGAATGCGATATCACGTGTATGTGGGTGATCACAATATTTTTAAAAGCATGCTACCCCTGTTTGATAGGTCTCCTGATAGGGCGGCCCGAAGAGGAGGTGGGTTCCTTTAATGGGAACCTTTTGAAAGAATTGACCAAGGCACATGAAAGAGCCCGGAAGGCCATGAAAAGCATGGTTAAGGCACTATGGCCACAAGAAGTGCCATCAGAGAGCATGGCTGAGCTGGCTAGCCGCTTTAAAGGGGCGAGGCTACGCTTTGAATTGTGGAAGATGTCAGCCTGTCGGGAAGGGGCGCGCGAGGCCTGGGCAACGGTGAAGACCCGATTTACCAAACTCGAACTCGAACATATGGCTCGGGTGGGACCCGTGGGACCGGATGGGCAGGAAATACCTCTTAGCTTAGTATATGACCAAGAGATGCCCGCTGCTCGGCACTCCCAGAAGGATTGTGCTTTGAACAGTTTGGTAGATGATATTGATAAAGAGTAGGGTGCGTGATTCTATGTATCCATGTACTTTACATCGCGCAATTCTCAAGCCGTGGTAAAAATGTTGTCTTAACCGGCCATCGGCTTCCGCCTCCCTGACCAGTGATCGGGGAGTGTTTCGTACTATATGCCCTGACGAACAGGGGATAATTCTGGTAACCAGGCAATCCGGCCATTTGGTGCGAACAGACAAAACGCGCGCAGTGAGCAATGTTATATTACTTTGTAACATAAGAAACATCTTCCGAAGAAAATAGTTCCTCCAAGGGTTCCTTTCTTTGGGTGAGGTATGTTGACCATTAGCCGTGAGTTCGGAAGGTGGTGACACACGGATGCTTCATGGTTTTTAGGAACCAAGAATAATTGGATGGCGGCTAGCGCCTGTTTATTTTCACTTCCCTGGAGGCCGGCCCATTATTTTCTGTAAGAACGCCAGCTTTCGGCTTCACCCGTCTGAGGTACGTATCCAGATTACCCGGGCGTAGCAATCGCAGAGGTGCTCCCTTTACTTCCTAGACGAACAATCGGAAACGTAGGTGTAAACACAGGAGCTAGGCAACCCAGCTTGGCAAAGGACTTAAGTCAAATAGGTGCATATAATGGCTTGAAAGATATGAGAAGGAGATTAATTCAAAACAACATAAACAAGGTTGTGAGAAATATATTGTAATTGGCTGCTTTTAAAAGAAGCCCCCAGGTAAAGCTGGGTAGTACATCACAAGGTGTGTACAATGGTGACCTGCCGTGCTACGGTTTATCCGAACTCTAGGTCGGGGAGGCTAAAGCTCCAAAGATTAAAACGAAGAGAAAAAGACAAGGACAGAGCGGGGAGTGTTGATGACGATGCCGGATTAGGCGTAGAAACGCCGAAGCTGAGCGGCGTTCCATGGGTTTGGCTCGGGGCGACTATTTGACGGGCTGCGGAGGCGATATGCCCCACCTGTGAGCACTTCGTCTATGATGAAGGGGCCTTCCCATTTGGGTGACAGCTTATCTTTTTGCTTCTCCGGAAGCCGGAGGACGAGTTCTCCCACGTTGTATGTTTTTGCCCGACCCTCCCGATTTTGGTAGCGACGTGCTTGTTGTTGATAAAATGCGGAGCATGCCCATGCAAATGTCGCGTTCTCCTTCCAGGGCGTCCAAGTCATCCTGCCGATCTAGCTCGGCCTCCTTCTCTTCGTACATATGTACTCTGGGTGCGTCATGGATTAAATCACATGGGAGGACCGCTTCGGCACCGTACACCATAAAGAATGGGGTGTATCCTGTTGACCGATTAGGGGTAGTGCGCAGCCCCCATAGCACGGAGTCCAGCTCCTCTACCCAGTGACGATTGATACTTCTTGAGCTTGCGTTGGTTTTTCCCTTGAAGAGGAAAGGGTGATGCAGCAAAGTAGAGATAAGTATTTCCCTTAGTTTGAGAACCAAGGTATCAATCCAGTAGGAGGTACAAGCAAGTCTCCAATCTATGCACCTGCACAAACAATCAAACACTTGCACCCAACGCGATAAAGGGGTTGTCAATCCCTTCATGGTCACTTGCAAGGATGAGATCTGATAGAGATAGATATAAAAGATTACTAAAATGTAAAACAAAGTAAAAACAAATAAAATGCAGCAAGGTATTTTTGGGTTTTTTGGTTTATAGATCTGAAAATATGTGATGGAAAATAGGCCCGGGGGCCATAGGTTTCACTAGAGGCTTCTCTCTTGAAAGAAAATAATACAGTGGATGAACAAATTACTGTCGAGCAATGGATAGAAAAGCGCAAAGTTATGACGATATCCAAGGCAATGATTATGAATATAGGCATCACGTCCATGTCAAGTAGACCGACTCCTGCCTGCATCTACTACTATTACTCCACACATCGACCGCTATCCAGCATGCATCTAGAGTATTAAGTTCATAAGAACGGAGTAATGCCTTAAGTAGATGACATGATGTAGAGGGATAAACTCAAGCAATATGATGAAAACCCCATCTTTTTACCCTTGATGGCAACAATACAATACGTGCCTCGCTACCCCTACTTTGTCACTGGGTGAGGACACCACAAGATTGAACCCAAAACTAAGCACCTCTCCCATTGCAAGAAGAACCAATCTAGTTGGCTAAACCAAATCGATAATTCGAAGAGAAATACAAAGATATCAAATCATGCATACAAGAATTCAGAGAAGATTCAAATAATATTCATAGATAATCTGATCATAAATCCAGAATTCATCGGATCTCGACAAACACACCACAAAAGAATATTACATCGGATAGATCTCCAAGAACATCGAGGAGAACATTGTATTGAAGATCAAAGAGAGAGAAGAAGCCATCTAGCTACTAGCTATGGACCCGTAGGTCTGTAGTAAACTACTCATGCTTCATCGGAAGGGCAATAGAGTTGATGTAGAAGCCCTCCATGATCGAATCCCCCTTCGGCAGGGTGCCGGAAAAGGCCCCAAGATGGGATCTCACGGGTACAGAAGGTTGCGGCGGCGGAAAAGTATTTTGGTGGACGCTTCTGGTTGTTTGGGAATATTAAGGAATTTATAGGCCAAGAATTAGGGTTGGAGGAGCTCCAAGGGGCCCACAAGCCCTCAGGGCGCACCCCTGAGGCTTGTGGCCTCCTCAGGACTCCTCTGACTTCTTCTTCAAGTCCTACGTGTGTCTTCTGGTCCAAGAAAAATCATCGCGAAAGTTTTATTCCGTTTGGACTCCATTTGGTATTCCTTTTCTGCAAAACTCAAAAACAAGAAAAAAACATAAACTGGCACTGGACTCTAGGTTAATAAGTTAGTCCCAAAAATAATATAAAATAGCATATTAATGCATATAAAACATCCAAAACAGATAATGTAATAGCATGGAGCAATCAAAAATTATAGATACGTTGGAGATGTATCAAGCATCCCCAAGCTTAATTCCTGCTCGTCCTCGAGTAGGTAAATGATAAAAACAGAATTTTTGATGTAGAATGCTACCTAACATATTTATCCATGTAATTTTCTTTATTGTGGCATGAATATTCAGATCCATAAGATTCAAAACAAAAATTTAATATTGACATAAAAACAATAATACTTCAAGCA
Source organism: Thinopyrum elongatum (assembly GCA_011799875.1). Classification (NCBI taxonomy): domain Eukaryota; kingdom Viridiplantae; phylum Streptophyta; class Magnoliopsida; order Poales; family Poaceae; genus Thinopyrum; species Thinopyrum elongatum. Next base: position 77,981,448 of record CM022300.1, on the reverse strand, counting down.
TACTAACAAAGCAATCGTGTCTTCTCAAAATAACATGGCCAAAGAAAGTTATCCCTACAAAATCATATAGTCTGGCTATGCTCCATCTTCATCACACAAAGTATTAAATCATGCACAACCCCGATGACAAGCCAAGCAATTGTTTCATACTTTTGATGTTCTCAAACCTTTTCAACTTTCAAGCAATACATGAGCGTGAGCCATGGATATAGCGCTATAGGTGGAATAGAATATGGTGGTTGTGGAGAAGACAAAAAGAAGGAGGAAGTCTCACATCAACTAGGCATATTAACGGGCTATGGAGATGCCCATCAATAGATATCAATGTGAGTGAGTAGGGATTGCCATGTGCTACTTCTTGAGCTTGCGTTGGTTTTTCCCTTGAAGAGGAAAGGGTGATGCAGCACAGTAGAGGTAAGTATTTCCCTCAGTTAAGAACCAAGGTATCAATCTAGTAGGAGAAGAACACACAAATCACCAACACCTGCACAAACAATCAAACACTTGCACCCAACACGATAAAGGGGTTGTCAATCCCTTCACGGTCACTTGCAAAGGTGAGATCTAATAGAGATAGATAAACAAAAGATAAAATATTTTTGGGTTTTTTTGGTATATAGATCTGAAAATAAAAGATTGCAAAACTGTAGATCGGAAAGTAATATGATGGAAAATAGACCCGGGGGCCATAGATTTCACTAGAGGCTTCTCTCATGAAGGCAAATAATACGGTGGGTGAACAAATTACTGTCGAGCAATTGATAGAAAAGCGCAAAGTTATGACGATATCCAAGGCAATGATTATGCATATAGGCATCATGTCCGTGTCAAGTAGACCGACTCCTGCCTGCATCTACTACTATTACTCCACACATCGACCGCTATCCAGCATGCACCTAGAGTATTAAGTTCATAAAGAACGGAGTAACGCTTTAAGTAAGATGACATGATGTAGAGGAATTAACTCAAGCAATATGATGAAAACCCCATCTTTTTATCCTCGATGGCAACAATGCAATACGTGTCTCGCTACCCCTACTTTGTCACTGGGTGAAATCAAGCAAGATTGAACCCAAAGCTAAGCACCTCTCCCATTGCAAGAAAAACCAATCTAGTTGGCCAAACCAAACGATAATTCAAAGAGAAATACAAAGATATTAAATCATGCATAAAAGAATTCAGAGAAGATTCAAATAATATTCATAGATAAGCTGATCATAAATCCACAATTCATCGGATCTCGACAAACACACCGCAAAAGAAGATTACATCGGATAGATCTCCAAGAACATCAAGGAGAACATTGTATTGAGAATCAAAGAGAGAGAAGAAGCCATCTAGATACTAGCTATGGACCCGTAGGTCTGAGGTAAACTACTCACGCATCATCGGAACGGCAATAGAGTTGATGTAGAAGCCCTCCATGATCGATTCTCCCTCCGGCAGGATGCCGAAAAAGGCCCCAAGATGGGATCTCACGGGAACAGAAGGTTGCGGCGGTGGAAAAGTGTTTTCGTGGATGCCTCTGGTGGTTCTTGAATATATGTGAATATATAGGAGGAAGAGCTAGGTCAGGGGAGTCCCGAGGGGCCCACAAGGTAGGGGGGCGCCCCCCTAGGGCGCGCCCTCCACCCTTGTCGCCGCCTCGTGGATCTTTTGACTTGGACTCCAAGTCCCCTGGGTGTCTTCTGGTCCAAGAAAAATCATCGTGAAGTTTTATTCCTTTTGGACTCCGTTTGGTATTCCTTTTCTGCGAGGCTCAAAAACAAGGAAAAAACAGAAACTGTCACTGGGCTCTAGGTTAATAGGTTAGTCCCAAAAATAATATAAAATAGCATATTAATGCATATAAAACATCCAAAGCAGATAATATAATAGCATGGAACAATCAAAAATTATAGATACGTTGGAGACGTATCACCATGCAACGGATTCACTAGAGCTATAAGTGTATGAAAGCTCAAAAAGAAACTAAGTGGGTGTGCATCCAACTCGCTTGCTCACGAAGACCTAGGGCAATTTGAGGAAGCCCATCATTGGAATATACAAGCCAAGTTCTATAATGAAAAATTCCCACTAGTATATGAAAGTGACAACATAGGAGACTCTCTATAATGAAGATCATGGTGCTACTTTGAAGCACAAGTGTGGTAAAAGGATAGTAGCATTGCCCCTTCTCTATTTTCTCTCATTTTTTTCTCTTTTTTTATTTGGGCTTCTTTTGGCCTATTTTATTTATTTCAAAGTCCGGAGACTCATCCCAACTCGTGAGGGGATCATAGCTTCCATCATCCTTTCCTCACATGGGACAATGCTCTAATAATGATGATCATCACACTTTTATTTACTTACAACTCAAAAATTACAACTCGATTCTAGAACAAAATATGACTCTATATGAATGCCTCCGGCAGTGTACCGGGATGTGCAATGATCAAGAGTGACATGTATAAAAAAATATGAACGGTGGCCTTGCCACAAATACTATGTCAACTACATGATCATGCAAAGCAATATGACAATGATGAAGCGTGTCATAATAAACGGAACAGTGGAAGTTGCATGTCAATATATCTCGGAATGGCTATGGAAATGCCATAATAGGTAGGTATGGTGGCTGTTTTGAGGAAGGTATATGGTGGGTTTAATGCATCGGTGAAAGTTGTGCGGTACTAGAGAGGCTAGCAATGGTGGAAGGGTGAGAGTGCGTATAATCCATGGACTCAACATTAGTCATAAAGAACTCACATACTTATTGCAAAAGTCTATTAGCTATCGAAACAAAGTACTACGCGCATGCTCCTAGGGGGATAGATTGGTAGGAAAAGACCATCGCTCGTCCCCGACCGCAACTCATAAGGAAGACAATCAATAAATAAATCATGCTCCGACTTCATCACATAACGGTTCACCATACGTGCATGCTACGGGAATCACAAACTTTAACACAAGTATTTCTACCAATCCACAATTACTCACTAGCATGACTCTAATATCACCATCTTTATATCTCAAAACAAATGCAAGGAATCAAACTTCTCATAGTATTCAACGCTCTTTATATGAAAGTTTTTATTATATCCCTCTTGGATGCCCATCATATTAGGACTAAATTCATAACCTAAGCAAATTACCATGCTGTTTAGAGACTCTCAAAATAATATAAGTGAAGCATGAGAGTTCAACAATTTCTATAACATAAAGCCACCGCCGTGCTCTAAAAAGATATAAGTGAAGCACTAGAGCAAATTGCCTAGCTCAAAAGATATAAGTGAAGCACATAGAGTATTCTAATAAATTCACGATTCATGTGTGTGATAACCCACAAGTATAGGGGATCGCAACAGTTTTCGAGGGTAGAGTATTCAACCCAAATTTATTGATTCGACACAAGGGGAGCCAAAGAATTTTCACGAGTATTAGCAGTTGAGTTGTCAGTTCAACCACATCTGAAAGACTTAATATCTGCAGCAAAGTTTTTAGTAGCAAAGTAGTATGGAATAAACGGTAATGGTGGCAAAAGTAACAGTAGCAGTTTTATGATGATTGTAACAGTAGCAACGGAAAAGTAACTTAGCGAAGATCAATATGCGAAAAGCTCATAGGTATCGGATCAGTGATGGATAATTATGTCGGATGGCATTCATCATGCAACAGTTATAACCTAGGGTGACACAGAACTAGCTCCAATTCATCAATATAATGTAGGCATGTATTCTGAATATAGTCATACGTGCTTATGGAAAAGAACTTGCATGACATCTTTTGTCCTACCCTCCCGTGGCAGCGGGGTCCTAATGGGAACTAAGGGATATTAAGGCCTCCTTTTAATAGAGAACCGGAACAAAGCATTAACACTTAGTGAATACATGAACTCCTCAAACTACGGTAATCACCGGAAGTATCCCAATTATTGTCACCTTGGGGTATGCGGATCATAACACGTAATAGGTGTCTACAACTTGCAAGATAGGATCAAGAACACAAATATATTCATGAAAACATAATAGGTTCAGATATGAAATCATGGCACTCGGGCCCTAGTGGCAAGCATTAAGCATAGCAACATCAATCTCAGAACATAGTGGATACTAGGGATCAAACCCTAACAAAACTAACTCGATTACATGATAAATCTCATCCAACCCATCACCGTCCAGCAAGTCTACGATGGAATTACTCACTCCCGGCGGTGAGCATTATGAAATTGGTGATGGAGGAAGGTTGGTGATGATGATGACGACGAATCCCCCTCTCCGGAGCCCCAAACGGACTCCAGATCAGCCCTCCCGATGAAGAACAAGAGGTGGCGGCGGCTCCGTATCGTAAAACGTGATGAATCCTTCTCTCTGATTTTTCTCTCTGTGAATAGGTACTTATAGAGTTGGAATTAGGGTCGGAGGAGCTCCAGGGGGCCCACAAGCCTGCAGGGCGCGCCCCAGGGCTTGTGGCCTCTGGGTGGCCCCCCTCTGGTTGATTCTTGCGCCAATATTTTTTATATATTCCAAAAACATTCTCCGTAAATTTTTAGGTCAACCAAAGATCTTTTATTTCTGCACAAAAATAACACCATGGCAATTCTGCTGAAAACAACGTCAGTCCGGGTTAGTTCCATTCAAATCATGCAAATTAGAGTCCAAAACAAGGGCAAAAGAGTTTGGAAAAGTAGATACGATGGAGATGTATCAGCGTGTCCCTCTCAAAAGGTGTGTACAGCAAGGATGATTGTGGCAAACTAAAAAGCAAAGACTCATATCATACAAGACGCTCCAAGCAAAACACATATCATGTGGTGAATAAAAATATAGCCTCAAGTAAATTTACCGATGGATTGAAGACAAAAGAGGGGATGCCATCCGGGGCATCCCCAAGCTTATATGCTTGGTTATCCTTGAATATTACCTTGGGGTGCCTTGGGCATCCCCAAGCTTAGGCTCTTGCCACTCCTTATTCCATAGTCCATCAAATCTCTACCCAAAGCTTGAAAACTTCACAACACAAAACTCAACAGAAAACTCATGAGATCCATTAGTATAAGAAAATAAATTACCACTTTTTGGTACTGTTGTGAACTCATTCTTTATTTATATTCGTGTAATATCTACAGTAGTCCAACTTTTCCATGGTTCATACCCCCCGATACTACCCATAGAATCATCAAAATAAGCAAACAACACATAGAAAACAGAATCTGTCAAAAACAGAACAGTCTGTAGCAATCTGTAAACTTCATATACTTCTGTAAATCCAAAAATTCTGAAAAATTAGGAAAACCTGGGCAATTTGTATATCAATATTTTGTAAAAAATTCAGATCAAAATAACTTTTATGTGATTTTTTAAAAAAAATTTACTGAGCGCAAAAGTTTCTGTTTTTTAGCAAGATCAAATCAACTATCACCGTAAGCCATCCCAAAGGTCTTACTTGGCTCAAACACTAATTAAAACACCAAAACACAATTAATACAGAGGTAATAATGTGTATTTATTGAAAAACAAAACCAAAAACAAAAAGCATAAAAATAAAATTGGGTTGCCTCCCAACAAGCGCTATTGTTTAACGCCCCTAGCTAGGCATAAAACATAGATCTAGGTATTGTCATCTTTGGTATGCAATCCATAAGTAGCCCTCATAATAGATTCATATGGCAACTTAATTTTATTTCTTGGAAAGTGTTCCATGCCCTTCCTTAACGGAAATTGAAATCTAATGTTTCCTTCTTTCATATCAATAATTGCACCAATCGTTCTAAGGAAAGGTCTACCAAGAATAATAGGACATGTAGGATTGCAATCTATATCAAGCACAATGAAATATACGGGCACATTATTCCTATTTGCAACAATAAGAACATCATTAATTCTTCCCATAGGTTTCTTAATAGTGGAATCCGCGAGATGCAAATTTAAAGAACAATCATCAAATTCACGGAAACCTAGCACATCACATAAAGTTTTTGGAATCGTGGAAACGCTAGCACCCAAATCACACAAAGCATGGCACTTGTAATCTTTAATTTTAATATTAATAGTAGGTTCCCACTCATCATAAAGCTTTCTAGGGATTGAAACTTCCAACTCAAGTTTTTCTTCAAAACATTTCATCATAGCATCAATGATATGTTTAATAAAAGCTTTATTTTGATTATAAGCATGAGGAGAATGCAACATGGATTGCAAAAAGGAAATACAATCTATCAAAGAACAATTATCATAATTAAAGTCCTTGAAATCCAAAAGAGTGGGTTCATCGCTACTTAAAGTTTTGACCTCTCCAATCCCACTTTTATCAATTTTTGCATTAAGATCTAAAACTCCGAATCATTGGGATGCCTTCTAGCTAAAGTTGACTCATCTCCAGTCCCATCTTTATCAAGATTTATATTAGAAAATAAATATTCAATAGGAGTCACACCAATCACTTTAAGATCTTCATCATTATTATCACAAGAAATCGAAGAACACGCTTTTACAAACCAATCTCGTTTAGCATGCATCCTAGCGGTTCTTTCTTTGCACTCAGCAATAGAAATTTTAATAGCTTTTAGCGATTCATTAATATCATGCTTGGGTGGCATAGATCTAATTTTCAAAGAAGCAATCTCAAGAGAAATTCTATCAACGTTCCTAGCCAAATCATCAATCTTGAGCAATTTTTCTTCAACCATAGCATTGAAAACTTTTTGGGAATTAATAAAATCTTTCATATTGTTCTCAAGATTAGAGGGCATCTTATTATAATTTCCATAAGAATTGTTGTAGGAATTACCATAATTATTAGAGGAATTACTAGGAAACGGCCTAGGGTTGAAATTACCTCTATACGCGTTATTACCAAAATTGTTCCTACCAACAAAATTCACATCCATAGATTCATTATTGTTCTCAATCAAAGTAGACAAAGGCATATCATTAGGATCAATAGAAGCACTCTTACTAGAAATCAATTTCATAAGTTCATCCATCTTTCCACTCAAAGTATTAATTTCTTCAATCGCATGCACTTTTTTACTAGTAGAAGATCTTTCGGTATGCCATTGAGAGTAAATAGTCATAATATTATCTAGGAGTTTAGTAGCTTCTCCTAATGTAATTTCCATAAAAGTACCTCCTGCGGCAGAATCTAAAAGATTTCTAGATGCAAAATTCAATCCGGCATAAAATTTTGTATGATCATCCATAAACTTAAACCATGAGTAGGGCAATTTCTTATCATCAATTCCATCCTCTCCCAAGATTGTGCAACATGTTCATGATCAAGTTGCTTAAAATTCATTATATCGTTCCTAAGGGAGATGATCTTAGCGGGAGGAAAATACTTGGAAATAAAAACATCTTTACACTTATTCCATGAATCAATACTATTTTTAGACAAAGATGAAAACCAAGTTTTAGCACGATCTCGTAGTGAGAACGGAAATAGCTTCAATTTAACAATATCATTATCCACATCTTTTTTCTTTTGCATATCACACAACTCAACGAAAGTATTTAGATGGGATGAGGCATCTTCACTAGGAAGGCCAGAAAATTGATTTTTCATAACAAGATTCAGCAAAGCGGCATTAATTTCATAAGATTCCGCACTAGTGGCGGGAGCAATCGGAGTACTAATAAAATCATTATTATTAGTATTGGAAAAGTCACACAACTTGGTATTCTCTTGAGTCATCGTGACAAAGCAAGCAATCTAGCACACAAACAACCAAAAAGCAAACGAAAAGACGAATAGAAGAAGGGCGAATAAAAAGGCAAATCTTTTTGTGTTTTTCTGAAATCGTTTTAGAAGTGGGGGATAGGAAAACGAGAGGCAAATGGCAAATAATGCAATGCAAGAGATGAGAGTTTATGGTGGGTACTTGGTAGGCTTGATGTAGAACCGCCCCGGCAACGGCGCCAGAAATTCTTCCTGCTACTTCTTGAGCTTGCGTTGGTTTTTCCCTTGAATAGGAAAGGGTGATGCAGCAAAGTAGAGATAAGTATTTCCCTCAGTTTGAGAACCAAGGTATCAATCCAGTAGGAGGTACAAGCAAGTCTCCAACCTATGCACCTGCACAAACAATCAAACAGTTGCACCCAACGCGATAAAGGGCTTGTCAATCCCTTCACGGTCACTTGCAAGGATGAGATCTGATAGAGATAGATATAAAAGACTACTAAAACGTAAAACAAAGTAAAAACAAATAAAATGCAGCAAGGTATTTTTGGGTTTTTTGGTTTATAGATCTGAAAATATATGATGGAAAATAGACCCGGGGTCCATAAGTTTCACTAGAGGCTTCTCTCTTGAAAGAAAATAATATGGTGTGTGAACAAATTACTGTCGAGCAATTGATAGAAAAGTGCAAAGTTATGACGATATCCAAGGCAATGATTATGAATATAGGCATCACGTCCGTGTCAAGTAGACCGACTCCTGCCTGCATCTACTACTATTACTCCACACATCGACCGCTATCCAGCATGCATCTAGAGTATTAAGTTCATAAGAATGGAGTAACACCTTAAGTAAGATAACATGATGTAGAGGGATAAACTCAAGCAATGTGATGAAAACCCCATCTTTTTACCCTGGATGGCAGCAATACAATACGTGCCTCGCTACCCCTACTTTGTCACTGGGTGAGGACACCGCAAGATTGAACCCAAAACTAAGCACTTCTCCCATTGCAAGAAGAACCAATCTAGTTGGCCAAACCAAACCGATAATTCGAAGAGAAATACAAAGATATCAAATCATGCATATAAGAATTCAGAGAAGATTCAAATAATATTCATAGATAATCTGATCATAAATCCACAATTCATCGGATCTCGACAAACACACCGCAAAAGAATATTACATCGGATAGGTCTCCAAGAATATCAAGGAGAACATTGTATTGAAGATCAAAGAAAGAGAAGAAGCCATCTAGCTACTAGCTATTGACCCGTAGGTCTGTGGTAAACTACTCACGCTTCATCAAAAGGGCAATAGAGTTGATGTAGAAGCCCTCCGTGATCGAATCCCCCTCCGACAGGGTGCCGGAAAAGGCCCCAAGATGGGATCTCACGGGTACAGAAGGTTGCGGCGGCGGAAAAGTATTTTGCTGGACGCTTCTGGTCGTTTGGGAATATTTGGGAATTTATAGGCCAAGAATTCGGGTTGGAGGAGCTCCGAGGGGCCCACAAGCCCTCGAGGCGCGCCCCCGAGGCTTGTGGCCTCCTCGGGACTCCTCTGACTTCTTCTCCAAGTCCTACGTGTGTCTTCTGGTCCAAGAAAAATCATCGAGAAAGTTTTATTCCGTTTGGACACCGTTTGGTATTCCTTTTCTGTAAAACTCAAAAACAAGGAAAAAACAGAAACTGGCACTGGGCTCTAGGTTAATAAGTTAGTCCCAAAAATAATATAAAATAGCATACTAATGCATATAAAATATCCAAAACAGATAATATAATAACATGGAACAATAAAAAATTATAGATATGTTGGAGACGTATCAACGATCTGATTCCTTGAGTGAGCGGATTAAACGAGGTTTTATGCCGCTCATAATCAATCCGTTTGCCCGCTCTACCTGCCCATTAGTTTGTGGGTGGTATACTGAGGCGTAATCGAGATTTATGCCCATCTTAGGACACCAATCTTTACCCTCTTGGGCGGTAAAATTAGACCCATTATCGGTGATTATGCTATGGGGAACACCATAACGGTGTACGACGCTGGATATGAAGTCCACTACTGGTCCGGATTCTGCAGAGGTTACCAGTTTTGCTTCAATCCATTTAGTGAATTTATCCACCATAACTAGGAGGTATTTCTTGTTCTTGGTCCCCCCCTTTAAGAGGTCCGACCATGTGAAGCCCCCAGACGGCGAATGTCCAGGTTATGGGTATAGTCCGGAGAGCTGTGGGAGGCATATGGCTTTGATTTGCAAAGAGCTGGCACCCAACGCAATGTTTGACCAGGGTACGTGCGTCCGCGTGGGCTGTGGGCCAGAAGAACCTTGCTCTGAAGGCCTTGCTGACCAGGGCCCGAGCTGCTGCGTGGTGGCCGCCCATGCCGGCATGTATTTCGGCGAGAAGTTGCTGCCCTTCCTCTTCGGAGATGCATCTCTGAAGGACCCCCGTAGTGCTCTTTTTATAGAGCTCGCTGATGTTTACTACGCAACTTTATTCTTGTAGACTCGTGTTGGGCCTCCAAGCGCAGAGTTTTGTAGGACAGTAGCAATTTTCCCTCAAGTGGATGACCTAAGGTTTATCAATCCGTGGGAGGCATAGGATGAAGATGGTCTCTCTCAAACAACCCTACAACCAAATAACAAAGAGTCTCTTGAGTCCCCAACACCCAAATATAATGGTAATTTGTATAGGTGCACTAGTTCGGCGAAGAGATGGTAATAAAAGTGTAGTAATGATAGTAGATATTGGTTTTTGTAATAGGAACAATAAAAAAAAGCAAGGTAGCAATTGATAAAACGGAGCACAAACGGTATTGCAATGCTTGAAAATGAGGCCTAGGGTCCGTACTTTCGCTAGTGCAATCTCTCAACAATGCTAATATAATTGGATCATATAACCATACCTCAACGTGCGATGAAGAATCACTCCAAAGTTCTTATCTAGCGGAGAACATAAGAAGAAATTTTTTGTAGCTATTCTTTCCGATCGATCTATCCAAGAGTTCGTACTAAAATAACACCAAGTTATTCTTTCCGATCGATCTATCAAGAGTTCGTACTAAAATACACTAAGTTATTCTTTCCGATCGATCTATCAAGAGTTTGTACTAAAATAACACCAAAGCAAATTCAAATTTATAATACTCAATCCAACACAAAGAACCTCAAAGAGTGCCCCAAGATTTCTACCGGAGAAACAAAAGACGAGAACATGCATCAACCCCTATGCATAGATTACCCCAATGTCACCTCGGGAATCCGCGAGTTGAGTACCAAAACATATCTCAAGTGAATCAATATAATACCCCATTGTCACCATGGGTATTCATATGCAAGACATACATCAAGTGTTCTCAAATCCATAAAAGTATTCAATCCGATAAAACAAAATCTCAAAGGGAAAACTCAATTCACAACAAGATAGAGAGGGGAAAACACCATATGATCCAACTATATTAACAAAGCCTGCGATACATCAAGATCGTGTCATCTCAAGAACACGAGAGAGAGAGATTAAACACATAACTACTGGTACAAACCCTCAGCCCCGAGGGTGGACTACTCCTCCTCATCTTGGTGGCCGCCGGGATGATGAAGATGGCCACCGATGATGATCTCCCCCTCCGGCAGGGTGCCGGAATGGGTTCTAGATTGGTTTTTTGTGGCTACAGAGGCTTACGGCGGCGGAACTTCTGATCTCGGGTTACCCCCCGGGGGTTTTGGAATATTTGGGAATTTATAGGGCGAAGAGACGGTGCGGGAGGCCACCGAGGTGGGCACAACCCACCTGGGCACGCCTGGCCCCCAGGCGCGCCCTGGTGGGTTTTGCTCCCCTCGGAGCTCCCCTCTGGTACTTCTTTGGCCCACCGGGTGTCTTCTGGTCCAGAAAAAATCTCCAAAAAGTTTCACTGCGTTTGGACTCCGTTTGGTATTGATTTTCTGCGATGTAAAAAACAAGCAAAAAAACAGCAACTGGCACTGGGCACTATGTCAATAGGTTAGTCCCAAAAAATGATATAAAGTTGCTATAAAATGATTGTAAAACATCTAAGAATGATAATATTACAGCATGAATACTTCATAAATTATAGATACGTTGGAGACGTATCAGCATCCCCAAGCTTAATTCCTACTCGTCCTCGAGTAGTTAAATGATAAAAGAAATAATTTATGAAGTGTGAATGCTAGCAAAGTGCATAAGTTTGATCAATGATAATTTCAATCACTTTTCCTAGCATCATAACTGCAACTCTTTCTCATAAAACTTATCATGATAAAGTAGTAATTGAAAACGGAATTTTTGTTATGGAAAGCTACCTATCATATTCATCATATACACTTCCTTTTGTAGCATGGACATTTGGACTTGAATGATTCAAAGCAATAGTCTATAATTTGACATGAAGACATCAATACTCAAGCATATCAACAAGCAACCATGTCTTTCAAAATATCAACACTAAAGAAAGTTCTCCCTAGCCCATCATGCTCAATCATTGATCCATTCGCAAAACACACTCGCATATTAGCTACATCCAATGCTCAAGTACGATCATAGTGCCCCTTAGTTTGTGCTTTATAAGAGAAGATGGAGACTCAAATAAAAATAAAAATTGCATAAAGTAAATAGATAGGCCCTTCGCAGAGGGAAGTAGGGATTTGTAGAGGTGCCAGAGCTCAAAGCTTAAATTAAGAGATAAAAATTTTGAGAGGCATACTTTTCCCGTCAACGAAAACGATCGAGTAATTCCCAACACTTTCCATGCTAGATATATCATAGGCGGTTCCCAAACAGAAAATAAAGTTTATTCTTTTTTCCACCATTCTTTCACGATCCATAGCTAGCCGTATCCACGGGTGCCCTCAATACCAACACTTTCCAAGGAATTTATTATTTGACAACATAAAGTAAATTCATTTTTCATTTCGGGAGTGGCCATCCCTAATATCTTTGCCATACTCTCGTGCAATGACAAGTGAATAAACACTCATCTTGAGAATAACACATCTAGCATGGAAAATATTGGCCATCCCCTGCCGCTTCATGAGCGGTACGAGCACACAAAAAGGAAATCATTTTGAAAATTTAGAGATGGCACGTACAAATTTTCTTAGAACGGCATGGAAATACCGCATATAGGTAGGTATGGTGGACTCATTTGGCACAACTTTGGGTTTAAGAATTTGGATGCACAAGTAGTATTCCCACTTAGTACAAACGGAGGCTAGCAAATAGATTGAGAAGTGATACGTCCATTTTGCATCATGATTTCCTACTGTTATTTATGATGTTTTTATGCATAATAATGCTTTTTGGAGTAATTCTAATGCCTTTTCTGTCATAATATGCAAGGTTCACACAAAGAGGGAGAATTCCGGCAGCTGGAAATCTGGACCTGAAAAAGCTACGTCAGGCTACCTATTCTGCACAACTCCAAATGAGCTGAAACTTCACGAGGAATTTTTATGGAATATATAAGAATTATTGGAGCCAATAAGTACCAGAGGGGGGCCACCAGGTGGGCACAACCCACCTGGGCGTGCCAGGGAACCCAGGCGCGCCCTGGTGGGTTGTGCCCTCCTCGGCCCACCTCCGGTGCCCCTGTTCTGGTATATAAGTCATTTTGACCTAGAAAAAATAAGGAGAGGACTTTCGGGATGAAGCGCTGCCGTCTCGAGGCGGAACTTGGGCAGGAGTACTTTTGCCCTCCGACGGAGCGATTCCACCGGGGGAACTTCCCTCCCGGAGGGGGAAATCACCGTCATCATCATCACCAACAACTCTCCCATCTTGGGGAGGGCAATCTCCATCAACATCTTCAATAGCACCATCTCCTCTCAAACCCTAGTTCATCTCTTGTGTTCAATCTTTGTACCGAAACTATAGATTGGTACTTGTGGGTGACTAGTAGTGTTGATTACATCTTGTAGTTGATTACTATATGGTTTATTTGGTGGAAGATTATATGTTCAGATCCATTGTGCTATTTAATACCCCTTTGATCTTGAGCATGGTTATCATTAGTGGGTAGTTACTTTTGTTCTTAAGGTCACGGGAGAAATCTTGTTGCAAGTAATCATGTGAACTTGATATGTGTTTGATATTTGGATGATATGTATATTGTGATTCCCTTAGTGGTGTCATGTGAACGTCGACTACATGGCACTTCACCTTATTAGGGCCTAAGGGAATGCATTGTGGAGTAGTTATTAGATGATGGGTTGCGAGAGTGACAGAAGCTTAAACCCTAGATTATGCGCTATTCCGTAAGGGACTGATTTGGATCCAAAAGTTTAATGCTATGGTTAGATTTATTCTTAATACTTTTCTCGTAGTTGCGGATGCTTGCGAGGGGGTTAATCATAAGTAGGAGGTTTGTTCAAGTAAGAACAGCACCTAAGCACCGGTCCACCCTCATATCAAATTATCAAAGTAGCGAACACAAATCAAACCAACATGATGAAAGTGACTAGATGAAATTCCCGTGTACCCTCAAGAACGCTTTGCTTATCATAAGAGACTGTTTTGGCCTGTCCTTTGCCTCAAAAGGATTGGGCTACCTTGCTGCACTTTTGTTACCATTACCGTTACTTGCTCGTTACAAATTATCTTGCTACCAAACTACTCGTTACTTATAATTTCAGTGCTTGCAGACATTACCTTGCTGAAAACCGCTTGTCATTTCCTTCTGCTCCTTGTTGGGTTCGACACTGTTACTTATCGAAAAGACTACGATTGATCCCCTGTACTTGTGGGTCATCAAGGCTATTTTCTGGTGCCGTTGCTGGGGAGTGAAGCGCTCTTGGTAAGTGGAAATCGGTAAGGAAAAATTATTACTATGTGCTGAAATTTATTGTCACTTGCTACTATGGAGAACAATCCTTTGAGGGCTTTGTTCGGGGTATCTTCACCTCTACCGAAACCACAATTAGTTACCCCTCAACCTACTGCACCTACTGAAAATATTGGTTATGGAATTCCTTCGGGTATGATAGAACAACTGCTAGCTAATCCTTATGCAGGAGATGGAACCGAACATCCTGATATGCACTTGATATATGTGGATGAAATTTGTGGATTATTTAAGCTTGCAGTTTTACCCGGAGATGAAGCTAAGAAGAAGGTTTTCCCTTTATCTTTGAAGGGAAAAGCATTGGCATGGTATAGGCTATGCGATGATATTGGATCTTGGAATTGGAATCGATTGAAATTGGTATTTCACCAAAATATTTATCCTATGCATCTAGTTCATCGTGATCGGAATTACATATATAATTTTTGGCCCCGTGAAGGAGAAAGTATCGCTCTAGCTTGGGGGAGGCTTAAGTCAATGTTATATTCATGCCCCAATCATGAGCTCTCAAGAGAAATTATTATTCGGAATTTTTATGCTCGGCTTTCTCATGATGATCGATCCATGCTTGATACTTCTTGTACTGGTTCCTTTATGAAGAAGACTATTGATTTCCGGTGGGATCTTTTAGAAGAATTAAAAGCAACTCTGAAGATTGGAAACTCGACGAAGGTAAAGAGTCAGGTATTAAGCTCAAGTATGATTGTGTTAAATCTTTTATGAATACCGATGCTTTTCAAAAGTTTAGCACTAAATATGGACTTGACTCTGAGATAGTAGCCTCCTTTTGTGAATCATTTGCTACTCATGTTGACCTCCCTAAGGAGAAGTGGTTTAAATATCACCCACCTATCAAAGAAGATATTAAAGAACCAGTAGTAGCTAAAGATGAAACTATTATTTACAATGTTGATCCAGTTGTGCCTACTGCTTATATTAAAAAAACCACCTTTCCCTGTTAGGATAAAGGAACATGCTAAAGTCTCAACTGTGGTCAACAAAAGTTATATTAGAACTTCCAAACCTGCTGAACAAATCAAAGTAGAACCAAGTGTTGCTATGGTTAAAGATCTCTTGGTTGAAAATATAGATGGGCATGTTATTTACTTCTGTGATGAAGCTGCTAGAATTGCCAAACCCGATGAAAAAGATAAACATAGACCCGTTGTTGGCATGCCTGTTGTCTTAGTTAAAATAGGAGATCACTGTTATCATGGTTTATGTGACATAGGTGCTAGCGTGAGTGCCATTCCTTTTACCTTATATCAAGAAATTATGAATGATATAGCACCCGCTGAATTAGAACACATAGATGTTACTATTAAACTTGCTAATAGGGACACCATCACACCACTTGGGATTGTTAGAGATGTTGAAGTCTTGTGTGGGAAAATAAAATACCCTACTGATTTTCTTGTTCTTGGTTCCCCACAAGATGACTTTTGTCCCATTATCTTTGGTAGACCTTTCTTGAACACCGTCAATGCTAAAATAGATTGTGAGAAACAAACCGTCGGTGTTAGTTTTGGTAATGAGTCTCATGAGTTTAATTTTTCCAAGTTTAGTAGAAAACATCATAAGGAAGAATTGTCTAGTAAGGATGAAATAATTGGTCTTGCTTCTATTGCTGTGCCTCCTACCGATCCTCTAGAACAATATTTGCTAGACCATGAAAATGATATGCATCTGCATGAAAGAAATGAAATAGATAAGATTTTCTTTGAATAACGTCCTCTGCTTAAACACAATTTGCCTATTGAAACTCTAGGAGGTCCTCCTCCACCTAAAGGTGATCCTGTGTTTGAATTAAAACAATTGCCAGACACTTTGAAATATGCTTATCTTGATGAGAAGAAGATTTATCCTGTTATTATTAGTGCTAACCTTTCAGAACATGAAGAAGAAAGATTATTGAAGGTTCTGAAGAAGCACCGAGCTGCCATTGGATATACTCTTGATGATTTAAAGGGCATTAGTCCCACTCTCTATCAGCATAAAATTAATATGGAGCCTGATGCTAAACCCGTTGTTGATCACCAACGACGTTTAAATCCTAAAATGAAAGAAGTGGTAAGAACAGAAATACTGAAGCTTCTGGAAGTAAGTATAATCTATCCCATAGCTGATAGTAGATGGGTAAGTCCCGTTCATTGTGTCCCTAAAAAAGGAAGTATTACCGTTGTTCCTAATGATAAGAATGAACTTATTCCACAAAGAATTGTTACTGGCTACAGAATGGTGATTGATTTTAGAAAACTAAATAAAGCTACTAGAAAAGATCATTATCCTCTGCCTTTTATTAATCAAATGTTAGAAAGACTATCAAAGCACACACATTTTTGCTTTCTTGATGGATATTCCGGTTTTTCTCAAATACCTGTCTCACAACCTGATCAAGAGAAAACTACCTTTACTTGCCCTTTTGGAACTTATGCTTATAGACGTATGCCTTTTGGTTTATGCAATGCACCTGCTACTTTTCAAAGATGTATGACTGCTATATTTTCTGATTTTTGTGAAAAGATTGTTGAGGTTTTCATGGATGATTTCTCCGTTTACGGAACTTCTTTTGATGATTGCTTGAGCAACCTTGATCGAGTTTTGCAGAGATGCGAGCAAACTAATCTCGTCTTGAATTGGGAGAAGTGTCACTTTATGGTTAATGAAGGTATTGTCTTGGGACATAAAATTTCTGAACGAGGTATTGAGGTGGATAAAGCTAAAGTTGATGCAATTGAGAAAATGCCATGCCCCAAAGATATCAAAGGTATTCGTAGTT
Organism: Thinopyrum elongatum; assembly: GCA_011799875.1. NCBI lineage: Eukaryota > Viridiplantae > Streptophyta > Magnoliopsida > Poales > Poaceae > Thinopyrum > Thinopyrum elongatum. The sequence goes on along the minus strand of CM022300.1, from coordinate 77,964,155 downwards.
TCCTCGGTCATGCTGGTTTCTATAGGAGGTTTATTAAACACTTCTCTAAAATTTCTAGGCCTCTTACTAATCTTTTACAAAAAGATGTTCCATTTGTTTTTGATGATGATTGTGTAGAAGCCTTTGAAACACTTAAGAAAGCCTTGATTTCTGCACCTATTGTTCAACCACCTGATTGGAACTTGCCTTTTGAAATTATGTGTGATGCTAGTGATTATGCTGTTGGTGCTGTTCTAGGGCAAAGAGTCGATAAGAAGTTAAATGTTATTCATTATGCTAGTAAAACTCTAGACAGTGCTTAACGAAATTATGCTACTACTGAAATAGAATTTTTAGCAGTTGTGTTTGCTTGTGATAAATTTAGATCTTACATAGTTGATTATAAAGTGACTGTTCACACTGATCATGCTGCTATAAAATATCTTATGGAAAAGAAGGATGCTAAACCTAGACTCATTAGGTGGGTTCTTTTGTTACAAGAATTTGATTTACATATCACTGATAGAAAGGGAGCTGAGAACCCCGTGGCTGATAACTTGTCTAGGTTAGAAAATATTCTTGATGACCCACAACCTATTAATGATAGTTTTCCTGATGAACAATTAGTTGCAATAAATGTTTCTCATAACACTCCTTGGTATGCTGACTATGCCAATTATATTTTTGCTAAATATATACCACCTAGCTTCACATACCAACAAAAGAAAAAATTCTTCTATGATTTAAGACATTACTTTTGGGATGACCCACACCTTTATAAAGAAGGAGTAGATGGTATTATTAGACGTTGTGTACCTGAGCATGAACAGGGACAAATCCTACGGAAATGTCACTCCGAAGCTTATGGAGGACATCATGCGGGAGATAACTGCTCACAAGGTATTGCAATCTGGTTTTTATTGGCCTACTCTCTTCAAGGATGCCCGTAAGTTTGTTTTATCTTGTGATGAATGTCAAAGAATTGGTAATATTGGTAAGCGTCAGGAAATGCATATGAATTATTCTCTTGCTGTTGAACCATTTGATGTTTGGGGATTTGATTACATGGGACCTTTTCCTTCCTCTAATGGGTATACACATATTTTGGTCACTGTTGATTATGTTACTAAGTGGGTAGAAGCTATTCCAACTAGTAGTGTTGATCACAACACCTCTATTAAAATGCTTAAGGAAGTCATTTTCCCAAGGTTTGGAGTCCCTAGATATTTAATGACTGATGGTGGTTCACATTTTATTCATGGTGCTTTCCGTAAAATGCTTGCTAAATATGATGTTAACCATAGAATTGCATCACCTTATCATCCTCAGTCTAGTGGTCAAGTTGAACTTAGCAATAGAGAAATAAAATTAATATTACAAAAAACTGTCAATAGGTCCCGAAAGAATTGGTCTAAGAAGTTAGATGATGCACTTTGGGCTTATAGAACAGCATATAAAAATCCTATGGGTATGTCTCCGTATAAAATGGTTTATGGAAAAGTTTATCATTTGCCTCTTGAGTTAGAACATAAAGCTTATTGGGCAATTAAAGAACTCAACTATGACTTCAAACTTGCCGGTGAAAAGAGGTTATTTGATATTAGCTCATTAGATGAATGGAGAACCCAAGCCTATGAAAATGCCAAGTTATTTAAAGAAAAAGTTAAAAGATGGCATGATAAAAGAATCCAAAAGCGTGAGTTGAAAGTTGGAGAATATGTTCTTTTGTACAACTCTTGTTTCAGATTCTTTGCAGGAAAACTCCTCTCCAAATGGGAAGGGCCCTATGTTATTGAGGAGGTTTATCGATCCGGAGCCATCAAGATAAATAATGCCGAAGGTACTAACCCGAAGGTTGTTAATGGGCAACGAATAAAACATTATATCTCAGGTACGCCCATTAATGTTGAAAGCAATATTATCCAAACCATGACACCGGAAGAACACATAAAGCAAACCTTCCGGAACACTCCAGAATCGTGAAAAAAAGGAGGTATGTGATACGGTAAGTAAACGGACTCCGAAAAATCCGCAAAAATATTTTCTGTCCGTTTTGGAATATAACAAAAATTAGGAAAATAAGAAACAACCAGGAAGGCAACCCTGGTGGGCACAAGACACCAGGGCGCGCCTGGCAGCCAGGCGCGCCCAGGTGGGTTATGCCCACCTTGGGTACCTTCCGGACTTCGTTTTTCTTCGGCTTGCTTGTTTCCCAAGATAAAAAATCTTTATATACCCCCCCGAACCTATTGACCGCCGTATCGCAGAGAAATCTTCTGTTTTCTTTTCTTGCTGTTTCTGGTCAGATCTGTTGAGCCAGGCATCATGTCTTCTTCCTCCTCCAACAACGTGGAAGAGGATGCTTGGTTGATGAAGATCGAGTTGAAGAGAGAAGAGCCTGAAGAAGTCATCAAAGGGGACAAGAGCAAGGAGGCCACCGGAGATCAAGCGCCGATGGTCGAGCAAGCTTTGCCTGCCGAGGAGGAATATGAAGATATCCTTAAACCTTACTATGATCATCTTACCCCCGCTGAGATTGAAGCCTTTCGGATCATCAAAACGGTTCGTGTGCAAAATAAATATCTCACCTGTGAAAATATTCTATTACAAGAGCACATCATTGCCCTCCGGAGCATCATCCGTAGATTGGAGAAGCTGTTGGAGAGGACCACCACTTCATCAGCACCACCTCCTTCTTCATCACCAAAGGAAAATTGAGTATCAGGTATGGGCACTCCCCTTGGCTTGTGCCAAGCTTGGGGGAGGTGCCCTGGTATCGTATCACCTCCACTATCTTTTGCCTTTACTTATCTTAGTTCGATCCATAGTTATCTTTTGCTTTAGATGAATAAAAGTTTAGTTCGATCCTTTCTTTTTGAGTGTTTGCTTAGTGATCTATCTTTATAATCATGTGCAAGATATATATAATAAAGTTTAGTTTGAGTTTTGTTTTCTTTACTTTCATGTTCAATAAAAAGAAAGGAAATAAATGAAAAAGATCATATGCCAATTTTATGGTAAGTAATGACATCACATAAGGAAGAGTATAAGTAGAAAATTTTATTGGAGATTGACAAACATAGCATTGGTCAATGATGCAATTCATGAAAGAATTAATAAGGGAAGAGAAGATTCACATGCATATATACTATCTTGGACATCTTTTGTGATTGTGAGCCCCCATCAAAATATTATATGCCAAAATTGTTGACGTTGGACAAGGAAGACAATGTAATGATTTAGTTTGTTCATATTCACATAGAAGTTATATTGTCATAGATCCTCTAACATGTGGTGCTTGCCCCTATCTTTGCTAGCCAAAAATTCCGCACTAAGTAGAGATACTACTTGTGCATCCAAAAACCTTAAACCCAAATCTTATTTTGGGAGTCCACCATACCTAGCTATGGATTGAGTAAGATCCTTCAAGTAATTGTCATCGGTGCAAAAAGGGCAATAAAAATTGCTTCTAAAAGTGTTGGATCATTTAGTGTAAGAGAAAATTAAGCATTGTACGAACTTGTGATGGCAAAGAATAAAAGCGACAGACTGCATAATAAAGGTTGCTATCACAAGGGGCAATATAACATGACGTTCTTTTGCACTAAGAGATTGAGCATACAAACAAATAAGCGCATGGCAACCTCTGCTTCCCTCTGCGAAGGGCCTATCTTTTAGTTTTATGTATTTACTTTTATGCAAGAGTCAAAGTTCTTCTCTCTATTCCTTTTTATTTTCTCTTTTGGCAAGCATCATGTGGTGAGGAAAGATCTAGGCACATATATCCAGTTGGATATGAGTAGCATGAGTTATTATTGTTGACATCACCCTCGAGGTGAGTATGTTGGGAGGCGAATCTATAAGCCCCTATCTTTCTATGTGTCTGGTTGAAACGTTTTGCTCATGTGTATGCGGTGAGTGTTAGCAATCATAGAAGACTATATGATGGTTGAGTATGTGGACTTGCCAAAAAGGCTCCGATACGTGACCCTTCCTGAAAAGATGATGAATTGTAGTTGCAAAGTTGACTGAAAACATAGTTTGTTGGTTTTCAATAGAGTTTATGCTTTATACTTTGATGTTGTGATGAATTGTTACTTGTTCATGAGAAGTTATATGATAAAAGTTCTATGTTAAAGTTTGTTGCTGTTATAATAATCTCCATGATGCTTCTATGTCATTATTTTGTTTTATCGACACCTCTCTCTCAAAGCATGTGGACATGTTTTTCGATTTCGGTTTTCGCTTGAGGACAAGCGAGGTCTAAGCTTGGGGGAGTTGATACGTCCATTTTGCATCATGATTTCCTACTGTTATTTATGATGTTTTTATGCATAATAATGCTTTTTGGAGTAATTCTAATGCCTTTTCTCTCATAATATGCAAGGTTCACACAAAGAGGGAGAATTTCGGCAGCTGGAAATCTGGACCTGAAAAAGCTACGCCAGGCTACCTATTCTGCACAACTCCAAATGAGCTGAAACTTCACGAGGGATTTTTATGGAATATATAAGAATTATTGGAGCCAATAAGTACAGAGGGGGCCCACCAGGTGGGCACAATCCACCTGGGCGTGCCAGGGAGCCCAGGCGCGCCCTGGTGGGTTGTGCCCTCCTCGGCCCACCTCCGGTGCCCCTCTTCTGGTATATAAGTCATTTTGACCTAGAAAAAATAAGGAGAGGACTTTCGGGACGAAGCGCCGCCATCTCGAGGCGAAACTTGGGCAGGACATTCTACTTCTTGAGCTTGCGTTGGTTTTTCCCTTGAAGAGGAAAGGGTTATGCAGCAAAGTAGAGATAAGTATTTCCCTAAGTTTGAGAACCAAGGTATCAATCCAGTAGGTGACAACGCACAAATCACCGAATACCTGCACAAACAGTCAAACAACTTGCACCCAACGTGATAAAGGGGTTGTCAATCCCTTCACCGTTACTTGCAAAAGTGAGATCTGATAGATATAGATGAAACTAAATAAAAGATAAAGTAAATATTTTTGGTATTTTTGGTTTATAGATCGGAAAGTAAAAGATTGCAAAATAGTAGATCGGAAACTAATATGATGGAAAATAGTAGATCAGAAACTTATATGATCGAAGATAGACCCGGGGGCCATAGGTTTCACTAGAGGCTTCTCTCAAGATAGCAAATAATACGGTGGGTAAACAAATTACTGCCGAGCAATTGATAGAAAAGCGCAAAGTTATGACGATATCTAAGGCAATGATCATGAATATAGGCATCACGTCCGTGTCAAGTAGACCGAAACGATTCTGCATCTACTACTATTACTCCACACATCGACCGACTCCTGCCTGCATCTAGTATATTAAGTTCATGAAGAACAGAGTAACGCATTAAGTAAGATGACATGATGTAGAGGAATAAACTCAAGCAATATGATGTAAACCCCATCTTTTTATCCTCGATGGCAACAATACAATACGTGCCTTGCTGCCCCTACTGTCACTGGGAAAGGACACCGCAAGATTGAACCCAAAGCTAAGCACTTCTCCCATTGCAAGAAAAACCAATCTAGTTGGCCAAACCAAACCGATAGTTCGAAGAGAATTACAAAGATATCAAATCATGCATAAAAGAATTCAGAGAAGATTCAAATAATATTCATAGATAATCTGATCATAAATCCACAATTCATCGGATCTCGGCAAACACACCGCAAAAAAGTATTACATCGAATAGATCTCCAAGAACATTGAGGAGAACATGGTATTGGGAATCAAAGAGAGAGAAGAAGCCATCTAGCTACTAGCTATGGACCCGTAGGTCTGAGATAAACTACTCACGCTTCATCGGAAGGGCAATAGGGTTGATGTAGAAGCCCTCCATGATCGAATAGCCCTCTAGCAGGGTGCCGAAAAAGGTCCCTAGATGGGATCTCTCGGGTACAGAAGGTTGCGGCGGTGGAAAAGTCTTTTCGTGGATGCTTCTGGTGGTTTGGGAACATATGTGAATATATAGGCGAAAGAATTAGGTCAGGAGGGTCACGGGGGGGCCACAAGGCAGGGGGGCGCGCCCTACCCCCCTGGGCACGCCCTCCACCCTTGTGGCCGCCTCGTGGCTCCTCCGACTTCATCTCCAAGTCTCCTAGGTGTCTTCTGGTCCAAGAAAAATCATCGCGAAGATTTTATTCCGTTTGGTATTCCGTTTCCACGAAGCTAAAAAACAAGGAAAAACAGAAATTGGCACTGGGCTCTAGGTTAATAGGTTAGTCCCAAAAATAATATAAAATAGCATATTAATGCATATAAAACATCCAAAACAGATAATATAATAGCATGGAACAATCAAAAATTATAGATACGTTGGAGACGTATCAAGCATCCCCAAGCTTAATTCCTGCTCGTCCTCGAGTAGGTAAATGATAAAAACAGAATTTTTTATGTGGAATGCTACCTAACATATTTATCCATGTAATTTTCTTTATTGTGGCATGAATGTTCAGATCCATAAGATTCAAAACAAAAGTTTAATATTGACATAAAAACAATAATACTTCAAGCATACTAACAAGGCAATTATGTCTTCTCAAAATAACATGGCCAAAGAAAGCTTATCCCTACAAAATCATATAGTCTGGCTATACTCCATCTTCATCACACAAAATATTCAAATCATGCACAACCCCGATGACAAGCCAAGCAATTGTTTCATACTTTTGATGTTCTCAAACTTTTTCAACTTTCACGCAATACATGAGCGTGAGCCATGGACATAGCACTATAGGTGGAATAGAATATGGTGGTTGTGGAGAAGACAAAAATAAGGAGATAGTCTCACATCAACTAGGCGTATCAACGGACTATGGAGATGCCCATCAATAGATATCAATGTGAGTGAGTAGGGATTGCCATGCAACGGATGCGCTAGAGCTATAAGTTTATGAAAGCTCAAAAGAAAACTAAGTGGGTGTGCATCCAACTCGCTTGCTCACGAAGACCTAGGGCAATTTGAGGAAGCCCATCATTGGAATATACAAGCCAAGTTCTATAATGAAAAATTCCCACTAGTATATGAAAGTGACAACATAGGAGACTCTCTATCATGAAGATCATGGTGCTACTTTGAAGCACAAGTGTGGTAAAAGGATAGTAACATTGTCCCTTCTCTCTTTTGTCTCAATTTTTTTTGGGCCTTCTCATTTTTTTTCCTCTTTTTTTTCGTCCGGAGTCTCATCCCGACTTGTGGGGGAATCATAGTCTCCATCATCCTTTCCTCACATGGGACAATGCTCTAATAATGAAGATCATCAAACTTTTATTTACTTACAACTCAAGAATTACTACTCGATACTTAGAACAAAATATGACTCTATATGAATGCCTCCGGCAGTGTACCGGGATGTGCAATGAATCAAGAGTGACATGTATGAAAGAATTATGAAAGGTGGCTTTGCCACAAATACGATGTCAACTACATGATCATGCAAAGCAATATGACAATGATTAAGAGTGTCATAATAAACGGAATGGTGGACAGTTGCATGGCAATATATCTCGGAATGGCAATGGAAATGCCATAATAGGTAGGTATGGTAGCTGTTTTGAGGAAGGTATATGGTGGGTGTACGGTACCGGCGAAAGTTGCGCGGCACTAGAGAGGCTAGCAATGGTGGAAGGGTGAGAGTGCGTATAATCCATGGACTCAACATTAGTCATAAAGAACTCACATACTTATTGCAAAAATCTATTAGTTATCGAAACGAAGTACTACGCGCATGCTCCTAGGGGGATAGATTGGTAGGAAAAGACCATCGCTCGTCCCCGACCGCCACTCATAAGGAAGACAATCAATAAATAATTCATGCTCCGCCTTCATCACATAACGGTTCACCATACGTGCATGCTACGGGAATCACAAACTTTAACACAAGTATTTCTCAAATTCACAATTACTCACTAGCATGACTCTAATATTACCATCTCTATATCTCAAAACAATCATAAGGAATCAAACTTCTCATAGTATTCAAAGCACTTTATATGAAAGTTTTTATTATATCCCTCTTGGATGCCTATCATATTAGGACTAAATTTATAACCAAATCAAATTACCATGCTGTTTAAGGACTCTCAAAATAATATAAGTGAAGCATGAGAGTTCAACAATTTCTATAAAATAAAACCACCACCGTGCTCTAAAAAGATATAAGTGAAGCACTAGAGCAAAATTACCTAGCTCAAAAGATAGAAGTGAAGCACATAGAGTATTCTAATAAATCACGATTCATGTGTGTCCCTCTCAAAAGGTGTGTATAGCAAGGATGATTGTGGCAAACTAAAAAGCAAAGACTTCAAATCATACAAGACGCTCCAAGCAAAACACATATCATGTGGTGAATAAAAATATAGCCTCAAGTAAAGTTACCGATAGATGAAGACGAAAGAGGGGATGCCTTCCGGGGCATCCCCAAGCTTAGGCTCTTGGTTGTCCTTGAATATTACCGTGGGGTGCCTTGGGCATCCCCAAGCTTAGGCTCTTGCCACTCCTTATTCCATAGTCCATCAAATCCTTACCCAAAACTTGAAAACTTCACAACACAAAACTCAACAGAAAATCTCATAAGCTCCGTCAGTATAAGAAAATAAATCACCACTTTTGGTACTGTTGTGAACTCATTCTTTATTTATATTGGTGTAATATCTACTGTATTCCAACTTTTCCATGGTTCATACCCCCCGATACTACCCATAGATTCATCAAAATAAGCAAACAACACATAGAAAACAGAATCTGTCAAAAACAGAAAAGTCTGCGAAGATTCTGAATTGTTCTAATACTTCTGTAACTCCAACAATTCTGAAAAATTAGGAAAATAGAGACAATTTGTATATAAATCTCGTATAAACAATTCAGGGTTTTTGAACACTCTAGTGAATTATTAAAATTCTGTGACTGGACGCAAAAGTTTCTGTTTTTCAGCAAGATCAAATCAACTATCACCGTAAGCCATCCGAAAGGTTTTACTTGGCACAAACACTAATTAAAACACAAAACCAGATCTAACCAGAGGCTAGATGAATTATTCAAAGCAAAACAGGAACAAAAAAGCAAAAACAAAAATAAAATTGGGTTTCCTCCCAACAAGCGATATTGTTTAACGCACTTAGCTAGGCATAAAAACACGAATAGATCTAGGTATTGTCATCTTTGGTATGCAATCCATAAGTAGCTCTCATAATGGATTCATATGGCATTTTAATTTTATTTCTTGGAAAGTGTTCCATGCCCTTCCTTAACGGAAATTGAAATCTAATGTTTCCTTCTTTCATATCAATAATTGCACCAATCGTTCTAAGGAAAGGTCTACCAAGAATAATAGGACATGTAGGATTGCAATCTATATCAAGAACAATGAAATCTACGGGCACATAATTCCTATTTGCAACAATAAGAATGTCATTAATCTTTCCCATAGGTTTCTTAATAGTGGAATCCGCAAGATGCAAATTTAAGGAACAATCATCAAATTCACCGAAACCTAACACGTCACATAAAGTTTTTGGAATCTTGGAAACACTAGCACCCAAATCACACAAAGCATGGCACTCATAATCTTTAATCTTAATCTTAATAGTAGGTTCCCACTCATCATAAAGTTTTTTAGGGATAGAAACTTCCAATTCAAGCTTTTCTTCAAAAGATTGCATCATAGCATCAACGATATGTTTAGTAAAAGCTTTGTTTTGATTATAAGCATGAGGAGAATTCAACATGGCTTGCAACAAGGAAATATAATCTATTAAAGAACAATTATCATAATTAAATTCCTTGAAATCCAAAAGAGTGGGTTCATTGCTACTTAAAGTTTTGACCTCTCCAATCCCACTTTTATCAATTTTTGCATCTAGATCTAAAAACTCCGAATCATTGGGACGCCTTTTAACTAAAGTTGACTCATCTCCAGTCCCATCTTTATCAAGATTTATATTGGAAAACAAAGATTCAATAGGAGTCACATCAATCACATTAAGATCTTCATCATTATTTTCACGAAAACTAGAAGAACATGTTTTTACAAACCAATCTTTTTTAGCACGCATCTTAGTGGTTCTTTCTTTGCACTCATCAATGGAGGTTCTCATAGATTTTAGAGTTTCATTAATATCATGCTTGGGTGGAATAGATCTAAGTTTCAAAGAATTAACATCAAGAGAAATTCTATCCACGTTCCTAGCCAAATCATCAACCTTAAGCAATTTTTCTTCAATAAAAGCATTGAAACTCTTTTGTGAAATCATAAATTCTTTAACACTATTCTCAAAATCAGAGGACATCTTATTATAATTTCCATAAGAATTATTGTAGGAATTACCATAATTATTAGAGGAATTACTAGGAAACGGCCTAGGATTAAAATTACCTCTATACGCGTTATTACCAAAATTGTTCCTACCAACAAAATTCACATCCATAGATTCGTTATTATTCTCAATCAAAGTAGAAAAAGTCATATCATTAGGATCAAAAGAAGCACTCTTGATAGTAAACAATTTCATAAGTTCATCCATCTTTCCACTCAAAACATTAATCTCTTCAATTGCATGCACTTTTTTACTAGTGGAAGATCTTTCGGTGTGCCATTGAGAATAATTAACCATAATATTATCTAGGAGTTTAGTAGCTTCTCCTAAAGTAATTTCCATAAAAGTGCCTCCTGCGGCTGAACCTAAAAGATTTCTAGAAGAAAAATTCAATCCGGCATAAAATTTTTGTATAATCATCCACAAATTCAAACCATGAGTAGGGCAATTTTGTATCATCAATTTCACCCTCTCCCAAGATTGTGCAACATGTTCATGATCAAGTTGCTTAAAATTCATAATATCGTTCCTAAGGGAGATGATCTTAGCGGGAGGAAAATACTTGGAAATAAAAGCATCTTTACACTTATTCCAGGAATCAATACTTTTTTTAGGCAAAGATGAAAACCAAGTTTTAGCACGATCTCGAAGTGAGAACGGAAATAGCTTCAATTTAACAATATCATTATCCACATCTTTTTTCTTTTGCATATCACACAAATCAACGAAATTGTTTAGATGAGATGCGGCATCTTCACTAGGAAGGCCGGAAAATTGATCTTTCATAACAAGATTCAGCAAAGCGGCATTAATTTCATAAGATTCCGCACTAGTGGTGGGAGCAATCGGAGTACTAATAAAATCATTGTTATTAGTGTTGGAAAAATCACACAATTTGGTATTCTCTTGAGCCATCGTGACAAAGCAAGCAATCCAACACACGAGCACACAAAAAGCAAACGAAAAAGACGAACGGAAGAGGGGCAAATAAAAGGCAAATCTTTTCGAAAATCATTTTAGAAGTGGGGGAGAGGAAAACAAGAGGCAAATGGCGAATAATGTAATGCAAGAGATGAGAGTTTTATGATGGGTACTTGGTATGTCTTGACTTCGCGTAGATCTCCCCGGCAACGGCGCCAGAAATTCTTCCTGCTACTTCTTGAGCTTGCGTTGGTTTTTCCCTTGAAGAGGAAAGGGTGATGCAGCAAAGTAGAGATAAGTATTTCCCTCAGTTTGAGAACCAAGGTATCAATCCAGTAGGAGACAACGCACAAATCACCGAATACCTGCACAAAACAATCAAACAACTTGCACCCAACGCGATAAAAGGGGTTGTCAATCCCTTCATGGTTACTTGCAAAAGTGAGATCTGATAGATATAGATGAAACTAAATAAAAGATAAAGTAAATATTTTTGGTATTTTTGGTTTATAGATCGGAAAGTAAAAGATTGCAAAATAGTAGATCGGAAACTAATATGATAAAAAATAGTAGATCAGAAACTTATATGATGGAAGATAGACCCGGGGGCCATAGGTTTCACTTGAGGCTTCTCCCAAGATAGCAAATAATATGGTAGGTAAACAAATTACTGCCGAGCAATTGATAGAAAAGCGCAAAGTTATGACGATATCTAAGGCAATGATCATGAATATAGGCATCACGTCCGTGTCAAGTAGACCGAAACGATTCTGCATCTACTACTATTACTCCACACACCGACCGACTCCTGCCTGCATCTAGAGTATTAAGTTCATGAAGAACAGAGTAACGCATTAAGTAAGATGACATGATGTAGAGGAATAAACTCAAGCAATATGATGTAAACCCCATCTTTTTATCCTCGATGGCAATAATACAATACGTGCCTTGCTGCCCCTACTGTCACTGGGAAAGGACACCGCAAGATTGAACCCAAAGCTAAGCACTTCTCCCATTGCAAGAAAAACCAATCTAGTTGGCCAAACCAAACCGATAGTTCGAAGAGAATTACAAAGATATCAAATCATGCATAAAAGAATTCAGAGAAGATTCAAATAATATTCATAGATAATCTGATCATAAATCCATAATTCATCGGATCTCGGCAAACACACCGCAAAAAAAGTATTACATCGAATAGATCTCCAAGAACATCGAGGAGAACATGGTATTGAGAATCAAAGAGAGAGAAGAAGCCATCTAGCTACTAGCTATGGACCCGTAGGTCTGAGATAAACTACTCACGCTTCATCGGAAGGGCAATAGGGTTGATGTAGAAGCCCTCCATGATCGAATCCTCCTCCGACAGGGTGCCGGAAAAGGTCCCTAGATGGGATCTCACTGGTACAGAAGGTTGCGGCGGTGGAAAAGTCTTTTCGTGGATGCTTCTGGTGGTTTGGGAACATATGTGAATATATAGGCGAAAGAATTAGGTCAGGAGGGTCACGGTGGGCCCACATGGCAGGGGGCGCGCCCTACCCCCCTGGGTGCGCCCTCCACCCTTGTGGCCGCCCTGTGGCTCCTCCGACTTCATCTCCAAGTCTCCTGGGTGTCTTCTGGTCCAAGAAAAACCATCGCGAAGATTTTATTCCGTTTGGACTTCGTTTGGTATTCCTTTTCCACGAAGCTAAAAAACAAGGAAAAACAGAAACTGGCACTGGGCTCTAGGTTAATAGGTTAGTCCCAAAAATAATATAAAATAGCATATTAATGCATATAAAACATCCAAAACAGATAATATAATAGCATGGAATAATAAAAAATTATTGATACGTTGGAGACGTATCAGAGCACTTTTGCCCTCCGGCGGAGCGATTCCGCCGGGGAACTTCCCTCTCGGAGGGGGAAATCATCGTCATCATCATCACCAACAACTCTCCCATCTTGGGGAGGGCAATCTCCATCAACATCTTCAACAGCACCATCTCCTCTCAAACTCTAGCTCATCTCTTGTGTTCAATCTTTGTACCGGAACTATATATTGGTACTTGTGGGTGACTAGTAGTGTTGATTACATCTTGTAGTTGATTACTATATGGTTTATTTGGTGGAAGATTATATGTTCAGATCCATTATGCTATTTAATACCCCTCTGATCTTGAGCATGATTATCATTAGTGAGTAGTTACTTTTGTTCTTGAGGTCACGGGAGAAATCTTGCTGCAAGTAATCATGTGAACTTGATATGTGTTCGATATTTTGATGATATGTATGTTGTGATTCCCTTAGTGGTGTCATGTGAACGTCGACTACATGGCACTTCACCTTATTAGGGCCTAAGGGAATGCATTGTGGAGTAGTTATTAGATGATGGGTTGCGAGAGTGACAGAAGCTTAAACCCTAGTTTATGCGCTATTCCGTAAGGGACTGATTTGGATCCAAAAGTTTAATGCTATGGTTAGATTTATTCTTAATACTTTTCTCGTAGTTGCGGATGCTTGCGAGGGGGTTTGTTCAAGTAAGAACAGCACCTAAGCACCGGTCCACCCACATATCAAATTATCAAAGTAGCAAACACAAATCAAACCAACATGATGAAAGTGACTAGATGAAATTCCCGTGTACCCTCAAGAACGCTTTGCTTATCATAAGAGACCGTTTTAGCCTGTCCTTTGCCTCAAAAGGATTGTGCTACCTTGCTGCACTTTTGTTACCATCACTGTTACTTGCTCGTTACAAATTATCTTGCTACCAAACTACTCGTTACTTATAATTTCAGTGCTTGCAGACATTACCTTGCTGAAAACCACTTGTCATTTCCTTTTGCTCCTCGTTGGGTTCGACACTCTTACTTATCTAAAGGACTACGATTGATCCCCTATACTTGTGGGTCATCAAGAAGCAACCAACCAAGAAACAAAAATTCACATAAACGTGCATTGAGCATAACTAACACCGAATAATGCACCACAAGTAGGATGTAATTTCATTGCATAATTATTGACTTTCGTGCTTGCATAGGGAATCACAAACCTTAACACCAATATTCTTACTAAAGCATAATTACTCACCAACATGACTCACATATTATTATCTCCATATCGCAAAACTATTGCAAGGAATCAAACTTATCATATCCAGTGATCTACATGAAAGTTTTTATTATATCCTTCTTGAATATCCATTACTTTGGGACTAAATTTATGTATTACCATTGCTACTAACAAGCTCTCAAATAAATTTAAGTGAAGCACAAGAGCATAAGTATTTCTTCAAAAATTTCAACTCTCAAAATAATCTAAGTGAAGCATGAGAGTAAATGACAAACTACTCCAAAAAGATACATGTGAAGATCAAATGAGTAGTTAAGTAAATGGGTAGCTAATTGAGGACTCTCTCTTATTTAAAACTTTCAGATATAAGTATTTTATTAAAACAGCAAGCAAAACAAAATAAAATGACATTCTAATAATAGCACACATCATGTGAAGAAGCAAAAACTTAGGGTCAACCGAGGCTAACCGATAATTGTTGATGAAGAAAAGTAGGATGCCTACCGGGGCATCCCCAAGCTTAGATGCTTGAGACTTCTTGGAATATTATCTTGGGATGCCTTGGTCATCCCCAATCTTGAGCTTTCGTGTCTCCTTAATTCCTTTTATATCACGGTTTCCCTAAATCTTAAAAACTTCATCCACACAAAACTCAACAAGAACTCGTGAGATAAGTCAGTATAAATCAATGCAAAGCCTTATCATTCTATACTGTAGCAAATCACTAAAATTATTATTCAACATTTCATACTAAATTCCTATGCATATTTAATACTCCTATCCTCAAATAGAATCATTAAACAAGCAAACATATGCAAACAATGCGAACATAACAGCAATCTGTCTAAACAGGACAGTCTGTAAAGAGTGAAACTGTAGTCATAGTTACCTAACTCCAAAAATTCTAAAACTCTACCACACTGTAGAAAATTTATCAGAGCTTATTGTGCAAAAAATTTCAACATTTTATCACATTCTTACTTTTCTGGAGAATTATTTTAACAGCGATAAACTTTCTGTTTTGAAACAACAACTCATATATTTGCAAAATAAGCATGGTGATGGCTATCCTTGCCACTTTTATTGAAATAAAAGATGCAAAACATTATTCTAAATAACAGAAAGCAAATCCTAATAAAATAAAATGACTCTCCAAGCAAAACCCATATCATGTGACGAATGAAAATATAGCTCCAAGTGAGGTTACCGATAATGTTGAAGACGAAAGAGGGCATGCCTTCCGGGGCATCCCCAAGCTTAGTTGCTTGGATATTACTTTAATATTACCTTGGGGTGCCTTGGAAATCCCCAAGCTTAGGGTCTTGTCACTCCTTATTCTCCTCATATCGATATCTCACCCAAAACTTGAAAACTTCAATCACACAAAACTTAACGGAACTTCGTGAGATGGGTTAGTATGATAAAGACAAATCATTCACTTGGGTAGTGTCAAGATAAGATTCATAATTGTTCTCACACAATTCCTACTGTACCCTACAATTTTTACAACTTATATTAATCAATATAAGCCATGGAAACCAGAAAACAAGCAAACTATGCATTGAAAACAGAATCTGTCAAAAACAGAACAGTACATAAAGATCTGAATTAAGGTCATACTTATATAACTCCAAAAATTCTTAAAAATTAGGAAAACGTAGAAAATTTGCGTACCCATCAACTGTAAAAAATTCAGAAGTTTTCCACGTTCCAGTAAAATACAGGAATTTCTGCACTCGACGCAAAAGTTTCTGTTTTTGCACAAAATCAAGTCAACTATCATCCACACTATCCCAAAGGCTTTACTTGGCACTTTATTAAAACAAAAGCTATAAAACATGATTACTACAGTAGATTAATCATGTGAACACACAAAAATAGTAGGTAAAAGTGTTGGGTTGTCTTCCAACAAGCGCTTTTCTTTAATGCCTTTTAGCTAGGCATGACAATTTCAATGATGCTCGCATAAAAGTAAAGAATTGAAACATGAAAAAGAGCATCATGAAGCATATGACTAGCACATTTAAGCCTAACCCACTTCCTATGCATAGGGATTTTATGAGCAAACAAATTATGGGAGTAAGAATCAACTAGTATAGGAAGGCAAAACAAGCATAACTTCAAAACTTTCAACATAAAGAGAGGAAACTTGATATTATTGAAATATGTATAAGAATATATTCCTCTCTCATAATAATTTTCAGTAGCATCATGAATGAATTGAACAATATAACTATCACATAAATCATTCTTTTCATGATCCACAAGCATAGAAATGTTCTTACTCTCCACATAAGCAAATTTATTTTCATGAATAGTAGTGGGAGCAAACTCAACAAAATAACTATCATGGGATTGAAAATTAAAATCATGATGACAAGTTTTCTACATTGTCCCAAAAATAATATAAAATAGCATATTAATGCATATAAAACATCCAAAACAGATAATATAATAGCATGGAACAATCAAAAATTATAGATACGTTGGAGACGTATCAACGATCTGATTCCTTGAGTGAGCGGATTAAATGAGGTTTTATGCCGCTCATAATCAATCCGTTTGCCCGCTCTACCTGCCCATTAGTTTGTGGGTGGTATACTGAGGTGTAATCGAGATTTATGCCCATCTTAGGACACCAATCTTTAACCTCTTGGGCGGTAAAATTAGACCCATTATCGGTGATTATGCTATGGGGAACACCATAACGGTGTACGACGCTGGATATGAAGTCCACTACTGGTCCGGATTCTGCAGAGGTTACCAGTTTTGCTTCAATCCATTTAGTGAATTTATCCACCATAACTAGGAAGTATTTCTTGTTCTTGGTCCCCCCCTTTAAGAGGTCCGACCATGTGAAGCCCCCAGACGGCGAATGTCCAGGTTATGGGTATAGTCCGGAGAGCTGTGGGAGGCATATGGCTTTGATTTGCAAAGAGCTGGCACCCAACACAATGTTTGACCAGGGTACGTGCGTCCGCGTGGGCTGTGGGCCAGAAGAACCTTGCTCTGAAGGCCTTGCTGACCATGGCCCGAGCTGCTGCGTGGTGGCCGCCCATGCCGGCATGTATTTCGGCGAGAAGTTGCTGCCCTTCCTCTTCGGAGATGCATCTCTGAAGGACCCCCGTAGTGCTCTTTTTATAGAGCTCGCTGATGTCTACTATGCAACTTTATTCTTGTAGACTCGTGTTGGGCCTCCAAGCGCAGAGTTTTGTAGGACAGTAGCAATTTTCCCTCAAGTGGATGACCTAAGGTTTATCAATCCGTGGGAGGCGTAGGATGAAGATGGTCTCTCTCAAACAACCCTGCAACCAAATAACAAAGAGTCTCTTGTGTCCCCAACACACCAAATACAATGGTAATTTGTATAGGTGCACTAGTTCGGCGAAGAGATGGTAATAAAAGCGTAGTAATGATAGTAGATATTGGTTTTTGTAATAGGAACAATAAAAAATAGCAAGGTAGCAATTGATAAAACGGAGCACAAACGGTATTGCATTGCTTGAAAATGAGGCCTAGGGTCCGTACTTTCGCTAGTGCAATCTCTCAACAATGCTAATATAATTGGATCATATAACAGTCCCTCAACGTGCGATGAAGAATCACTCCAAAGTTCTTATCTAGCGGAGAACATAATAAGAAATTGTTTGTAGCTATTCTTTCCGATCGATCTATCCAAGAGTTCGTACTAAAATAACACCAAGTTATTCTTTTCGATCGATCTATCAAGAGTTCGTATTAAAATAACACTAAGTTATTCTTTCCGATCGATCTATCAAGAGTTCGTACTAAAATAATGATACGTCCATTTTGCATCATGTTTACCTACTGTTATTTATAATGTTTTTATGCATAATAAAGCTTTTTGGAGTAATTCTAATGCCTTTTCTCTCATAATATGCAAGGTATACACAAAGAGGGAGAATTCCGGCAGCTGGAAATCTTGACCTGAAAAAGCTACGTCAGGCTACCTATTCTGCACAACTCCAAATGAGCTGAAACTTTACGAGGATTTTTTATGAAATAAATGAGAAATATTGGAGCCAATAAGTACCAGAGGGGGCCCACCAGGTGGGCACAACCCACCTGGGCGCGCCAGGGAGCCCAGGCGCGGCCTGGTGGGTTGTGCTCCCCTCGGCCCACCTCCAGTGCCCATCTTCTGGTATATAAGTCATTTTGACCTAGAAAAAATCAGGAGAGGACTTTCGGGACGAAGCGCCGCCGTCTCGAGGCGGAACTTGGGCAGGAGCACTTTTGCCCTCCGGAACTATAGATTGGTGCTTGTGGGTGACTAGTAGTGTTGATTACATCTTGTAGTTGATTACTATATGGTTTATTTGGTGGAAGATTATATGTTCAGATCCAATATGCTATTTAATACCCCTCTGATCTTGAGCATGATTATCATTTGTGAGTAGTTACTTTTGTTCTTGAGGTCACGGGAGAAATCATGTTGCAAGTAATCATGTGAACTTGATATGTGTTCGATATTTTGATAGTATGTGTGTTGTGATTCCCTTAGTGGTGTCATGTGAACGTCGACTACATGGCACTTCACCATATTTGGGCCTAAGGGAATGCATTGTGGAGTAGTTATTAGATGATGGGTTGCGAGAGTGACAGAAGCCTAAACCCTAGTTTATGCGCTATTCCGTAAGGGACCGATTGGATCCAAAAGTTTAATGCTATGATTAGAATTTATTCTTAATACTTTTCTCGTAGTTGCGGATGCTCATAAGTAGGAGGTTTGTTCAAGTAAGAACAGAACCTAAGCACCGGTACACCCACATATCAAATTATTAAAGTAGCGAACACGAATCAAACCAACATGATGAAAGTGACTAGATGAAATTCCCGTGTACCCTCAAGAACGCTTTGCTTATTATAAAAGACCGTTTTGGTCTGTCCTTTGCCTCAAAAGGATTGGGCTACCTTGCTGCACTTTTGTTACTGCTATTGTTACTTGCTCGTTACAAATTATCTGGCTATCAAACTACTCTGCTACTTACAATTTCAGTACTTGCAGACATTACCTTGCTGAAAACCGCTTGTCATTTCCTTCTGCTCCTCGTTGGATTCGACACTCTTACTTATCGAAAAGGCTACAATTGATCCCATATACTTGTGGGTCATCAAGGATATTTTCTGGCACCGTTGCCGAGGAGTGAAGCGCTTTTGGTAAGGAAAAATTATTACTACGTGCTGAAATTTATTGTCACTTGTTACTATGGAAAACAATCCTTTGAGGGGTTTGTTCGGGGTATCTTCACCTCGAAAGGAACCACAATTAGTTACCCCTCAACCTACTGCACCTACTGAAAATATTGAATATGAAATTCCTTCGGGTATGATAGAACAACTGCTAGCTAATCCTTATGCAGGAGATGGAACCGAGCATCCTGATATGCACTTGATATATGTGGAAGAAATTTGTGGATTGTTTAAGCTTGCAGGTTTACCCGGGGATGAAGTTAAGAAGAAGGTTTTCCCTTTATCTTTGAAGGGAAAGGCATTGGCATGGTATAGGCTATGCGATGATATTGGATCTTGGATTTGGAATCGATTGAAATTGGAGTTTCACCAAAAAAATTATCCTATGCATCTAGTTCATCGTGACCGGAATTACATATATAATTTTTGGCCTCGTGAAGGAGAAAGTATCGCTCTAGCTTGGGGGAGGATTAAGTCAATGTTATATTCATGCCCCAATCATGAGCTCTCAAGAGAAATTATTAATCAGAATTTTTACGCTCGGCTTTCTCGTGATGATCAATCCATGCTTGATACTTCTTGTACTGGTTCCTTTATGAAGAAGACCATTGAATTCTGGTGGGATCTTTTAGAAAGAATTAAACGCAACTCTGAAGATTGGGAACTCGACGAAGGTAAAGAGTCAGGTATTAAGCTTACGTATGATTGTGTTAAATCTTTTATGAATACCGATGCTTTTCAAAAGTTTAGCACTAAATATGGACTTGACTCTGAGATAGTAGCCTCCTTTTGTGAATCATTTGCTACTCATGTTGATCTCCCCAAGGAGAAGTGGTTTAAATATCACCCACCTATTAAAAAGGAAATTAAAGAACCGGTACCAGCTAAAGAGGAAACTATTATTTATAATGTTGATCCAGTTGTTCCTACTGCTTATATTGAGAAACCACCTTTCCCTGTTAGGATAAAGGAACATGCTAAAGTTTCAACTGTGGTCAACAAAAGTTATATTAGAACACCTAAACCTGATGAACAAATCAAAGTAGAACCCAGTGTTGCTATGGTTAAGGATCTCCTGGAAGAAAACATAGATGGACATGTTATTTACTTCTATAATGAAGCTACTAGAATTGTCAAACCTGATAAGTCAGATATTCATAGACCCGTTGTTGGCATGCCCGTTGTCTCAGTTAAAATAGGAGATCACTGTTATCATGGTTTATGCGACATAGGTGATAGCGTGAGTGCTATTCCCTTTACCTTATATCAAGAAATTATGAATGACATAGCACCCGCTGAGATAGAAGACATAGATGTTACTATTAAACTTGCTAATAGAGACACCATATCACCAATTGGGATTGTTAGAGATGTTGAAGTCTTGTGTGGGAAAATAAAATACCCTACTGATTTTCTTGTTCTTGGTTCCCCACAAGATGATTTTTGTCCCATTATCTTCGGTAGACCTTTCTTGAACACCGTTAATGCTAAAATAGATTGTAAGAAACAAACTGTCGGTGTCAGTTTTGGTGATGAGTCTCATGAGTTTAACTTTTCCAAGTTTAGTAGAAAACCTCATAAAAAAGAATTGCCTAGTAAGGATGAAATAATTGGTCTTGCTTCTATTGCTGTGCCTCCTACTGATCCCTTAGAACAATATCTGCTAGACCATGAAAATGATTTACATATGCATGAAAGAAATGAAATAGATGAAATTTTCTTTGAACAACGTCCTCTGCTTAAACACAATTTGCCTATTGAAACTCTAGGAGGTCCTCCTCCACCTAAAGGTGATCCTGTGTTTGAAGTAAAACAATTGCCAGACACTTTGAAATATGCTTATCTTGATGAGAAAAAGATATATCCTGTTATTATTAGTGCTAACCTTTCAGAACATGAAGAAAAAAGACTATTGAAAGTTCTAAAGAAGCACCGAGCTGCTATTGGATATACTCTTGATGATCTTAAGGGCATTAGTCCCACTCTATGTCAGCACAAAATTAATATGGAACCTGATGCTAAACCCGTTGTTGATCACCAACTTCGGTTAAATCCGAAGATGAAAGAAGTGGTAAGAACGGAAATATTAAAACTTCTGGAAGCAGGTATAATCTATACTATAGCTGATAGTAGGTGGGTAAGTCCTGTACATTGTGTCCCTAAGAAGGGAGGAATTACTGTTGTTCCTAATGATAAAAATGAACTCATCCCACAAAGAATTGTTACAGGCTATAGAATGGTAATTGATTTTAGAAAATTAAACAAAGCAACTAGAAAAGATCATTACCCTTTGCCTTTTATTGATCAAATGCTAGAAAGATTGTCAAAGCACACTCATTTTTGTTTCCTTGATGGATATTCTGGTTTTTCACAAATACCTGTTTCTCAACCTGATCAAGAAAATACCACTTTCACTTGTCCCTTTGGAACTTATGCTTATAGACGTATGCCTTTTGGTTTATGCAATGCACCTGCTACCTTTCAAAGATGTATGACTGCTATATTCTCTGACTTTTGTGAAAACATTGTTGAGGTTTTCATGGATGACTTTTCTGTTTATGGGAAGTCTTTTGATGATTGTTTAAGCAACCTTGATCGAGTTTTGCAGAGATGTGAGCAAACAAATCTTGTCTTGAATTGGGAGAAGTGCCACCTTATGGTTAATGAAGGTATTGTTTTGGGCCATAAAATTTCTGAAAGAGGTATTGAGGTGGACAAAGCTAAGGTTGATGCAATTGAGAAAATGCCATGTCCTAAAGATATCAAAGGTATTCGTAGTTTCCTTGGTCATGCTCGTTTCTATAGGAGATTTATCAAAGACTTTTCTAAAATTTCTAGGCCTCTTACAAATCTTTTGCAAAAGGACACTCCTTTCATTTTTGATGATGATTGTTTAGAAGCCTTCGAAACACTCAAGAAAGCCTTAATTACTGCACCTATTATTCAACCACCTGATTGGAACTTGCCTTTTGAAATTATGTGTGATGCTAGTGATTATGCTGTTGGTGCTATTCTAGGATAAAGAGTTGATAAGAAACTAAATGTTATCCATTATGCTAGTAAAACTCTAGACAGTGCCCAATGAAATTATGCTACTACTGAAAAAGAATTCTTAGCAGTTGTGTTTGCTTGTGATAAATTTAGATCCTACATTGTTGATTCTAAAGTGACTGTTCACACCGATCATGCTGCTATAAAATATCTTATGGAAAAGAAAGATGCTAAACCTAGACTCATTAGGTGGGTTCTCTTGCTACAAGAATTTGATTTGCATATTACTGATAGAAAAGGAGCAGAGAATCCCGTAGCTGATAACTTGTCTAGGCTTGAAAATGTCCTTGACGACCCACTACCTATTGATGATAGCTTTCTTGATGAGCAGTTAGCTGCAATAAATGTTTCTAATAACACTCCTTGGTATGCTGATTATGCTAATTACATTGTTGCTAAATATTTACCACCTAGCTTTACATACCAACAAAAGAAAAAATTCTTCTATGATTTAAGACATTACTTCTGGGATGACCCACATCTTTATAAAGAAGGAGTAGATGGTATTATTAGACGTTGTGTACCTGAGCATGAACAGGGACAAATCCTACGGAAATGTCACTCCGAAGCTTATGGAGGACATCATGCGGGAGACAGAACTGCTCATAAGGTATTGCAATCTGGTTTTTATTGGCCTACTCTCTTCAAGGATGCTCGTAAGTTTGTCTTATCTTGTGATGAATGTCAAAGAATAGGTAATATCGGTAAGCGTCAAGAAATGCCTATGAATTATTCTCTTGCTGTTGAACCATTTGATGTTTGGGGGTTTGATTTCATGGGACCTTTTCCTTCCTCTAATGGGTATACTCATATTTTGGTTGCTGTTGATTATGTTACTAAGTGGGTAGAAGCTATTCCAACCAGTAGTGCTGATCACAACACCTCTATTAAAATGCTTAAGGAAGTTATTTTCCCAAGGTTTGGAGTCCCTAGATATTTAATGACTGATGGTGGTTCACACTTTATTCATGGTGCTTTTCGTAAACTGCTTGCCAAGTATGATGTTAACCATAGAATTGCATCACCCTATCATCCTTAGTCTAGTGGTCAAGTTGAACTTAGCAATAGAGAAATAAAATTAATTTTGCAAAAGACTGCCAATAGGTCCTGGAAGAATTGGTCTAAGAAATTAGATGATGCACTTTGGGCTTATAGAACAGCATATAAAAATCCTATGGGTATGTCTCCTTATAAAATGGTTTATGGAAAAGCTTGTCATTTGCCTCTTGAGTTAGAACATAAAGCATACTGGGCAATTAAAGAACTCAACTATGATTTCAAACTTGCCGGTGAAAAGAGGTTATTTGATATTAGCTCATTAGATGAATGGAGAACCGAAGCTTATGAAAATGCCAAGTTATTTAAAGAAAAAGTTAAAAGATGGCATGATAAAAGAATCCAAAAGCGTGAGTTCAAAGTTGGAGAATATGTTCTTTTGTACAACTCTCGTTTCAGATTCTTTGCAGGAAAACTCCTCTCCAAATGGGAAGGACCCTATGTTATCGAGGAGGTTTATCGGTCTGGAGCTATCAAAATAAATAATGCCGAAGGTACTAACCCGAAGGTTGTTAATGGGCAACGAATAAAACATTATATCTCAAGTACGCCCATTAATGTTGAAAGTAATATTATCCAAACTATGACACCAGAAGAACACATAAAAGAGTCCTTCTGGAACACTCCAGAATCGTGAAAAAGAGGAGGTATGTGATACGGTAAGTAAACGGACTCCGAAAAATCCGCAAAATTTTTTTTTGTTAGTTTTGGAATATTTAGAAAATTAGGAAAATAAGAAGCAACCAGGAAGGCACCCCTGGTGGGCACAAGATACCAGGGCGCGCCTGGGGTTTATCCCACCTCGGGTACCTTCCGGACTCCGTTTTTCTTCCGTTTGCTTGTTTCCCAAGATAAAAAAATCTTTATATACCCCCCGAACCTATTGACCTCCGTATCGCGGAGAAATCTCCTGTTTTCTTTTCCTTGCTGTTTTCTGACAGATCTAAAATTATGACATCTCAAGATTCGGAGGGTGAGAGCTATGTTGCTGATTATATCGCAAACCCTAAGGTTTATGGGGATGAGGAGCACTACAGCTGGACTTCGGAGGAAGAAGAAGACTATGATCCTAAGAGGAAGGAGGAGACCAGCTCAGACGAGGATGAAGCCCCATTGCCTCAACCTGGGGACATGCATATTGAATTTAAGAAGTCGAGCCTCCCTGACAAAGCAAAGAAGCCTAAGATCCAGTTTTCCCTTTCGTCTCTTGCAGGAAAACAAGCAAGATTTATGTAAAAGGGTATTGGAGCTTGAGCAAGAGATCGGTGAATTAAAGGATGAGAATTTCGTCCTCAAGCGTAAGCTACGGAAGAAAGACAAACCCTCTACCTCATCACCACCACCTCCTTCTTCATCACCAAAAGAAAATTGAGTATCGGGTATGGGCACTCCCCTTGGCTTTCGCCAAGCTTGGGGGAGGTGCCCCGGTATCGTATCACCTCCACTACCTTTTGCCTTTACTTTTCTTAGTTCGATCCATGGTTATCTTTTGCTTAAGATGAATAAAAGTTTAGTTTGATCCTTTCTTTTTGAGAGCTTGCTTAGTAATCCATCCTTGTAATCGTGTGCGAGATATATAATAAAGTTTAGCTTGAGTTTTTGCTTTCTTTACTTTCATGTTTCAATAAAGAGAAAGGAAATAAATGAAAAGATCATATGCTAATCCTATGGTAGGTGATAACACCACATAAGGAAAAGTATAAGTAGAAAATTTTATTAGAGATTGACAAACATAGCATTAGTCAATGATGCAACTCATGAAAGAATTAATAAGGGAAGAGAAGATTCACATATAAATACACTATCATGGAAATCTTTTGTGATTGTGAGCCCCCATCAAAATATTATATGCCAAAATTGTGGACGTTGGACAAGGAAGACAACTTAATGATTTATGTTTGTTCATATTCACATAGAAGTTATATTGTCATAGATCCTTCAACATGTGGTGCTTGCCCCCATCTTTGCTAGCCAAAAATTCCGCACTAAGTAGAGATACTACTTGTGCATCCAAAAAACCCTTAAACCCAAATCTTATTTTCGAGAGTCCACCATATCTACCTATGGATTGAGTAAGATCCTTCAAGTAAGTTGACATCGATGCAATAAGGCAATAAAAATTGCTTCTAAAAGTGTGAGATCATTTAGTGTAAGAGAAAATTGAGCGTTGTACGGACTTGTGATGGTGAAGAATAAAAGCGACAGACTGCATAATAAAGGTTGCCATCACAAGGGGCAATATAACATGACGTTCTTTTGCATTAAGGGGTTGAGCATAGAAACAAATAAGAGCATGGCAACCTCTGCTTCCCTCTACGAAGGGCCTATCTTTTACTTTTATGTATTTACTTTTATGCAAGAGTCAAAGTTCTTCTCTCTTTTCCTTTTATTTTTCTCCTTTGGCAAGCATCATGTGGTGAGGAAAGATCTAGGCACATATGTCCAGTTGAATATGGGTAGCATGAGTTATTATTGTTGACATCACCCTTGAGGTGAATACGTTGGGAGGCGAAACTATAAGCCCCTATCTTTCTATGTGTCCGGTTGAAACATTTTGCTCATGTGTATGCGGTGAGTGTTAGCAATCATAGAAGACTATATGATGGTTGAGTATGTGGACTTGCCTAAAGGCTCCGATACGTGACCCTTCCTAAAAAGATGATGATTTGTAGTTGCAAAGTTGACTGAGAACATAGTTTGTTGGTTTCTAATAGAGTTTATGCTTTATACTTCGATTGTGTGATGAATTGTTACTTATTCATGAGAAGTCTATGATAAAAGTTCTATGTTAAAGTTTGTTGTTGTTATAATAAAACTACATGATGCTTCTATGTCCGTATTTTGTTTTTATCGACACCTCTCTCTCTAAGCATGTGGACATGTTTTTCGATTTCGGTTTTCGCTTAAGGACAAGCGAGGTCTAAGCTTGGGGGAGTTGATACGTCCATTTTGCATCATGTTTACCTACTGTTATTTATAATGTTTTTATGCATAATAATGCTTTTTGGAGTAATTCTAATGCCTTTTCTCTCATAAAATGCAGGGTATGCACAAAGAGGGAGAATTCCGGCAGCTGGAAATCTGGACCTGAAAAAGCTACGTCAGGCTACCTATTCTGCACAACTCCAAATGAGCTGAAACTTTACGGGAATTTTTTATGAAATAAATGAGAAATATTGGAGCCAATAAGTACCAGAGGGGGCCCACCAGGTGGGCACAACCCACCTGGGCGCGCCAGGGAGCCCAGGCGCGCCCTGGTGGGTTGTGCTCCCCTCGGCCCACCTCCGGTGCCCATCTTCTAGTATATAAGTCATTTTGACCTAGAAAAAAATCAGGAGAGGACTTTCGGGACGAAGCGCCGCCGTCTCGAGGCGGAACTTGGGCAGGAGCACTTTTGCCCTTCGGCGGAGCGATTCCGCCGAGGGAACTTCCCTCCCGGAGGGGGAAATCATCGTCATCATCATCACCATCACCAACAACTCTCCCATCTTGGGGAGGGCAATCTCCATCAACATCTTCAATAGCACCATCTCCTCTCAAACCCTAGTTCATCTCTTGTGTTCAATCTTTGTACCGGAACTATAGATTGGTGCTTGTGGGTGACTAGTAGTGTTGATTACATCTTGTAGTTGATTACTATATGGTTTATTTGGTGGAAGATTATATGTTCAGATCCAATATGCTATTTAATACCCCTCTGATCTTCAGCATGATTATCATTTGTGAGTAGTTACTTTTGTTCTTGAGGTCACGGGAGAAATCATGTTGCAAGTAATCATGTGAACTTAATATGTGTTCGATATTTTGATAGTATGTGTGTTGTGATTCCCTTAGTGGTGTCATGTGAACGTCGACTACATGACACTTCACCATATTTGGGCCTAAGGGAATGCTTTGTGGAGTAGTTATTAGATGATGGGTTGTGAGAGTGACAGAAGCTTAAACCCTAGTTTATGCGTTATTCCGTAAGGGACCGATTGGATCCAAAAGTTTAATGCTATGGTTAGAATTTATTCTTAATACTTTTCTCGTAGTTGCGGATGCTCATAAGTAGGAGGTTTGTTCAAGTAAGAACAGCACCTAAGCACCGGTCCACCCACATATCAAATTATCAAAGTAGCGAACACGAATCAAACCAACATGATGAAATTCCCGTGTACCCTCAAGAACGCTTTGCTTATTATAAGAGACCATTTTGGCCTGTCCTTTGCCTCAAAAGGATTGGGCTACATTGCTGCACTTTTGTTACTGCTATTGTTACTTGCTCGTTACAAATTATTTGGCTATCAAACTACTCTGCTACTTACAATTTCAGTACTTGCAGACATTACCTTGCTGAAAACCGCTTGTCATTTCCTTCTGCTCCTCGTTGGGTTCGACACTCTTACTTATCGAAAAGGCTACAATTGATCCCATATACTTGTGGGTCATCAAATAACACCAAAGCAAATTCAGATTTGTAATACTCAATCCAACACAAAGAACCTCAAAGACTGCCCCAAGATTTCTACTGGAGAAACAAAAGACGAGAACGTGCATCAACCCCTATGCATAGATTACCCCAATGTCACCTCAGGAATCCGCGAGTTGAGTACCAAAACATATCTCAAGTAAATCAATATAATACCCCATTGTCACCACGGGTATTCATATGCAAGACATATATCAAGTGTTCTCAAATCCATAAAAGTATTCAATCCGATAAAACAAAATCTCAAAGGGAAAACTCAATTCACAACAAGATAAAGAGGGGAAAACACCATATGATCCAACTATATTAACAAAGCCCACGATACATCAAGATCGTGACATTTCAAGAACACGAGAGAGAGAGAGAGAGATTAAACACATAGCTACTGCTACAAACCCTCAGCCCTGAGGGTGGACTACTCCTTCCTCATCATGGTGGCCGCCGGGATGATGAAGATGGCCACCAGTGATGATCTTCCCCTCCGGCAGGGTGCCGGAACAGGGTCTAGATTGGTTTTTCGTGGCTACAGAGGCTTGCGGTGGCAGAACTTCTGATCTTGGGTTACCCCCCGGGGGTTTTGGAATATTTGGGAATTTATAGGGCGAAGAGGCGGTGCGGGAGGCCACCGAGGTGGGCACAACCCACCTGGGCGCGCCTGGGCCCCCAGGTGCGCCCTGGTGGGTTGTGCTCCCCTCGGAGCTCCCCTCTGGTACTTCTTTGGCCCACCAGGTGTCTTCTGGTCCAGAAAAAATCTCCAAAAAGTTTTGCTGCGTTTGGACTCCGTTTGGTATTGATTTTCTGCAATGTAAAAAACAAGCAAAAAAATAGCAACTGGCACTGGGCACTATGTCAATAGGTTAGTCCCAAAAAATGATATAAAGTTGCTATAAAATGATTGTAAAACATCTAAGAATGATAATATAACAGCATGAATACTTCATAAATTATAGATATGTTGGAGACGTATCACTCGCCCTCGTGAACCTTGTATGCTTTAGAGCGCCGGATAATGCGCCGTGCCTCCGTCTGGTCATTAGGGAGTTCCTGCCGTAGGAGGTAGGCAAGTAACGGTTTGGTCCAAGGCGCGATTATGGCGATAATCTCGTGGGTCGAGGGTGTTTCTTCAAGCATAGAGCCTCCAATGATATGATCATCTAGTTCAATTTCTGGTGGGGCCTTCTGGGCGGACTCATTGATTGAGTCGTTATTATCCCGACCCTGCCATACCACAGATGGCTTAAAGAGCCTTTCAAGAAAGGTATTTTTAGGTATTGGGTTGCGCTTGGCGCCCATGCGGGCAAGAACATTCGCTGCCTGGTTGCTGTCTCTAGAGACATGATGAAATTCTAGGCCCTCGAATCGGGCTGACATCTTGAGGACGGCGTTTCTATATGCCGTCATTTTTGGATCTTTGGCATCAAATTTGCCGTTAACTTGGCAGATAGCGAGGTTCGAATCTCCTCGTACCTCCAGCCGCCGAACATCCATTGATGTAGCCATCCGAAGACCATGCAATAGTGCCTCGTATTCGGCAGCGTTATTTGAGTCCGTGTACATGATTTGTAAAACATACCGAATAGTATCTCCTGTGTGGAATATTAGGATTACCCCAGCTCCCAGTCCGACGAGCATTTTAGAGCCGTCGAAGTACATTGTCCAGTGTGCATATGTACTGTATTCCCTAGGGAGTTCGGCTTCGGTCCATTCGGATAGAAAGTCGGCCAACACCTGAGATTTAATGGCTCGGTGTGGTTTATATACGATCTCGAAGGGAAGGAGCTCTATGGCCCATTTGGCAATGCGGCCCGTGGCATCCCTGTTGTTGATTATATCATTGAGGGGTACCTCGGATACCACTGTCACCGAACACTCTTGAAAGTAGTGTCGCAGCTTTTGGGATGCCATAAAGACCGTATATGCTATCTTTTGGTAGTGAGGGTACCGGGACTTGCATGGTGTGAGGACCTTTGACACGTAGTAGACTGGTTTTTGGACCTGGAATTTGTGTCCCTTTGATTCCTGTTCTACGACGAGTACCGCACTCACCACCTGGTTGGTGGCTGAGATGTATAGCAGCATGGGTTCACCCGTACCTGGTGCAGCCGGGATGGGGTTGCTTGCCAGGAGTGCTTTGATTTCTTCTGGTGCAGCTGTCGCCTCGTTGGTCCACTCAAAGTTTTTTGTTTTCCTAAGTAGCCTATAGAGAGGTAGTGCTTTTTCGCTGAGGCGGGAGATGAAACGACTTAGAGCTGCCACGCAACCTGCTAGTTTTTGGACGTGTTTGAGCTCCATTGGTATTGCAAGCTGGGACAGGGCCTTGATTTTGGCCGGATTGGCCTCAATTCCTTTATGGGAGACGATAAATCCGAGCAGTTTGCCGGCGGGGACTCTGAAGACACATTTGTCTGGGTTGAGCCGTATGTCATAGGCCCGTAGGTTTTCGAAGGTCAAGCGGAGATCGTCCACGAGTTGATCGACTTTTTTGGTTTTAATGACCACGTCGTCTACCTATGCCTCGACCGTTTTGCCGATCTGGTTTTCCAGGCATGTTTGAATCATGCGTTGGTATGTCGCTCCTGCGTTCTTTAACCCGAAAGGCATCGTGTTGAAGCAGAATGACATGTAGGGGGTGATGAACGCGGTTGCAGCTTGGTCAGACTCCTTCATCTTTATTTGATGATATCCGGAGTATGCGTCAAGAAAGCATAGTGAGTCATGTCCGGCAGTGGCGTCGATGATCTAGTCTATGCGGGGTAGAGGGAAGGGATCCTTTGGGCAGGCTTTGTTTAGGTCCTTGAAGTCAACGCAAAGCCGCCATAACTTGTCCTTCTTGGGTACCATGACCAGATTTGCCAGCCGATCCGGCTGTTTTATTTCCCGGATGAATCCGGCCTCCAGTAGTTTTGCCAATTCTTCACCCATGGCTTGTCGTTTGGGTTAGGAGAATCGACATATTTTCTATTTGACTGGCTTGAAACCTTTGATGATGTTCAGCCTATGCTCCGCCAACCTCCGTGGGATGCCTGGCATATCAGAAGGGTGCTAGGCGAATATGTCCCAGTTTTCGCGTAAAAACGCGCGCAGTGTTTCATCAACTATGGGGTCCAGTTGTGCTCCGATGGATGCCGTTTTATTCGGGTCTGTCGGATGTACTTGGAATTTTACTATCTCGTCAGCTGGTTTAAATGACGTGGATTTTGGCCTTTTACTGAGGACCACGTCGTCCCTGTTGACTGTAGTGCGGAGTGTTGTTAGTTCTTCGACTGCTAAGGCCTCGGATAGTGCTGCGAGGGCAAGCGATGCGGTTTTGTTTTCGGCTCGGAGGGCTGTGCTCGGATTGCTGGCGGGCGAAATCACGCCATTGGGCCCTGGCATTTTGAGCTTCATGTATCCATAATGCGGTACAGCTTGAAATCGTGCGAATGCCTCACGTCCCAAGAGGGCGTGGTATCCGCTGCGGAAGGGCACGACGTGTAATAACAAGGGTTCGGATCTGTAGTTATTGGGAGTACCGAATACTACGTACAAGGTTATGCGTCCGGAGCAACGCGCCTCCCTACCGGGTATAATTCCTCGGAATGTGGTATGACTGTGCTCGATGCGGGATCTGTTGAGCTGCATTTTGTCGAGCGTGTCTTCATAGATGAGGTTTAGGCCGCTGCCCCCGTCAATCAGTACTTTAGTTAGCCTGAAGCCGTCGATTATGGGGTCGAGGACTAGTGTGGCGGGAGCGTGGGTGGGGCGGGACCTTGGCTCGTCCTTCTGATCGAAGGTGATAGGTGCGTCCGCCCATGGCTGTGTGGCCATCACCTGATAGACTTGGTCGAGCCCTCGAAGGGTCCTTTTCCTTTGGTTGTTTGAGGATAAAGTCTCGTAAACTGTCAGGACATCGTCGTGAGGTGGCGTTGTTGATTGTCTATCAGGGGGTGTGAGACCAAGTATGTTTTCACCGCTTTTGGCCACCTGCCTTACCACCCAACAAGCTTGAAGCCTGTGAGTCGGATTTGCATTAAGCAGGGCCGAGTGTATAGGGCATGGTTTATCCAGCAATTCGTCCAAAACCGTTCTGGGTTCATTTCTTCTTTCAAAGGGCTCGTGTTTGGGCGAACCTCTCGTGTATGCCCGCTTTGCTTGGGTTTTCCTAGGCCTAGGGGCAGGGACTGGTTCCCTGCGCATCTGCTGTAACCTCCAGGTGCTTTCCATGGCGCAATATTTGCGTACCATTGATACGTCCATTTTGCATCATGTTTTCCTATTATTATTTATAATGTTTTTATAAATAATAATGCCTTTTGGAGTATTTCTAATGCCTTTTCTCTCATATTATGCAAGGTTTACACAAAGAGGGAGAATACCAGCAGCTGGAATTCTGGACCTAAAAAAGCTACGTCAGAGTTACCTATTTTGCACATCTCTAAATGAGCTGAAAATTTACGGAGAATTGTTTTGGAATATATGAGGAATATTGGAGCAAATAACTACCAGAGGGGGCCAACCAGGTGGGCACAACCCACCTGGCCGCGCCAGGGAGCCCAGGAGCGCCCTGGTGGGTTGTGCCCTCCTCGGCCCACCTCCGATGCCCCTCTTCTGGTATATAAGTCATTTTGACCTAGAAAAAATAAAGGGGAGGACTTTCGGGATGAAGCGCCGCTGTCTCGAGGCGGACCTTGGGTAAGAGCACTTTTGCACTCCGGCGGAGCGATTCCGCCGGGGGAACTTCCCTTCCGGAGGGGGAAATCATCGTCATCGTCATCACCAACAACTCTCCCATCTTTGGGAGGGCCATATCCATCAACATCTTCAACAGCACCATCTCCTCTCAAACCCTAGTTCATCTCTTGTGTTCAATCTTTGTACCGGAACCTTAGATTGGTGCTTGTGGGTGACTAGTAGTGTTGATTACATCTTGTAGTTGATTACTATATGGTTTATTTGGTGGAAGATTATATGTTTAGATCCATTATGCTATTTAATACCCCTTTGATCTTGAGCCTGATTATTATTTGTGAGTAGTTACTTTTGTTCTTGAGGTCACGGGAGAAGTCATGTTGCAAGTAATCATGTGAACTTGATATGTGTTCGATATTTTGATGATATGTATGTTGTGATTCCCTTAGTGGTGTCATGTGAACGTCGACTACATGGCACTTCACCATATTTGGGCCTAAGGGAATGCATTGTGGAGTAGTTATTAGATGATGGGTTGCTAGAGTGACAGAAGCTTAAACCCTAGTTTATGCGCTACTTCGTAAGGGACTGATTTGGATCCAAAAGTTTAATGTTATGGTTAGATTTTATCTTAATACTTTTCTCGTAGTTGCGGATGCTTGCGAGGGGCTTAATCATAAGTAGGAGGTTTGTTCAAGTAAGAACAACACCTAAGCACCGGTCCACCCACATATCAAATTATCAAAGTACAGAACACGAATCAAACCAACATGACGAAAGTGATATGATGAAATACCCGTGTACCCTCAAGAATGCTTTGCCTGTCATAAGAGACCGTTTTGGCTTGTCCTTTGCCACAAAAGGATTGGGTTACCTTGCTGCACTTTATTTACCATTACCGTTACTTGCTCGTTATAAATTATCTTGCTATCAAACTACTTGTTACCGACTATTTCAGTGCTTGCAGAAAATGCCTTGCTGAAAACCACTTGTCATTTCCTTCTGCTCCTCGTTGGGTTCGACACTCTTACTTATCGAAAGGACTATGATTGATCCCCTATACTTGTGGGTCATCAACCATGTCTGATAATTCGGCAAAGTTTTGCACGCGGCGGCGGGCGAGGGCATTTAAGATCAGTGCGTCCCGGCAATTGAGTCGGAAGGCTTCGATTATTTCCTCGTCATGGCAGTCGATTATTTTGTTTTTTACCAGGAGAAATCTGGCCCAGTAATGATGGACCGTTTCTTCGGGCTGCTGCTTGACATACTTCAAGTCCCATATGTCTGGTCTTTCCGCATCCGGACAATATTCGGCGTGGGAGGTGGGTGGGAATTTTTTGGGCGGTCCCGTCTTCTGCGAGTCCGGGGCGTCGGCAGCGGCGAGCCGTGCCTGGGCTATATCCGGTTCTAATAGCGCAGTGTTCGGGTGAATGCCTGCATGTGGTTGGGTCGACTCAAGATCAGATCCCGTATCACAAGCCGAGTCCGAACTTTCATCTTGACGGGTGTCCGCATCCGAGCTAGAGACCCGGGAGTATAATGTCATGAGCTTCGGAGATCGCGATCCCTCTGTCCTTTCTTCGATGGTAGCGACGAGGTGAGTGATGGGCGGGGTGTAGATCTCTCTATTGTCGGGTTTAAGCCCGATCTGGTCGTAGGCCGTAGGCCTGCTGACGAAGATTCCCATAGCCAGGAATCGATCCAAAAGGTCGTTTACCGAAGAGGTCCCCAGCGGGGGCATGCCTCCTGGGTGTTCGGTGGGATGTTCTTCGGACACTTTGATGGGATCCGGCTTTAGGGCCAGATCCAGAGTTGCGTTAATTCCCTTTACGCCCACTGATTCCGAGGTCAAGGCGTCGGGCTCAGCGGGTCCTTTGAAAGCAGGGCTTCGCCGAGGGCAGACGCTGGACTCTAAGTTCCGGTGGCTGGCTTCGCGATCGGCGGTGAGGTTTTCAACCGGGTCTAAATGTCCGGTGAGGTCGGCGCGAAAAGTGAGGCTGCCGAACGAGAAGGTCTGGCTAGGGACGAAGGTGTCCTCGGCGCCGGTGGGGTTTCTCATGGATGGTTGAGCTATCGATCCTTTGGTGATCCGACAGCAGAACTCTCAATGAAAGCACCAATGTCCATGTCAAAACCAGCGGATCTCGGGTAGGGGGTCCCGAGCTGTGGATCTAGGATCAATGGGGAACAAGGGACGATGAACATAGTGTTTTACCCAAGTTCGGGCCCTCTCGTAGAGGTAAAACCCTACGTCCTGCTTGATTGTATTTGATGTATGATATGGTTACAGGGTAGATCTACCTCGAGATCAGAGGAGCTAAACCCTAAGTCGATGAGGTGATGAATGTAGCTCTCGCCCTAAAGACTAAAACCCTCCGGTTTATATAGGCACCGGTAGGGTTAGGGTTACATGCGATCGGTTACAAAGAAAGGAAGATCCTGTTTAATCTTGGCTTGGAGGGCACACCATGACTTCGAAGATTCCTTATCCGGCTACGGGCCCGCACTCTAGCCTGGCCCCATAGTGGCCCATCAGTCCGGCCCATATCTAATGGGTCGACGGCCCGGGGACCCCTTAGTCCAGGACTCCCTCAGTGATGACTAAGGGCATGGCCAGTGCATAGCTCCAAACTTAGTGCCTCATATGTCAACTCGGCTCGGATGCCACCTTAGCAGCTGGACCGCTGCTTCCTTGCGCCAGGTGCAGCTTGCAAAGAAGACCGGTTCTTGGATAGAAAAGAAAGAGAAAGTAAGGAGAAGAGGAGAATGAGGGAATCACTATAGCCACCATTGGAGTGAGCCTATGTTGGCAATAGTTTCCATCCTACCACACCTAAGTGTCTAATGGGGCGGCTGTCTTTTTTCACCCACATAGCTCATGCCCTAATGAGCGGGTGTCCTCAGGGGTTTCTTGCTTGGGTGCAGCAAGCAGTGGCGTTGCCAGAAAACTAGGATTGGAGGGCCAAGCGCAGTCAAAATAGCTTGGAGAGGGCCAAGCCATAGGAAAATAGGTTTTAAGTAGCAAATAATCATGGATTCTACACAGTTAATCAATAATTTAGCAGCAAATCTCATATGTTGGCCCCCTGTCTTTGCCGCTGGCAGCAAGGTCGCGACGTCTAGCCGTCGTCATGCGTGACATGTTGAGCCCATCTGTGTGAAAACCTTCTTTGGTTTTTTAGTTTTCTTGGATTTTGCTTTTTTTTGTGATTTTTTGTTTTTTCCTCGCTTGAAGCAAATCACACAGTGAGAAAAAAATGCAATTGTGCTTCACGGGAAAAAACAGTTGTGTTCTTCGACATTGAAACATGTTTGTGTTTTTCGGAAAGTAAAAACGTAGTGGTACTTCCATGAAGTACAACTGCATTTGTGCTTCCCGAAAAGTAAAGAGCACAATTGTGCTTCTGATTTTTCTTTATTTTTGGATTTCCAGGTTTTTTCACGGGTTCCTGATTTCTCTGTTTTTAGAAGAAAAATAGTTCGTTTAAACTAATTAACTTGAAATCTAGTTTGAAAGATCTCGATGCGAGAAACGCAATGATGAAAACAGTTCATGATTTAGACGCACGGTTCAACAGATAAAACATTTTGAAAAACATCAAAAGACACAATGCATCATTAAAGAGCTCGAACTCGTTGAGTGTGAGTTGCTGAACAAGTTTGTCATGGGATGCATAATTGTTAATCTCTCTCCTTTTTGGATGACCTTTGCTACTTCTCTGGAGCACCAAAGACCAAAGACGTGAATTACCGGTTGAGAGGGTCATCAGTCATCTAAGTGTAGTAGAGAATTTGAGAGCAAAGAAGTCACACGCTAAAGGGGCCGAGGGACCTTCTAATGCAGGGACCAGAAAGTTACCGAGGTGCTCTGCCTTTGTCTTTGAAAGTTACGTAACCCGGTATCTGTTGGGAAATGTTCCATGGAAAATAAAAAAAATTCTACGCACATGCAAGATCTATCCATGGAGATGCATAACAACGAGAGGGGAGAGTGTGTCTACGTACCCTCGTAGACCGTAAGTGGAAGCATTTGTTAACGCGGTTGATGTAGTCGAACTTCTTCGCGCTCCAACCGATCAAGTACCGAACGTACGGCACCTCCGTGTTCAGCACACGTTCAGCTCGATGACGTCCTCCGCCTTCTTGATCCAGCAAGACGGTGAGGTAGTGGATGAGTTCTGGTAGCACGACAGTGTGGTGACGGTGATGGTGAAGTGATCTATACAGGGCTTTGCCTAAGCACTATGAAAATATGACCGGGGGTGTAAACGATGGAGGGGGCACAGCACACGGCTAAGACAATGTTGTGTTGTGCTAGGCGCCCCCCTCCCTCATATATATAGGTGGGCGGGAGAGAGGAGAGGCCAAGGGGCACCCCAAGTAGGTCCGAATCCTACTTGGGCTTGCCCTAGGCCGCCCCCCCTTTCCTTCTTTTGGCGCCAAGGGGAAGGAAGGGGGAGGTGGCGCCCCCCCTTTCCTTTCTCCCACAAGGGGGGAAAGGCAGGAGGAGGTGGCGCCCCCCTTTCCTTCTTCTAGGGCCGGCAGCCAGGGAGAGGGCGCGCCAGCCCCTCTGTAGGCTGGTGTGTAGGGCTGCAAGAAAAGCTCGAGGCTCGTGAGCTGCTCGAGATTGACTCGTCTTTTGGCTCGGCTCAAGATCAACTCGAAATAAAATGAGCTGAGTATGATCATTTTATGTAGTTCGATCAAGAAACGAGCTGATCTTGAGTCAATAGTAGCTCGCTCGATCTTAGCTCGATAGCTCGATATTAATATAATTAAATTAAATAATCCTGCATATATTAGAGCGAAATAGGGTAATTTATTACCAGTTTACCAGACATGTTGTTAGGATTTTTTTCTCTATTTTATCTACTAGTAAACATGGAAGCTTAATTAAAGTGTAGAGAAAAACTATGCCTTAATATAGTAAATGATCAGTTGTGTGTTAAATATTCTGTTATTACTGGCCAAAGTTTAGGAGTAGATAGTTTTCTTCTATTGCTAGCCAAACAACATTGATGAAATATATAAATTATCAATGTTTTTATTGAAATAATATTTTATAGTGGTTTCTTATGTTATGTTGTGGTTTATCTTGTTCGAAAAATCACCTTAGATTATAAAAGAAATGCCGTCTTATTTAGCTCGAAGCTAGCTCGAAATCGACTCGAGATCGTTAGAAGCTAAGCAT
Source organism: Thinopyrum elongatum (assembly GCA_011799875.1). Classification (NCBI taxonomy): domain Eukaryota; kingdom Viridiplantae; phylum Streptophyta; class Magnoliopsida; order Poales; family Poaceae; genus Thinopyrum; species Thinopyrum elongatum. The sequence goes on along the minus strand of CM022300.1, from coordinate 77,926,231 downwards.
GAGCCACTTTTTACATCTCGATCTTGAGCTTCACTCAACTTGAGTTCGCTCAAAATTTCAGTATGAATTGAGCTGAGCCTAGTCCAACTCGCTCGAACTTGACTAGTTTGCACCCCTACTGGTGTGTGCCTCTCCTTGGCCCATTAGGCCCATAGACCTCCTGGGGCCTCCCGGAACCCCTTCCGGTGATCCGATGACTACCCGGTGCACTCCGAAACTATTCCTGTGTCCGAATACCATCGTCATATATATCAATCTTTACCTCTCGACCATTTTGAGACTCCTCGTCATGTCTGTGAACTCATACGGGACTCCAAACAACATTCGGTCACCAAATCATATAACTCATATAACACTATATCGTCAACGAACATTAAGTGTGCGGACCCTACAGGTTCGAGAACTATGTAGACATGACCGAGACACCTCTCCGGTCAATAACCAATAGCGGAACCTGGATGCCCATATTGGCTCCTACATATTCTACGAAGATCTTTATCAGTCGAACCGTTATGACAACATACGTAATTCCCTTTGTCCATCGGTATGTTACTTGCCCGAGATTCGATCGTCGGTATCTTCATACCTGGTTCAATCTTGTTACCGGCAAGTCTCTTTACTCGTTCCGTAATACATCATCCTTTAACTAACTCATTAGTCACTTTGCTTGCAAGGCTTCTTATGATGTGTATTACCGAGAGGGCCCAGAGATACCTCTCCGATACTCGGAGTGACAAATCCTAATCTCAATCTATGCCAACTCAGCAAACACCTTCGGAGAGACTTGTAGAGCATCTTTATGATCACCCAGTTACGTTGTGACATTTGATAGCACAGAAGGTATTCCTCCGGTATCCGGGAATTGCATAATCTCATAGTCGAAGGAATATGTATTTGACATGAAGAAAGAAATAGCAATAAACTGAACGATCATTATGCTAAGCTAACGGATGGGTCTTATCCATCACGTCATTCTCCTAATGATGTGATCCCATTATTAAATGACAACACATGTCTATGGTTAGGAAACCTTAACCATCTTTAATCAACGAGCTAGTCTAGTAGAGGCTTACTAGGGACACGGTATTTGTTTATGTATTCACACATGTATTTAAGTTTCCGATCAATACAATTCTAGCATGAATAATAAACCTTTATCATGAATAAGGAAATACAAAATAACAACTTTATTATTGCCTCTAGGGCATATTTCCTTCAGTCTCCCACTTGCACCAGAGTCAATAATCTAGATTACATAGTAATGAATCTAACACCCATGGAGTCTTGGTGCTGATCATGTTTTGCTCGCGGAAGAGGATTAGTCAATGGGTCTGCCACATTCAGATCGGTATGTATTTTGCAAATCTCTATGTCTCCATCCTTGACCTTTTCACGAATGGAGTTGAAGCGTCTCTTGATGTGTTTGGTTCTCTTGTGAAACCTGGATTCCTTCACCAAGGCAATTGCTCCAGTGTTGTCACAAAAGATTTTCATTGGACCCGATGCACTAGGTATTACACCTAGATCGGATATGAACTCCTTCATCCAGACTCCTTCATGTGCTGCTTCCGAAGCAGCTATGTACTCCGCTTCACACGTAGATCCCGCCACGATGCTCTGCTTGGAACTGCACCAACTGACAGCTCCACCATTCAATATAAATACATATCCGGTTTGTGACTTAGAGTCATCCGGATCAGTGTCGAAGCTAGCATCGAAATAACCTTTTACGATGAGCTCTTCATCACCTCCATAAACGAGAAACATATCCTTGGTCCTTTTCAGGTACTTCAGGATGTTCTTGACCGCTGTCCAGTGATCCACTCCTGGATTACTTTGGTACCTCCCTGCCAAACTTATGGCAAGGCACACATCAAGTCTGGTACACAGCATAGCATACATGATAGAACCTATGGCTGAGGCATAGGGAATGACTTTCATTTTCTCTCTATCTTCTGCAGTGGTCGGGCTTTGAGTCTGACTCAACTTCACACCTTGTAACACAGGCAAGAACCCTTTCTTTGACTGATCCATTTTGATCTTCTTCAAAACTTTATCAAGGTATGTGCTTTGTGAAAGTCCTATTAAGCGTCTCGATCTATCTTGATGCCCAATATATAAGCAGCTTCACCGAGGTCTTTCATTGAAAAATTCTTATTCAATTATCCTTTTATGCTATCCAGAAATTCTATATCATTTCCAATCAACAATATGTCATCCACATATAATATTAGAAATGCTACAGAGCTCCCACTCACTTTCTTGTAAATACAGGCTTCACCGTAAGTTTGTAAAAAACCATATGATTTGATCACCTCATCAAAGCGTATATTCCAACTCCGAGATGCTTGCACCAGTCCATAGATGTATCGCTGGAGCTTGCACACTTTGTTAGCACCTTTAGGATCGGCAAAACCTTCTGGTTGCATCATATACAACTCTTCTTTAAGATATCCATTAAGGAATGCAGTTTTGACGTCCATTTGCCAGATTTCATAACTATAAAATGCGGCAATTGCTAACATGATTCGGACAGACTTAAGCATCGCTATGGGTGAGAAAGTCTCATCGTGGTCAACTCCTTGAACTTGTCAAAAACCTTTCGCGACAAGTCGAGCTTTGTAGACAGTAACATTACCATCAGTGTCAGTCTTCTTCTTGAAGATCCATTTATTCTCAATGGCTTGCCGATCATCGAGCAAGTCCACCAAAGTCCACACTTTGTTCTCATACATGGATCCTATCTCAGATTTCATGGCCTCAAGCCATCTGTTAGAATCTGGGCTCATCATAGCTTCTTCATAGTTCGTAGGTTCGCCTTGGTCTAGTAACATGACTTCCAGGACAGGATTACCATACCACTCTTGTGCGGATCATGCTCTGGTCGATCTACGAGGTTCAGTAGTAACTTGATCTGAAGTTTCATGATCATTATCATTTGCTTCCTCTCTAGTTGGTGTAGGCATCACGGGAACGGTTTTCTGTGATGTGCTACTTTCCAATTTGAGAGAAAGTACAATTACCTCATCAAGTTCTACTTTCCTCCCACTCACTTCTTTCAAGAGAAACTCCTTCTCTAGAAAGGTTCCATTTTTGGCAACAAAGATCTTGCCTTCGGATCTGTGGTAGAAGGTGTACCCAATTGTTTCCTTAGGGTAACCTATGAAGACGCACTTCTCCGATTTGGGTTCGAGCTTATCAGGCTGAAGCCTTTTGACATAAGTGTCGCAACCCCAAACTTTAAGAAACGACAGCTTAGGTTTGTTGCCAAACCACAGTTCATACGATGTCGTCTCAACGGATTTAGACGGTGCCCTATTTAACGTGAATGCGGCTGTCTCTAATGCATAACCCCAAAACGATAGTGGTAAATTGGTAAGACACATCATAGATCGCACCATATCTAATAAAGTACGGTTACGACGTTCGGACACACCATTACGCTGTGGTGTTCCAGGTGGCGTGAGTTGTGAAATAATTCCACATTATTTTAAATGAAGGCCAAACTCGTAACTCAAATATTCGCCTCCACGATCAGATCGTAGAAACTTTATTTTCTTGTTACGATGATTCCCCACTTCACTCTGAAATTCTTTGAACTTTTCGAATGTTTCAGACTTGTGTTTCATTAAGTAGATATACCCATATCTACTCAAATCATCTGTGAAGGTCAGAAAATAACAATACCCACTGCATGCCTCAACACTCATCGGACCGCATACATCGGTATGTATTATTTCCAATAAGTCATTAGCTCACTCCATTGTTCCGGAGAACGGAGTTTTAGTCATCTTGCCCATGAGGCATGGTTCGCAAGTATCAAATGATTCATAATCAAGTGATTCCAAAAGTCCATCTGCATGGAGTTTCTTCATGCGCTTTACACCAATATGACCTAAACGGCAATGCCACAAGTATGTTGCACTATCATTATCAACTTTGCATATTTTGGCATCAATATTATGAATATGTGTATCACTACGATCGAGATTCAACAAGAATAGACCACTCATCAAGGGTGCATGCCCATAAAAGATATTACTCATATAAATAGAACAACCATTATTCTCCGATTTAAATGAATAACCGTCTCACAATAAACAAGATCCAGATATAATGTTCATGCTCAACGGGGGCACCAAATAACAATTATTCAGGTCTAAAACTAATCCCGAAGGTAGATGTAGAGGTAGCGTGCCAACGGCGATCACATCAACCTTGGAACCATTTCCGACGCGCATCGTCACCTCGTCCTTAGCCAATCTTCATTTATTCCGCAGCTCCTGTTTTGAGTTACAAATGTGAGCAACCGAACCAGTATCAAATACCCAGGTGCTGCTACGAGCATTAGTAAGGTACACATCAATAACATGTATATCAAATATACTTTTGTTCACTTTGCCATCCTTCTTATCCGCCAAGTATTTGGGGCAGTTCCGTTTCTAGTGGACATTCCCTTTGCAGTAGAAGCACTCAGTTTCAGGCTTGAGTCAAGCTTTGGGCTTCTTCCCGGGAGTGGCAACTTGCTTGCCATTCTTCTTGAAGTTCCCTTTCTTTCCCTGCCCTTTTTCTTGAAACTAGTGGTCTTGTTAACCATCAACACTTGATGCTCCTTCTTGATTTCTACCTCCGTGGCCTTAAGCATTGCGAAGAGCTCAGGAATCGTTTTATTCATCCCTTGCATATTATAGTTCATCACGAAGCCTTTGTAGCTTGGTGGCGGTGATTGAAGAACTCTGTCAATAACACTATCAACTGGAAGATCAACTCCCAGCTGAGTCAAGTGCTTATGATACCCAGACATTTTGAGTATGTGTTTACTGACAGAACTGTTCTCCTCCATCTTGCAGCTATAGAACTTGTTGGAGACTTCATATCTCTCAACCCGGGCATTTGCTTGAAATATTAACTTCAACTCTTGGAACATCTCATATGCTCCATGACGTTCAAAACGTCTTTAAAGTCCCGGTTCTAAGTCGTAAAGCATGGCACACTGAACTATCGAGTAGTCATCAGATCGAGCATGCCAGACATTCATAACATCTGCTTCAGCTCCTGCAGCAGGCCTGTCACCTAGAGGTGCATCAAGGACATAATTCTTCTGTGCAGCAATGAGGATAATCCTCAAGTTACGGACCTAGTCCGTGTAGTTGCTACCATCATCTTTCAACTTAGCTTTCTCTAGGAACGCATTAAAATTCAGGGGAATGGTAGCTCAGGCCATTGATCTACAACATAGATATGCAAAACTATAAGACTAAGTTCATGATAAATTAAGTTCAATTAATCAAATTACTAATGAACTCCCACTTAAATAAACATCCCTCAAGTTATCTAAGTGATACGTGATCCAAATCAACTAACCCATGTCCGATCATCACGTGAGATGGGGTAGTCATCAATGGTGAACATCTCTATGTTGATCATATCTACTATATGACTCACGTTCGACCTTTCGGTCTCCAGTGTTCCGAGACCATGTCTGTACATGCTAGGCTCGTCAAGTTTAACCCAAGTATTCTGCACGTGTAAAACTGTCTTACACCCGTTGTATGTGAACGTAGAGTCTATCACACCCGATCATCATGTGGTGCTTCGAAACGACGAACTTTGGCAACGGTGCATACTCGGGGAGAACACTTTTATCTTGAAATTTAGTGAAGGGATCATCTTATAATGCTACCACCGTTCTAAGCAAAATAAGATGCATAAAGGATAAACATCACATGCAATCAAAATATGTGACATGATATGGCCATCATCATCTTGTGCTTTTGATCTCCATCTCCAAAGCATCATCATGGTCTCCATCGTCACCGGCTCGACACCTTGATTTCCATCGTTGTGTCGGGGTCGTCTCGCCAACTATTGTTTCTACAACTATCGCTAACGTATAGTGATAAAGTAAAGCAATTACATGGCGCTTGCACTTCGTACAATAAAGAGACAACCCTAAGGCTCCTGCCGGTTGTCGATATTACAAAACATGATCATCTCATACATCAACATATATCACATCATATCTTGACCATATCACATCACAACATACTCTGCAAAAACAAGTTAGACATCCTCTACTTTGTTGTTGCAAGTTTTACGTGGCTGCTATGGGCTTCTAGCAAGAACCGTTCTTACCTACACAAAAACCACAACAGTGTTTCATCAAGTTTGCTGTTTTAACCTTCTTCAAGGACCGGCCGTAGTCAAATTTGATTCAACTAAAGTAGGAGAAACAGACACCCGCCAGCCACCTTTATGCAAAACTAGTTGCATGTCTGTCGGTGGAACCGGTCTCATGTGCGTGGACATGTAAGGTTGGTCCGGGCCGCTTCATCCCACAATACCGCCGAATCAAAATAAGACGTTGGTGGTAAGCAGTATGACTATCACCGCCCACAACTCTTTGTGTTCTACTCGTGCATATCATCTACGCATAGACCTGGCTCATGATGCCACTGTTGGGAAACGTTGCATGGAAAATAAAAAAAATTCTACGCACATGCAAGATCTATCCATGGAGATGCATAGCAACAAGAGGGAAGAGTGTGTCTACGTACCCTCGTAGACCGTAAGCGGAAGCGTTTGTTAACGCAGTTGATGTAGTCGAACTTCTTCGCGCTCCAACCGATCAAGTACCGAACGTACGGCACCTCCGCGTTCAGCACACATTCAGCTCGATGACGTCCTCTGCCTTCTTGATCCAGCAAGACGGTGAGGTAGTGGATGAGTTCCGGCAGCACGACGGCATGGTGACGGTGATGGTGAAGTGATCTCCGCAGGGCTTCGCCTAAGTACTACGAAAATATGACCGGGGGTATAAACGGTGGAGGGGGGCGTCGTACACGGCTAAGACAATGTTGTGTTGTGCTAGGCGCCCCCTCCCTCATATATATAGGTGGGAGGGAGAGGGAAGAGGCCAAGGGGCACCCCAAGTAGGGCTGAATCCTACTTGGGCTTGCCCTAGGCCGCCCCCCCTTTCCTTCTTTTGGCGCCAAGGGGAAGGAAGGGGGAGGTGGCGGCCCCCCCCCCTTTCCTTTCTCCCACAAGGGGGGAAAGGCAGGAGGAGGTGCCCCCCCCCCCTTTCCTTTCTCCCACAAGGGTGGAAAGGCAGGAGGAGGTGGTGCCCCCCCTTTCTTTCTTCTAGTGCCGGCGGCCATGGAGAGGGCGCGCCAGCCCCTCTGTGGGCTGGTGTGTGTGCCTCTCCTTGTCCCATTAGGCCCATAGACCTCCCGGAACCCCTTCCGGTGATCCGATGACTACCCGGTGCACTCTGAAACTATTCCGGTGTCTGAATACCATCGTCCTATATATCAATCTTTACCTCTCGACCATTTCAAGACTCCTCGTCATGTCCGTGATCTCATCCGGGACTCCGAACAACATTCGGTCACCAAATCATATAACACTATATCGTTAACGAACGTTAAGCGTGCGGACCCTACAGGTTCGAGAACTATGTAGACATGACCGAGACACCTCTCCGGTCAATAACCAATAGCGAAACTTGGATGCCCATATTGGCTCCTACATATTCTACGAAGATCTTTATCGGTCGAACCGTTATGACAACATACGTAATTCCCTTTGTCCATCGGTATGTTACTTGCCCGAGATTCGATCATCGGTATCTTCATACCTGGTTCAATCTTGTTACCGGCAAGTCTCTTTACTCGTTCCGTAATACATCATCCTTTAACTAACTCATTAGTCACTTTGCTTGCAAGGCTTCTTATGATGTATTACCGAGAGGGCCCAGAGATACCTCTCCGATACTCGGAGTGACAAATCCTAATCTCAATCTATGCCAACTCAACAAACACCTTCGGAGATACCTGTAGAGCATCTTTATGATCACCCAGTTACGTTGTGACGTTTGATAGCACACAAGGTATTCCTCCGGTATCCAGGAGTTGCATAATCTCATAGTCGAAGGAATATGTATTTGACATGAAGAAAGCAATAGCAATAAACTGAATGGTCATTATGCTAAGCTAACGGATGGGTCTTGTCCATCACATCATTCTCCTAATGATGTGATCCCATTATCAAATGACAACACATGTCTATGGTTAGGAAACCTTAACCATCTTTGATCAACGAGCTAGTCTAGTAGAGGCTTACTAGGGACACGGTATTTGTTTATGTATTCACACATGTATTTAAGTTTCCGATCAATACAATTCTAGCATGAATAATAAACCTTTATCATGAATAAGGAAATATAAAATAACAACTTTATTATTGCCTCTAGGGCATATTTCCTTCAGTATCCATAAAGCACATTCCTAGAGAGAAGCTCTAGCATTGGGCGAAGACAGCAATAGCCGGGAGGATATCTACTCCTAATGTCTCAGTTGGTAGAATAGCCTCCACGATTTTTTTTTGTCTGGTTAATTTTCGTTCGGTTTATTTTCGTCACACCTCCCACTACCCCTCCCACGTTAATTTTTTCTTCTTCGCACTTAAAACCGAATCGCATTTGATACTCCTTCCATTTATTCGTGCTTGCTTTGGCAGGTGTCGATTCAATTCAATCATGTAAATATTTGGTAATTAAGAATTCATAAATAATACCATATACATGAGATCACCTTCCAAGCAGATCACCTCCCTCTCCGATTTATTTCTCCCACCGATCCCCTTCCATACTTAGCTCCACTAGGAAAAAAGCATAACCATCAAAGCCACGCCCTCATGTGATCACGTATCACAATGAGAAAATTTCCTTATATTGTTTCCCTCCACCTCTCACCGTCCCCTCCACGCCAGTATTTTCTCCATCCTTCCCGTCGAACGAAATCCCAGCCAGTCGCCCGCCCGCCGTTGCCTTCCTCTCTCTCTCGATTCCCCCCAAACCCTAAGTCGTTCTCCTCTCCCCCAACCCCACCGACCACCCCATCTCCCCCAACCCCGGCCTTCGCCCTCTACCCCACTGCTGGCACATCCTTCCCTCCCATTCTCTCCCCTACCAGCTTAGGCCGCAGCCAGATTCGCCACGGCCGCACCACTACTTTCGCATTTGCGCCGTCCTTCAGCTCCACAGCCACACACCGGCAGAGGAGGAGGCCTCTGCCTTCCTCGGCCCAGCCGCCGTGAAGGCCTCCTGCTGCTGGTCCAACCTCCACAGCACCTCTGCCTCTCCCCGTTCCGCTGCTTTTCCTCGAACTGATCGGCGCCTGCTTCGCCGGCGACATGCGCGTCGACGGGCCACATCTAGCCCGCGGTGGTCAGATCGACCGCCATGGCTATGAGAGGACGCATTTGAGGAATCCCCTGCATGCAATGGTTGGACGAATCTCGCGGTCATGGCGCGAGGAAAGGAATCTGGGCCCGTAGGTGCTTGGGGAGGCGAGCGAGCATGGGAGACCCGAGCTACTGTTCATGTAATATTTCCTCCCTCCCTTCCCACGTGCAATCATCCTCTTGTAGCACGCCATGCTCATTGATTTATCAACATTTGTTTAGCTGTTCAGGAAAAGGATGGAGGCACTGGGTTGAAGCATCCCGTGAATTGAAAGGTGCAAATAATCTTGGTGCCCAATAGTTTTCTATGTGAATAAGAATCTGAAATCTTTTTTTCTCCATATCTGAGAAACCAGTAAAGAACTTATGTGTTAGGAGAAAGAATCTTTGCGATGAAAGCTGCTACTATCTCATATATAAATTGTGTTCTTTTTCAAGAAAGAAATCAATAGCCTCTTGAATCAATAGATATAGGAAAGTTTGATGGTGATGTTATCTACAATAAGAGTACTGAAATGAAATTTATAGAGTTGGCATTAATATTCTGAGAAGAGGCGGATATTATATCAGCTATCCGTTTGGTCTTTCTCTGTTTATTCTTTTGCTTCTCCTTATCTGTCTTATATTCTTATTCCAGTCATTACATTAGGCTTCATTACCAATTTATTCAGTCCTTATTTAATTTGGATGGTGCTTAACTATTTTTGTGGTACCTGGTACCTTTCATGATTAAGCAGACATCACATGTGACAAAATAGGGACTAAATACACATGGTGTACTATTTAAGCGTGCATACTTGGCCTCTTTGGACTATTAATAGAAGCTTGTGTCCCCTTTGGACTAGGGAAGGTATGTTAAATTGTACCAGCCATGTCGTTAGACTGTATGTATCAGATTATATGTTTTTATTTACTGCGATCAACTGGTACGAAGGGCATGTGTCATTCATACTAAAATTGTTGAGCTATAATCTATTCAACCTGACTGTAAGTCATTGCATGGTAATTTTCTATGTGCATATTCTAGATTGCTCTATGCTAATGCATATGATAGGGAAGGAGCATGCCATGAGCTTATTGGTTAACCTGAGCAGCTAGCTAGGCTCTTTAGTTAACATCTACTACTACGTTATTTGTTAACTGGCTGCTTATGTTGCTTATCTGTCGAGTCATTCCTTCTTTCTGCCCTACTTAGTATAAACTATATGTTCTCCTCTACAGGTCCTGCTGCTGCTATATTGACCTCCACTTGAAGTCTGAAGCCAAATTGAAGATCAAATTCAGGTTAGTAAAAAGGGTAGACTTTTTGTTATTGGTGAACCATTTTATATATTGTCAACTATACTCTCCTTATGATACTAACAGCTATATGCACGATAGGGATTTGTTTAACCATCATCAGAACAACTCCGTGTAGATCTACTTCCTCAAAACATGTATTTATCATAGTTTTGGATCTGAATGAAACCCTTTTATACTCAGATTGGAAGGTGATCTTGTGTTTTCTATGAAGTTTAGAATCTTGTTGTTTGCTATGCCTGCCGGCCGTCGCTCATGTGTTGCACGTGCAGTATGAGTAAATCTCTCACTATACCACAAATTTGCACTTCACATTTACTAAAACGAGCTGTATAACTGAAACTCGAAAGTGCCCATGCTTAAAATATGTACATCCAGTGGGAATAGATGCTTGATTTTCATTTTCGTGTAAGCCTTCCTATATGATGGGCTTATTTTTTTATGTGTGCAGCTGTTTCATGCTCTTTTGTTCCCAGCAGGTTGTTGTGTTGATCCGTGGGGATTTGTTTTTACCTCTGCCATTGGTTTGCTCTGTAAAAAGCTGGTGTTCCCAGTACTTTGCTTTTATAAAAAAAGCTGGGCTGTCATAGCCTTTTCTGTGGAACCGTTGATCGTTAAACTACTAAAATGTCTTCTATAGATTTTGCTTACTCATGGTTGTATGTTGGCTTCGTGCTGGCGGGCTATGGTTCTCCTGTTACAAATCATGGAGACATTCATCCTCGTAGATTTCCGCTCCTGCTATGAGAAAAGGTAAATTCCCATCGAACGAACCCCCTGAATAAAGTGATGTCCATTTCGAACTATTTGGGAATGAACAGGCCTACTTGTCTTAGGTGGAGTGTTAATCAGTTTGTTACTTATGAAGTACTCATGACATTTACCTAACTAATTTTGTTGACATGATTTGATTGATGAAAATGTATCGCCTCTTCTTTGCTTACCTATTAATTTTTATTCAGGGCAATCCCCAACATGAATATACATGTAGCAATGGTGTGCCCTTGGAACGTCCTGTAGTAAGCCTTCTCAAAGAATCCTTATGAAGTGTTCCTAGAGTTTGGTGGATATGACCGGAGTGATATTTTCATAAGGAAGCCCAAGGCAAAGGTATGTATCACCCTAAGACGAATTTCTAATCATCTTAGTACATATTCTAAACTGGAAACATCTTAAAGTAAATTATGTGCTGCTATGTACCTAGGTCGTCTCGTTCAAACGAATATAAAATGCTCTTCTTTACTTTTCGATTCATTTATTTATTTTTGATACTTTGTTCATTTAAAATTTTGGAGTTCAAATGAATAAGTATGTTTTTATTGTGTAGTTCTGATAGATGAAGTAACAGCTGCAGTTGCTCATGTTGTTCAAACAAGGCTTGATCCAACAAACAGAATTACTTGATTAATGGGGCTTATAAGTTGGTTGCATCAACTGATAATAAATGCCCTAATGTATGCTAGCGAAATTATCTCCTTGAGTCATGATTGGCATATTTCCTTGCTTGATGAAGGTTCCATCTCTACATGGAAGTTTTCTATGCATATCTTGTCAAGTAATGTCTATTGTTCACTTGACTGCATGATCTATTACTCCCACTTATCCATATTTGTTGTCGCTGAAACGGATGTATCTAGACGTATATCAATGCTAGATACACCTGTTTGAGCGACAATTAATATGGATCGGAGGGAGTATCAAATTTATACAATGCTCTAAGACCAATCGTCTGTTTACGTACCTGTTTATTCAGGTTGATGATCTGCACAAAGAAAAGAGCATGAAAACCTCCATCTTGATTGTATGATCTCGTTCATTCTTATTTTTCAGAATGTAGGTAGATATTTGAGCCAATTTGGTACACTAATAAGAAAGTTAAAACCTGAGAAATGGTAAGACTGTATCGTTTGTGTCTTCATGGACTTTACTTTTATGTTTTCATGACTTCTGTTCCTGTCCAAATATTACATGTTGCATAATTCTTCCCTAACTTGCAGATGCTATCCAAGCCACGCAATCCTTCCCTGACATGCAGATGCTATCTAAGCATTTGTGTTCTAATAGAGATAAATTATTTTTTTCATTAAATCAATTAGAGTAGCACAAAGTCTAGGTCCATGTCTCGATGGCGGACGGAAGGAGAGGAAGGAGAGCAGATGCTGTGGTGATATATTTTGATGTAACACATGGCAAGTAGTGTATGCCCATTGAAATATGTCAACGATATGTATAAAAGTGTCAACAAAAACATCATTGAACCCTTATGACAAATGTTTCTATGATTGTTAGCTGACAGAGCATTTGTTGTGATGTTGCTGGAAGCGTCATGTATGGCAAAGGCAGAGCCCATTGTAGTGCAGAGCAGAGTTAGCGCCATTCAAGTCCATTGTTGAATGTGTGGATATTACCAAATGATGTATGTCTCATTTTCATATTAAAGTGTGGCTTTTATTGCAAAAAAAACTTGGGGCAAAGCCGAGGAGATGGATTGCAAGCGACATGTTGTGAATTAAAATGATTTTTTTATTAGTGTATCATGGCAATGCACGGACATGCAGATGTATGTACACGGCAACATTTATTTCTGCTTGGTATTCCAACGAGCATAGACTGGTAAATTAATATATTTTATTATCATAACATTCAAAATACAGGCATTTATTTTTGTTATCACTATATTCAAGATAAAATTAATTTAGGAAATGGCAGGGATGTGTCGGGCTATTTTATTTTTTATTTTATGCTCTGGTGGGACGGTAAAGAATTGGTTCATCTGGTTTGTATGATGAGTAATCCCCATTACATATTTTAAGACCTTTGACGTGAGGTATTCGTGCTAACTACATATATTGCTTGTGAAGAATGGGTGTGAGTCGAGCAAGAAGTTCTTGTTATACTTGCTCAAATATTATGCGAACGAAGCTAAAAACAACATTTATGATATTGTGCGGGAATTTCTTAAGCACATCATGTAGATCTTAATTTGTAACAGATTTTTAGTTGGATAATCAGTCTATATGTATACATTGCAAATAAAGTGTACCTCAATTATAACCCGATTGTGTTCATGCTGTCTTTTCTCTAATATGTGAAATTTAACATGCATTATGTTTATATAACTCCAGCAAAATACTATTTCAAAAGCCTGTGGCAATGCATGGGCATTCTACTAGTTTCATGATAGTTAGGGAGTTTAGTTCTCTAGTAGTAAATTCAGGCTTGTGAAATAGATCGTGAACAACGAGAAACATGATATTGAAGCTCATAAGTTGGTTAGAATAGCTGGGCTGCCATCTTTGACTGACGGCTCTGCCCTCAAACCTCTCTATCCCTATGAATTTTTGCCATTTGATAGTCATTGTTCTTCTAACACACACATATACAGTATACTAGTAGAAAGCCCGTGCGTTGCCACGGGCCTTTTTTCTGTTTGCACATATATAAATATAATAATGCATATAGTTCAGGCCGCCGTAAGCCCGTCATAGTTCCCCATAAAAATAATAAATATATAATGCATATAAAAATTTACATGTATAGAAAAGATAGCCAGCAACAATTGAAAAATAATTGAAATCCACTCCACTTGAATGTAATTTGTCGATGTGCATACAAAAAGAGCAATGACCCAAATAATTTTCTTTTACAAACTAAGTTCTACTTGATGCATTTGAAATATTCCCGTACAACATCAGGAATATTGTCTTTAGCTTCGTTCACACGATACTTCAGCAAGTACAATATTTTTTTCATTCTCGGCTCATAACCAAGCTGCACGAGCAATGTTAGCATGAAGATTTCACGTGGAAGATTTAAGAATGTGCAAGCTGCACGAGCAATGTTAGCATGATGTCTCCATTCATATATCTACAAATAACAATTCTCTCCATCCTCGTCTTTCTTTTGGCGATCATTGTATATCCTTAACCATCATCTCCTTGTAAAACACGGAGCTGCATATCCCTCCTCCCCCATTCACCTCTATTCTCTTCATTCGTCTAACTCTAGTATTATTGTTGCTTCAAAATTTCTTCTCGCCTTACCATCCTTTGAGATCATTTTTCAACTTTAGCTGATCAATGAAATAGCCCTCATGTACCATGATTTGTTGGCATAACATATTAACGTATGCTTCTAAAATGAAACGGTTCTCACCTACTCCAAGAGATGATGGCATATTAATTTCTTATCTACGAAAAATGAAGATGCACGAAGTGCAATGTCAATGTTTGCCTCTCCTTATTCTTTGATCGCAACAAAGTTAACATTTTTGTGGCTACAAGCAACATAAAGAAAAACAAATATTGCATGTAGCAAAAGAATCAAATTATATTAAATAGTATAATGCTTCTGTGGCCGCAAGAAATGTCAGTAAAAGCAAATACGGTGTATGGGTGAGAAAATGGATCTCCTAATTATCAAAGGTTCCAATCAACATCGGCGGACCCCATACATGAGTTAGCGCGTTGCAATGCTGATTTGGCACTTGAACAAGACATGGTGTTACTACTTTTTAGTTCTTTAGACAATTCTTCGAAGGACAACTCCATCCTCCATCATGCAATTCTGTAACCAGAACCAAAAGAAGATTAGAATTTATAAACTAATAATTTGTTTTGAGAGAACAGTGTATGGTATGCGTAAAATATTATGTATGCTAACGACATTACAACATGGATTAAGAATCAAGTGACGCTGTATATCAAAACTGTATCTCCGTGAAAAGTTTCATGTGGAGCATACTATTAACCTAAAGGAATTCAACAATCAAAGCTTCAAAATCATAACAAAATAGTAGGAATTCAACAACGTTCATGATTCCATAGAGGTTCTGGAATGGACACGATGCAAAACCAAAAGGGCAAGCAACTATAGTAGTTTGTATGAAAATGATTACCATCAGGAAAGAACAATTTTCATGAAAAAAATTCCTTTTGGAGGTACTGACATGCACTTTACTATTAACCTAAAAAACATCCACTTTACTGAGATATGAAAAATTATGATACTGCAATAAAACTCTACAATTGAGTAGAAAATGACCAAAAAGGAGCTCAAATCTCTAGTGGCTGAGTTTAGACCATCCTGCTACTATACAACTTCATGCCACAAACATCCCTGCCACAATCGTGTCCTCATCCGACGGATGGTCATAATTCACACCGTAGCCTTGATCATGTAGGGAGATGCAAATTGGATTTGATTGCTCACAACTATAGAAAAGAGGGAAGACTAAAAATCAAATCCACCGGAGCAAACAAGCTTCTTCAGCTGAAGGTTGTCCATGGCTGCCGCATGGTTTATATGTGTGGAATCATGTCGACGGATATCAAAAAAGCTGGGGCATCGCCTAAGGCGTACGAGATTGATTCGACTCACCTTGCGGTGATCCGAACAGCAAAAATAAACCGGACAACGACGCCCTCAGGTATGGCAACGTGCCGATGTCGATGGCCAACTCGGACCCCATGGTGTGGTACAACAGCTTCGAGTACCTGGACATGATGTCCCGGGCGTTGCGGACACGGAGGGTGCGGTAGACGCGGAACCGCTTCTTAAAGCTGGCGCCGCCCACGCGCGGCCTAACAAACACAAACGCCGTGACTGGCCATTCTCAAAGATTTCGAACGTGTTCAGGGTGGCCAGCGCCGCCCCGAGGTTGTGCCGCATCACCATGATGCTAACCTCCACATCCTTGTAGGTGTCCACCAACTTCCGTACCTATCATCAATGACTCCTAGCTTTCCCTGCTTCAAGAGGCACCACAATCAGTAGAAAACACAAAGTACGACAGCAAGTACAGAGAATCTGTAATCCAAATATAAATATATGCTTTGTAAATAGTAATCACAAGTGGATAAAGCATATGTGCAAATTCTATGACACTAATATACTTATGTTCCAACTCAAATACTCAATCCATGAGACACAAGAAATACATCAACTGGAATAAAAAAACGAGCATTGTTTCTGGACAGGACAGGCAATATTCCTCTACCTCACCTTCAAATTTTAGATTCTGAATTAAGTTCTTGGTTGATGGAATTAGAAGCCATATCTTCAAAAATCCTGAGCAATGAATCGAGTTGAATAATATGCAGCTGGAACTTGACGTCCGTTCCTCCATCCTTAGCATGTTCCTCAATAAGTATTTATTATCTTCAATAAGGTGAATGCAACGAACCTAGTGGAACAAAGGTCTCCAAATTTGAATGCTGGAAATAATCCATGCATGAAAGTATTGTCCTAAGACATTGGCACCGAATAAAGAACATAACTAAATCAAGGTGCACAAGAGGCCTCAAGTGGGAAGGACCAAAAGAAAAAAAAAGCTTAACACATAAATAAAGATAATTATGAGGTGAAAAGAACTGAAAATCCACAGTAAACTGAACCGACAAAACCATGGGCGTGCATCTTCCTGTTTGTACCACTTATGACCCCATGCCGGCCAACTCCTCCCTCTCTCCTGCAAACCAGACAAAATTCAGTACGGACAAGAGTTTGACCTTCATTACATTAAATACTAATTTGAGTTTAATGGTAAATCAGCAAAGAAGTCACCGACCTGGTTGATTTTTCTTGTTTTTATCCGTTATCGCTTTCGATGGTAGAACCCAATCCGTTTTTGGATAGAATGGAAAAAGGCAGTAACCAGTAACCACACTCTTGTTGAACTTGAGAAATTGTGCCATTGGAGAAAAGCAGATTATACACTCATACATAAGAGAAAAAGAAGACTCCTTGCGCGCAACCGATGTAAAGACAAACTATAAGAACCTGATAATCTGCACATACTAATTAGGTGTCCATTTTGAACTTTAAAGTTTGTAGAAAATGTTTGCCTGCACCATTATCACCATTTAAAGGATCAACTATCCAGTTCCGGTTAGGAGACTTGATCAATTTTGCCTACACTGAACTTAAAGCCGTCACCGGTATATCACTTTACTGTGCAACATGGTAGTCATAGATGTAGCTGCAAAGATCTGAATGATTACATGTTTTAGCAATTGAATTTCAGTTTCGGTACTATTAAGAAGTACTTTCTCAACAGTACTAAATGATCCTTTACTCGGAGGTCAAATGCATGGCATTGCTCTGTAGTATGCAGGTGTGTCATGAATTAATCATAACACAAGCATCTAAAATAAAGCATGACAATTACCAAACACATCTTGCCCATTTTGTTGTGTAATAGGAATGACATTGATGGTAAATCAGATGGGAGGAAAAGCGTCTGCTCAAGTAAAATCATTTCCATCGACCTTCACCATAGAATTAGTATGTATCGTTCAACATCAAAAGCAGTATTTTCCTATGGAGTGAGACAACTCTCAAATGTGTCCATAAAAAGGCTAGCAAGCAGGAATCGAAACGACGATTATCTTACCAAAATTATGCACTTCCGATGTGCTTGAACCTGAGATCTCCGCGGGAGACACCGTGGCAAATGCTTGCCCGTGCAACCACCTAGCGACGTACACACCATCCAAACTATCAGTCTGCATGATGCCAAGGCGAGAAGGTAGCGTCGCCTCCACCATGTCTCCGACATTCATGCTCTGCTCCGCTGCTGTATCAATGGCCATGGCAACAGAATATTTGTATCAATGACATGCTTTCATGCTCTGCTCCCCTGCTCTGTCAATGATTTAGTTGGAGTCCCTTCTTTGCTTCTCGAGGCACTAACGAGGCAACGACCATGGACGCCCTTCTGGGAGCGACTTCCAGCAGAACGGATGCCTAACACACGGCCGGCGGCAACACCCTCCAGCGCGCAATATCATTTCTTCGGCCTACCATGGCTGCGGCCTTTCGAATTTCAAATGTTGTCCAAAAACTTTGAATCATAGGAATAATCATTTTCAGAAACACACTACGCACTGAAACCAGTACACATGTGGCAGCTGGAATGTTTGTGACAAAATAATGTTGTAGCTAAAAGCATTTCTAGCGAACTAAAGGAACAACCACTGGTGCTGATTTTACGGACACATACTAATGCAGATTATTGTATGAACAAGCCCTAAACTATGTGCCTGTAGTTTCAGTTTAATATCACTTGACACCAAAGATGTCTGTGATCAGAAGGATAGATGGACATGCATACTTACTACTTAGTGTTTATTCCACATCGGTTTGTGATAAATGAAAGGTGTTAACCGAGCACAATGTGCACATGAACTGCACTGCTAATTCACTTCCAATAAAGCCAGGTGATTTTTCAGCAAAATGAATGTTATGTGACCCGATGAAACAGTTATTAGATATATCTAGTGTTGATCGGTCCTACTGTGGCATTAAGACAGGAAGTAGACATCCAGCCAGAAACATATCACTAGTTATTGGTAGATATCATAAGGTGCAGGATCTAGCCATTGTATTGGCATGTATTTTTTTAACTCCGTGAACACTTTCCGTTGGTGGCTGCACATGCCGTTCTCTTCTCTAGCCGTGCTGGTGCTGAAAGAGTTCCTCAGACATGCTGGTGAAAAACGTGATTTGGCTGTTGATGTCACAAACTACGTACCTCTAACATATCAAACTCGAACAGAAAAATACCTTAGAGGCTGGCACGGTCTTCTCCAGTGACGACGCCCTGCACTGTTCGCCGCCGTATGCGCGATCCGTGGGGATTCGTGGCGCCGGCGGCGTGTGGGGATCCGCACCGACGGTGGCGGCGACATCTGGAGATCCGCGGCGTCCTGGGTATTGGTGGTGTCTTGGGGATCTGCGGCGTCCCTGGGATTGACGGCGGCGGCGGTGGTGATCCGCGATGGTGGCGTCCTGGTGATCCGCGGCGTCCCTGGGGATCGACGGCGGCCGGAACTCAGGAAACCAGGACGTTAGAAGTGAGAGAGAGAGAGGAGATAGGGTGGAGCAGTAGGGGCGGCGGCGGAGCGGGAGATGGGGCGGCGGCGGTGGAGCGGGAGACGAGGGAAAGAGATAGGTCGCAGCGGGAGGGGGTGGATCGAGAGGAGGGCGGCATACAGTTTTTTTTTTTTTACGTAGGGGTGGTGGAGGATGGGACGAAAAAAAAATCAGCGAAATAAAACGGACGAAAGTGGTGGGACGAAAATAAACCGTGGATGCTATTCACCAACTCAGACATTAGGAGTAGAGATGATAAGGCTCTGCATACGTATATTCTTTCATGACTATTTTTCGAATGCATTCCACGCCAGTCCCAGCGAGTAATCTTACGTTCCTGTTTAGCCAAAAGGTATTTTTTTAAGTTTTAATATTAGATTAAAAAATTATCCTTCATCCAAGCACCCTTCGATATCCTTTTACGGCTTATAAAAGTCCCTCTCCCCACCTTGTCATGGTTTCGATGGTGCTTCTTGGCATCATTGGGAGGCATGTGGATGCTCGCGTGTTCCTAGATCTGGTTCTCAAGGTCAGGGTTTTACTTCTGTAGGTTTGTCTCATTGGCGTTGTCCTATGAAGTGGATTATGCGATCGTCGTCTTGGCCCTTTAAATCCAGTTGTGACTGATGAAAGTTGGCCAGCTTTGGTCTCGTCGGGGAGCGCGTGAGACTTGTGTTTGTCGACTCCGTTTGGCTGGACATTGGACATTATACAAGCCCATTCGGTCATTTTCTTCTCTAGGGCGGCAATTTGCTACGCCAAACATCAACAACTTTTCTGGACACTACTTCTACAAGCTCATAGGTTTCAACAAGTTTGCTTCGCTAAGACGAATGCGTTGAGGCGACAATGAACTTTGCTCACGACGCATCTTCAGTGGATCCAGGAAGAATAAGACTGAGAAAAAAATACAGAGCCGGAATTCTTGTAATAAATCCAGAATAAATGCGAGCGCCAGGGTACCACTATCCACTTAACCATCCAACCACAAATTGGTTCACGATGTTGATTGTATTTTATCAGTCACATCAATCAATACCAAACTTTGCAGGGTTTTTATCATTTACGCCACTAGTTGTGTCTCACTACTCAGTTTTGCCATTAGAAATTACAACAGCTCAAAAATGCCATCGTTCCGTGAGATGTTTTCTCAAAAATGCCATTAGATATCTCAAAAATGCCATCGTTCCATTAGATGTTTGCTCAGAAATGCCATTAGACATCGTTATTGTTAGGTCAAACTCGTTGACCATGTTATATGATAAAAATACCCCTATACCCATATGTCACCTCTCTCTATCTCACAATGATAAATGTGGACCCCACTTGTTTGGAGTAAGCAATTGAATAATTTTAGAGAAAATAAGAACGCTGTTGGGATCAAGTGAGACCCACACTTTATTGTAGTGAGATAGAGGGACAACTGACATGTTGGTCTATAGATATTTTGGTCATTATGACATGGCAAATGAGATTTGAGCTGACAATCATGCCGTTGAGTGGCATTTTTGAGCATGCATCTAACGAAGCGATGGCATTTTTGAGCAGTTGAAATTTTTAATGACAAAACTGAGTAGTGAAACACAACTAGTGACATATAAATGATAAAAACCCAACTTTGCAATCTAAAAAAAAAAAAACTTTGCTTCGTCTGTGTAGCGAAGAATCCCCGAGAAAGAAAAAAAAAAAGGAGCGAAGAACGGTGAGAGAAGACCATCTTGGGCTTCGTTGGTGTTCTGGGTTTCTCTGTTCGTGGCCAACTGCCCCAGGAGGCCAGAACCCCCGCGGCTTCCCCGCTCCCTACTCCAGCGCCCCTGCCCGGAAATACCTCTCCTCGCCGTCGCCGTCGCCGGCGCCGGAGAAGAGGAGTACAGGGCAGGCCTCCCTGCATCCGCCGAAGCCGCGCCACCTCCAAGGCCAAGGTACTACTCTCCCCGCATCTCTCCATAGGGTGGGGCGGGCAGTGCTGATAGCCCCAATTTGATACCGTATCTTCTCCTGTCACGCGAACCCTAACGTAGCTTGCTTAGGCTGTTCCGATTCGCCATCCATTTCCGAGACGAGACACTTCGATCCAGCAATTCGCCCGCGAATTCGATTCGATTGTTCCCAGCGCTCTGTTGGTTCAACTTATCCTCACGCCCCAGTTTCAGCCCGCTATTAATTTGGCTAATTTTTTTGCGGGGTATTAATTTGGCTAATTTTTTTGCGGGGTATTAATTTGGCTGATTGATTAATGCTATATATGCAGATCAACAGCTTCGTTCTTCTGGTGGAGACCTGATACTCTCGCCAAGGCTGAGGGTCTTACTGAAGAAATTAGGTTTGAGCAACCTGATCACAGAGAATCAATCAATGTCTGAGTTCCTGGAACTCGAGGCCCGGGATGGGGTAAGGATGACCTGGAATGTGATACCGGGCACCAAGCAGGATGCTGCTAGCTGTGTCGTCCCTGTCTCGGCCATATACACTCCTCTGAACCCCAACCCTGCCATTCCTGTTCTTCCTTATGCCCCACTCCGCTGCCGCATCTGCCGCTCCATCCTCAACCCCTTCTCGGTCGCTGACTTCGGTTCAAAGATGTGGCTCTGCCCATTCTGCTTCCAGCGCAACCACTTCCCCCAGCAATACTCCGCTGTTTCTCAAAGCAACCTGCCTACCGAACTGTATCCTGAATGTTGTACTGTGGAGTACATGGCCAGTGCCGAAACAGGTCCTGTGTCGCCACCGGTCTTCCTCTTTGTTGTTGATACTTGCATGATTGAGGAGGAAATCGGCTATTTGAAGTCTGCTCTAGCGCAAGCAGTTGAGCTGTTGCCGGACCAATCCCTCGTCGGGTTCATTACTTTCGGGACATATGTGCAGGTTATATTCATCTTTCCTTCATAAATGTTTCACTTTTATTAGTCTTCTGGTCAAAAAAATTGATATGAATACATATTGACTCATGTAGGTGCATGAATTGGGTTTTGGCTTGTTGCCTAAGTCACATGTGTTCAAGGGGACAAAGGAGATTAAGAAGGATCAAATTCTTGAGCAAATGGGTTTCCTTACAGGGAAAACAAAACCCACAACAGGTGTGATCACCGGCGCAAGGGATGGTGTTTCAGCAGAAAGTATTGCTAGGTTCCTGTTGCCTGCTTCGGAGTGCGAGTTTATGTTGAATTCAGTTAAGAACTCTCCTTTCATTAAAAGAAGGCATGATAAGTTTGTCCAGGAACTTGGACAAAACTTTAGGTGTCTAGTGTACCGCAATATTTTTTTTAATTGCAGAACATTATTTTGGAGGGAAAATTCAATTGCAATTTGTTGATGCTGGTTTTCTATTTCTTTAGCTTATAGAAGAACTGCAAAAGGACCCGTGGCCGGTTTCTGCTGATCAGCGAGCATCAAGATGTACTGGAGCTGCGTTAAGTGTTGCAGCCAGCCTCTTGGGGATTTGTGTGCCTGGATCAGGTGGTAGAATTATGGCATTTATAGATGGTCCATCTACAGAGGGACCTGGTTCTGTAAGTAATTTCTCTAATGAATATCACATCTTATTTTCCACTTTACTGATGACCCCCCCAAAAAAAAAAAAAAAAAAAAACAAAAAAAACAAAAAAACAAACACAAACAAAAAAAATAAAATAAAAACAAAAAAAAAAAAAAAAACCCAATTAAAAAAAAAAAACAAATAACAAAAAAAAAAAAAACAAACACAACACCCCAAAAACCAACCCCCACCCCCCCCCCCCACAACCCCCCCCCCCCCCCCCCCCCCCCCCCCCCCCACCCCCCCCCCCCCCCCCCCCCCCCCCACCCCCCCCCCCCCCCCCCCCCCCCCCCCCCCCCCCCCCCCCCCCCCCCCCCGCCCCCTACCCCCCCCCCGCCTCCCCGGTGCTCTGGTCATGCACCCACCACAGTGATAAGAACAAACATGTCCCTGGCTTTCTATTTCCAACAATAATTATGCAACATTTCTTAGCATGCTGTGGGGTATTTCTAACACCCTTGCCCAATTCGCCTCCTGTTCTTGCTAATAGTGGTGAGTTTAGTCCCAAAATTGGCTAGCCTAGTTGTGTTGGGAGTAAGAAGTTGGATAATAGACCATGGACAACCCCGTACCGAGTTACCAGCTGGGTTGATACTTTTAGTGGAAAACGAAGATGAAAGCCTTTTTCTGATATGTGATGGGCATACCTAGGTATTACGTATTTAGAGTTCATGTGAGGGAAGTTTGTGGGTTTGCTCACTTGCTCTGTGCTTTGCAATTCCAGAGATGTTTCGTATGTATTCTGTGTAATGAAGCTGACCCGGCTTTTCTACTTAAATTAGCTCATAACTCATTAAAAATCATGGCCCCTTTTCTGATAAAGTAAGTTCCACCGAATAATAATCTGCACATTTTTCATGATGATACTCCAGTGTGGAGATTGATTTTTTTGTCGAGTTAGATTTTCCTTTGGAAACAGCATGATACATTATTTTATTCTAATGGTATTTTTTTTTGCAAAATGTCAGATAATATCTAAGCCGTTATCTGATCCAATTCGTTCGCACAAAGATCTTGATAAAGGTTCTGCTCCACTTTATAACAAAGCCGTTAAATTCTATGAGGAGATTGGAAATCAACTCGTGCATCAAGGGCATGTGCTCGATCTATTTGCATGTGCACTTGACCAGGTTTGTCCCCTGCCCCATCTTGTATAGATTATTCATATCACCTCTTGGTCAAGGATCAGGCATTAGCTTGTTTAATTAGGATATTGTTCACTTGAACCAGTGTTGCTGTGTATCATTCATAGACCTCATAAGCATGTTTGTCTCACCATAATGTGAAAAATATTAGTTTAAGCATTTATCGTCTCATAACTATCTGTGCAAGCATTTATTTTCTTGGAAGTTACATGACTGTAAGATACTATTATTTCAGAATTCAGAGTGGATGTACATAATATCATAATGCAAACTTCTCTTAACCTGATTTAGTAGGAATTTTGGCAAAATTTATGAGCTAATGAAATACAGAGAGGAATGATGACCTATTATGAGTATTAGTTGACAACCCAGTGATAATGTGCAAGTCATCCTCTTTTGATAACTGTCTAACGTGCGTATGCCAAGGTTTTTAAGGCGGTGAGGCGTCATAAGGCGGTCAACCTGAGCGCCTAAGGCGGAGAAAATGCTAAGGCACTGCCAGAGGGCGCCTTACCGCCTATGCGTCCATAAGGCGACGCCTTAAAAACATGGTCATATGCAATACAATTTGTCAAAAAGAAAAGTATTAAGGACAAATGTTAGTGCAAAAACTATTGTTAGTTAGCACATCACCGCACACCGTTGACTTATGGGTTATCTTCTGATGTCTATGCACGGTTACCTTGATATGGTTAATGATATATTCTATTCCTCAGGTTGGTGTTGCTGAGATGAAGGTTGCAGTGGAGAGAACTGGGGGAATAGTTGTGCTTGCAGAAAGTTTTGGCCATTCTGTTTTCAAAGATTCACTTAGACGCATTTTTCAGTCAAGCGATAGTGACCTTGGCTTATCGTTCAAGTAAAGATACTTTTCTGCCTGCTTGGTTTAGCTGCATTGCTACTTTGCTAGTTCTAGCATGTTTACGTTTGTCTTGTCTTCTCTGCAAATGTAATTAGGAATTTGCTTTGAGTTCTCTTTTTGCTGCAACAAAAAAGAAGATAGGGGTATCGGGTCCGGAATGATGATATACGTGGTAGAGTTGGGGTATACAGTGCAGGCCTCCAGAAGTGCCAGTGCGCAGCGGACGGTTAAAGCATGTTGATAATGTCAAGAGAGGTCATGGTAGACCAAACTTGACATGGGAGGAGTCCATAAAGGGAGATCCGAAGGACTGGAATATCACCAAAGAACTAGGCATGGACAGGGGTGCGTGGAAGTTAGCTATCCACGTGCCAGAACCATGACTTGGTTTCGAGATTTTATGGGTTTCAACTCTAGCCTACCCCAACTTGAAAGGCTTTGTTGTTGTCTGTTTTTGCTGCAACTTCAGAAGTGCGATATTGTTACTTGCTGCTTTTAGCTTATTTTCAAAGGCATCTATGATGATCAGAGAAACTGCAGATAAGTTTAGTGCTATCCGGTACTGATTAAGTGATTTTGAACTTGGATGTACTAATTGACTATGCCTCTTGAGGCACAAGTGTTTGTGTGATACTTTTCCTAATCATCCTCATACGTTTGTTTTAGGTGAAATGGCTGTTTCAAGGGTGTAAAATACATTCATGTCATCCAGTAACCTGCTGTAGTACAGCCTTCTAATTAAGTTGTCTGATTTCTGTATTTAAATTATCTTTGCAGCGGCATATTTGAGATCAACTGCTCCAAGGATGTCAAAATTCAAGGCATCATTGGACCTTGTACTTCCCTGGAGAAGGTACAGTATGCGCTTAGTTACATGTTGATGTTTTAGAATGATGATTGTATGCTATACTTAGTCTTTTGGCATGTTGCTGCTTCTGCAGAAAGGTCCTCTATCCTCAGATACACTTGTAGGTCAGGGGAACACTAGCGCTTGGAAGATGTGTGGTCTAGATAGGAAAACATCACTATGCCTAGTATTTGATATGGCCAAAAAAGATGCCCCGGACGCAATTGGTCAATCACAAAATAATCTGTTCTACTTCCAATTCTTAACCTAGTATGGATTCTGCTCCCCCTCCCATCTCTTTTATAAACAATTGATATTGTTGGAGAAGTATATATGTCTGACTGGGAGATGCCACATGCAGTTATCAGCATCATGATGGGCAAATGAGATTGCGATCGACTACAATTTCAAGAAGATGGGTTGCTGGTTCTGGCAGTGTGCAGGTAAGTTTTACCTTTGTTCCCCTTGATGAGTTTTCTTTCCTTTTAAATGTTTTTCTCCTTCCATTTGTACCCATTTTTCAGTAATAGTTGAGCTGAACAATTGTGTTTAGCCAATGTCAGTGTGTTACCCTGTGTTTTAGTGCTTGCACAGACTTCTTAGGAAAAATCGATGTAATATTGTTGCTTATTGGACTAGTACGTGTGCTGTAGGAGTTAATAACTGGCTTTGACCAAGAGGCAGCAGCAGCAGTCATGGCACGCTTGGTCTCATTTAAGATGGAAGCTGAGGTACTTTCTGACAGTCTGTTTACTTTTCATAAATTGTTTCAATATACTTAATGGCCCATGACAGACCCATCTTTTTATGTTTTAGAGATGGAATGTAACATCATAAAAAAATTGGAAGCACGAAATTCCTGCCTTGTATATCTTTTGTTTATGCGATATGTACACGACAGCCTTCCTTTCCTGTTGAAATCTTCGCAGCATAATTTACAGTTCCTGGAGAAAAAGTGTGAAGTCCAGTTTGATTATTTATTCTGATTCAGCTCCTGTGCATTCCTTAGACGTCTTGCATTTTCCCTTGTTCAATTTGTTGAAGCAAGCATGACGGGAAAAAGGTGAAAACCTTTTCTTGCCCGATCATGCAATATTGCAATCACATGTCCAGTATTGAACTCTGCCCGTGTCTGGCACCCATTTCTGCCTTTTAGATTATTATTTTACTACTTCTGCTTCTCGATAGTACATCTACAGTACCTTGGCATGTGTTAATGATCTATGAAGGTTAACTTGAGCCACATGTTTTGAGCGTTTTTCACATTCGGAACCGCCGTCACAAGATGGTCATGCAATATGGTTTGAAGATGATTAGGGCGTTGAATGGGCCTCTTGAGTACCGAAGTACAGAGTTCATTGGGAGTTATTAGAATTTAAAATAGCTAGTTTCTTTGTTTGTTGGGTTTATTTCCTTGGAGATGTATTCTGTATATTAGAGGCAAGTTACCTAGAGATAGACTTTGGATTTGATTGAATTGATAGAGATTTGAATTGTATTGGGTTGTAGGGATAAGAGCTCACGACTTAGAGGCAAGTCGAGTCATGCCTATAAAATACTATGTGCTTGAACTTGTGGGCTCAAGAAAAAGGAATTAAGTATCTCCCATTAAAGTCATCTTCCAAGTCTATCTCCCTTTTACAATGCCTATTCCCCTTCAATCCATTCTGTATTGCCATCTTCTGCATGGTAGTTGCCTTGATGTGTACCAATGTTCGTAACACCACAGCATCTGCGAGCTAGTTTAATCTATATAATTTAATATTATTCGAGTAAATTTAGCAAAACTCCATGCCTAATCACAAAACAACAGATTTAAACCATTTTGCAGAACCACATATTTAGGGATCATTTAAATCACAAAATTATGGGTTTTAGAACGGGTCCACACATCATACTCACAGAATCATGGACCAGTCCCATGCTGGAAATTCTTGCGTTTGATCGGTGGTCAAGTGATTTGACGTCTTGCGTGGAGTCCAGGATTTGTAATTGTGACCTGTGGGCTCCGGTGGTCTGAGTGGGGATATGGATGCACCGTACAACCTTTTAATTTCATGATACCAATGATCCTTAAATATGTAGTTCTGTGAAATTGGTCAGTCAATTTGTAGTTCTGCACTAGTTTGTATATTTGTCTTTGGTTTTGTGAAACTTTTATTCCGTATATTTATTAGTTGGAGGCAAGGCAATACATTAGTCTGAGAAAGAGAACAATTTTATAAATTATCTCATTAGTTGAGGATGTGAAGAAAATTGAAATCATCACATTAGGAGGATCAAAAGGTTTATACTAGATGGCACACTAGATCGGTACATTGGAATTATAATGGTTGTGCTTCTCCTTTGAACTACCTTTTCGATAAAAAACGCAGTCTTAAAAAGGATATGGCATTCGTGAACTTGGTTTCTCAATAACATGCCATATATGCCATCTTAGAAACGTAATCATTAAGAGGAAACCTTTTATAAATTGCATAGGAAACAAACCATGACCATAAAGGAAATAGTTCGCTGCTCAAGGACTCCTTGATTAGTTTCATTAATAATTAACTCACAGTTATTGCTGCTGCTTACATGTTTTGACATGAGTTGCATCTTTGACTCTTCCTGTATGTAAGGTCTGTTATAATCATTTTTATAGCATGTTGGTGTTTTTTTCAGGTTGATTTTGATCCAGTAAGATGGCTTGACCGAGCATTGATTAGTTTATGTTCGAAATTTGGAGACTATCAGAAGGAAGCACCTTCATCTTTCAGTTTGTCCCCACGTCTATCAATTTTTCCACAGTTTATATTTAATTTGAGACGCTCTCAGTTTATTCAGGTAAAGCATTATTTTGTCCTTATTCAGTGAGTCATGCTGATCAATAGATCAAACGAATTAAATTTCTCTTTGCTCCTAATTAACTACTACATGCAGGTTTTCAACAATAGTCCAGATGAAACTGCATATTTCAGGATGATGTTAAACAGAGAGAATGTGGCGAATGCAGTTGTGATGATCCAGCCTTCACTTTTATCATATTCATTTCAGTCAGGTCCCGAGCCTGTTCTATTGGATGTAAGCGCAATTGCTGGTGACAGGATACTTTTGTTGGATTCTTATTTTACCGTTGTCATATTCCATGGGATAACGATCGCACAGTGGCGAAAGGCTGGTTACCAACATCAAGAAGGCCATGAGGTAATGTTTTGTCAGCCAAAAACCATGATAACACTAAATATATTTTTTCGACTACATGTTGGCTTTCTTGTAAGTTTATGGAGAACTTATCTGTATTTGATTAAAATTCTAGCACCATGTCGTATTAAAAGAATTCTAGAAAATATCAATGCTCTATATTTTACATTTTCCTCTCTTCTCTTTTGGGTTCTCGCATGTTGTTGTTGTCGAAAAACCATGTATAACCTTGTATGATGTTCAGGTGTTTGCCCAGTTGTTGCAAGCCCCACAGGAGGAAGCTGATTCAATAATCAAGGAGCGCTTTCCTGTGCCTCGTTTGGTTGTGTGTGATCAATATGGTTCTCAGGTTAGTATTTTCTATTTAATCTGTCAATACGCTCACTCTTAGGAGTATGCATCCGATGCCTGTGTACTTGGTAGTGGGGACCAGTTCCTGGACCTGCAGTGACAGTACCAACTGCAGGGGATCCCGATAAGATATAAATTTGAACAAATGCAACAATCTTGAACTTGAAGGTCAAAATTTGTGCTGAGAATTGCAATCGAGTCACCAGTGATCAGTTATTAGTTTTGGAGTAAACTAAAAAAAACTATCAGCACTTCCATATAATTTGTTTTTTAATGCTTTATTTTATGGAAATTGCAGGCTCGATTCTTGTTGGCAAAGCTGAACCCATCCGTGACATATGACTCCGACAATCCTCCGCCTCCTGGGGGGGATATGATATTCACAGATGATGCGAGCTTCCAGGTCTTCATGGAGCATCTCCAGCGGTTGGCAGTTCAGTAGACCATGGACGTGCAGTAATTTTGCACCAATGGCCTCTTCTCTCATGTACAGCAAAGAAATATTTTTCGTGTGTGTGTGTGTATCACTGTTTTACCGTTTGCCACATACTGTGGGCCGACATACCGCTTTTAGCTCCGCATCTGTACATTGCCATGGACTGTAAGGTTTATGTCGTATAGCCCAAGATGGAACATTCATAAATTGTGTTGTTAGCTCAACATATGGTTGATCATTGCTTACACCAAAGGGGATTGTCATCGTCTGGGTGTTCAAGCTTACTGGTGAAGAGGATTTTTTAAGTCTCATGTGTTGCTAGCGATGGCGTGGTTGCTGCGTCTACTAGATTTATTGATATCAGGTGTTTGCTCCAAAAAATGTGTGACAATTGATGTTTATGGTGGTGGTTAATTGGTTGATGGAAGCAAGCGTAATTGTTTTTTTGTTTTGTTTTTTTCTTCATTGGTCAATACTTGAATGTCGTTCTTCTGGACACGCATTGGGCATGTGGTTTTCTTAAAAATTCTTTTTGCATTTATCTCTGCGTTTTCCTCTTTTCATTTGAATTTGTTCAAACTGCCAAATTTAAATTAACAGATAGACAAGGTTCAAGTTAAACATAAACACGTGTAAAGATCCAAATGTGGCATAAAAATGTAACATGACCTGCTGCACGCTACCGAACTTTACATACTCTGATGCTGTTGGCCACAAACACTTCCTGGGAGCAATTCAAAATGCTAGATTATGAATCATTCAAGAAATTCAGAATGCACACTTCCTAGGAGCGCAATACAAAATGCTAGAACCCATTCGTAGACATGAATCGTTCTTAGCAGAAAAATCAAAAAAATACAGGAAGCGTGATTTGAAACTTTCTCGTTCTTCATATTCTTTCCCTTCCAGTATAGAGGATGGTGGGTGGAACATATGGCAAGTGCTTAAATTACATAAATGCATCATTTTCAGTTTGCAACATCTTTGTCCTACCTCCTCTGAACTCATCCCACTAGCATGAGAAAGGAAAATGCATACTTAATCAGTCAAATAATTTGGACTGTCGATGCATCTCAGTGGAAAATAGCATCTGTGACTACAATTCTCTGCCCTTCCCACCTGTGCCATGAAACAAATTTCTATGCCAATCAACTTAGAATGGTATTCTCCTGTAGTATGGAAACCATTATACCTCACCGATCACCGATCGTTGTCCAGTACCCGTGCCATACTCCCACCACTTTGGTTTTTGTTCGGCAGAGGTCTGAACATCACATCCTAATATCATAGAAACTAGGTAGTACATTATTTTCTGGAGCATTGTTTTCAGTCTCTTCTGCAGCTCTAATGTAAAATCACATTTCAATAATCCAACGGGTCATCACATCTTAATTGGGCGGCCTTCCCCATTGTACAGTTAACAAGGTGAAAATTATCAGAAAACAAAACATTTGTCCTCAGTTTATCACGAGCCTATGATAAAGCCTAATTTCGATATCCAAAGAATTATGTGATATTGGGGAGAGAACATGTGCAAATAGCTGATTACAAACAGTCTAATCTAAAACTTGCATCTAGCTTGCTACCTCATGATGGCTCTTCTTTCTCTACTGGTACAAACTAAGCTGTGCCCAGCCGTCTTCTTGAGTTCCATCTCCTTCATCGTCGTCCTCGTCCTTTCTGCATCTTCCAGCATTCCAGCCTCGAAGTACATGTTCGCCATCAGAACGTAGAACATGACATCATTAGAGCCCGACTGGAAGAGATCCTTGGCAACAAATTCAGCTAGCTCCAGGTTGCCATGAAGCCTGCAACCGCCTAGGAACGCGCCCCAGATGCACTTGTCTGGCTGCATCAACATCCCCCTGATGATTTCATACGCTTCGACAAGTCTGCCGGCACGCCCTAGCATGTCAACCATGCAGGCATAGTTCTCAAGTGTTGGTGATATATGGTAGTCCCTGATAATGCTGTTGAAAATCGCCAGCCCTTCGTCAACGAGGCCAGAGTAGCCACACGCCACTAGAACCGCAGTGAGCGTGAAGGAATTAGGCTTTACCCCTTGATCTTTCATTGCGGAGAAGAGATTGAGAGCCTCTTCAGGCTCACCATGGTTGGCATATGCACTGATCATGGCGCTCCATGACACAACACCAGGCTCGCGCAAACCTTCAAAAGCCTGCCTTGCGCAAGCAATCTCACCACATTTTGCGTACATATCCACAAGAACATTGCCGATCCTCGCATCAGTGTCGAGCCCATGACTCCTGGCGAGCTCGTGCACCCACTTCCCTGTCTCAAGGGCTCCCTGGCGTGTGCAAGCAGAAAGCACACTGACCAGAGTGACAGCGTCAAACCCCACCTTCTCACTAAGCATCCTGTGGAAGAACTTGATCGCCCGAACCCCATCACCATTCTGCTCGAACATGGCAACCATCGTGTTCCAGGACACCACGGTGCGCGCAGCCATTCCATCAAACAACTCTTTTGCCGATGCGATGCTCCCGCACTTCCCATACATTGCGATGAGCGCATTCACCAGCGGCAGATTTGCATCGAACCCCAGCTTGACCACGAACCCATGAACCATCTCCCTGGCAGCGAGACATTCTTGCCCCTGCAGGCATGGCAGGAAACTAATCAAAGTGATCTCATTCGGGAGCACGCCCTGGGAAACCATCGCGCCGAACACCGCGACTGCCTGGCCAAACAAGCAGTTCTGCGCGTAGCCCGCGACCACGGCCGTCCACGAGACGACCGTGCGGGCACCGGCGGCGGCTGCCAAGAACACCTGCTCCGCGTCCGCCACCTCCCCCTCCTGGCAGTACATGGCGATGAGCGCGCTGTGCACGAAGCCGTCCCCGGCGAGCGCGAACCTCACCGCGTCCCCGTGCGCGGCCCGCCCGAGCCGCGGGGCGCGCGCCGCCGCGCACGCCGGGAGCACGATCGGGTAGGTGTAGCAGTCCGGCGCGACGCCCGCGGCGCGCATCCGCTTGTAGAGCTGGAGCGCGTCCGCTGCGGGGGAGTTGGCCGGGACGGAGTGGGAGTGGGAGTGGGCGTGGGCGCGGAGGAGGGTGTTCCACATGTAGGCATCGCGGTGCGGCGCGGCGTCGAACACCCTGCGGGCGTACGCGAGGGAGCGCGGGGCGGCCGCGGCGAGGAGCCTGGTGGCGAAGGCTGGGTTGGCGGCGACGCCGAGGAGGACGGCGCGGGCGTGGATCGGGAGGAGGGCGCGGAGGGAGGAGGAGACGCCGGCGGCTGAGAGGAGGCCGATGTAGTGGCGGACGAGGGCGGCGGGGGCGGTGGGCGGTTGCGGGAGGGGAGTAGGTGGCATCTGTTGGACCTCAGGCCGATGGTGACTGAGTTGGGTTTCACCACGCAGAAATAACTAAGCATAAGCTACGGCTTCTTGTACACAAAAATTTACATGTCGAAATTTGTTTGGTTTGCTTGAGATATTTGAATTTTTTGAATGTGTGTTATTACCAACAATTGTATCCAAATTTGATGCCATTATGAAATGCCCTCACCTACATGGCTACATTGCCAAGCAAACTGGCAAATTACAGAGATTATGAAGATAAAAGGATGTTATGCAAAAACAACGTTTGCAACATTTAGTCATGTATTGCGGCGCCATTTAGACACATTAATCCCTCAGCAAAAAACTCTTCTCTGGACTTCTCATGGAAGTACTGCTAGAGACTCTGGATAGATTCAGCTAACGATGGCAAAAACGAGTCGGGGGACAATTTGAAAGTTTCCGATTCCTCTACTTCATATTAATGTTGGACTTGATCTGCTCAACCAGATGGGGCAGGACCCTGATGCTGTCGTCGATGGATCTGTTCACGCACGACTCCAGCTCATTGGTTGCATCTGTCTTCATCTTCTGGAGCTTTGCTGCTTCAAACTTGTCTTGGCAGACCATCAACGAGCGATTCAACCTTTCCTGGAACAAGGAAGAATACATCCCTCTCAGGTTAGACATACATACGCACCAGGGTGTAAATGATACAATAATTTTGCGCTGGCCGATATATGCTGCCTGTTATCTAACTGCTGGTTTATTCAGGTAAATCATTTACAAAATTATTAAGAAAGCTAGATGAAGTGTAGAAAATGAATGCCCTTAAATAGCAATGCACAAACAGAGCTCTGATGAAAAACCTAACCTAATGCAATTAAGCATTATATGTTTATCATGCTCAGTTGTTTGTGAATAAATGACCACCGTTCCCCTGTTAAATGCTTTCTTTTCCTCTGGCTGCTAAGATGTTTCAGTTCGCCAGGTTGTCTCTTGCCTGCTCATGGATTCAGCAGGCAGTTTAAAAGGTTGACCTATTTGGTAATCTCTGGATCTATGCTTATTTTCGACTCCCCTTCCTATGGACTTCTTCAAACAAGAATCTCACAGGGACACCGTTTTGATCCAGATGCCTGAGGCAGGTTTGCATCAAAAAGACTGACTACACTACTAGATGTCTTGTGACAAATAGGCAGCCGTGTAAAGTTTAGGAATGGGGCAGATTATGTAATGAACAAAATTGAGTTGGTCACTGTAGCTGCTCACATTCTATGTTAGAAATCAGAACTAAAATAACTCAGGGAGGAAGCCAGATGATAGATAATGGAGGGACAAACGTTATTAGAGTTCTAACTATTGCATATTTGTATGAGTAAGCTCTAGATTCTATTTTAACGACAGAGCCAACTGCCCGAAGAAATATATATAGGATCTGTCATCTGACCTACCTATCTGGTGCAAAGAGATTTTTCCCAAGTATTTGTTGACATATCACGCAAACAATTATCCAAATCACTGGCTCATTGCTTATATTCAAATCATGGACGGAACATATCACGTTAAAAAAAGCATGGAACATATGTATGCTATTTACTCACTGACTAAAACAGATAATCATACACATATACGGTACGAATGCAGGTCGGCATGCACATATTTTTTAAGTATTTGTGAAAGCCAGTGGCAACTACTGAATTCAAATGTCTCTAGTTAAATAGAACTTGGTGAATATGGCATGTTCATTCAGATAGAGCATAAGTCATAGGCATAATTCAATAGAAATTGAGAAGGCAGCGCAAATAGCTGCAGTATGATTTCCACAAAGAACTACAAAGTAAGATGATACAGCAACAGAACTAGAACTTGATTGCAAGAAATGATACAGTGGCTAAACTCAATACAAACAAAGCTGGTCTTAAGTTACTATTTTTTTATAGAAACTAGTATAAGATGTATGAAAAAAATAATGATAGGTGGATGAAACCGGAAGTACCTGGAACTTGGCCATCTCAGTCTCAACAACATTGTTGGCAGAAAGAGCGGGCACACCACAGTTCTCTACACAGCTGGTGATCCCCTCTTGACTGTGTCGCCTATCAAAGCAGTCATATGCACACTTGAAGTAGGCTTTCTGAAAATCGTCAGAGAAAAATAAATCCAAACAGGCGTCAGCATTGGTGTTTCTAACCCCCTGCTACGAATATATCAAGCATATCAGCATGTTTCATGTAGAAACATCTTTCCCCTTCCCAATATGATGAGACTGGCCGATCACCTTCAACAATTAGTGTACCATGCATCTTTCCCCTTCCAAATAATGTCCCAACAACAGAGCAATGCTAATAAAATTACAGAATTAGGACAAACATTACAAAATTATCACCGAGAACCAATATATATCAACAAATAGTATACTTGCTCCACTACTGGGCTTACTGAAATTCGTACATATATCTAGCAGCTACAATCCCCCAAAGTTCAGGTCTTCCATCTCAAATCTGTACCCTGAGTTAAAAAGAACCCCAATCATACCCCATGAACTACATTAGAACAACCCAAGTATCCAATAATCATGTCCCTGGAACAGCTAGAACAACTAGCATCAGACTGCGGCGCAACTGGACACCAACAAATTTCATGACTGCCGCAAGATTAGCATCCTCCGTCCTGAGATTACCCATCCCACGAGAAGAAGAATAACCAAACCCCTAAAATCTCGCGGAACAAATCGACGAATCCCCCCAACCAACCCGAGATTCCGTGAACAAGGCATCGGGATCCCCCGCTCCTCGGCCCTGAAACCGCATCCTAGAGCAAACCCCGAATTTGGAGTCTAAGGCGGCGGGGCGGGCTCACCTGCAGAGTGAAGTTGACATGGTCCTGCACGCCCTCGAGGTGCTTCTGGGCGGCGACGTTCACCTCCTCCAGCTTCTTCCGGATCCGGTCCGCCACGATCCTCTCCTCCATGGAGCTCACGTGGTCCATCGAGCTTCACGATTTGGTTCCGGCTTGGCTTGAGGAAGGGGGCGAAGGGTGCGGTCGGTCGGCTATTTCTCGGCTGTGTTTTTCTTGGTGGGGAGGCCAGAACTAGAAGCGAGTCGGAAGGCGACGGAAGGTAGGGGAAGGTTAAGGGTTTAATGAGACGCGCTAGGGTTCTACGGCGGCCGCGGATTATTATGATGTCAACAGTTCGGAAATACTACGACATACTGCTTACTAGTACTACTAACCTTTTTTCACAAGAAAAACAGGGAAGACATCGCCTGTTTTTGGAATTAAAAAAAAACTTTTTTTAAAGAAAAAGACATCCACTGCAATTTTGCAAGATAATGCACACAATCAAATTTGAACCTTATTGTTGGATTTATTTTGAGAAAGCATGTTAAGTATCGAAATGTAAACATGCTTCGAGTTGGTTATTTCTTGCAACCCTACACAAGAAAATATAGGCAGTTAGGGCATCTCCAACGCCGACCTGCAAACCTTCCGCATGCGTCCGGACCACGCTGTCCGGACAGCGAAAGCCATCTAACGCGGATCTGTATCGGTCAGCGGGTCGGTCCGGATGTGAAAGTGCAACTAATCCTCGGGTGGTTTTGGTAATTCGTAACAACATACATCTCATTAAACTAATATCCATTCAAGTAAATATTTCAGGATGTTCAATGTATGGCATGGCATGACATAGTGATGTGGACCCCTCAAAATGTTAAGGACAAGGATTGGCAAAAGTTCAAGACTCTACATTTTTGTTTAAGTGATCCAAGATCACATTGAGTCCATAGGAAAGTCAATACTATTAAAAGGGAATGAGATATTGCTTAATAGTCTACTTGCTCAAAGTGCTTAGTGATATTGCTCCAAAACCATCAGTCACTTTCTCTATCCACATATGTCCAAAACCTAAACTCCAATTCGGCCCCACCGATATTTCCTATCCGGAGCCACCAAGTTCATCTTGACATAGCCACTACGAAAACCCTAACGATTCGGTCACACCGATACGGATCTCGGTCCCACCGAGATGGCCTTGCCAGCGCTCTGTGACTTGTTGCATTCACTTCGGTCTCACCGAGTTGTTGCATCGGTCCCACCGAGTTGGCTTGACTAATTCTCTGTTGCTCATTGCATTCACTTCGGTCCCACCGAGATGATGCAATCGGTGCCACCGAGATGAAGTTTGCCCTAAGCCCTAGCACATCGGTCCCACCGAGTTGTTCCAGTCGGTTCCATCGAGATTCCCAACATTCATATTTTTGTACAGATCGGTGCCACCGAGATGGGTCAAAAGTGTGTAACGGTTGGATTTTATGTGGAGGCTATATGGCCCAGTTCTTTTGGGCGATTCTCCCAGAATCTTGAGAATCGACCCTCCACCTAGCTTCTCCCAGAATCTTGTATACATATCTTTTTTACAATCCTAGCTGTTCACATCCTAACTAGCTAGGATTGTAAAAAAAATATAGGTTCAAGATTCTGGAAGAAGCTGGGTGGAGGGTCGATTCTCAAGATTATGGGAGAATCGACCAAAAGAACTAGGCCTATATACCCCTCCACCCCCTTCTTCTCATAAGAGAGAGCCATCAGAACGTGCCTACACTTACACCATTCATTTTCTGAGAGAGAACCACCTACTCATGTGTTGAGATCAAGAGATTCCATTCCTACCATTTGAATCTTGATTTCTAGCCTTCCCAAGTTGCTTTCCACTCAAATCCTACTTCCACCATAGCCAAATCTGTGAGAGAGAGTTGAGTGTTGGGAAGACTATCATTTGAAGCACAAGAGCAAGGAGTTCATCATCAACACACCGTCTATTACTTTTTGGAGAGTGGTGTTTTCTAGATTGGTTAGGTGTCGCTTGGGAGCCTCCGTCGTGATGTGGAGTTGAACCAAGAAGTTTGTAAGGGCAAGGAGATCGCCTACTTCGTGAAGATCTACCCGAGTGAGGCAAGTCCTTCGTGGGTGATGGCCGTGGTGGGATGGACAAGGTTGCTCCTTCGTGGACCCTTCATGGGTGGAGCCCTCCATGGACTCGCGCAGCCGTTACCCTTCGTGGGTTGAAGTCTCCATCAACGTGGATGTACGATAGCACCACCTATCTGAACCACGCCAAAAATCTTCGTGTCTACATTGCGTTTGGCTTCTCCAAACCCCTCCATTTACCTTCATATGCAATGATTTACATTCCGCTGCTATACTCTTAGAATTGCATGTGTAGCTTAATTGCTTGGCTAGTCATAATTGTTAAAATCTGCCCACAACTAAAATTGGGAAAAGGAAAGATTTTTATTTGGTCAAGTAGTCTAATCACCCCCTCTAGACATACTTTCGATCCTACAAGTAGTATCAAAGTTTTGGTCTCCATTAGCCTTAATTTCCATAGCTTTGGTGATCATAGCCTTGGTTTCACAACCTAGGAGAGTATGGCGTCTAGCGAGGGTAACTATCATCGTAGAGGTCCTTATTTTGATGGTACAAATTTTGCTAGTTGGAAGCATAAGATGGAAATGCATATTCTTGGTCATAACCCCGTCGTTTGGGTTGTTGTGCTTATTGGCTTGTAAGGTGAATTCTTTGAGGATGTTAGAGAACCAGATCGTGAAGCGACCGCGGAAAAATTGAAGATGTTGCAATACAATGCTCAAGCTTGTGATATTCACTTCAATGGATTGTGCACCGAACAATTCAACAAAATCAGCCGCCTTGAGAATGCAAAGGATATTTGGGATACTT
Organism: Thinopyrum elongatum; assembly: GCA_011799875.1. Classification (NCBI taxonomy): domain Eukaryota; kingdom Viridiplantae; phylum Streptophyta; class Magnoliopsida; order Poales; family Poaceae; genus Thinopyrum; species Thinopyrum elongatum. The sequence continues at coordinate 77,887,413 of CM022300.1, read as the reverse complement.
TGGTTGATATGCACGAAGGTACCGAGTCCGTCAAGGAATCCAAGTTGGATGTGCTTCAAAGTCAACTTGACAAGTTCAAGATGAAGGATGGTGAAGGAGTCGCCGAAATGCACTCTAGGCTTGCCCTCATCACAAATGAGATTGTCGGCTTAGGAAGTGAAGAGATGACCGACAAATTCATCATCAAGAAAATCCTTAGAGCCTTGGATGGAAAATACGATACCGTGTGCACACCGATCCAAATGATGCCCAATTACAAAGATCTCAAGCCCACGGAAGTCATTGGTAGAATTGTTGCGCATGAGATGTCACTCAAAGATAAGGAAGAGCTCCACAACAAGTCAAGTGGTGCATACAAAGCTTTAAGTGATGCTCCTACAACATCAAGTGACAAGCTAGTCTCCAATGAAGAATTGAGCTTAATGGTGAAAAACTTCAACAAGTTCTACAAGAGTAGAAGCAAAGAGAGAAGCTCCAAGTCAAGGTCCTACAATGACAAAAGATCTTCTAGTCGTGATCGTAATTGCTACAATTATGGAAGATCCGGACACTACTCCAATGAGTGTACGGCTCCCTACAAGAAAAGGGAAGACTCACTGGTACGCGTCGGTGCTATACAAACGGTTTTTAACCCCTTTCCGCGACGGCATTTGGAACTATCGCCAAGTGAGTGTGGGTGATAGGGGGGTCCTTCCCACATGACCCAGAAACCATCGAGGATAGGCCCTCCTGGCACACAGGCAGGGGCAAAATGAGCTCGTGTGCGATCGGGCAAGGCATCGAAACCCAATCGTTTCCGTTCGTATGTACATCCCACACGGTGAATCCCAGAAAAACATTTCCGTTCGTATGTATATCACACACAGTCAATCCAAGGAGTACGTTTCCGTTCTTATGTACATCCCACACAGTCAATCCAGGGAAAACGTTTCCGTTCGTGTGTACATCCCACACAGTCAATCCAGGGAAAACGTTTTCGTTCGTATGTACATCACATACAGTCAATCCAGGGAAAACATTTCCGTTCGTATGTACATCCCACACAGGTTTATGTATAGGCTCGTGTGTGATAGGTGTAACTATCACACATGCTTTGCCTTGGTTAACCGTTTGCTTTTATCAACTACATCACACACGATTTGATGAACAAAACCGTGTGGCATTGGGCTATCCATCACAAGCGCTTTTACTGCTAGAACCGTTTGCAAAGTTCCATGACACATTTAGCAGGTTTATTAGTTTACAATTAATAATTCCAGTATTACGCAAATTCACATTTCATATCGAACAGCTGTTTGTCAATTTCATATCAGGCACATAAATATATTTTAACATCACAGTACGATAGCTACATGAAAACAGCACAGTACAACATATAGCTAGTTCAACTTCATAAGAACAATATTAGAACAATATATTCATTTCCCTAATCGAGATCATCCAGGCTCGTCTTATCCACCTCTGCTTTCAGTTCAGTAAGAACCTGTTTTGCACTGGCCAACTGGGAAAGTGCCTCCTCCTTCGCCAACACCATCTTAGCAAAGTCTGATTAAAAAAATCTGAGCTCATTCTCCACCTTCCTCTTTTTATCCCGCATCTTCAAATATTATTCAGCGTTGACAACACTTTCTCTAAGCCTACCTCTGTTCTCTTCCTCATACATACTCTAGAGCTTTGCTAGGCACATCTTCAAAGACTGTGGCCACTCTTGATTAACCCACTCCAAGTAAGAACACTTCTGTTCATCCTATAATATTTAAAACTAGATCAGTAACAATTGTAGGGGAAATGGGTTTATAGCAACATAGAAAATCACCAATACTTATTTTGAAAAACTGAAGAAACAGGTTAATTATGACATATCTTCTCAAAAAGATCAATGTGCAAATGAATTAATTGCTACTGAGACAACAACCAAATTCTAAAACATCAGAAGCTATAATTAACTACAACAACGCTACAAGTTCTTACTCATGTACTATAAATAACAAATTGAACATTTTATGAGGAAGGTAAATATAACCGCAATAGCATAGCGACAGTGTTTGGATGACAGCAAATTGATACTAACAGGTGTGTACATGCACAAATTTAGTAACATAGAACTAATAGCACTAAGGCCGTCCACTATGTATGCCAAAACCGGTGTAAAGACAACTGTTGCTACATCTCACACCGGTGCCCTGCACTGGCGAGCCGATGCAGCGGAAAAAAATCAGGGACCCGGACTCCGGAGCACCTAGTTGCTCCGATGCCCAGTTCCTTCGTGCCATAAAGATTTAGTATTTTACTGCTTGGCTGCTCGGATGTGTGGACCAAAGTTGGCTGCACAAACTGCTGAAGTGGTGCCAAATAATTTTCTAATGGCACCGCTGATGAGATGGCAACATTTTTAGATACTAGGGACAAACTGTGACACTGGCTTAGGATGCGTTTGGTTGAAGGTGTGGTATGAATGAGTTGGGACCGTGACAGTGTCTGAATCACATCTAACAAATGATTTGTAACAACGAAAGAGGGTCTAACCTTCTCTGCACATGCCAGAAACTTCCTCCCACTGTCCACAGATTCAAACACAACTAGCTTCATGCATGGAGATTGATGGTGACAACGAGCAGACAGATCTTCAGCCACCCCGCTCCATTTGTTGCAACTGATGGTCCTAGGGAGCTACAAGAGGAAGAAATGACTCAAATCGACCGCCGGGTAAAAATCCTTCATTCCAAGTCATAGCCCGAGAGAGAGAAGAGAGGCATACCCGGGTGGTGAAGGAGTCGTCATCGTCAGAGGAACCGCAGGAGAGGTCATTGAAGAAGACCATGGCGACCCCAGCGGTAGGATGCGAGACAGTGAGAGCGAGGAAGCAAGCGAGGAAGCGGCTATAGCTTAGGAAGGAAGGAAGGAAGGAGGAAACTGGGGAAATGTGACTTGTGGTCGGGGAGAAAAGGGGGTGGGGAAGGGGGGCAGATATTTCGGCGGTAGGCCAAAAATTTCGAAATGTGGAGGGAAACTTTGCGCGCGGTGCCGTCGGACACCATTCACTTTGAACGATTGTGTGCATCGCAAACGATTCTTCTGCTTTACACGCATGGGATGAGTTTGATAATTCAAATTTTGGTGGAAATTTCCCCGGGTACGTCATTGCATAATTTAACATCGCTTGCTAATTTGGGCACACAAAAGAGCGTACAGCACACAGACCACACTTACTGAATCGAGCAATTTTAGTAATTAAACAGAGCCAGTTGACCTAAACATTGATCTAACAAAAGACCAGCATTAAAAACAAAACCTAAGTACGCATAATTTTAACAAATCCGCCGCCGCGCCGGCCTATGCATCGCTGGTGTGAGATGAGACGTCGATGACTTGTCCTGGCGACATGCCGCCGTTGGTGGACTCCGCGCCCCCCCTGCTGAAGTCGACCGCATCCTCGTCCTCGACGCCGCCCTCAAGGTTGTAGTACTCGTAGTAGTGGCTACGCCAGAGCTCGCGTTGGTACTCCACCGCCGATTCCTCGACGGACAGACTCTTCTCTACCTCGACCTCGGCCACGCACAACTCCTCCTCCCGGCGCTCCTCGATCTCCGCCGCCTCCTGCATCTCCAGCTCCCGCTCGGCGATCTCATGAGGAAGCAGGTGCTCCATGGCCACCGCCGCCTTTTTGGACGTGGGTTGCATGCTGGATTCCGAGGTGGCCTGGAATATCTTGGCGTGTGCGTCCTCGATCTTGGCGTGCATGGCCTCGACCCGGGCCAGGGCAACATCGGTGGCACGGACGGCAGCTCGAGCGCTCTCGGCGTTTGCAGCCGCCGTCGCAGCAGCAGCTGCTGCCGTCTCGGCTGCTGCAGCTGCCCTGTCGGCTACCGCGGACGCCCTCTCGGCGGATGCGGCTGCGCTCAATGCGGATGCGGCGGCACTCTCGGCGTAGGCGGCCGCGCTCTCGGTGCCGGCGGCCGCGCTCGGGGAGGACGCGGCCATCGTACGGGCCTTCACGAAGCGTTTCCACGGCGTCATCTTTGCAAGAAGGGGGTGCGGGAATGGGGATCGGGATTCGTGGATTCGGGGGTTGCCGGCACTGGACCAGACGAGTCGGCGAAGCTTAAGGAGGAAGACTTAAATAGACCCAGAAATTTTCATCGCAAACGGTTCCTACAAAAAAACTGTGTGTGATGTTGTGGATATTTTTTATTAGCTGTGAAAGACGAATTTGAAGTAAAGTGGCAACGGATGGTGCTTTAAATGTACGAGAAAATTTGTAGTACTAATAGAACTGTCATGTCAAATTTTGAAAAATTTCAGGGGTCATTTGACCTTTTAAGACATTTAAGTGATTTTCTAGCCATTTAATGACCGTAATTCAAATTTGAACTACATGTACATGCAACAGCTAACCATAACGGTTTGAAAAGTCATATTTTGTGTACTTGTGTGCGATTTAATTCCATGTGCAGTAAATTGGAAGGAATTTTCAAACATATTGGTCTAACGGCTATGACAGAATTAAGCATGGAGTGCCATGGCATTTAAATTCCAAAAAATTTAAAAAAGATCAGAAACACATGAAACCTTGCTTGATGTAATGTCATGCCACCAAGATGATGTAGTAAAAAATTTGGCATGTTTGACGAAAGTTTGGACACACACCCCTCACAAACCGAAGCAACTCATTAGAAGGCTCGTGGTTCCGAGAGGGAACAATGCATGTTTGATGACGAACGGGAGATAGCTTCCCCTTACGGCCTTCAAATTTTTTCTACATTTAACGTGTACTAATACAACTGTCATGTGAAAATTTGGAAAATTTTAGGGGTCATTTGACCTTTTAAAGACATTTAAGTGATTTTCTAGCCATTTAATGACCGTAATTCAAATTTGAACTACATGTACATGCAACAGCTAACCATAACGGTTTGAAAAATCATATTTGTGTACTTATGTGCGAGTTAATTCCATGTGCAGTAAATTAAAAGGAATTTTCAAACATATTGGTCTCACGGCATGGACACATGCATGGAGTGCCATGGCATTTTAATTCCAAAAAATTAAAAAATGATCAGAAAAACATGAAACCTTGCTTGATGTAATGTCATGCCACCAAGATGATGTGGTAAAAAAATTGGCCTGTTTGACGAAAGTTTGGACACACACCCCTCACAAACCGGAGCAACTCACTAGAAGGCTCGTGGTTCCGAGAGGGAACAATGCATGTTTGATGACGAACGGGAGATAGCTTCCTCTTACGGCCTTCAAATTTTTTTCTACGTTTAACGTGCACTAATACAACTGTCATGTGAAAATTTGGAAAATTTCAGGGGTCATTTGACCTTTTAAAGACATTTAAGTGATTTTCTAGCCATTTAATGACCGTAATTCAAATTTAAACTACATCTACATGCAATGGCGAACCATAACGGTTTGAAAAATCATATTTGTGTACTTGTGTGCGAGTTAATTCCATGTGCAGTAAATTAGAAGGAATTTTCAAACATATTGGTCTCACGGCATGAACACATGCATGGAGTGCCATGGCATTTTAATTCCAAAAAATTAAAAAATGATCAGAAAAACATGAAACCTTGCTTGATGTAATGTCATGCCACCAAGATGATGTGGTAAAAAAATTGGCCTGTTTGACGGAAGTTTGGACACACACCCCTCACAAACCAGAGCAACTCACTAGAAGGCTCGTGGTTCCGAGAGGGAACAATGCATGTTTGACGATGAACGGGAGATAGATTCCTCTTACGGCCTTCAATTTTTTTTCTATGTTTAACGTGCACTAATACAACTGTCATGTGAAAATTTGGAAAATTTCAGGGGTCATTTGACCTTTTAAAGACATTTAAGTGATTTTCTAGCCATTTAATGACCGTAATTCAAATTTGAACTACATCTACATGCAACGGCTAACCATAACGGTTTGAAAAATCATATTTGTGTATTTGTGTGCGATTTAATTCCATGTGCAGTAAATTGGAAGGAATTTTCAAACATATTGGTCTCACGGCATGGACACATGCATGGAGTGCCATGGCATTTTAATTCCAAAAAAATAAAAAATAATCAGAAAAACATGAAACCTTGCTTGATGTAATGTCATGCCACCAAGATGATGTGGTAAAAAAATTGGCCTGTTTGACGAAAGTTTGGACACACACCCCTCACAAACCGGAGCAACTCACTAGAAGGCTCGTGGTTCCGAGAGGGAACAATGCATGTTTGATGACGAACGGAAGATAGCTTCCCCTTCAATTTTTTTTCTATGTTTAACGTGCACTAATACAACTCTCATGTGAAAATTTGGAAAATTTCAGGGGTCATTTGACCTTTTAAAGACATTTAAGTGATTTTCTAGCCATTTAATGACCGTAATTCAAATTTAAACTACATCTACATGCAATGGCGAACCATAACGGTTTGAAAAATCATATTTGTGTACTTGTGTGCGAGTTAATTCCATGTGCAGTAAATTAGAAGGAATTTTCAAACATATTGGTCTCACGGCATGAACACATGCATGGAGTGCCATGGCATTTTAATTCCAAAAAATTAAAAAATGATCAGAAAAACATGAAACCTTGCTTGATGTAATGTCATGCCACCAAGATGATGTGGTAAAAAAATTGGCCTGTTTGACGAAAGTTTGGACACACACCCCTCACAAACCGGAGCAACTCACTAGAAGGCTCGTGGTTCCGAGAGGGAACAATGCATGTTTGATGACGAACGGGAGATAGCTTCCCCTTCAAAAAAATTTCTACGTTTAACGTGTACTAATACAACTGTCATGTGAAAATTTGGAAAATTTCAGGGGTCATTTGACCTTTTAAAGACATTTAAGTGATTTTCTAGCCATTTAATGACCGTAATTCAAATTTGAACTATATCTACATGCAATGGCTAACCATAACGGTTTGAAAAATCATATTTTTGTGTACTTGTGTGCGAGTTAAAAAATCATCAGACGATGTAAATATCTGGTGTTCAAAAAAGAAAATGTAAAGATCTGGCAAGACAACCGATCCCCACACGATTGGCACTCTATTTCGCACCTCAAGGTTTGGAAGGTGAGTGGCGGGGGTTATTAATCAGACACGGTTCTGTATTGGAAACCGTCAGCTATTATGTTCACACATGGATTTTGCTGCGGGAATCGTGTGTAATTCAAACTACAGTACTCGTAAATTCCGGCGACCGACGTGTGTACTGTTCCCGTCGATCTAGATTCCGGCCGCCAATAAATACTACCTTGCTCACGTCGTCCCGCCTGCATTCTCATCTACATCCTCCCCTCGCTTGCCCTCTCTCTCTCAAATCTCTGCCATGGCGCCGCTGGTCTGCCCACGCGCCGACGAGGAGTCGCCGCCCCCCAAGGAAGCTCACTCGAAGAGCAGCGACGAGGACCCCTACGCGCCACCGGATGAGGTTGCACCGGACCCCCCAACTTTGGATTGGTTTTGGGGCCAGTACAATCTTTGTCCGTGGAAGTCGCTGCCGCCGACTGAGAAAGCCAGGCAAGTGGCGTTCAAGAGGGAGATGGCGGAGGAGGAAGCCAGGTACCAGGCAGCCTGTGAAGCCCGTGATGCCGCCTGGAAAAAGGAGGCGGTGGAGCTTTGGGGGCGGGCGCGTCGTCGTGCGGAGGAGGTGTATGAAGACGGGTACTTCGCGAGGAAGGTCAAAAGCGCTAGGCGCCTCATCGCTGCATGGAGGTGGGCCAATAAGCTCCAGCGTACCACCGACGAGGAGCTCCGGTGGGCGCCCAACGAAATGGCAAGATCGTTCGCGCTCGTCCGGCAGCAAGAGGTAGATTGGTACGTCAAGCGCTGCGAGGTGGAGGAGGCGGAGCACTGCCTCCGCGCTGGGAAGACGCCGCGCACCAGGGAGCTGCTGGCGAGGGGCTGCCAGAATACTGCCCCCAGGAGGGATTATTAGTTTTAGTATTGTTCGTTTTCATTTTTATACATTGTACCTAGTAGTTAAGTATCATCACGTATATGTGATGATATTATATATATATTCTGTGATGAACTAATAAACAATTAATATATATATATATATTATGAATTTCATTTTCTATCTGTTTTTGTATACTAATTTGAATCTAGCTGTTATCATCCACATATACAGAATGGAAAGCGTATATACACACATTGAAACAGAACATATAAGAACGGAAAACAGAGTACACACATTGAAACAGAGTAATAAACAGAGCAATACTATGATTGCTGTGAATACATAGCTATCCACGCCGAAATGACTGAACAAAATAAAACGCGTCCATGAGACCATGACCAGCAGCCCTTGCCTACGGTAGCTCTTGGCTCTGCCTGAACTCGTGCAGGCGTTCGTCCAAGCGGTTGACACGCTCGCGGTACATCTGGAGCGCGATCTCGAGCTCCAAGTTGGCTATTTCATTAGAGATCACCAGCTCGAGGATGCGACGGCCATGTTCCTCTACTGCGTCCAGGTAGGCGGCCGAGCCTACCGACCAGCGCATTGGCATCGAGTAGGCCGTGGACAAGGCGAACGGAGCGACCCATGCGAACGGCGCGGCGGGCATCCGATGCAAGTACGGCGCGGCCGGCCTCTGGTGCTAGTACGGCGCAGAGGGCCTCTGCCCATTCCTGGCGAAGAATGGGGGTACTGACGGGACGTGTACCCAGCTGCGACACCCTGTCGACAGCAGGCAAGCGCCGATGGATCCGCTCTTGCTGTGCGGCGCACCGCGCCTCTTGCTCTGCGGCGCTCCAACGGTCTCGCCGTGCGGCGAGCCGCAGCCTATCGGCGCGGACGCGCCTAGCTTGCTCTGCAGCACGCCATCGATCATGTTGTGCGACGAGCTGCAGCCTCTCGGCGCTGACATGCCTACATTGATCCGCGGCGCTGAAGCGCCATGCGCTAAGGGTCTGCTCAACCCTGGTGATGATGCGCATCACGGCGTCGTCCATCGCGTTGCCGGGGAGCGCCTCGGCCTCGACGGGCCGTGGCGCCTTCTCATTTTCCTCGTCGATGAGGTTGATGGCAGAGGCGGCGCTTTGGTGGGTTGGCATGCTTGGAAAAGGTGGATGTGCTACAGGCTGCGCTTGTTGCCTCCATGTGTCGCGCGCCGCCTAGGTTTATGCGCAATATCGCTGGGTGGCGTGAAACAGGTGAGGAAATGGCAGGAAATGGTGGCGTGTTCATAAAACGCCATCAATTAATGGAAACTTAGCATATAAGGAACATCGAGCTAGCACAAGTAGATGATGATCAGATGAACACAGACCACACTAGGGAACCCGTCGGTGATGAATTCATCAATCGCAAATGGTTGTATACTAGCAAGCGTTTGCCCACAACACACACGGCTTATTCCATCACAAACAGGTCGGATGGATCAACTGTATGCCACGTATCGCACATTGTCAAAAAGTAATGCGGTAGACCTTCTTTAACATGTGTTAAAAAACAAAAAAAACAAGGACCTCGAGGTTAATTTAACTGATGGGATGGATCATAGAGGTCATTTAATTTGACCCTTATGACCCATCCCATCAGTTAATTTAACATCAAGACAACTTCCCATCCAGTCACCCATCTGATGGCTACTCCAGCCTGAACACACTTAACTTGAGAGTTCTCTTAGATGAGCTATTGGTGGAACAGCTAGTCCTTGCTGATATATGATGCCTCTTCGCATCCTTATGGCGTACCTAGATGACCGCCCGTCGCCCAATGGCCAATAGATGTTGTGTAGACAGAGCATATCACATATGTCTTATTAGAAGCAATCGTCTGTGTTATTATCGGTCTTCGCACACATTTCTGATTACAGACCTGTTTGTCGCGTATCACACACATCTTGTTATATTGAACCGTTTCTGTTATCTTGGCTTAACGCAAACAGTTCATCCGAGTGAACTGTATGCCCTCTATCGCACACACCTTCATCTGGCTGACTGTTTCTTTTGTTCCGCCTAATCACAAACAGTTCATCCGAGTGAACCGTATGCCATATATCACACACGCCTTCATCTGCCTGCCCATTTCTTTTGTTCTGCCTCATCGCAAATAGTTAATTGAACTGAACCGTATGCCCGGCATCGCACACAGAACTAAAATCTGGACCGTGTTTGATGTATCCTTCATCGCAAACATTTTGCGTCTTTTTTACGGTTATTTTACATCACCGTTTGCGATTAATGCATCGCACACAGTTTCGTTGAAGGGTCTCTGATCGTAGTGTCGCGTTAGCAGCATCCTGCAGTAGTGACTCACCAAAAAGAAGAAGTAGAAGAGATGAATCACCTCCAAGAGAGAGAAGGAGTAGAGATGATCGTTATGAACGAAGACCCTCTCGTAGAAGCAAGGATTCAGAAAGGAAGGACAAGTCATCAAAGAGCTACAAAAGACGAAGACATCAAGCTCACGTTGGTGAATGGGTTTCCGGTTCTGACTCCGACAACTACTCCGAGAGAAGCTATCACTTCGACTCCGAATATACTCAAGATGAAGGTGTTGCCGGTCTTGCACTACTGTCATCCAACTCCCATGACATATTTGATTCACCAAATGAAGGAATTGGAAGATGCTTCATGTCTAAAAGCCCCTAGGTATCACATCCCGAGTATCTTGATTTTGATAGTGATGAAGATGACTTGCTAGGTGATTATGATTTACTTGTTGATAAAACTAGTGATGTGAACTATAATGAACTTGCTAGTAATCATGCTAATCAAGATGAAACAAATGATAATGATAAGAAGGAAGTTGAGCGTCTAACTAAAGAATTAAACACTCTTAAGTTAGCTCATGAAACAACTCTAGAGGATCATAGAGAGCTCCTAAGGACTCATGAGAAGCTACGCTTCGAGAAGCTAAATTTAGAGCAAGAGCATGAGTTCCTAAAAGCTATCAATGATGATCTTCGAAAGAAGAGTTCTTCTTACATTGCCAAATGTCTCCTCTTGTCTACTTATATGCCACAAGTAAAATCTAGTAACAAGAACAAGAAAGATTCTTCTTCTAGTAGTAACAATAACCATGTTGAATTCAATATTGTTGCTTCTAGTAATTCTCTTGATTCCACTAATGATTCTCTTAGCCAAGTTACACTTGAGCAAGAAAATAGCTTATTGAAGGGAGTTATAGAGAAAGGTGTTTACAAGAGTCTTGCTGGGAGTAAGCAATTTAAGGAAATTGTACGCAAGCAAGGAAGACACCGGAAGAATCAAGGTGTTGGTTTTGAACGAAAGTTCAATGCCAATGGAGTTGAATGGTAAGAAGATCAATACCCCAAGACAAAGTTTGTTCCTCAACAAGAGAAGTATGACCCCAGTTCTTTTGAGGGAACACAAGCTCAAGATGATCTTCCACCACAAGACCACAAGCTAAAAGGCAAGGACAAGCTTCAAGAAGAGATTGACTCATTTGAAGAAGCTCCTAAGGCCATGGTCAAGTGGGTTCCCAAGACTACGTCAAGCTCTACTTCATCAAGTTCAACTACAACTCCAATGATTCCCATCAAGTTTATGTGGGTCTCAAAGAAGAAGAACTAGAGTGTTCTTGAGGATGACTCCGCCAGTGTACTTCACTCATATTCATTTTGGCAAGGACTTGTGCAATCAACTTTCATATCTTGCACTAGTTCATGGAGCCACAAACCCTCTTGTTGGTAACACAAGGGACAAGGCAACTGAGGGAGTCATGGACTAAGGGGTCCTCGGGGCGACGGCCCATTGTACATGGGCCGGACTGATGGAGCCGTATAGTGACGGGAGATCTATGAAGCCGTGGTGTGCCCTCCAAGTCAAGAAGGCACAGGATCTCTTTAATTCCTTATTGTAATCTATCTTCGGTAACCCTAACCCTACCGGTGTCTATATAAACCGAGGATTTTTAGTCTTTAGGGCTAGAGCTACATTCATCACCTCATAGCCTTAGGGTTTAGCTCATGCTGATCTCGAGGTAGATCTACTCTGTAAACCACATCATACATCCAATATAATCAAGCAGGACGTAGGGTATTACCTCTTCGAGAGGGCCCGAAACTGGGTAAACACTGTGTTCGTCGTCCCTTGTTACCCATCGATCCTAGATCCACAGCTCGGGACCCCCTACTCCGAGGTTTGCCGGTTTTGACACCGACATTGGTGCTTTCATTGAGAGTTCCGCTGTGGGGTCGCCCAAAGGATCGATGGCTCGCCTGATCATAGGAGAAGGCATCGGATCCAGGGACTTCTTCGTCCCCGGTCAACTCTTCGTGTTCGGCAGCATTGTCCTGCACGCTGACCCGACTGGTCGTATGGATCAGATCGACAACTTCGCCCCCGGACACCGAATTTGATTCGGCAACCTGGAATACGTGGCGGACTCACGGGGCGATCTGGTCTTCGCCGGATTCACTACCCCTTCCCGCACCCACGCTGGCCTCCTCGTGCCCCCACCGGAGTCTCCCTCCAATCCGATCTACGGATTGGCCCCAGCAGCTTCGAGCCAGGAGAGCTCCGCTTCGAGCAGCGGCCAGACTCCACCTTCACCTGAACCCATCATGTCCACGGAAGATTTGTCCTCAATCTTCGAGGCAGGATCAGGAGGCGGAAGCCAGGAATCAATCTCGGCCGAACCGTTCCTCCATAATGCTCACCCAGCCATGAACTCCCACGACTAAGTGGCGACCAATGGCCAGAAATTACTCCCGGCCCGAAGCAACTCGATCTCAAGCCCCGGCGTGGAATCCACACGCAGGGATCAAAATCCGTCCATGACTTCTGATGACTGTTCGGACACCTTCGAGGATCCGGTCCCGCACCCCGAGCTCAGCTTGGCCTGTAGAAATCAAGGACTGGCTAGGACACTGACTGCCCCCGTTGCAACAGAATCTGGCTTAGAGCCCTCGAGTTCGGCGACCCTCGCTATGATAAAGAGGAGTTGGACCAAATTCAGAAAATGACTATCCAGGAGGATCTCTCCCCCGCTCACGATCGTCAACCTGTCGAGGCGTACTATAGGGAATTTTCCGTCCCACCCACCACCCACTTGGTAGCCACAATCGATGATTTAACCGATACGCTAGACTATAATTCGGAGAATACTGAATACACGGACGAGGGGGACAGAGCCACGGCCAGTACCGATGTTGCCCCCCCCCCCATTACCGGCCACTGGTCGGCCACTTCCACCTACTACATTTACATGGTGGACACCCCCAAGGACGGCGACGGCACCCCCAATCAGGACAGAGGCTAGCCCAGAGATGAGCCGCCCAAACGCCGAAAACAGCGCCGTCAATCAAAGCCACATCAAAGCCATGCAAGCAACATGGAATCTGCGGAGAACGGCACCATAAATATTACGGATGACCTCGCCGGAGGCGCAACCTTCGAACATCATCAGGATGACCTCGCAGGGCAGGAGGACTCGCTCAATTCAGAAAACCCCGACGACTCCGAGGATAGCAACTACCTCCCACTCTCTGAAGAGGAGGCCAGTCTTGGGGAGGATGATTTCATCATCCTCGAAGACCCTCTGGAGCAAGAACGGTTCGAGCGGAGGCTTTTAGCCACCGCTCGCAGCCTAAAGAAGCAAAAACGCAAAATCAAGTCCGAACAGGACACCCTCAACGACCGATGGACTAAAGTCCTACCTGCCGAAGAGGGGTACGGCCGTGATCAGCCAACCAGGAGTTATCCCAAGCGAAGACTCCTGCCACAGTTTGACGACGAGGCCATAGAGCCCACACGCCCAATATATACAAACGTCGAGCAGCCGGACCGCCCCCCTAGAGGGCGGGACAGGGAAGCTAACGAGGCCGAACACCCAGCCGCTCCACCTCGCCGTCATGGCAAGGATCAAGTGCGGCCCACTTACGAGTATGACCTCCGCCATGACCTAGACGCTTGTGGAGGCCGTACCAGGTCCATCTATGGACCCAGAGAGGACCTGCCCGCGTACCGGGAAGGATACTATGATTGGTTAAACCGAAATGATAGAGTCCGGGAGCAGCAGCAGATTAGGAGGGCCGAAGACCTCCGACGCGATGTAGCCCGAGTTCGGGGCGCCGCACACCCTTTGTGCTTCACAGAGAGGGTAATGCAACATCAATTCCCGAAAGGCTTCAAGCCCGTGAACATCGAATCATACGACGGAACCACAGATCCAGCCGTATGGATAGAGGATTTCCTCCTCCACATCCACATGGTGCGGGGAGATGACCTCCACGCCATTAAATATTTGCCGCTAAAGCTTAAAGGCCCAACTCAACACTGGTTGAACAGCCTTCCCGAAGACTCTATAGGTTGCTAGGAAGAGCTTGAGGATGCCTTTCGAGCAAACTTTCAGGGCACCTATGTCCGGCCTCCGGATGCTGACGACCTAAATCGCATCACGCAACAACCCGGAGAATCTGCCCGACAATTTTGGAACCTGACCAAGAAAAATCAGATCGTTGACTGTCCGGATGCCGAAGCCTTGGCTGCCTTTAAGCATAGTGTCAAGGACTAATGGCTTGTACGACAGCTCGGCCAGGACAAACCAAGAACTATGGCAGCCCTTACTTCCCTCATGACCCGCTTTTGCACGGGCGAAGACAGTTGGCTTGCTCTCAAGAACACCAACCCAGACACACCCGGTACTCCGAGAATCGGGACGGAAATGGAAAGCCCCGGCGCAGCAAGAATAAACGTCGCCACAATGATGGCGAGAGTGAGGATACGGCAGTAAATGCCGGATTTCGAAACCAGAAGTCCGGAACCCGAAAGAAAGCCCTTAAAGGCAACAGTGATGGCCCGTCTAGACTAGACACAATTCTGGACAAGCCTTGCCAGATCCATGATACATCAGAGAAGCCCACCAACCACTCCAACTGAAATTGTTGGGTGATCAAACAGGCTGGCAAACTCACAGCCGAAGACTCGGGAAAAAGCCCACGAAGCGAGGACGATGATGAGCCCCGCAGGCCGAATAGTGGAGGCCAGAAACCCTTCCTTTCCGAGGTCAAGACGATAAACATGATTTACGCAACCCATATACCGAAGGAGAGGAAGCGAGCGCTACGGGACATATACTCTGTCGAGCCAGTAGCGCCGAAGTTTAATCCATGGTCAGCTTGCCCGATCATGTTCGATCGCAGGGATCATCCCACCAGCATAAGCCATGGAGGGTCTGCAACCCTAGTGCTAGACCCCATCATCGATGGATTCCACCTCACTAGAGTCCTAATGGACGGAGGGAGCAGCCTCAACCTGATATACGAGGATACAGTGAGGAAAATGGGGATCGATCCATCAAGGATTAAACCCAGTAACACCACCTTCAAGGGGGTCATTCCGGGAGTGGAGGCCCGCTGCACGGGCACCGTGACGCTTAAAGTAGTGTTCGGATCTCCGGAGAACTTCCGAAGCGAGGACTTGATCTTCGACATCGCACCTTTTCGCAGTGGCTATCATGCCCTCCTCGGCCGAACAGCGTTCGCCAAATTCAATGTCGTTCCGCATTACGCGTACCTCAAGTTGAAGATGCCTGGTCCTTCGGGCGTCATAACTATCAACGGCAACACAGAACACTCACTTCGAACCGAAGAGCACACTGTGGTCCTAGCGGCTGAAGACCACACAGGCCCATATAGGCCCGGATGCCGACCCGCCGTAAGGGCCGGTGACAATAGTAAACGGGTTCGAACCCGCTCCCCCTCATGGGAACCCGCATGTGTTCGCCGCAAATAGGGATACGCGCCCCACGGCACGCCCACATTCTTCACGCTCCATGTGCCTCGCCAGCACAACTTCGCACTCAAAATACCATGGGCAGCCGTGAGGCATACATTAATCCGAAGTACATATTCGGTTAAACCGAACTTCAGAATTACCTCATCTTCGGACGACTCGGGGACCAATTCCGGATATCCCCAAGCTTACAGCTCCATCAGCAGGGTCCTCGCCCATCAAGGTCTCATCGAAGGTCCCAACCCCCACCTATCAGATGCAAAGGCGCAGACGTGCAGCAGGGCACAGTGAAGGCTTCAACTCACGTATCAAGGTCCTGCGTCAACCTTTACTCTGTAAATTTTCTTTTTCTTTCTCCCTTACAATTACAACCTTCGCAGTTCGAATTGTACGGTTAGACGTCCCGAGCTTATGAGAAATAATAAAAATACCCTTTACGGTGTTCGGATATCCGCATCTTGTAATTTTTTCTGTATCTTTCCGGATTCCCCACTCGCTCTTCGAACAGCCCGGCATGAAAATATATTAACTAGTCAAGAGTTCAATTTATGTATCAGCTCAATATCTTCAAGTCCAGCACCGCTTTCCGCTAGGTGTCCAGCGTCTCGGATATTGCACTATATGCATCTGTTCCGAACTATGTCTTGGGCCAATAGTTGGGTTGCCTGGCTCCTGTGCTTGCCTCTTATGTTCCACACGTTCGGCTAAGAGGGCAAAGGGAGAACCCCTGCGATTGTACTTCTGGTTTACCCGGTCAAGTACCTAAGGAGGAAAAAGCTAAAAACTGACCGTCATAGTAAGCGCGAACGGGTCCGCGATCCGATGACGAGGTTTGACTCTAAAAATCATTGGCGATTTCGCCGTGTCACACGAAGGGTTTGTCTTAACACAAACCATGTGATCGGAAAGGGCAGGGTTTGATCCCTAAGTACATCACAATACACTGGGGGCTAGTCCCTAGTCCCCATCGTCAAGCTCCTAAGGCTAAGTGAAAGTAGTAAAACCGAATAGTCTGATTGCCTGGTTTTGCTTCTGCACTACCGCCTCCGGGCACCAAGACGTTGGCTAAGGGTAACAGTGCGGAAACAAAACACCCCTCGTGATATTCACCTGGGGGCTGAAGCCGACGACTGGTAGCTTTCAGAATAAACATACGGCCACATAGGAGTCAAAATTTAACCATTACAACTGTCGGGCGCATAATGAAGCATAAGTCCCACTTGATACAAACTTAATATAACTACTCAAACATTACATCTTTCGAACACTGGCCCTCTATCGCCCATGCTCCGGTCATCACCTGCGCGAAGTACTGCTCGGGGCGGCGATGCTCCTTCCCCTTGGGCGGAGGACCAGTGGCCATCTCCATTGGATTCATCCTCGGCCAATGAACCAGAGTCTTCGCAAACGCGAGCCTCGCCCCCTCAAGGCACGCTGACTGCTTTACGGCATCAATCCGGAGCGGCGCCTCCCGCAGCTTCTGCACAAGGCTGAAGTAGGTGTCCGGAATGGGCTTGGCCGGCCACAGGCTGACACAAAGGTCCTTCAAGGCCAGCTCAGACATCCGATGCATCTCCATCAGCTGCTTCATTTGATCGCTGAGGAGGGGTGGATGCTCGGAGTCCGGAAACTGTGACAAGAAGAGCCACTGCATGGAGTCCTCCTCGAGGTTGGCATAATGCCTCGCCGCGGCCGCCGCATTCTTCGGAAGTTCAGCGAAGATGCCTGCGGAGCGCCAGACCCTCGTCAGCAGGGCGAATCTGTTGCCTCCGAACACACTCTGCAGTAAATATTTCTTACCATTGGCAATTTGCGCGGCCTGCCGGAGCTCCTCCCGGACACCTCGAGCGTCACTCCTAGCCTCCTGAAGCTCCTTCTCCACCTTGGATAGCCGGGAGGATTGCTCCTCCTGCCCCTTCTCAAGGGCCTCCAGCTTCTTGGCGGCATCCTAGAGCTCCACTTGGACTTTGGTCACCCGAGCCTCATGTTGCTCGGCTACAAGCTTGACATTCTCAAGCTCGGCCACCGCTTTCTCAGCGGCCATTTTCTTCTCTGCCGCCTCGGCCTCGGCTTTCTTCAGGGCCTCCTTCAAGCCCTCTACCTCAGCGGTAGCAGCTACAGGGTCATTAAGATAAGGGATTAGCATACAGTCCGGATCATCAATATCCGGTGTCAAGCAAGTACACATCTTCTCACAGGGCTTACCTTGTGCCTCGTCAAGCCGTTTGTTGACAAGGTCAAGCTCTTGATTGGAAAGCTTGAGCTTCCAATCCATCTCCTCTAACGCCGCAGCATTAGCAGCCGCAGCCACGGAAGATGCCTGCGTCAGCAAAAAATATGTCGACTTTATTATTTGGCTTACCGAATTTGATCCTTTGCAGGTCTCTCTGAGGTCCTGGCAGAGTCTCGGGGGCTGCTATGTATATGGCCTACCAAAACTAACAATTACAGCCACATCATGAGGAAGGAGCATTACTTGACTTACCTCAAAGCCGGTTAGAAGGCCTTGGACAGCGTCGTTCAGTCGGGATTGGACGGAACGAACACTCTGCATAACCGCACTCATTAGAATGCGGTGCCCATCAACGATGACGGAGCTGCTCACCAGCTCCCCCAGAACGTCTGGCCATCCAGCTGCCGCGCGTGTGGAGGTGTTCAGCACTGGCGTTGGCTCCTTGATACGTCTCCGTCGTATCTACTTTTCCTAACACTTTTCCTCTTGTTTTGGACTCTAATTTGCATGATTTGAATGAAACTAACCCGGACTGACGCTGTTTTCAGCAGAACTACCATGGTGTTGTTTTTGTGCAGAAATAAAAGTTCTCAGAATGGAACGAAACTTTGCGAGGAATTTTTATACAATAAAAGAAAAATACTGGAGCCAAGAACCACCGGAGGGGGCCACCTGGGTGGGCACAACCCACCAGGGCATGCCACCCCCTCCAGGCGCGCCCAGGTGGGTTGTCCCCACCTGGTGGCCCCGTAGACCCTGAAACCGACGCTATAAAATCACATTTTTCCAGAAAAAAATCAGAGAAAAAGAATTATCGCGTTCCGCGAGATGGAGCCGCCGCCACCTCCTGTTCTTCATCGGGAGGCCAGATCTGGAGTCCGTTTGGGGCTCCGGAGAGGGGGATCTTTGATCTTCGTCATCACCAACCCTTCTCCATCGCCAATTCCATGATGCTCCCCACTGGGAGTGAGTAATTCCTTCGTAGGCTCGCTGGTCGGTGAGGAGTTGGATGAGATTCATCATGTAATTGAGTTAGTTTTGTTAGGGCTTGATCCCTAGTATCCATTATGTTCTGAGATTGATGTTGCTATGACTTTGCCATGCTTAATGCTTGTCACTTTGGGCCCGGGTGCCATGATTTCAGATCTGAACCGTTTATGTTATCATCATTATATCCATGTTCTAGATCCGATCTTGCAAGTTATAGTCACCTACTACGTGTTATGATCCGGCAACCCCGGAGTGACAATAGTCGGGACCACTCCCGGTGATGACCGTAGTTTGAGGAGTTCATGTATTCACCGTGTGTTAATGCTTTGTTCTGGTTCTCTATTAAAAGGAGGCCTTAATATCCCTTAGTTTCCAATATGGACCCCACTGCCACGGGAGGGTAGGACAAAAGATGTCATGCAAGTTCTTTCCATAAGCATGTATGACTATTTACGGAATACATGCCTACATTATATTTATGAACTAGAGCTAGTGCCGTATCGCCCTAGGTTATGACTGTCACATGATGAATATCATCCAACAAATTACTGATCCAATGCCTATGATTTTCCTACATATTGATCTTGCTAAGTTACTACTGCAGCTATTACTATTGCACTTGCTACAAAACTACTGCTATCACTGTTACCGTTACTGTTGCTACTGCTACTATTATCAAAACTATCATACTACTTTGCTACTGATCACTTTGCTGCAGATAATTAATCTACAGGTGTGATTGAATTGACAACTCAGTTGCTAACACTCTCAAATATTCTTTGGCTCCCCTTGTGTCGAATCAATAAATTTGGGTTGAATACTCTACCCTCGAAAACTGTTGCGATCCCCTATACTTGTGGGTTATCAAGACCTTTTTCTGGCGCCGTTGCCGGGGAGCATAGCTATATTTGTTGAGTCACTTGGAATTATTATCAAATTATCACTATGAAGAATCTGAAGGATGCTAAGACTAAGATTTTTCCCTCAAAGACAAGGGAGGTAAGGAACTGCCATCCAGCTCCGCTTTAGATTCACCTTCTGTTATAAGTAAACTTGCAACACCACCACATGCTATTAATCCTGATATGTCGCAAGTTATTGATGATGCTACTTCTGCTATGAATGCTACTCATGATGATGCTAGTACCTTGCTTGATGATGATGTGCCACTAGGTGAATTTCTTGATGAACAAATTGCTAGAGTAAGACAGCATGATATTGTTGAAACTGATGATGAGCTTGAAACTGAAAATCTTGAAACACCTATTAGAACTAGCCCTCCTAGATATGAATTGCCTAAGGTACCGAAAGGTTATGTTGTGGGTGAGGAGGCAACTAGAGATATTCTTGCTTGCAAAGATAGAGATGATCTAGAAAAATTATTAAGCAAGTATAAAGAAAGATCTTTGAATGCTAGAATGAAATGTGATCCTAAGTTTGCTACTTCACCTATCTTTGTTGATGATAAGGATTATGAATTCTCTGTCGACCCAGAGTTAATTACTTTGGTTGAATCTGATCCTTTCCATGGTTATGAAACTGAAACTGTTGTGGCACATCTTACTAAGTTGAATGACATAGCCACCCTTTTTGCTCATGATGAGAAAATTCACTATTATTATATTCTCAAATTATTTCCGTTCTCATTAAAGGGTGATGCTAAAGCCTGGTATAATACTCTTGCTCCTGGTTGTGTGCGTAGTCCCCAGGACATGATTTATTACTTCTCTGAAAAATATTTCCCTGCTCATAAGAAACAAGCTGCCTTGCAGGAAATATTTAACTTTGTGCAAATTGAAGAAGAGAGTCTCCCACAAGCTTGGGGGAGGCTTCTCCGTTTGCTTAATGCTTTGCCTAATCATCCTCTTAATAAAAATGAAATACTAGATATCTTCTATAATGGACTAACCGATGCTTCTAGTGATTTCCTAGATAGTTGTGCTGGTTGTGTTTTCAGGGAATGAACTATTGGGCAAGCTGAAGAACTATTGAATAACATATTGAAAAATTATGATGACTGGACTCTTCCTGAACCACCGCTTAAACCCACTCCGAAGAAGAGGGGTATTTTATATCTCAGTCCTGAAGATATGCAAGAGGCAAAGAAATCTATGAAGGAAAAAGGTATTAAAGCCGAGGATGTCAAAAATTTACCTCCTATTGAAGAAATACATGGGCTTGATACACCACCACCACCTAAGGTGGTAGAGGTAAATTCTCTAATGAAATTCAATGATAATGATAATCCTCACAATATGCACCCTAGCCAATGCCTTTATGAGTTTGAAAACTACATTAGAAAGCAAGATCACTTCAATGCAAATGTTATGAAACAGTTGAAATATAATTCTGATATGATTGCTCACTTGAGTGACCTGTTATTTAGAATCTCAAATGATGTTAGAGGTGTAGGGAAGCATGCTTCTATGGTTCAAACTCAGTTAGAACAAGTTGCTAAATCTCAAAGAGAATTGTTAGATGAAATGAACAATAATATCAATGATCATTCTGTTAGAGTAATGACTAGAGGAGGCAGAATGACTCAGGAACCACTTTATCCTAAGGGACACCCAAAAAGAATTGAACAAGACTCTCAAAGAGTTGACACCGATGCACATAGTCCTTCTAAAAAGAAAAGGAAGAAGAAAAATGATAGGACTTTGCATGCCTCTAGTGAACCTGAAGTAGAAAAACCTCCTGATAATGATAATAAAGTTTCTATCTCTGATGCTGAAACTCAATCTGGTAGTGAACACTCACCCTCTGATAATGAAAAAGATAATGATAAGTTTCATGAAGAAACTCAAACAAATAATAAAGAACCGGACAATGATGTTGAGATAGAACCAGCAGTTGATCTTGATAACTCACAACCCAAGAATAAAAGATATGATAAAAGAGACTTCGTTCCTAGAAAACATGGAAAGGAAAGAGAACCATGGGTTCAAAAACCTATGCCCTTTCCACCTAAGTCAACTAAAAAGAAAGATGATGAAGAATTTGAACGCTTTGCTGAAATGATTAGGCCAGTCTTTTTGCGTACTCGCTTGACTGATATCTTAAAAATGCCTCCTTATGAAAAGTACATGAAAGACATCATCACCAATAAGAGAAAAATACCGGAAGCTGAAATCTCCACTATGCTTGCTAATTATACCTTTAAAGATGGAGTACCTATAAAACTTGGAGATCCGGGAATACCAACTATACCTTGCTCCATCAAAAGAAATTATGTGAAAACTGCTTTGTGTGATTTAGGAGCTGGTGTTAGTGTTATGCCTTTCTCTTTATATAAAAGACTTGACTTGAATAAAATCACACCTACTGAAATATCTTTGCAAATGGCTGATAAATCAACTGCCATACCTATCGGTATTTGTGAGGATGTGCCCGTTGTTGTTGCTAATGTTACTATTTTGACTGACTTTGTTATACTTGAGATGCCCGAGGACGACAACATGTCGATTATCCTTGGTAGACCCTTTTTGAATACTGCAAGGGCTGTTATTGATTGCAATAAAAGCAAGGTCACTTTTCATATCAATGGTAATGAGCCTACGTTGCAATTTTCGTAGAAACAATTCCAAGTGAATGGTATTAATGTTATTGAAAAATCTCCGACAATCACTATTGGAAGTTTTCAACTACCTCTATCTACTATTAAAAAGAAATATGAAATGCTTATTGTTGGGGAAATTCATATCCCCGTTGAGCTAACTTAGTGATTTACGAAAGTTCTTCGGTTTCATGCTAATCGAAAGTGGTTGTGAATAAGACTTGATCAACCTTATTAATGGATCATTTTTGAGAGGTATGAAGTTGATGAATTTAGTGAGCACTACCTTCTGTTCCAACCTTATGTTTTCTGTTTTTATTAGTTAAATAAAATAAAATGTCATGCCCTGCCTGTTTTTTGAGTTTTCCGTGCAATAAAAAATGACCCAAAAATAAAAGTTCTCAGAATGCTCTGAAAATTTAATACGATTTTTTTTCTGAATATTTAACAATTTTTAGTGCAAATAATATCAGAGGGAGGTGCACCAGGTGGGCACAACCCACCTGGGCATGCCAGGACCCCCAGGCGTGCCCTGGTGGGTTGTGGTCCCCACGTGGCCCCCCTCACTTATCTCTTCATCCCACATCATCACCTACCTCCTGAAAAAAATCATCATGGCTCTCTCTCTCGTGTTCTTGCTCTCAAACCCATGGATTTCGATCTCTTTGCTCGAAGCTCCATTTTCAAAACTGTTTCGGGGGATTGTTGCTTGGTATGTGACTCCTCCGTGTGTCCAATTAGTTTTTACTTTAGTTGTTTATATTTTGAATAATTAGCTACTCTTGGTGCTGCTGTAGATGAGCTTGCATGTTGAATTCTTAGAGTTCTAAGTAGTTTGAATGCTTGTTATGGCCTCTATGCATCTCTATGAATAGTTGTTTTCAATCTTACAAAGTTTTGTTGACGAAAATTTGTGACACAAAAATTTTCAGAAAATTGTACGTGAATATTATGAACTTCTTTGGAAGGAGTTCTTCGAGGCGGAGGTCCTCGGAGGCATCTTCTAGTAGCAGCTCTGCTCGTCGGTCTTATGTTGAGCCAAGTGAAAGTTCTATACGAGATGCCGCCACCAAAACATGCTTATGGCCATGCAATGATTATATGGTGAGCGTGGGCATTAAGGAAGAATTTGAGCAATATGTTCACAATGCCGAGCTCGGTCCTTACATTTCAGATAAGTGCAACCAATACCTCACTCTCACTGAATCATTTGTCAAAGGATTTAAATTCCATCCCCGTGAGTCTAGGGTGTCATTTAAATTATATGAAAATCCATTTACCATTTCTTTAGAGAGATTTGCTCACCACTGTAAAATCCCATTTTGGGGTTCGCTTGATGAACCACCAAGGTCTGAGTTTGAGATATTCTTGACTAGTCTTTGTTATGGTGAAAATAGGGGAGTGACGCAAGGTAGAATAAAGAGCATTTATTTTCCCGCAATCCAGTATTTCGCATTATTCAATGGAAAATGCATTGTAGGCAAACAAGATTGCAGTACACTTTGTGCTCCAGACTTGAGCCTCATTCGCACCTTTCTCACCGATGACAAAAGTTATAATCTTGGAGCGATTGTTGCACGTAGGTTGCAACACAACGCTGGTAGTGGATATTTTTATGGTGGAATTTATGCCACACGCTTAGCAAGAGAGCTGGGGGTTTCACCTTTGCTCTATGATCCTATTTTACCCACGCAATACCTAGACTTTGAAGCTATGAAACGTCAGAAGATCCTTAGAGGTGAACCCCATAATTTCACTTATAAATTGCTGTTTAATAAGGATTCTGTTGTGGACACATATTTTCCTGCACCTGCTCTCTTTAATGTTCACAGTAGGGGAAGATATTATGTTCTCGAGAGCGAGGCCCGAGCTCATAACGTGGCAGTGGTGGCCGCATGGCAGGCTGCATCCGCACCAAGAGCCTCCGTGAGTTATCACTCTGACCATTATGCAGGCTACTGAAGATTACCAAGTTAGGCCAAAAGCCTAAGCTTGGGGGAGTACGTATTTCCACCGACATTACATCCATGTTCACACATTTCATTTGTCGGTGTCCTCACTTTTTTATTGTATTATCCATGCTTAATTTATTTTCTCGCTTTCTTCTTGTGTGTTTGAAAAACTTTGAGAAAATCCAAAAAATATTTCTCGCTTCTTTTTTATTTTTCTTCCTAGTTTAAATTCTTGTAGCACTAAAAAGAAAAACCCAAAAAGATTTCCTTTTGCTTGTTGGGAGCTTTCCCGTGTAAATAGTTTTCTCATTTTTGTTTTTCCCCTTTTATTTGCTTTCCTTCAGAACACCCAAAACTCCAAAAATATTTCAGTGTGTTTTCTCTGAACTTCTTTTCTTTTATTGAGTCATACCAAGGAGAAGACCACGATGAAAATGTTGAGTGGCTCTCATATGCATTATTGTTAATCTAACAAAGAGCCCAAATTTACCTTGTCTTCTCCTTTTGAATAAAATGTTTGCAGATTCCAGCTTAGTCCATGGCACTCTTGCACTATTATTATTTTCACATCGTTCGGTCGTGCAAGTGAAAGGCAATAATGACGATATTCGATGAACTGGCCGTGGCAGAGAGAAACGGGTATGAACTTGACTTGTTCTATTTTTGTAAATATGTTTAACCTAGTATCCATGATTCAGCCCATTATGATTAAACATGTTTGCAATGACAATTAGAGATTATAGTTTCTCATGCCATGCATAAGTAGCTAGGAGTGGATAATGATTTATCTTGGATGTCAACATTGCGTTAAAATGATTGTGATGTATTATGATGATATGGTATCCTCCTCTGAATGTTCGAGTGGCTTGACTTGGCACATGTTCATGCATGTAGTTGAATCAAAACCAACATAGTCTCTATGATATTTATGTTCATGGTGTTCATATCCTACTCATGCTAGTGTCCAATGTTACTTATGCATAATGCATGTTCATGACCATTGTTGCTCTCTAGCTGGCCGCTTCTCAACCTATTTGCTAGCCTTCGCCTGTACTAAGTGGGAATTCTGCTTGTACATCAAAAACCCTGAACCCAAGTTATTCCAGATGAGTCCACCATGCCTACCTATATGCGGTATTACCCTGCCGTCCTAAGTAAATTTGCATGTGCCACCTCTAAAAAAAACTTCAAATAAATATCCTTTTTGTGTGCCTGGATTGTTCATAGAGCGACAGGAGGTAGTTGGTATCTTCCATGCTAAGCGGGTTATTCTCATGATGAGTGTTTATTCGCTCATCCTTGCACGAGAGGGGCGGTAATAGGGATTCCCAGTCCCGAACTCAAAATGCAAATAATTAAACAAAACTCCCCCGGGACTGTTGTTGGTATGGACGGCACCCGTTGTTTCGGACAAGCCGTGGAGTGTGAATGTTGGTGGAGGGGGAGTAAACCTTTACTTTTATCGCTTGGGAACCACCACTAATGTGTTTAGCATGGAATATATTGATAACTGATGGTCGCAAAGTAAACAAGAAGGGTGCATCTCTCAAAATTTCATTTACCTTTGTCTTTAAAACTTGAGCTCTGGCACCTCTACAAATCACTGCTTCCCTCTGCGAAGGGACTATCTATTTACTTTAATGTTGTGTCATCACCTTCTCAAATAAGCGCCAGAACCTGAGAGCACTGCTGTCATGCTGATGCATTGTGTATAGCTAATGTTGGGTGCATCATGACTGGATCTTTTCTACCATGAATTACAATGTTTAGTCACTGCTCGGGCTTTGGAGGTGCTCTGCATTTATGTTTTGCGGTCTCAGAAAGGGCTAGCGAGATACCACTATTGTCATATTATATCATGGTTGTTTTAATAACGTGTTGTTGTTTGAGATATCTTATTATTGCTCGCTAGCTGATTATGTCATTGTTATGAGTTAATGTAATTTTTAAGAGTTATTGTCGACATGGTTGGTTATAATCTTTGTTGAAAACCTGGGTGCTACTTAACCTTATTTATGCAAACAAGAGCAAAAGAGTTCATAAAAGTTTTTCTTTTTTCACTTTCAGTTTATCAACTGAATTGCTTAAGGACAAGCAAATGTTTAAGCTTGGGGGAGTTGATACGTCTCCGTCGTATCTACTTTTCCTAACGCTTTTCCTCTTGTTTTGGACTCTAATTTGCATGATTTGAATGAAACTAACCCGGACTGACGCTATTTTCAGCAGAACTACCATGGTGTTGTTTTTGTGCAGAAATAAAAGTTCTCGGAATGGAACGAAACTTTGCGAGGAATTTTTATACAATAAAAGAAAAATACTGGAGCCAAGAACCACCGGAGGGGGGCACCTGGGTGGGGACAACCCACCTGGGCGCGCCTGGAGGGGGTGGCGTGCCCTGGTGGGTTATGCCCACCTGGTGGCCCCGTAGACCCTGAAACCGACGCTATAAAATCACGTTTTTCTAGAAAAAAATCAGAGAAAAAGAATTATCACGTTCCACGAGACGAAGCCGCCGCCACCTCCTGTTCTTCATCGGGAGGCCTGATCTGGAGTCCGTTTGGGGCTCCGGAGAGTGGGATCTTCAATCTTCGTCATCACCAACCCTTCTCCATCGCCAATTCCATGATGCTCCCCACCGGGAGTGAGTAATTCCTTCGTAGGCTCACTGGTCGGTGAGGAGTTGGATGAGATTCATCATGTAACTGAGTTAGTTTTGTTAGGGCTTGATCCCTAGTATCCATTATGTTCTGAGATTTATGTTGCTATGACTTTGCCATGCTTAATGCTTGTCACTTTGGGCCCGGGTGCCATGATTTTAGATCTGAACCGTTTATGTTATCATCATTATATCCATGTTCTAGATCCGATCTTGCAAGTTATAGTCACCTACTACGTGTTATGATCCGGCAACCCCGGAGTGACAATAGTCGGGACCACTCCCGGTGATGACCGTAGTTTGAGGAGTTCATGTATTCACCGTGTGTTAATGCTTTGTTTCGGTTCTCTATTAAAAGGAGGCCTTAATATCCCTTAGTTTCCAATATGGACTCCGCTGCCACGGGAGGGTAGGACAAAAGATGTCATGCAAGTTCTTTCCATAAGCACGTATGACTATTTACGGAATACATGCCTACATTATATTTATGAACTGGAGCTAGTGCCGTATCGCACTAGGTTATGACTGTCACATGATGAATATCATCCAACAAATTACCAATCCAATGCCTACGATTTTCCTACATATTGATCTTGCTAAGTTACTACTGCTGCTGTTACTATTGCACTTGCTACGAAACTACTGCTATCACTGTTACCGTTACTGTTGCTGCTGCTACTATTATCAAAACGATCATACTACTTTGCTACTGATCACTTTGCTGTAGATAATTAATCTACAGGTGTGATTGAATTGACAACTCAGTTGCTAATACTCTCAAATATTCTTTGGCTCCCCTTGTGTCGAATCAATAAATTTGGGTTGAATACTCTACCCTCGAAAACTGTTGCGATCCCCTATACTTGTGGGTTATCACTCCCCGGCCCCTCCCCCTTTGGGAGGAGCCTGTGCTGTCGAAGGCCTTGGGGGCTCGGGAGCGGTCGACGGTTGGGGTCCGAATGGTCCGGACTCCTTTCCCTCAGCAGCCGGGAGGGACGCTCCCTCCTGGTCTTCGGTGACCAAGGTGTTAACCTCGGTCATTACGGCGTCCGCCTCCCCCTCTGTGTTCGGAGGAGGACGAGTCCTTTGGGACCGCACCTCCTCAGCCTCTTTGAGGATCGGAGGAGGCGCGGAGTGCGCCATAGACCCACTGTTCGCCAGTTCGGTGGGCGGAGACGTCCCCTCCGAAGTCTGCTCGGTGGGGCATCCACGTGGGGGACTGCAACTCGGAGGGGTTAACCTTCAACTAAAGCAAATTACTAAAAACGAGATAGCTGAAAATGCCAACGCCTTACCTGCTGGCCGGGGGCTTGGCCCGGGGATCCTTCGCCGGAACCTTCTCGGACACTTCGGACTCCTTGTTGGAGTCCGAACTATCAGACAGGACCAGCTTGGGCCGGCATCGTCTCTTCGGGGCCGGAGAAGGTTGGATCTCCTCGACATCCTCGGACGCCACCCTCTTCTTGGAATACGAGGAGGCACTCTCCTCCTTGTCCTCATCCTCACCCCCATCCTGCACGGATGAGGCCGCAGCGTCTCCGGACCGATTGCCCGGACGGCGGAGGCCCTCCCTGGCCTTCGGCTCTCCTTTCTTCTTGCCCTTCTTGGGGGGCGCCTTATCAGGCACCACGACCAGCAGCTTTTCCAGCTGCTCTGATCGGGGCCCTTTCGACAGAGGCGCTTGGCCGCAGATCTTCTTGGCCTTGGCGAGCCAGCCCTGCAAAATCCACATACCAGGGTTAGACCGAATCAAACATGGTATGAATATCCGAACACTTCTCGAAAAAGAATGTCGCTCACCTCTCTTGGGGGGTTCGCGGTGTCAAGGCCGATGTCCTTCCCCTCGACCGGCCACTCCTTCTGGGGCTGGAATAACTGGCCCCATATCTTGTCAGGAATCGTACCGTAGAGGTGTCGCACGGTGGCCGGATCCTCGGGCTCGTGCTCCCACATTGGCTTGGCCCTGGCCTGGCAAGGGAGGAGCCAGCGGTGGAGCATGATCTGGACCACGTCGACCAGCTTCACGCCAGTCTCTATTATGCTATCGACGTGCCTCTGCAGTGTTTTTGTGTCGGCAACACACCCCCAGTCCGGGCTCTTGGTGGTCCAGGAGGCCAATCTGGTAGGGGGTCCGGACCTGAATGCGGGGGCCGCTCCCCATGCGGCCTTCCTCGGCTCGGTGATATAAAACCACTCCTTCTGCCACATCCGGACGGTGTCGACAAAGTGGCTGTCTGGCCACTGGACCCGTGTCAGCTTACTAATCATGCCCCCTCCGCAGTCCGCATGCTCACCGCCAACCACCTTGGGCTTGACATTAAACACCTTCAGCCATAAACCGAAGTGTGGCTGGACTCGGAGGAGCGCTTCACAGATGACGATGAAGGTCAAAATGTGGAGGAGGGAGTTGGGGGCTAGATCGTGAAAATTTAGCCCGTAGAAGAACATCAGCCCCTGCACAAAAGGATGCAGGGGAAATCTGAGCCCCCTAAGGAAATGGGGGAGAAAAACTACCCTTTCACCCGGCTCGGGCGTAGGGATGATCTGGCCCTCTTCGGGGGCACGATGGGCGACATTGCCGACAAGTAGCCGGCCTCCTTCAGCTTTAGGATGTCCTCGTTGGTGACGGAGGAGGCCTCCCACTTCCCATTGGCGCCAGATCCGGCCATGATCGAAGGAGGTGAAGTGGGATTCGCTGTGGAAGCAGAGAGAAAGGGCGCTGGAGCTCTGAAGGTCTGCGTGATCGGAAGGTGGAAGAGGGAGTGGGATGCAAACTGTAGCGGCCCCCTTTATAGACTGTTGGCAGGCCGGGGATTCCTTTTTCCACGCCGCTGGCCTCTCCACTTCCCGATATCTCCGCAACATTATGAGCGGGAAGGGGAATCAAAATCATTAACCAGATCCCCTGAAAAGTGGGACACGATCTCCACCGTGAGGGGACATGTCAAACGTGGCGTTAGCCTCGAGTTGCACTTCAAGAAATAGTAACTGCTTGGCGTTATGGCCGGAAGCGACTCTTCATTGAAAGAGAAAAAGTTGTCAGATAAAGGCACTATTTGCGCTTGAGCGATATTATTACCTTCGGTGTTAAGTAAAACTACCGTTTCAGGTTCCGGACATCACTTGGTTCCGAACAGGGGAGAGACATACTGAGGAACTCGCCCCGCAAGCTGAATACTGGTCGAATGGATGGATACCAGATGCAAGTTCAAGGGCTACTGAGGGAGTCATGGACTAAGGGGTCCTCGAGGCGACGGCCCATTGTACATGGCCCGGACTGGTGGAGCCGTATAGTGACGGGAGATCTATGAAGCCATGGTGTGCCCTCCAAGTCAAGAAGGCACATGATCTCTTTAATTCCTTATTGTAATCTATCTTCGGTAACCCTAACCCTACCGGTGTCTATATAAACCGATGGTTTTTAGTCTTTAGGGCTAGAGCTACATTCATCACCTCATAGCCTTAGGGTTTAGCTCATGCTGATCTCGAGGTAGATCTACTCTGTAACCACATCATACATCCAATATAATCAAGCAGGACCTAGGGTATTACCTCTTCGAGAGGGCCCGAACCTGGGTAAACATTGTGTTCGTCGTCCCTTGTTACCCATCGATCCCAAATCCACAGCTCGGGACCCCCTACCCCGAGGTCTACCGGTTTTGACACCGACAGCAACCTAATGCTTTCATGGACATCATCATATGTGCAATTCACTCTATGTCTATGGATATTCTTGTATGTTCCTTATGGGACTAACCCATGTAGGTATTGAAAGTGCAACACTCCAAAAGATTGCTCCGAATGATCTACATCAACATTGAGCATCCACATCTTCACTATCTACATGAAGTCATCATCGACAAAACCCAAGGTTAGTTCATCCCTCTTTGGGGGGATATCACATCTAGGGGGAGCTTTGCTCTAAAAATTGAGCTAAAGCAACTCTAATGATGTGAACACATTAATGCTTTATGTAAAAGTGGCAACCCCACTTGTGCTTAAATGATGAGTATGACCTATGATTAAATGTTCTCATTTGACTCCTAAGTCAATATACTCATACATAGATGGCCTAGTCATCGCCAATTGCTTGATAGATGCTAGAATTGGTTGTGCATGCTTTGGCACATATTTCATTTGCTATTTTATTGTGTGAGCATGTTGGTTGCATATTTTCTCCATTCGAGGACATCCATTTGTTGTTTTGATTGCTTGGTTCTTATTGGCCAAGTGGATGTACAAGAATGCCTAAGAACCTCCCCTAGCTATCTATGTTTTTCTTGTCTCAAATTCTTTTCATGCTATATCACAAAAATTGAACAAGTTCTTTTCGGACCCTTCGGGTGAGGAGCACTCGGAGCCACCAATCCGTCAAGGGCTGACCTCCAAAACCTTCTTCATGCATTCAGTCAGACCAACACATTCAAACTCGGTCGAACCGAGATCATAAAGACCGATCTAGGTTTTAATCTCGGTGCTATCGATTAGACCAACTCGGTCCCACCGATTTGTTGTAACTGCACGCAGTTGCACATCTCGGTGCCACCGATTTGTTCCACTCGGTGCCACCGACAGCACACGAGTATATATATCCAGTGGACCATACGGTTGAAACTTTATTCAAACGTCATGAACCCGCACCCCGTTGTTGCCACTCCCTTGGTCTCCGGATCAGCGCCGTCGTCTCCTGTGCGCCTTCGCCAAAGGAATCCGCCGCCGTCAATGGAATCTGCTCCACCGTTGTCGCCGTAGAGGATCTCCACTGAGTTAGGGTGAGATTCGATCTCCTCGTGCTTTCTTTTCTCCGATTCAATGCACAAGGATAATGCCATATATCTTGCCATGATTGCAATGCCTCTATCCACCAGATTAATTCGTTAGAATAGATTCAAGAAAAAAAATTAGATTTAGGTTTCCGCCGAACGCATCTCGGACCGACCAAATAGGAATTTTCGGTCCCACCGATTTGGCCCTGGCCATTGCACAAGTACAACTCAGTTCCACCGAAACGTACTAATTGATGAGACCGGAAGTAAAGTTTCAGTGAAACCCTAGCAACTCGGAGCCACCGAACCACATCTCGGTCCAACCGAAATTGAGTGTTTTGGTTCTGTGAGTGCTTCGGTGTCATCGAAAGGACCAACTCAGTAGCTCCGAAATGCATTATGTGAAAACCTAGAACTAAAGTTTGAACTCGATTTTTTTAAAATATCTGCTTTTTGTGATAACTCATCTACTATGCCCATACCAATCTATTCAGAGGGTCTGCTTGCAAGATGTCTAGTGCCAGTGCAGTCAGAATCAGTCAGAGCAGAATGTTGATCTCAGTGAGGGCTCTAGTCCTAATGAGAGTTACTATGAGGGCATTAGGAGCTCTCCAGATTTGCCAAAGGCTGCCACCAGAACAAAGAAGAAGAGAACCTCAGATGATGTGGATGAAGACTTTGTGGCTAGTGAGGCCACATCAAAGAAGAAGGCACTTATGAGGAAGGAATATGGTACTTCTGCTAGTACTAGGCCAAGTGCCAAGGAAAGGACTGTTGTCAGAAAAGTGCCACTGTCAAAGGCAAGCAAAGCCTCAGCTCCAAAGGAAACCATGACCTTCACACTTGAGGAGCCAAGTGATGAAGAAGCTGATGCCAACAACAACAAGAAGAGGGCTAGAAAGACTACTGCTATAGTTATTGGCAAACCTTCCATGAGGGAAGATGATCATGATGATGATGAGGAAGAACCAGAAGCTGAAGCACCTCCAGCAAAGACACAGAAACTGATGTCAGATGCTATGAAGACATCTGCTCCCTCCAAGCCCAAGTCCAAGCCCAAAGTTGCTGCACCTAAGAGGTCTACAAGAAATATCTCTGCTGCTGAAAAGAACAAGGCCCCAGTGCCTGAGGTTGAGATGGAAGATGAGCCACTAGTGCTCAGGAAGCTCAAGCCCAAGATCCCAGATCATGATAATGCTCATCCTATTGCAGAAAATATGATGCTCAGGAAGGATAAGGGATTAAGAGATTGGAGGAAAGTTGATCCCTATTCTGTCAGGAGGAAGACTGCTTGTGATTACCGCTCTCACACCAGAGAACAACAAGATTTCTATGAAACTGTTTTGTTTGATAAGAAGCCCATAGTCAGTGACATGAAGTGGGTGGACTGGGAATACATTGATGAAAATGAAGATAATTTCCCCCATGTTCATGAGAGTTTCAGACTTGTCGGAGTTGATGCCTTTGTTGGTCAGAAGCTCACCAAGTGGAACGATGAGATGATCATGCAATTTTACTCCACAACTCATTTCTATCCAGATGGGAGGATTGCATGGATGACTGAGGGTTCCAAGTACCAGTCAACCATCTCTGAGTGGGCTAAACTCCTTGATGCCCCTGAGGATGAAGATAACGACATTGATTTGTACGGGAAGCCCAGGATGGACCACAACTCTATGGAAAACATGTACAAGGAAATTCCCAAGAAAGATCTTGGTACACATAAGCTTGGTTCGGTAAAGCACTTGCTAGCTGGTTTGGCCACCACAAACACAATCTTGAGGCATACTCTTTTGCCCAAGTCTGGAGATGACAAGATGATTCGTGGCCACTCCATCAATTTGCTTCATTTATTTGACACCCCTCAAAAGTTCAAAGTCATGGGTTTGATTGTTGAGACGGTCAAGAGGACAAATGCTGATCAGAAGAGATCTTGTGGATATACTCCACACATTCAGATGCTCATCAAC
Source organism: Thinopyrum elongatum (assembly GCA_011799875.1). Taxonomy (NCBI): domain Eukaryota; kingdom Viridiplantae; phylum Streptophyta; class Magnoliopsida; order Poales; family Poaceae; genus Thinopyrum; species Thinopyrum elongatum. The sequence goes on along the minus strand of CM022300.1, from coordinate 77,853,583 downwards.
TCCAAAGTTGGAATGAGCACTTATCTGCTTGATCGTAAGCATCTCCCTCTTCAGCCAGAGTTTGAGGATAATGTGATGGTGATGGATCCTTCACACCCTACATCTGTTGAGGCTCAAGAGAAGATCCAGGCAGCAGCAGCAGCTAAAGCAACTCAAGAAGCCACAACACCCAATGCTCCAATAGCCAATCTCAAGTCAAAGAATGATCAAATGACATATCTGCTAGAGGTAACCCTGAGAATTGAGAGGAGTCTGTCCAACATCTCCAAGAACCAGGAGAGTCTAGAGCAGACTGTTGAAGCAAGGATGTATGATCTTGATGTGAAGATCACAGAGGTTCAGTCAGTTGTGGAAAAGCTGAAGGATGATGTTGAGGCAAGAAGGATTGCTGCAGAGGACAATGGAGATGAGAGGCCCACTACTCATAGATTTCAGACTGTACCCAGGGCACCCAGATCTTCAGCCGCTAGTTGCAGATACGAGGACCACTCATTCTGCACCTGCCACTACTGCCACAATACCACCTCCAGTCTCTACTCCACCAGTACAACAGACATCATCAGAAGCATTTGCGGACGCAGTTCTCTCAACGCCATCTACGCACACTGGAGCCACCAGCCAGAAGTCACCTTCAGGAGCTCCCGAGGATCGTGCCTAGAGAGACGCATAACTCTATACCTTTTTGAACTTTTTGGTACTTGTTGCCAAAGGGGGAGAAATTGTATATATCATTAGGCATCAAGAGAGAAAGAGAGTCTTGTTTTTGCTCTTTGGTTTTTCTCGTGTTCTAGCTACTATTGTCCGTTTGATTCGTGCTACTTGTTTGTTCTGCTTGTGAGATACTATGTTTGTCTTGTGTGATTGATCATAGTATGCTTCATGTGTGCTTAATGCTTACTCCTATCATTGTTCATGTACGATCATTCACTTATGTCTTTGGTGATGCGTGCATGCTATTTCACTTATATCATTTTGTGTGCTCCACCAAGATGTATGTGACATGGAAGAGTGACCCATGATCCTAATATATTGTGCATTTGCATTCGAACGCAAATTTTTAGAAATGCACAAATTTAGGGGGAGCTCTTGCTCATCACATACTTCTCAAAGCGACAATGTATTTCATTCATTTAATCATTTGTTGAAGCTTTGATCTATATGTTGTCATCAATTACCAAAAAGGGGGAGATTGAAAGTGCAACTAATCCCCGGGTGGTTTTGGTAATTCATAACAACATATATCTCATTGAACTAACACTGGTACAGCGAGGTGCTATACAAACGGTTTTAACCCCTTTCCGTGACAACGTTTTGAACCACCGCCAAGTGAGTGACTGCGATAGGGAGGTCCTTCCCACACGACCCAGAAACCGTTGGGGATAGGGAGCCTTGATGCATACAGTTGTCCCTATAAAACTGTTTCTGATATCTCGAATATCACAAATGCTTCATCCTTGCTACTTGTTTGTGCTCGCATTGCCATAGCAGTCGGAGTTCTGTGGTTTTACCTAAAACCAGGCATATTCCAGGCACGTACCAAACTGGCTCTACATTTACGATGCCTGGCACATCACAAACAATTCATGATTGTAAACCGTGTACGATAGGTCGATAATCACACACATTTAGTTTTCCCACACCATTTGTGATACTGTCTGACATCACACATGCTTTGCAAACGGCAACTCTGTGCATGGTTACACATGTTTTCTCTCCATGAACCGTGTCGGATTATGATGTATATCACACACACTATGCTTTATGGACCGTGTGTGCTGTAATGACCTGCAGAACGTAATTTCACCCTAATTTAATTGCTGCTATTTAAAATTGTACCTAATTTGAATTTGAAAGTAGGCTATAGCTTTATTCATATCCATCAGGTTCAAACAACCAATGCATTATTCAATCCACAGGTACATATGTTCAAGAATTACATAAGCACCAAATAAAGAATGATGAACCAGGGTTGTATACTTGTACTATTACAGATGGTAAAGAAAGAGGCGAGAGACATTCTGGTTGCTGAACAAGGTGAAGCGGAATGGCCCTATTGTGCTCTCCTCGATGCAGAAGGCACACACGACTCTAGTCCAACCCCTTGTGATGGCCGACCGCCAATTGATACGTCTCCAATGTATCTATAATTTTTGATTGTTCCATGCTATTATATTATCTGTTTTGGATATTTTATATGCATTAATATGCTATTTTATATTATTTTTGGGACTAACCTATTAACCTAGAGCCCAGTGCCAGTTTATGTTTTTTCCTTGTTTTTTAGCTTCGTGGGAAAGGAATACCAAACGGAGTCCAAACGAAATAAAACCTTCACGATGATTTTTCTTGGACCAGAAGACACCCAGGAGACTTGGAGATGAAGTCGAAGGAGCCACGAGGCGGCCACAAGGGTGGAGGGTGCGCCCAGGGGGGGTAGGGCGCGCCCCCTGCCTTGTGGGCCCCCCGTGACTCCCCTGACCTAATTCTTTCACCTATATATTCACATATGTTCCCAAACCACCAGAGGCATCCACGAAAAGACTTTTCCACCGCCGCAACCTTCTGTACCCATGAGATCCCATCTAGGGACCTTTTTCGGCACCCTGCCAGAGGGGGATTCGATCACGAAGGGCTTCTACATCAACCCTATTGCCCTTCCGATGAAGCGTGAGTAGTTTACCTCAGACCTACGGGTCCATAGCTAGTAACTAGATGGCTTCTTCTCTCTCTTTGGTTCTCAATACCATGTTCTCCTTGATGTTCTTGGAGATCTATCCGATGTAATATTCTTTTGTGGTGTGTTTGTCGAGATTCAATGAATTTTGGATTTATGATCAGCTTATCTATGAATATTATTTGAATCTTCTCTGAATTCTTATATGCATGATTTGATATCTTTGTAATTCTCTTCGAACTATTGGTTTGGTTTGGCCAACTATATTGGTTTTTCTTGCAATGGGAGAAGTGCTTAGCTTTGGGTTCAATCTTGCGGTGTCCTTTCCCAGTGACAGTAGGGGCAGCAAGGCACGTATTGTATTGTTGCCATCGAGGATAAAAAGATGGGGTTTACATCATATTGCTTGAGTTTATTCCTCTACATCATGTCATCTTACTTAATGCGTTACTCTGTTCTTCATGAACTTAATACTCTAGATGCAGGCAGGAGTCGGTCGATGTGTGGAGTAATAGTAGTAGATGCAGAATCGTTTCGGTCTACTTGACACGGACGTGATGCCTATATTTCATAATCATTGCCTTGGATATCGTCATAACTTTGCACTTTTCCATCAATTGCTCGACAGTAATTTGTTCACCCACCGTATTATTTGCTATCTTGAGAGAAGCCTCTAGTGAAACCTATGGCCCCCGGGTCTATTTTCCATCATATTACTTTCCGATCTACTATTTTGCAATCTTTTATTTTCAGATCTATAGACCAAAAATACCAAAAATATTTACTTTATCGTTTGTTTAGTTTCATCTATCTCTATCAGAGCTCACTTTTGCAATAACCGTGAAGGGATTGACAACCCCTTTATCGCGTTGGGTGCAAGTTGTTTGATTGTTTGTTCAGGTATTAGGTGATTTGTGTGTTGTCTCCTACTGGATTGATACCTTGGTTCTCTAACTGAGGGAAATACTTATCTCTACTTTGCTGCATCACCCTTTCCTCTTCAAGGGAAAAAACCAACGCAAGCTCAAGAAGTAGCAGGAAGAATTTCTGGCGCCGTTGCCGGGGAGATCTACGCCAAGTCAAGACATACCAAGTACCCATCATAAAACTCTCATCTCTTGCATTACATTATTCGCCATTTGCCTCTCGTTTTCCTCTCCCCCACTTCTAAAATGATTTTCGAAAAGATTTGCCTTTTTATTCGACCTCTTTTTCGTTTGCCTTTTTCTCGTTAGATCTCTCCTTTGTTTGTGTTACCATGTGCCTTCTATTTGCTTGCATCTTTTCTTACTAAAAATCTATTGATATGGATCCACTTAAAGTTTTCTACTTGGATCATCTTCGATCCATATGTGCTCGTGCTAAAACCCCAACTAGTTTAGTTGAGGGAAAATCTTTAGATGAGCATGCTCATTTTGTGCATCACCGTTTGTCTGAAAAGGGAGACTCTTATGGAATCAAATAAATTGTTTGCTATGTTATGCTTGGAATCTTTGTGAACTTTGTGATTTTACTTGTTGCTCTAAGAACCCTAAAAAACACCTTCCCTACCTATGTGAGTTTAATGATAATGAAATCTTATCTTCTTATGAAAAGGGTGTTTATAGTTACTATGATATCGAACAAATTGAAGAATTTGTTGCTTTTAAGGGTGCTTATGAAGTTGCTTCTTTGATTGAAAAGTATGATATTACTCTCTACAAATCTAAATTTTTTGACATACTTAAATATTGCTATGAAAACTATGCTCACAATGCCTATGTCAAAGAATTTATTGAGAGAATGACCGTTGCTTTGGAAGAAAATAATGATATGAATGAATCTATAGATAATTATGATTCCGATGATTTGATTGAGATACCCTCCCTTGATGAGCGTGATGCTTGCTATTCTTGTGGCCATGATGCCAATATTTATGGAGATGAATTTGCTATAGTCCCTTATGTTAAACATGAGATTGTTGCTATTGCACCCATACTTGATAATTCCTTGAATCAAAAGCATGATTGCAATGATGTTTCTATAAAATCTATTAATGTCAATTGTGTTAATGATATGCAAAACCCTAAGCTTGGGGATGCTAATTTTGCTATGTCTACTACTTGTTGCAATGATCATGATTGGGGTGATTCTTCTTATGATCTTAAAATTTTATTTAAGCCCCCTGATGAATATGAGATTGATAATAATGTTTGCAATAATATTGAAAGTGGGTTTGGAAGAGTGTCAACTTTAGATCCCACATATTTGGAGAATATTCAATCTTATGAAATTTTTGATAAAAGTGGGTTTGGAGAGGCCATGACTTTAGTTAATGTTAATCCCACTATTTTGGAAGAGTGTCAACTTTGCATGCATGTGGATCATGTAGAGAATATTTTATGTGATAGCTATATTGTTGAATTTGATTATGATCCTACATGTAATTATTATGAGAGAGGAAAATATGGATGTAGAAATTTTCATGTCACTAAATTGCCTCTCGTTATGTTGAGATTGCTATTGTTTCTTTCTTCTTCCTTGCGTATGCTAGTTTTTGCTTTCCTTGATAATTTGTTTACCTATAAGATGCCTATGCATAGGAAGTATGTTAGACTTAGATGTGTTTTTCACATGCTACATGATGCTCTTTTCGTGTTTCAATTGCTATCTTTCATGTGAGCATCATCAAAGTTATCAACGCCTAGCTAAAAGGCTTTAAAGAAAAGCGCTTGTTGGGAGACAACCCAATATTTTTCTTTTCTGTTTTCCAATAAATAATTCATCTAGCCTCTGGTTAGATGTGGTTTTGTGTTTTAATTAGTGCTTGTGCCAAGTAAGACCTTTAGGATGGCTTACGGTGATAATTGATTTGATCTTGCTGAAAAACAGAAAATTTTGTGTCCAGTCACAGAATTTTAATAATTCACTGGAGCATTTAAAACCCCTGAATTTTTTACGCGAGATTTATATACAAATTGTATCTGTCTTCATAATTTTTCAGAATTTTTGGAGTTACAGAAGTATTAGAACAATTTGGATTTTTGGAGACTGTTCTGTTTTTGACAGATTCTGTTTTCTTTGTGTTGTTTGCTTATTTTGATGAATCTATGGGTAGTATCGGGGGGGGGGGGGTATGAACCATGGAAAAGTTGGAATACAGTAGATATTACACCAATATAAATAAATAATGAGTTCACAACAGTTACCAGTGGTGATTTATTTTCTTATACTAACAGAGCTTATGAGATTTTCTGTTGAGTTTTGTGTTGTGAAGTTTTCAAGTTTTGGGTAAGGATTTGATGGACTATGGAATAAGGAGTGGCAAGAGCCTAAGCTTGGGGATGCCCAAGGCACCCCAAGGTAATATTCAAGGACAACCAAGAGCCTAAGCTTGGGGATGCCCCGGAAGGCATCCCCTCTTTCGTCTTCGTCTATCGGTAACTTTACTTGAGGCTATATTTTTATTCACCACATGATATGTGTTTTGCTTGGAGCGTCTTGTATGATTTGAGTCTTTGCTTTTTAGTTTGCCACAATCATTCTTGATGTACACACCTTTTGAGAGGGACACACATGAATCGTGATTTATTAGAATACTCTATGAGCTTCACTTATATCTTTTGAGCTAGGCAATTTTGCTCTAGTGCTTCACTTATATCTTTTTAGAGCACGGCGGTGGCTTTATTTTGTAGAAATTATTGAACTCTCATGCTTCACTTATATTATTTTGAGAGTCTCTAAACAGCATGGTAATTTGCTTTGGTTATAAATTTAGTCCTAATATGATAGACATCCAAGAGGATATAATAAAAACTTTCATATAAAGTGTATTGAATACTATGAGAAGTTTGATTCCTTATGATTGTTTTGAGATATAAAGATGGTGATATTAGAGTCATGCTAGTGAGTAATTGTGAATTGGAGAAATACTTGTGTTAAGGTTTGTGAGTCCCGTAGCATGCACGTATGATGAACTGTTATGTAACGAAGTTGGAGCATGAGATATTTTTTTATTGTCTTCCTTATGAGTGGCGATCGGGGACGAGCAATGGTCTTTTCCTACCAATCTATCCCCCTAGGAGCATGCGCGTAGTACTTTCTTTTGATGACTAATAGATTTTTACAATAAATATGTGAGTTCTTTATGACTAATGTTGAGTCCATGGATTATACGCACTCTCACCCTTCCACCATTGCTAGCCTCTCTAGTGTCGCGCAACTTTCGCCGGTACCATACACCCACCATATACCTTCCTCAAAACAGCCACCATACCTACCTATTATGGCATTTCCATAGCCATTCCGAGATATATTGCCATGCAACTTTCCACCATTCCGTTTATTATGACACGCTTCATCATTGTCATATTGCTTTGCATGATCATGTAGTTGACATCGTATTTGTGGCAAAGCCACCTTTCCTAATTCTTTCATACATGTCACTCTTGATTCATTGCACATCCCGGTACACCGCCGGAGACATTCATATAGAGTCATATTTTGTTCTAAGTATCGAGTTGTAATTCTTGAGTTGTAAGTAAATAAAAGTGTGATGATCTTCATTATTAGAGCATTGTCCCATGTGAGGAAAAAAAGAGAGGCCAAAGAAGTCAACCCAAAAAAAATGAGAGAAAAGAGAGAAGGGGCAATGTTACTATCCTTTTTCCACACTTGTGCTTCAAAGTAGCACCATGATCTTCATGATAGAGAGTCTCCTATGTTGTCATTTTCATACGCTAGTGGGAATTTTTCATTATAGAACTTGGCTTGTATATTCCAATGATGGGCTTCCTCAAATTGCCCTAGGTCTTCATGAGCAAGCAAGTTGGATGCACACCCACTTAGTTTTCTTTTGAGCTTTCATACACTTATAGCTCTAGTGCATCCGTTGCATGGCAATCCCTACTCACTCACATTGATATCTATTGATGGGCATCTCCATAGCCCGTTAATACGCCTAGTTGATGTGAGACTATCTCCTTCTTTTTTGTCTTCTCCACAACCACCATATTCTATTCCACCTATAGTGCTATGTCCATGGCTCAGACTCATGTATTGCGTGAAAGTTGAAAAGGTTTGAGAACAATAAAAGTATGAAACAATTGCTTGGCTTGTCATCAGGGTTGTGCATGATTTGAATATTTTGTGTGATGAAGATGGAGCATAGCCAGACTATATGATTTTGTAGGGATAAGCTTTCTTTGGCCATGTTATTTTGAGAAGACATAATTGCCTTGTTAGCATGCTTGAAGTATTATTGTTTTTATGTCAATATTAAACTTTTGTTTTGAATCTTATGGATCTGAACATTCATGCGACAATAAAGAAAAATTACATGGATAAATATGTTAGGTAGCATTCCACATCAAGAAAAAAATCTGTTTTTATCATTTACCTACTCGAGGACGAGCAGGAATTAAGCTTGGGGATGCTTGATACGTCTCCAACGTATCTATAATTTTTTATTGTTCCATGCTATTATATTATCTGTTTTGGATGTTTTATATGCAATAATATGCTATTTTATATTATTTTTGGGACTAACCTATTAACCTAGAGCCTAGTGCCAGTTTCTGTTTTTTCCTTGTTTTTTAGCTTCGTGGGAAAGGAATACCAAACGGAGTCCAAACGGAATAAAACCTTTGCGATGATTTTTCTTGGACCAGAAGACACCCAGGAGACTTGGAGATGAAGTCGGAGGAGCCACGAGGCGGCCACAAGGGTGAAGGGCGCGCCCCCTGCCTTGTGGGCCCCCCATGACTCCCCTGACCTAATTCTTTCGCCTATATATTCACATATGTTCCCAAACCACCAGAGGCATCCACGAAAAGACTTTTCCACCGCCGCAACCTTCTGTACCTGTGAGATCCCATCTAGGGACCTTTTCCGGCACCCTGCTAGAGGGGGATTCGATCACGGAGGGCTTCTACATCAACCCTATTGCCCTTCCGATGAAGCGTGAGTAGTTTACCTCAGACCTACGGGTCCATAGCTAGTAGCTAGATGGCTTCTTCTCTCTCTTTGATTCTCAATACCATGTTCTTCTTGATGTTCTTGGAGATCTATCCGATGCAATATTCTTTTGTGGTGTGTTTGTCGAGATCCGATGAATTGTGGATTTATGATCAGCTTATCTATGAATATTATTTGAATCTTCTCTGAATTCTTATATGCATGATTTGATATCTTTGTAATTCTCTTCGAACTATCGGTTTGGTTTGGCCAACTAGATTGGTTTTTCTTGCAATGGGAGAAGTGCTTAGCTTTGGGTTCAATCTTGCGTAGTCCTTTCCCAGTGATGGTAGGGGCAGCAAGGCACGTATTGTATTGTTGCCATCGAGGATAAAAAGATGGGCTTTACATCATATTGCTTGAGTTTATTCCTCTACATCATGTCATCTTACTTAATGCGTTACTCTATTCTTCATGAACTTAATACTCTAGATACAGGCAGGAGTCAGTCAATGTGTGGAGTAATAGTAGTAGATGTAGAATCGTTTCGGTCTACTTGACACGGATGTGATGCCTATATTTCATAATCATTGCCTTGGATATCGTCATAACTTTGCGCTTTTCTATCAATTGCTCGACAGTAATTTGTTCACCCACCGTATTATTTGCTATCTTGAGAGAAGCCTCTAGTGAAACCTATGGCCCCCGGGTCTATTTTCCATCATATTACTTTCTGATATACTATTTTGCAATCTTTTATTTTCATATCTATAAACCAAAAATACCAAAAATATTTACTTTATCGTTTGTTTAGTTTCATCTATCTCTATCAGACCTCACTTTTGCAAGTAACCGTGAATGGATTGACAACCCTTTATCGCGTTGGGTGCAAGTTGTTTGATTGTTTGTGCAGGTATTAGGTGATTTGTGCGTTGTCTCCTACTGGATTGATACCTTGGTTCTCTAGCTGAGGGAAATACTTATCTCTACTTTGCTGCATCACCCTTTTCTCTTCAAGGGAAAAAACCAACGCAAGCTCAAGAAGTAGCACCAATCATGTAGTTTGAGAGGTAATCTTGAGTAAACTGCTTCAGGATCCACTGCAAAGGAAAAAAGATTCAGACATTGTCATCTAACACAACTCATTACGGGCAGTAAAAAGAAGGCTACAGAGTTCTTACTTACCATCCTGCAGTTCAATGTTGTCTTGCATAAAGTGTAAACAAATAGTTCGATTGACATATTTTGACCCATTTTAATAACAATCTTTATCAGTTTCCTCACTTGATGCTGGTTCATGAATATCTCATTGTCCCATACGCAGAAGGGATACCTTTAACAACGGCGTGCCGGCCCAACGATTCGCCGGTCACATGCGCATCGTGCGTATGAGACTACGTCTCGCTTCTCTCTCTCTCTCTCTCGTCTTCCCGACTTCAGATCGGGAATCCGATGAAAGCATCTCCCGCGCAACTCGGACCCTCCCTCCCCTGACTCCACGCCGGCAAGCCGCCGCCGCCGCGGAACAACGCCCTCCCCTTGGCTACCCACCGTCGAGCCAGTCCTGCCCCATAGCTCCGCCACTGCAAGCTCTTATCCGTGCTCCAAGCTACCAAGGCATGCCACGAAGCGTGATACCCATACCCTCTACAACAAACTATACCGGCGAGGCTGCTGGCGATGTTGCGAGCAGCCACCACCACACCGATGTTATCCTTGCACTGCATACCTCCAGAGCATGTACGTCGTCGGGGACGACTAGTGCTGCAACCGGCCACCGCAGAAGCTACCACTAGCAACAATAAAAGCTACAACCGTAGATGACAGAAGCTGCAACCAGTAGTACGCGACTGAAGAAAGCTACAAGCGGCAACAGAGAAAGCTACAACCGGCCATGAAAGAATCTTCAATGGAAAGGGCGACAGGACATGTGGCCGGCCACTGGGCGACCAGCGATAGCTGTGACCGGCGTTGGCAAAACCTGCAAACAGTAACTCAAAAAGCTTCGACTAATGACGGAGAAAGCTGCAACGCCAATCGGGAATGCTACAACGACGAGTGGCCATTTTTTTGACTAGCGCAAGGTGCTACTACCGCTTGCACACGGAGCTGGAACCCGCGCCATGCGGTGCTACAATCATCGGTGCATGGAGCGGCGACCGGCATTGCCGAATGTTGCAACCATAGATACACGGAGCTGGGACCGGCAACTACAAATGCTACAACCAGTCGCTGCTACAAGCTGGCCGGTGACGCCATGGCGAGCAGCAATGGCAGTTGTAGTGACCGCGTGCCACGAGTGTCAGCGAGCGGATGCTACAAACGGTGACTACCGGAACTACCAACGACGACCAGCGGTTCAGCGAGCGGTGGATCGTGCTGCTGTGAGCTTGATGTCGAGTAGATAGCACGGTTAGGGCAGTTGCCGGCGAGGGCGGCCGACGGCTCAGGTGCAGCACACCGGCGCCGCGCGAGAGTTGCAGGCGCACTTCACAGGTCGCCGTCCTAGGAAACGTGGGAAGACGCGTGAGGGAGAGTTGTGCGCGAGCAGTTGAGATGAAAGTGGATGCATCTTATTTTTTCATGTGTGCGTGCGAGATGCGGGCTGAGAGACAATCATGACTGAAAGGAGACAGATCCAACGTCTACGGATGGATGAATCCAACGGACGCAGGTAGACCGATGGAGCGACTCGGCCAGTCGATCGGCGCAGATCAGCGCCCTATGCAGAATGGGTCAAAGTGTGGATCTTTGCCAATGACATATGTACCTAAAAGCACCAAGTTAATATTAGAAGCTAAACAAGAATTGCAAAATGATGTAGTACAACACTCCCTCCATCCCATTATATAAGATCTTATTACATGTATATCTAGACATCATCAGAACATTAAGGTAACACTCTTCCTTGTTGCTATGTAGCCTCAGATTGCATATTTAGTCATTCAGTACAATGCATGTTGCTATGTAGCCTCAGATATATTAAATATGGCCCTAGTTAACCTACCGATAAATGGGTTACAGATATATTCAGTGAAATGTTCGATTCGACGATTAATCCCTTATCAGCCCCGAGGCTATATGGTACCAGCTACCCTACCGATATCCTGAACAGTGAGTACATATAATCAATGCGATGAAACTAACCTGGATGAAAAACAACAACTGTTCTCAATATTGTCCTGTATGAGTACATATAAAGGCATGTTAAGCACAACAGGCTAAACATCAACCAAATATATCCATGGTAGACAACATAATCTACAAATGATAGCTTCAGTGTGCAGGTTTAAGCACGCTAGTTAAGCAAAACAAGAAGTGGAAAGGTGTGTTAACTGCAACGGGCATAACATTTAAAAACAAGCAAATATAGTCATTCAAACTAGTATTGTGGAGGTCTAAAGTACACAAGTTATTGTAAAAAAACGAAACGGCATGTTAACTGCAACAACCTTATCAGCAACCAAATATCGTAATTCATAGTGGTATTGTTGAAACTGTTATTGATGAAATTGAACTGCACGGCAAATAGTTGCACATATAGAGCATCACATTGTGAAGAACTGAAATAAACAAGGCATAAGGCCATCTCTAGCCGATCCTTTAAAAGTTAACGGACTAAAACCCTTAGTGGATATATATATATATATATACTCCATCAATTTTTGGCCGTTTCTAGTCGATCCCCTAAACTTAACGTTGTAAACTTCAATTTGATCAAGTTCAAAGCAGGTTCAACCAAAAGTAGCATGCATTCAAACATAAACATAGATAGTTTTGCATAACTGAACATAAAACATAAATTTAAACTAAGCTAAACTACTTTCGGTCGAAGTGGAGGTTGAGCCAATACTTCCTCGTCAGGTACGGTGTGCCGCGAGCCGGGTTCGGGCCGGTGCCGTCGTCGGGGTCGTTGGGGAAGACACTCCTCCACTCGTCGACGTCGATCTCCTCGTCCTCGCCGCCCTCCGCGCCGCCGTCCTCGCCGCCTTCGACCTCGTCATCAGAGGAGAGCACGATAACCTCGCCGCCCTCCACACCAGCAAAGATCACCCGCTCCGCCTCCACGAGCTCCGGGTGCTGCCGGCGGAGCTCTTGCATGTAGGCCTCGTCGGCGGCCTGATACATCTCCAACGTATCTATAATTTTTTATTGTTCCATGCTATTATATTATCTATTTTGGATGTTTTATATGCATTAATATGCTATTTTATATTATTTTTGGGACTAACTTATTAACCTAGAGCCCAGTGCCAGTTTTTGTTTTTTCCTTGTTTTTGAGCTTCGCAGAAAAGGAATACCAAATGGAGTCCAAACGGAATAAAACCTTCACGATGATTTTTCTTGGACCAGAAGACACTCAGGAGACTTGGAGTGCAAGTCAGAAGAGCCACGAGGCGGCCACAAGGGGGAGGGCGCGCCCAGGGGGGTAGGGCGCGCCCCTGCCTTGTGGGCCCCTCGGTGACCCCCTGACCTAGATCTTCCTCCTATATATTCACATATATTCCCAAACAACCAGAAGCATCCACGAAAACACTTTTCCACCGCCGCAACCTTCTGTTCCCGTGAGATCCCATCTTGGGGCCTTTTCCGGCATCCTGCCGGAGGGGGATTCGATCACGTAGGGCTTCTACATCAATTCTATTGCCCTTCCGATGAAGTGTGATTAGTTTACCTCTGACCTACGGGTCCATAGCTAGTAGCTAGATGGCTTCTTCTCTCTCTTTGATTCTCAATACAACGTTCTCCTTGATGTTCTTGGAGATCTATCCGATGTAATCTTCTTTCGCAATGTGTTTGTCGAGATCCGATGAATTGTGGATTTATGACGAGCTTATCTATGAATATTATTTGAATCTTCTCTGAATTCTTTTATGCATGATTTGATATCCTTGTAATTCTCTTCGAACTATTGGTTTGGTTTGGCCAACTAGATTGGTTTTTCTTTCAATGGGAGAAGTGCTTGGCTTTGGGTTCAATCTTGCGGTGTCCTCTCCTAGTGACAGTAGGGCCAGCGACGCACGTATTGTATTGTTGCCATCGAGGATAAAAAGATGGGGTTTACATCATATTGCTTGAGTTTATTCCTCTACATCATGTCATCTTACTTAAAGCGTTACTCTGTTCTTCATGAACTTAATACTCTAGATGCAGGCAGGAGTCGGTCGATGCGTGGAGTAATAGTAGTAGATGCAGGCAGGAGTCGGTCTACTTGACACGGACGTGATGCCTATATTTCATAATCATTGCCTTGGATATCGTCATAACTTTGCGCTTTTCTATCAATTACTCGACAGTAATTTGTTCACCCACCGTATTATTTGCTATCAAGCCTCTAGTGAAACCTATGGCATCCGGGTCTATTTTCCATTATATTACTTTCCGATCTACTATTTTGCAATCTTTTATTTTCAGATCTATAAACCAAAAACCCTAAAAATATTTAGTTTATCTTTTGTTTAGTTTTATCTATATCAGATCTCACTTTTGCAAGTGACCGTGAAGGGATTGACAACCCCTTTATTGCGTTGGGTGCAAGTGTTTGATTGTTTGTGCAAGTATTGATGATTTGTGCGTTGTCTCCTATTGGATTGATACCTTGGTTCTCTAACTGAGGGAAATACTTATCTCTACTTTGCTGCATCACCCTTTCCTCTTCAAGGGAAAAACCAACGCAAGCTCAAGAAGTAGCAGGAAGAATTTCTGGCGCCGTTGCCGGGGAGATCTACACCAAGTCAAGACATACCAAGTACCCATCATAAACTCTCATCTCTTGCATTACATTATTTGCCATTTGCCTCTCGTTTTCCTCTCCCCCACTTCTAAAACGATTTTCGAAAAGATTTGCCTGTTTATTCGCCCTTCTTCCGTTCGTCTTTTTCGTTTGCTTTTTGCTCGTGCGTTAGATCGCCTGTCTTGCTTTCGTGGCTAGTCCTCCCATCATTGTTAGCACTCCCGATAATGAAGTCCTCAATTTTAAACAAAGGGTGGGAGAAAATTTAAAAGATGCTTGGTATAGAATTTGCAATGCTCAGAATAGATCTACTCGTAAGCAATCTACTGCTGTTCTTGTTCGCAATTTTTATGTGGGCATTACTCCTTGGAATAGATATGTTCTAGATACCATTACCGGGGGGAATTTTTTTGGGGAGCCATACTTTTGATTCTTACAACACTATGATAGATTTGTTAGGCCCACCACCTCTTTTGATCAATGGAACTGTTATAACCTTGGAACATGTGATGCAAAGGCTTGATATTATTGAGAATAAAATTGCTACCGTAGAGTTGACATCAAATTTGTGGCAAAGCCACCTTTCATAATTCTTTCATACATGTCACTCTTGAGTCATTACACATCCCGGTACACCGCCGGAGGCATTCATATAGAGTCATATTTTTGTTCTAATTATCGAGCTGTAATTTTTGAGTTGTAAGTAAATAAGAGTGTGATGATCTTCATTGTTAGAGCATTGTCCCATAAGAGGAAAAAAATAAAAGGGAGGCCAAAGAAGCCAAACAAAAAAAAATGAGAGAAAAAGAGAGAAGGGGCAATGTTACTATCCTTTTTTTTCCACACTTGTGCTTCAAAGTAGCACCATGATATTCATGATAGAGAGTCTCCTATGTTGTCACTTTCATATGCTATTGGGAATTTTTCATTATAGAACTTGGCTTGTATATTCCAACGATGGGCTTCCTCAAATTGCCCTAGGTCTTCATGAGCAAGCAAGTTGGATGCACACCCACTTAGTTTTCTTTTGAGCTTTCATACACTTATAGCTCTAGTGCATCCGTTGCATGGCAATCCCTACTCACTCACATTGATATCTATTGATGGGCATCTCCATAGCCCGTTAATACGCCTAGTTGATGTGAGACTATCTCCTTCTTTTTTGTCTTCTCCACAACCACCATATTCTATTCCACCTATAGTGCTATGTCCATGGCTCACACTCATGTATTGCGTGAAAGTTGAAAAGGTTTGAGAACACTAAAAGTATGAAACAATTGCTTGGCTTGTCATCGGGGTTGTGCATGATTTGAATATTTTGTGTGATGAAGATGGAGCATAACCAGACTATATGATTTTGTAGGGATAAGCTTTCTTTGGCCATGTTATTTTGAGAAGACATAATTGCCTTGTTAGTATGCTTGAAGTATTATTGTTTTTATGTCAATATTAAACTTTTGTTTTGAATCTTATGGATCTGAACATTCATGCCACAATAAAGAAAATTACATGGATAAATATGTTAGGTAGCATTCCACATCAAAAAAATCTATTTTTATCATTTACCTACTCGAGGACGAGCAGGAATTAAGCTTGGGGATGTTTGATACGTCTCCAACATATCTATAATTTTTTATTGTTCCATGCTATTATATTATCTGTTTTGGATGTTTTATATGCATTAATATGCTATTTTATATTATTTTTGGGACTAACTTATTAACCTAGAGCCCAGTGCCAGTTTCTGTTTTTTCCATGTTTTTGAGCTTCGCAGAAAAGGAATACCAAACGGAGTCCAAACGGAATAAAACCTTCGTGATGATTTTTCTTGGACCAGAAGACACCCAGGAGACTTGGAGGGCAAGTTAGAAGAGCCACAAGGCGTCCATAAGGGGGGAGGGCGTGCCCAGGGGGGTAGGGCTCCTGCCTGGGACCCTCCGATCCTACTCCTGGTCGTCGGCAAGCTCGTAGTAGTAACCACCCTCGGGGTAGCAGTAGCGATCGCCGGCGTGGGTAGCTGTATCCGGGGCTCCGACATTTGGTTGCATCAAAAGGATATGGGGGAAAAAGAAAGCAAAGCAACCGTGAGTACTCATTCGAAGTACTCAGCAAGCAAGGATCTACACTACATATGCAACATTATCAAAGAGAGGCTGTATTTGTGGACTGGGCTGCAGAAATGCCAGAATAGAGGGAAGGCCTAATCCTATCGAAGACTAGCATCTTCAGCGGTCTTGCAGCATTAGAAGAGTGTAGGTTAGTACAATATAAAGTAGTAATATCATTAAGTCTCAACCTCACCCAGAGATCCTTTCTCGACTCCCTGCGAGAAAGCAATCCCAGAGCCATACAGTCATCAACCTCGTCCTGAGATCCCTTCTCGACTCCCTGCGAGAAGCAATCCCAGAGCCTCATATCCAGGTCTCATCTCAAGTTCTAGCTGTATCGATCGGGATACAACTCCGAGTGTCCGTTACCGAGGATCCGGCTATGCATAGATTAGTTCTTCCCTGCAGGGGTGCACCAACTTACCCACCACGCTCGCTTAACTCCGGCCGGACACACTTTTCCGGGTCATGCCCGGCCTCGGCCAAACGATACACCGCAGCCCTACCTACAGCTCAGCAGAGAGGTCCCCGCCGGTCTACAACCTAAGCGCTCAGGGGTCTAGGGCCATCGCCCTGTGCACTCCGGGTCGTTGTGTGTAGGGTGGATACCAGCACCGCCTCGGATGGTCAGTACGATCCGACCGTGCCACAATACTGAACTGGACATCTGACAGAACTTTCGGCTGATGCCACGATGCAGAACGCCCATACTATGCCCACGTGATGGTTAGTGCTATCAGGCCAGAGGCCTGCTCGGATCAAATATCCAAATCGTTAGTGGACTAGGGCTTGCGGTAACGAGCAGAGACTCACGAAAGATGTGACCCCGTCGCCCCGTCTCGAGGACTTGCTGCAAGGGTTAAGAATGCCCGGCCGCGCCTCGTAATCATCACTCGGGCACCATCCAGGTTAACCCGTCTCCACAACACTCGCCACTTAGGCTCTCGCGGGTACCCCTCAGGGTTGACCCGCCTTTCCAAGTAACAGTGTAAAATCCAAGTATCCGTGTGTCCATAACATCAAGGGAATCCGAGGTATCACCCTCGTTGGATTCCTACTCGATGTATCCGTCAAGGTGAACTCGGAGGAATCACCCTCGATGGGTTCACACTTGATGTGTTGCACGACATCGTCGTTACCGGAAGTGGTGAAGGAGGAATCACCCTCGATGACCACGACCAAATAGCTACTCTACAGAGTTAACATCATAAGTGCTACAAGAGGTTTCACCCTCGGCACTCGATAGTAACGCTGCAGTGTCGTTACAACTAAGGGGGGTGATGTGCGGTGTCGGGGCCTGGTCTTCAATCCCGTTGATCGGGTCTTCTGATAATCCAGCGGGGCAGTCGGGACTAGTGGGGTCACTGATAGGTCTCTACCCAGCCTATACTAAGCAGTTTAGGACAAGCAGGTAATGTATCAATAGTAGGTTACAATAAATAGGCTATGCATCAGAATAGGTAAAGCAGTAGCAGCAGCAATTCTAATGCAAGCATGAGCAAATAGAATGGGCGATATCGGGATGATCAAAGGGGGGGCTTGCCTGGTTGCTCGGCGGCAAGGGCAAGGTCGTCAACGGTGGCGTCGGGCTCCTGAGCTGCGTCGGTACCGGGGTCTAACGAGAGAGAAGAGGGGGAGGAAATAGTAAATACGGAGCAAACAAAGCATCACAAAATATAACAAGGCCATACGCGGTGCTAGGGGTGATCTAACGCAGAGGTAGGTGATACCGGCAAAGGGGGAAAACATCCGGGAAAGTATCCCCGGTGTTTCGCATTTTTGGACAAACGGACCGGAGGTGGATTGTTGCATGTTCGCTATGCTAGGGATGCGTGGCGGACGAACGGACTGCGTATTCGGATTCATCTCGTCGTTCTGAGCAACTTTCATGTACAAAGTTTTTCGATCTGAGCTACGGATTAATTTATATGATTTTCTAAAGTTTTATTGATTTTCTGGAATTATTTAAATTATTAAATCCAACATTATCCGAAACAGTGTTTGCTGACGTCAGCATGACATCATAGTGACGTCAGCGGTCAACAGGACCAGCGGGTCCCACCTGTCAGCGTTTGATTAGGCTAATTCATGATTAACTAAACTAATCATAGATTAATTAGGCTAAGTAATTAATTAGTTTAATTAAACAGAGTTAATTAGGTTAATTAATTAATTAATTGTTTTAATTTTAATTAATTATTTATTTATTTCAGTTTTTTTTGTTTTTCCCTGGGCGTGGGGCCCGTTCGTCAGTGGGCCAGGGCCACACGCGCACACACACACGCACGGCCGGGGTGGAGGGCGAGGCCCTGGCCAGTGCACGGCGGCGGTCAACAGCGCGGGCGCCGGCGTGCGCGGGGCCGCACGCGGGCGGGAGGCAAACACGGGCGGGGCAGGTGGCGCGAGCGGCGGCGGCATCAGCGGTAGCGGGCGGCGCGGCAAAAGCAGCAGGACGCGGGCGGGGGGGGGGGGGGAGTAGCCGCGCTGTCGGGTGAGCGCGCGAGTGCGGGACGAGCGCGCACGGCGGTGGGGAGAGGGGGCGCGGTGAGCGCGAGACGGGCGCGGCCGGAGTGCGGCCACAGTGGGGTGAGCACGGCAGGCGCGAGGACGCGGCGAGCGCGAGCGGGCGCGCGGTGAGCAGCGGAGCGAGCGGCGGCCGGATCGGGGAGGGAGGGAGGGGCGGCGGCTCACGAGTGTTGAAGGGGAGGGGGTCGGCGAGGCGTGGTGGAGCTCGTCGGGGAAGTGGTCGGGGGTGTCCGGCGACGGTGGAGGAGGGGATGAGGACGAGGCGACGCGGGGCGGGGCGGCTCCGGCGAGCGGCGTCCAGGCGGCAGGCGTGGCTCGATCCCCCCTGATCCAATCGGGGGGAGGGGGCAGAGGAGGGGTGAGGGAGAGAGTGGGGATCGGGTGAGGGCTAGGGTTTCGGTCGGGTGGGGTTAAGGGGAAAGCGGGGTGGGCCGGTCGGTCAAGGGGGGGGTTGGGCCGTGTGGCCCAGTTGGCCTGGGGGTTTTTCTTTTTCTTTTGTTTTATTTCTTCTCTTTTTATTTATTCTTTTCTGTTTTATTTCAGTTACATTTTATTTTAGTTTTAGTAAAACATATACTTAGCATCTAATTTAGCATTTCAATTTAGTCCACTGTCACAAAAAGTCTAGTCACCAAATAATTTAGTTTGGTATTTTATTAATTGAAAAAGGCATTTAATTAATTGTTTTTGCCACTGTTTTATTTATTTTAGGACATTCAAACATTTTTAAAGATGTTGGTTTCAATTTTAGAATTGTCTCTGATTTACTTGCTATTTAATGAACAATTTAGTTTCTGATTTGAGCAACTTTTATTTTCCACTTTCAGTTTGAATTTTCATTTTCATTTGAATTTGAAAAGAGATATGATACTAATGATGATTAAGCACTGTTGGTCATGATGACATGGCATAACCAAAAGGGTGATTACTGTAGTTAACCACTGGGGGTGTTACAGTATACATGTTTCCCCTCTTTGACATGTACTACATACTCCTACCGTGCATATATGTAACGCAAACAAAAAAAAGAACCATCCTTGTTGGTCAAATTAACGTCTCCCTCGTTGTACGTTCAATTGATCGACGAAGACCTCGCAGGCCCACAGAGTCACACGTGAGCAGTGTCATAGGACAACCACCGCGTGCATGCTGTCATGTGTTGTGTGATGTTTGAATACCCAATGCACAACTTTGACGTGGCACATGCTTCGCAAACCGGAAATGCACTACACAGAGGTTCAGGATGCGTAGCCCCCTCACTTCGAGCCGGTGGGAGGGACTCATGTGTACGCACGTGCCCGAACTTTGATATGGAATCTCACCATGATCCACACCGTAACACACATGCCAAGATGAATGCACCTTCGGTCCGATGCCTCTCGTTGTCGGTGGAAACTGAAGATCTTTGCGGGCTAACGAATGGGCACGTCACTGCTAACCGCATGAGGGAGTGTCTGAGAGGACCACCAATACATGCATGTGGCCCGAACATGTATGTATGAAAGGGTTGTGTAATGCTTTAAATAACTAATTCACGACTTTGATGTGGCATATATACATGACTCACAAAATGATCAATAATCCCACGTCACGGAGGCTCGCGACTAGTAGTGTACTGATGGACCCCCCCACACACACAGAGACACACATCCCGCACCACCACCTCCACTCTAAGGCATGTCAAACTTTTTCTGCAGTGAACATGTGACCAAAGGAGTGTAGTGTTAAAGTTTAAAAAAACAGAGATCATTCGACCCGTTTTATACATTGATTGATTTCCTAGGGATTTAATATGCAAAAATCAAATTTGAGCTACATGTGCACCAAAATGGATTGCAAAATCATATGTGTGTCCCTGGGTGCATGTTTCCCGTGAAAGAAATTTCAAAACATTGAGAATATTGATTTTTAAAATTCAGTAAATCCAAAACTTAGTTGAAATTCATGAAACTTATCGTGATGTCATATATGGACACCAGTAGACTGTGATATTGTATTTTTTTGTCAAATTTGAGACAAGTTTTGATATAATCTACTTACAAACGGAAGATTGTTAATAACTGGCAACCAATACCTCATACGGAATATTTATTCGGACCGTGTGCGTTAGACCGTGCCATGCTTCGGTTAAGCAGTAAAGCGGCGGAATGAATCATCAAAAAACAAAAAATATATACGTGCCGCCACGCGCCCCGTGTGGCATGCAAGCAGGCGTGAGTTGACGGGACGCATGCGAGCAGTCCGCCGCGCAGGCAGACTGGGAGGCGTGCGTGCAGGTGTGTGAATTGATGGGAGGCGTTTTCGCCGCGCAGTGTCACCAGGAGGCGTGCGAGTAGCTGTGTGAAATTATGGTATAGGAATGCCAGAAGTCCGCTGATACGTCTCCAACGTATCTATAATTTTTGATTGTTCCATGCTGTTATATTATCATTCTTGGATGTTTTACAATCATTTTATAGTCATTTTATATCATTTTTTGGTACTAACCTATTGACATAGTGCCCAGTGCCAGTTGCTATTTTCTGCATGTTTTTTACATCGCAGGAAATCAATACCAAACGGAGTCCAAACGCAGCGAAACTTTTTGTGGATTTTTTTTGGACTAGAAGACATCCAGTGGGCCGGAGAAGCACCTCGGGGGTGCTCCGAGGGGAGCACAACCCACCAGGGCGCGCCTGGAGGCCTAGGCGCGCCCAGGTGGGTTGTGCCCACCTCGGCCTCCTCCCGCACTGCCTCTTTGCTCTATAAATACCCCAATATTCCAGAAACCCTAGGGGAGTCGATGAAAATCAATTCCAGCCACTGCAAGTTCCAGAAACACCAGATCCAATCTAGACACCATCTCGGAGGGGTTCATCATGTCCATTGGTGCCTCTCCGATGATGCGTGAGTAGTTCTTTGTAGTCCTACGGGTCCGTAGTTAGTAGCTAGATGGCTTTCTCTCTCTCGTTTGATTCTCAATACAATGGTCTCTTGGAGATCCATATGATGTAACTCTTTTTGCGGTG
Source organism: Thinopyrum elongatum (assembly GCA_011799875.1). Taxonomy (NCBI): domain Eukaryota; kingdom Viridiplantae; phylum Streptophyta; class Magnoliopsida; order Poales; family Poaceae; genus Thinopyrum; species Thinopyrum elongatum. The sequence continues at coordinate 77,831,599 of CM022300.1, read as the reverse complement.
TGTTTGTTGGGATCTGATGAACTTTGAGTTTATGATCAGATCTATGTTTTTATCCATGAAAGTTATTTGAGTCTTCTTTGATCTCTTATATGCATGATTGCTTATAGCCTCGTATTTCTTCTCCGATATTTGGGTTTTGTTTGGCCAACTTGATCTATTTATCTTGCAATGGGAAGTGGTGCTCTGTAATGGGTTCGATCTTACGGTGCTTGATCCCAGTGATAGAAAGGGAAACGACACGTATGTATCGTTGCTATTAAGAATAACAAGATGGGGTCTATTTCTACATAAATAGATCTTGTCTACATCATGTCATCGTTCTTATTGCATTACTCCATTTTTCCATGAACTTAATACACTAGATGCATGCTGGATAGCGGTCGATGTGTGGAGTAATAGTAGTAGATGCAGGCAGGAGTCGGTCTACTAATCTTGGATGTGATGCCTATATAATGATCATTGCGTGGATATCGTCATGATTATTTGAAGTTCTATAAATTGCCCAACAGTAATTGTTTTCCCACCGTTTGCTATTTTTCTCGACAGAAGCCACTAGTGAAACCTACGGCCCCCGGGTCTCTTCTTTAATATATTTGCCTTTGCGATCTATTTTTATTTGCTTTTGTTTTCAGATCTATATTTCCAAAAACCCAAAAATACCTTGCTGCACTTTATTTTATTTTGCATTTATTCGAGATCTATTTATCCAATCTATTACAACTTACTCCCGTCCACTAGCCATCTTTGGCGCCGTTGCCCGAAAGGGATTGACAACCCCTTTAATACGTCGGGTTGCGAGTATTTGTTATTTGTGTGCAGGTGCCGTTCACGTAGTGTTGCGTGGTTCTCCTACTGGTTCGATAACCTTGGTCTCATCACTGAGGGAAATACCTACGGTCGCTGTGCTGCATCATCCCTTCCTCTTTGGGGAAATACCGACGTATTTCTAGGAGACATCAAAAGGAATTTCTGGCGCCGTTACCGGGGAGACATCATCAACATCTACCAGGTTCCTAATTACAAATCTCATCTCCTTGCAATTTACATTATTTGCCATTTGCCTCTCGTTTTCCTCTCCCCCACTTCATAAAAATTTGCCGTTTTATTCGCCCTCTTTTTCGTTCGCCGTTTTCTTGCCGGATCTATCCGTGTTCTTGCTTTCTAGTTATGATGGCTAGCGTGACTACTCCTCCTTTGTCACCAAATTTTGAAGTTTTATACTTCAAGCAACGACAAGGAGAAAATTTGAAAGATGCTTGGTATAGGCTAATGGAATCCTATCGTGTTTACAACTTAAAGGGGGACGCAAAGATTTTGCTTCATAATTTTTACATAGGATTGGCTTTGCAACATAGACAACTCGTAGATTTTGCCGCTAAAGGGAATTTTATCGAGCTTGATGCTAATGCTGCTTATGAAATTTTAGAAGGAATTCTGGGGATTCCACCTCAAAAGAAGGGGTTTTCTTTCACCCCAGAGGGTGTTCAAATGTTGGACAAACTTGGTGATTTGCATAAACATATGGTGGAATTGCAAAAATATAACGAACCCCTTAAACATCTTAATGGCAGTATCAATCGCATGAATACCTTGATTACCCTCTGTAACAAGTGATTGGATATTTTAGATCTCAAGATGGCTTATTTTCCTGAGAATTTAGGGAACCGCAAAGAGCCTCCTGGGTTTGAGAATACCCTTACAAAAGTTGCCAAAACAACCGATGACAATACTTAGATCCTTGCTTTATGCCTAGCTAGGGGCGTAAAACGATAGCGCTTGTTGGGAGGCAACCCAATGAATAAAATTTATTTTTTGCCTTTTGCTTTATTTTCTTGAGTGTTAGCATAATAATGCTATTGTTATGATTGAGTTTTTTGTGTTTTAATTAGTGTTTGTGCCAAGTAAGGCCTTTAGGATTGATTTGGGTGATAGTTGATTTGATCTTGTTGGAAAACAGAAGCTTTTGCGTCCAGTAAAACAATTTTGAAAATTCACAGAAGAGACAAAAAATTCTGATTTTTTTACACAAGATTTATATACAAATTTTCTCTGTTTTCCTAATTTTTCAGAATTTTTGAAGTTACAGAAGTATTCTAAATATTCAGATTTCTACAGACTGTTCTGTTTTAGACAGATTCTGTTTTCTTTGCGTTGTGTGCTTGTTTTAATGATTCTATGGTTTTCTTTGAAGAGTTTTTGCCATAGAAAAGTTGGAATACAGTAGATATAATGCAAGAATAAAATATGAATTGGTTTTATACAGTACTTATAGTAGTGATTTGTTTTCTTATACTAACGGATCTCACGAAGGTTTTGTTGAGTTTTGTGTGATTGAAGTTTTCAAGTTTTGGGTGATCTTACGATGGATGAAGGAATAAGGAGTAAGAAGAGCCTAAGCTTGGGGATGCCCATGACATCCCAAGCTATTATCCAAAAATAAGCAAGCAACTAAGCTTGGGGATGCCCGAGTGGCATCCCCTCTTTCTTCTAACGACCATCGGTATTTTACTCAGAACTATATTTTTATTCGTCACATACTATGAGTTTTGCTTGGAGCGTCTTGTATGATATGAGTCTTTGCTTGTTTTAAGTCTTGAATCCTTGATGGACACACCTATTTGAGAGAGCCAAAATTATGCCATGACTTGTTAGAATTGCTCTCTATGCTTCACTTAAATCTTTATGAGCTATGGAATTGCTCTAGTGCTTCACTTATATCTTTTTGAGCATGGTGTGCTTTATTATTTTTGAAGAAATTCTCTCATGCTTCACTTAGATTTATTTGGGAGTTAGTAATTTTTTTAAGAAATTCTCTCTTGCTTCACTTAAATTAATTTGAGAGAAAGAAATATTATGCTCATGATCTTCACTTATATTTGTTTGAGCTTATCAAAAGCAACACATGAAAATTAGTCCCAAAGTGATAGATATCCAAGAAGGATATAATAAAAACTTTCATGAAGATCATTGGACAAAATAAACTTGATTCCTTGTAATAGTTTTGAGATATGATGATGTGATATGTGAGTTATGTTGATGAGTAATTATGCTTTAGTAAGAATATTGGTGTTAAGGTTTGTGATTCCCTATGCATGCACGAAAGTCAATAGTTATGCAATGAAATTATATCCTACTTGTGGTGCATTATTCGGTGTAAATTACGCTTAATGCTCACTTATGATATTTTTTGTTTCTTGGTTGGTCGCTTCACAATCTTTTGCTAGCCTTCATTTTGCACTAAGTATGATCACTACTTGTGCATCCAAAACCCTTTAAACCAGTTTTGCCATATGAGTCCACTATATCTACCTATATGCGGTATTCTTTTGCCGTTTTAAGCAAATTTGCATGTGCCATCTCTAATTTTCAAAATAAAATTCTCTTTGTGTGCTCGTACCGCTCGCGAGGCGGTGAGGGGTGGCCGATATTTTCCATGCTAGATGTGTTATTCTCACGATGAGTGTTTATTCACTTGTCATTGCACGAGAGTAAGGCAAAGGTATTAGGGATGCCCAGTCCCAAAATGAATAAATGAATTTACTTTATGTTGTCAAATAATAAATTCCTTGGAAAGTGTTGGTATGGAGGGCACCCGTGGATACGGCTAGCCATGAAAAGTGAAAGAAATGGTGGAAAAAGGAATAAACTTTATTTTCTGTTTGGGAACCGCCTATGATATATCTAGCATGCAAAGTGTGGGGAAATCTAAGTCGTTTTTGTTGGTGGGAAAAGTATACCTCCCAAAATATTTTTTATCTCTCAATTTTTGCTTTGAGCTCTGGCACCTCTGCAAATCCCTACTTCCCTCCACGAAGGGCCTTTCTTTTACTTTATGCAATTTTTATTTTGAGTCTCCATCTTCTCTTATAAAGAACCAACTAAGGGGCACTATGATCGTACTTTAGCATTGGGTGTAGCTAATATGCGAGTTTGTTTCATGAATGGATCAATGATTGAGCATAATGGGCTAGGGATAACTTATTTTAGCATTGATATTTTGAAAGACATGGTTGCTTGTTGATATGCTTGAGTATTTAAGTTATCATGTCAAAACTAGACTATTGCTTTGAACCATATAAAAGTCCAAATGTCCATGCTATAAAGAAAAGAATATGTGATGAACATGTTAGGCAGCATTCCACATCAAAAATTCTGTTTTTATCATTTACCTACTCGAGGATGACCAGGAATTAAGCTTGGGGATGCTGACACGTCTCCAACGTATCTATACTTTTTGATTGTTCCATGCTGTTATATTATCATTCTTGGATGTTTTACAATCATTTTATAGTCATTTTATATCATTTTTTGGTACTAACCTATTGACATAGTGCCCAGTGCTAGTTGCTATTTTCTGCATGTTTTTTACATCGCAGGAAATCAATACCAAACGGAGTCCAAACGCAGCGAAACTTTTTGTGGATTTTTTTTGGACCAGAAGACATCCAGTGGGCCGGAGAAGCACCTAGGGGTGCTCCGAGGGGAGCACAACCCACCAGGGCGCGCCTGGAGGCCCAGGTGCGCCCAGGTGGGTTGTGCCCACCTCGGCCGCCTCCCGCACCGCCTCTTTGCTCTATAAATATCCCAATATTCCAGAAACCCTAGGGGAGTCGACGAAAATCAATTCCAGCCACCGCAAGTCCCAGAAACACCAGATCCAATCTAGACATCAGCTCGAAGGGGTTCATCATGTCCATTGGTGCCTCTCCGATGATGCGTGAGTAGTTCTTTGTAGACCTACGGGTCCGTAGTTAGTAGCTATATGGATTTCTCTCTCTCGTTTGATTCTCAATACAATGGTCTCTTGGAGATCCATATGATGTAACTCTTTTTGCGGTGTGTTTGTTGGGATCCGATGAACTTTGAGTTTATGATCAGATCTATGTTTTTATCCATGAAAGTTATTTGAGTCTTCTTTGATCTCTTATATGCATGATTGCTTATAGCCTCGTATTTCTTCTCCGATATTTGGGTTTTATTTGGCCAACTTGATCTATTTATCTTGCAATGGGAAGAGGTGCTTTGTAATGGGTTCGATCTTACGGTGCTTGATCCCAGTGACAGAAAGGGAAACGACACGTATGTATCATTGCTATTAAGGATAACAAGATGGGGTCTATTTCTACATAAATAGATCTTGTCTACATCATGTCATCGTTCTTATTGCATTACTCCGTTTTTCCATGAACTTAATACACTAGATGCATGTTGGATAGCGGTCGATGTGTGGAGTAATAGTAGTAGATGCAGGCAAGAGTCGGTCTACTAATCTTGGACGTGATGCCTATATAATGATCATTGCCTGGATATCATCATGAGTATTTGAAGTTCTATCAATTGCCCAACAGTAATTGTTTTCCCACCGTTTGCTATTTTTCTCGAGAGAAGCCACTAGTGAAACCTACAGCCCCCGGGTCTCTTCTTTAATATATTTGCCTTTGCGATCTATTTTTATTTGCTTTTGTTTTCAGATCTATATTTCCCAAAACCCAAAAATACCTTGCTGCACTTTATTTTATTTTGCATTTATTCGAGATCTATTTATCCAAACTATTACAACTTACTCCCATCCACTAGCCATCTTTGGCGCCGTTGCCCGAAAGGGATTGACAACCCCTTTAATACGTCGGGTTGCGAGTATTTGTTATTTGTGTGCAGGTGCCATTCATGTAGTGTTGCGTGGTTCTCCTATTGGTTCGATAACCTTGGTCTCATCACTGAGGGAAATACCTACCGTCGCTGTGCTGCATCATCCCTTCCTCTTTGGGGAAATGTCGATGTAGTTCTAGCAGACATCATCCGCCGCGCAGGCTTACTGGGAGGCGAGACAGCCTTTGACCGCCGCCCGCCTCGCTCCCACTGGTCCGTATTAATGGCGCGCCCGAGCGGCCGCACCCCCCATCCTTGCCACACACACAATCCTCGACACCGCTATCAGTCCTCAAAGCCGTCAGTGTATGAGGATGCCTTCGAAGCGCCCCATCGGAGGGAGTGGCGACACCGGGGCAGCTGAAGCATCGGAGCACAGCGTGAATATGGAGACAGAGGTTGCCGTCATTACCGACGAGGTGGAGAATGAGGCTGCCAACAAGCGGAGGCGGGTCGAGAAAGAACCGCAAGCGACTCCAGCCGGCATAGACTTCATCAGCAGCCTCCCCCGATGATATGTTGACAGTCATCATATCCCTCCTCCCAATCAAATATGGGGCGAGGACAACCGTCCTTTCCCGATGGTGGCGCCCCCTATGGCTCTCCACCCTCTCGACCTCCTCGACGCCCACGAGCTCTACCATGGCTATCGCAAAAGCTTGGATGCGTTCTCCCAGATCCTCGGCAGTCACCATGGCCCAATCAGAGGCCTTATCACAGGAAAGCTCCGTTCCAACAGCAAGGACTGAGCCAAGCTTGACGAGTGGTTCCGATCCCCCGCCCTAGATCAACTCGAGGAGCTCAGTTTTAATGATGGGCATATGCGCTCGCTGCCAACGTCCGCGCTCCGCTTCGCGCCCACGCTGCGCCTCGCCAAGTTCATGAACTGCCATCCCCCCTTAATGACGCGCCCGCTCTTTTTCTACCATGACTGAAGCACATCGAGCTCGTCGACGTCTGCATCCGAAAGGATGACATGGAGTGCCTGCTCCGCGGCTGTACTGCACTCGATTTCCTTCGTCTTCAAGCGATGAATTGGTCGGGTAGCTTCCACATCACCTCCATGACTCTTCGGACTATTTATGTGTGTTGCTAGTACTGCAACAAGAGATCACAAAAGGTGGACCACAATATGGTCATTGAGGACACACCTTCACTTGAGAGATTACTTGTAGTTGATCAATAAGGTCCAACAAGAATCAATGTCATTTCTGCGCCAAAATTAACAGTGGTGGCTACTCGTCTGTCAAATACTCCGAACTTGTTATTGGATCCACACCCGTTCAGGTACAACAATCGCCTTCTACCTCTCCTTCTTGATATCAACATTATTTCTAATTTTGAAGATGTATGTTTGTCTGTCATCCAGAAAAGCTTGACCCAGATTCTATGCACAGTGAAGGTCTTGGCACTAGAATCTATCGGCCCCAACCTGCACGAAGTTGTCAGTTTCCTGAGATGCTTTACGTGCCTAGAGAAGTTGTATATCGAGGTGATGTTCCTTTCCTATTAAATGTTAACCATAAGGGAGTTCAATTTTTGGCACCTTTTCCCAAGTTTACAATGACAATGTACTACGATTTCTAAAGGAAATTTTGAGGATTTCAGGACATACATCCCCCACCCCATATTGGTTGCTTGATTCATATGGTTACAATCCATAAGCATTTCTCCTTTGGATTCATCTGTACTAGTTTTCTTAGGGATGAATCCAACCTCTTGTGAAGAAGGCTACATTTTTCTAGATTGTAATCAAATGCCCATGTTAATCATGTCAGATCAAAGATGGCACGTTGGTGCATTTTACAAATCCTGCAAACCAAATAGGCATGTAGTAGTGTTCAAAACTGCATGTAGGCACTAACATGTTCTCTTCTTTTGCAGATAATAATAGGCCCGGGGGTGGATAATGTGATACAATATAACGACAATCACATCAAATGCCTAGATCTGCATCTCTCAAAAATTACTTTGAACTCCTACCGAGGGACCTTACTGGAGATTATATTCACCAGGTTCTTTGTTGTCAGAGCAAGGGTGCTGAAGGTAATGAGGTTGGACATGCATTTATATCGAAAAAATGAATGGTTTGTTGATCAGCGCCGGCAGCTATTGCAGAATGGAAAAGGCTCCAAAAAAGCTAAATTTCGTATTGGAACTGCATATGACAGAGTAATCGGAAGTCATTGTGTCAACCCCATACATGACTTGTCAGCAGCTGATCCCTTTGCAGAAATGACGGGGTTTCAAAACCAGCCTTACTATTGGTATTTTTAGTTTGAACCTCTCTTATATCCATGTTCAGCTGATCAGCACGGGCGTTTGCAGCTGAATTTCATTTCTAATATCAGTTTGAACCTTGTAATCTTCGAATTTGAGCCATGTAACTCTGGAATTTGAACCTTGTAATATTTCGGGCTTTTGTGGTACAATCGTTGAAATGGCATCGTATGAGACTCGTATATTCACTGGTACAGCGAGGTGCTATACAAACGGTTTTTAACCCCTTTCCGCGACGGTGTTCTGAACCGTTGCCTAGTGAGTGACTACGATAGGGGGGTCCTTCCCACATGACCCAGAAACCATCGGGGATAGGGAGCCATGATGCATACAGTTGTCCCTATAAAATTGTTTCTGATATCTCGAATATCCCAAACGATTCATCCTTGCTACTCGTTTGTGCTCGCATTGCCATCGCAGTCGGAGTTCTGTGGTTTTACCTAAAACCAGGCGCACTCCAGGCACATTACAGACACGGGATTTTTTCAGGCGCAGTCTAGGCACATTCCAGGCACGTACCAAACTGGCTCTACGTTTACGATGCCTGGCACATCACAAACAATTCATCATTGTAAATCGTGTACGATAGGGCGACAATCACACACATTTAGTTTTCCCACACCGTTTGTGATATTGTCTGACATCACACACGGTTTGCAAACGGCAACTGTGTGCATTGTTACACATGTTTCCTCTCCGTGAACCATGTCGGATTATGATGTACATCGCACACGCTGTGCTTTATAGACCGTGTGCGCCGTAATGACCTGCAGAGCGTAATTTCACCCTAATTTAATTGTTGCTATTTAAAATTTTACTTGATTTGAATTTGAAAGTAGGCTATAGCTTTATTCATATCCATCAGGATCAAACAACAAATGCATTATTCGATTCACATGTACATATGTTCAAGAATTACATAAGCACCAAATAAAGAATGATAAACCACACTTGTTTACTTGTACTATTACATATGGTAAAGAAAGAGGCGAGAGACATTCTGGTTGCCGAACAAGGTGAAGCGGAATTGCCCTATTATGCTCTCCTCGATGCAGAAGGCTGGGCACAACTCTAGTCCAACCCCTTGTGATGGCCGGCCGCCAATCATGTAGTTTGAGAGGTAATCTTGAGTAAACTGCTTCAGGATCCACTTCAAAGGAAAAAGATTCAGACATTGTCATCTAACACAACTCATTACGGGCAGTAAAAAGAAGGCTACAGAGTTCTTACTTACCATCCTGCAGTTCACTGTTGTCTTGCATAAAGTTTAAACAAATAGTTCGATTGACATCTTTTGACCTATTTTAATAACAATCTTTATCAGTTTACTCACTTGATGCTGGTTCATGAATATCTCATTGCCCCATACACAGAAAGGGTCGAAGTGTGGATCTTTGGCAATGGCATATGTACCTAAAAGCACCAAGTTAATATTAAAACCTAAACAACAATTGCAAAATGATGTAGTACAACACTCCCTCCATCCCATTATATAAACCTACCGATAAATGGGTTAGAGATATATTCAGTGAAATGTCCAATTCGACGATTAATCCCTTATCAGCCCCCAGGCTATATGGTACCAGCTACCGACATCCTGAACAATGAGTATATATAAGCAATGCGATGAAACTAACCTCGATGGTAAACAACAACTGTTCTCAATATTGTCCTGTATGAGTACATATAAAGGCATGTTAAGCACAACAGGCTAAACATCAACCAAATATATCCATAGTAGACAACATAATCTACAAATGATAGCTTCAGTGTGCAGGTTTAAGCATGCTAGTTAAGCAAAACAAGAAGTGGAAAGGTGTGTTAACTGCAACAGGCATAACATTTAAAAACAAGCAAATATAGTCATTCAAACTGGTATTGTGCAGGTCTAAAGTACACTAGTTATTGTTAAAAAAATGAAAAGGCATGTTAACTGCAACATCCTTACCAGCAACCAAATATCGTAATTCATAGTGGTATTGTTGAAACTGTTATTAATGAAATTGAACTGCACGGCAAATAGTTGCACATATAGAGCATCACATTGTGAAGAACTGAAATAAACAAGGCATAAGGCCATCTCTAGCCGATCCTTTAAAAGTTAACGGACTAAAACCCTTAGTGGATATATATATACTCCAGCAATTTTTGGCCGTTTCTAGTCGATCCCCTAAACTTAACGTTGTAAACTTCAATTTGATCAAGTTCAAAGCAGGTTCAACCGAAAGTAGCATGCATTCAAACATAAACATAGATAGTTTTGCATAACCGAACATGAAACATAAATTTAAACTAAGCTAAACTACTTTTGGTCGAAGTGGAGGTCGAGCCAATCCTTCCTCGTCAGGTACGGTATGCCACGAGCCGGGTCCGGGCCGGTGCCATCGTCGGGGTCGTTGGGGAAGACACTCCTCCACTTGTCGACGTCGATCTCCTCGTCCTCGCCGCCCACCTTGACGCCCTCCGCACCGCTGTCCTCACCGCCTTTGACATTGTCATCGGAGGAGAGCACGATAACCTCGCCGCCCTCCGCACCGGCAAAGATCACCCGCTCCGCCTCCACGAGCTCTGGGTGCTGCAGGTGGAGCTCTTGCATGTAGGCCTCGTCGGCGGCCTCGGCCTCGAGGCGCTCCCACGCCTCATGGTCCTTCCGCGCCATAGCCGAGATCACCACCCCTGGCTCCGGTGGAACGAGGTCGTTCGGACGTGTGCCGAAGGGGAAATTGAGCCTAGCCGCCGCGCCATGGTAGCGGACCTGCCAGCTGTCATACTGTTGGGAATCGTTGCATGGAAAACAAAAAAAATTCTACGCACACGCAATGATCTATCCAAGGAGATGCATAGCAACGAGGGGGAGAGTGTGTCTACATACCCTCATAGACCATAAGCAGAAGCGTTTTACAACGCGGTTGATGTAGTCGAACTTCTTCTCACGTCAACCAATCAAGTACCGAACGTACGGCACCTCCGTGTTCTGCACACGTTCAGCTCGGTGACGTCCCTCGCCTTCTTGATCCAGCAAGATGTCGAGGTAGTAGATGAGTTCCGTCAGCACGACAGCGTGGTGACGGTGATGGTGAAGTGGTCTCCGCAGGGCTTCGCCTAAGCATTATGAAAATATGACCGGGGGTATAAACGGTGGAGGGGGGCGCCGCACACGGCTAAACAATTGTCTGGTTTGTGCTAGGGCGCCCCCCCACATAGATATAGGTGGGAGGGAGAGGGGAGGCTACCAGGAGGTGCCCAAGTAGGCCGAATCCTACTTGGGGTCTCCCCTTGGCCGCGCCCCTGCCATATTTGCCAGAGGGGGAAGGAAAGAGGAGGGAGAAGGGAAGGAAGGGGGAGGCCGAATCCCCCCTTTCCTTCCACTTCCCCTCTTTCCTTCTCCTCCTGGTTCGGCCCATATGGGGGGTGCACCAGACCCTTGTGGCTGGTGCGTTTCCCCTCTTGGCCCATAAGGCCCATTTCTTTTGTCGGGGGTGTCCGAAACCCCTTCCGGTGACCCAATATGTACCCTGTACCCTCCGAAACACTTCCGGTGTCCGAATACCATCGTCCTATATATCAATCCTTAACTCTTGACCATTTCGAGACTCCTCGCATGTACGTGATCTCATCTGGGACTCCGAACAACATTCAGTCACCAAATCACATAACTCATATAATACAATATCGTCATCGAACGTTAAGTGTGCAGACCCTATGGGTTCGAGAACTATGTAGACATGACCGAGACACCTCTCCGGTCAATAACCAATAGCGGAACCTGGATGCCCATATTGGCTCCTACATATTCTATGAAGATCTTTATCGGTCGAACCGTTATGACAACATACGTAATTCCCTTTGTCCATCGGTATGTTACTTGCCCGAGATTCGATCGTCGGTATCTTCATACCTAGTTTAATCTCATTACCGGCAAGTCTCTTTACTCGTTCCATAATACATCACCTTGTAACCAACTCCTTAGTCGTTTGCTTGCAATCTTATGATGTGTATTACCGAGAGGGCCCAGAGATACCTCTCCGAAACTCGGAGTGACAAATCCTAATCTCGATCTATGCCAACTCAAAAAATACCTTCGGAGATACCTGTAGAGCATATTTATAATCACCTAGTTACATTGTGACATTTGATAGCACACAAGGCACTCCTCCGGTATCCGGGAGTTGCATAATCTCATAGTCGAAGGAATATGTATTTGACATGAAGAAAGCAATAGCAATAAAACTGAACGATCATTATGCTAAGCTAACGGATGGGTCTTGTCCATCACATCATTCTCCTAATGATGTGATCCCATTATCAAATGACAACTCATGTCCATGGTTAGGAAACCTTAACCATCTTTGATCAACGAGCTAGTCAAGTAGAGGCTCACTAGGGACACGGTGTTTGTTTATGTATTCACACATGTATTTAGGTTTCCGATCAATACAATTCTAGCATGAATAATAAACCTTTATCATGAATAAGAAAATATAAAATAACAACTTTATTATTGCCTCTAGGGCATATTTCCTTCAGTCTCCCACTTGCACTAGAGTCAATAATCTAGATTACATTGTAATGATTCTAACACCCATGGAGTCTTGGTGCTGATCATGTTTTGCTCGTGGAAGAGGCTTAGTCAACGGGTCTGCTACATTCAGATCCGTATATATCTTGCAAATTTCTATGTCTCCATCCTTGACTTGTTCACGAATGGAGTTGAAGCGTCTCTTGATGTGTTTGGTTCTCTTGTGAAACATGGATTCCTTTGTCAAGGCTATTGCTCCAGTGTTGTCACAAAAGATTTTCATTGGATCCGATGCACTAGGTATTACACCTAGATCGGATATGAACTCCTTCATCCAGACTCCTTCATTTGCTGCTTCCGAAGCAGCTATGTACTTCGCTTCACACGTAGATCCCGCCACGACGCTCTGCTTGGAACTGCACCAACTGACAGCTCCACCATTCAATATAAATATGTATCCGGTTTGTGACTTGGAGTCATCCGGATCAGTGTCAAAGCTAGCATCGACGTAACCATTTACGACGAACTCTTTATCACCTCCATAAACGAGAAACATATCCTTGGTCCTTTTCAGGTACTTCAGGATGTTCTTGATGGCTGTCCAGTGATCCACTCCTGGATTACTTTGGTACCTCCCTGCCAGACTTATGGCAAGGCACACATCAGGTCTGGTACAAAGCATAGCATACATGATAGAACCTATGGCTGAAGCATAGGGAGTGACATTAATTTTCTCTCTATCTTCTGCAGTGGTCGGGCATTGAGTCTTACTCAACTTCACACCTTGCAACACAGGCAAGAACCCTTTCTTTGACTGATCCATTTTGAACTTCTTCAAAACTTTATCAAGGTATGTGCTTTGTGAAAGTCCTATTAAGCGTCTCGATCTATCCCTATAGATTTTGATGCCCAATATATAAGCAGCTTCACCGAGGTCTTTCATTGAAAAATTCTTATTCAAGTATCCTTTTATGCTATCCAGAAATTCTGTATCATTTCCAATCAACAATATGTCATCCACGTATAATATCAGAAATGCTACAGAGCTCCCACTCACTTTCTTGTAAATACAGGCTTCACCGAAAGTCTGTATAAATCCATATGCTTTGATCACTTCATCAAAGCGTATATTCCAACTCCGAGATGCTTGCACCAGTCCATAGATAGATCGTTGGAGCTTGCACACTTTGTTAGCACCTTTATGATCGACAAAACCTTCTGGTTGCATCATATACAATTCTTCCTTAAGAAATCCATTAAGAAATGCAGTTTTGACGTCCATTTGCCAGATTTCATAATCATAAAATGCGGCAATTGCTAACATGATTCAGACAGACTTAAGCATCGCTACGGGTGAGAAAGTCTCATCGTAGTCAACCCGTTGAACTTGTCAAAAACCTTTTGCGACAAGTCAAGCTTTATAGACAGTAACATTACCATCAGCGTCAGTCTTGTTCTTGAAGATCCATTTATTTTCTATGGCTTGCCAATCATCGGGCAAATCCACCAAAGTCCACACTTTGTTCTCATACATGGATCCTATCTCAGATTTCATGGCCTCAAGCCATCTGTCGGAATCTGGGCTCATCATTGCTTCTTCATAGTTCGTAGGTTCGCCTTGGTCTAGTAACATGACTTCCAGTATAGGATTCCCGTACCACGCTGGTGCGGATTGTGTTCTAGTTGACCTACGAGGTTCTGTAGTAACTTGATCCGAAGTTTCATGATCATCATCATTAGCTTCCTCTCTAGTTGGTGTAGGCATCACCGAAACGGTTTTCTCTGATGAACTATTTTCCAATTCGAGAGAAGGTACAATTACCTCATCAAGTTCTACTTTCCTCCCACTCACTTCTTTCGAGAGAAACTCCTTCTCTAGAAAGGTTCCATTCTTGGCAACAAAGATCTTGCCTTCGGATCTGTGGTAGAAGGTGTACCCAATTGTTTCCTTAGGGTATCCTATGAAGACGCACTTCTCTGATTTGGGTTCGAGCTTATCAGGTTGAAGCCTTTTGACATAAGTGTCGCAACCCCAAACTTTAAGAAATGACAGCTTAGGTTTCTTGCCAAACCATAGTTCATACGGTGTCATCTCAATGGATTTAGACGGTGCCCTATTTGACGTGAATGCAGCTGTCTCTAATGCATAACCCCAAAACGATAGTGGTAAATCGGTAAGAGACATCATAGATCGCACCATATCTAATAAAATACAGTTATGATGTTCGAACACACCATTACGCTGTGGTGTTCCAGGTGGCGTGAGTTGTGAAACTATTCCACATTGTTTTAAATGAAGGCCAAACTCGTAACTCAAATATTCGCCTCCGCGATCAGATCGCAGAAACTTTATTTTCTTGTTACGATGATTCTCCACTTCACTCTGAAATTCTTTGAACTTTTCAAATGTTTCAGACTTGTGTTTCATTAAGTAGATATACCCATATCTGCTCAAATCATCTGTGAAGGTCAGAAAATAACGATACCCGCCGCGTGCCTCAACACTCATCGGACCGCATACATCGGTATGTATTATTTCCAATAAGTCATTAGCTCACTCCATTGTTCTGGAGAACGGAGTTTTAGTCATCTTGCCCATGAGGCATGGTTCGCAAGTATCAAATGATTCATAATCAAGTGATTCCAAAAGCCCATCTGCATGGAGTTTCTTCATGCGCTTTACACCAATATGACCTAAACGGCAGTGCCACAAATATGTTGCACTATCATTATCAACTTTGCATCTTTTGGCATCAATATTATGAATTTGTGTATCACTACAATCGAGATTCAACAAAAATAGACCACTCTTCAAGGGTGCATGACCATAAAAGATATTACTCATATAAATAGAACAACCATTATTATCTGATTTAAATGAATAACCATCTCGCACTAAACAAGATCCAGATATAATGTTCATGCTCAGCGCTGGCACCAAATAATAATTATTCTGGTCTAAAACTAATCCCGAAGGTAGATGTAGAGGTAGCGTGCCGTCGGCGATCACATCGACCTTGGAACCATTCCCAACGCGCATCGTCACCCCATCCTTAGCCAATCTTCGTTTAATCCGTAGTTCCTGTTTCGAGTTACAAATATGAGCAACCGAACCAGTATCAAATACCTAGGTGCTACTACGAGCATTAGTAAGGTACACATCAATAACATGTATATCAAATATACCTTTGTTCACTTTGCCATCCTTCTTATCCGCCAAATACTTGGGACAGTTCCGCTTTCAGTGACCAGTCCCTTTGTAGTAGAATCACTCAGTTTCAGGCTTGGGTCCAGCTTTGGGCTTCTTCCCGGGAGTGGAAACTTGCTTGCCATTCTTCTTGAAGTTCCCTTTCTTTCCCTTGCCCTTTTTCTTGAAACTAGTGGTCTTGTTAACCATCAACACTTGATGCTCTTTCTTGATTTCTACCTCCACAGCCTTAAGCATTGCGAAGAGCTCGGGAATTGTTTTGTTCATCCCTTGCATATTATAGTTCATCACGAAGCCTTTGTAGCTTGGTGGCAGTGATTGAAGAACTCCGTCAATGACACAATCAACTGGAAGATCAACTCCCAGCTGAGTCAAGTGATTATAATACCCAGCCATTTTGAGTATGTGTTCACTGACAGAACTGTTCTCCTCCATCTTGCAGCTATAGAACTTGTTGGAGACTTCATATCTCTCAACCAGGGCATTTGCTTGAAATATTAACTTCAACTCTTGGAACATCTCATATGCTCCATGATGTTCAAAACGTCTTTGAAGTCCCGGTTCTAAGACGTAAAGCATGGCACACTGAACTATAGAGTAGTCATCAGACCGCGTCTGCCAGATGTTCAAAGCATCTACATTAGCGGGAGGGGGCTTGTCACCTAGCAGTGCATCAAGGACATAATTCTTCTGTGCAGCAATGAGGATAATCCTCAAGTTACAGACCCAGTCCGTGTAGTTGCTACCATATCTTTCAACTTAGCTTTCTCTAGGAACGCATTAAAATTCAGGGGAACGGTAGCACGGGCCATTGATCTACAACATAGATATGCAAATACTATGAGGACTAAGTTCATGATAAATTAAGTTCAATTAATCAAATTACTTAAGAACTCCCACTTAAATAGACATCCCTCAAGTCATCTAAGTGATACGTGATCCAAATCAACTAACCCATGTCCGATCATCACGTGAGATGGGGTAGTCATCAATGGTGAACATCTCTATGTTGATCATATCTACTATATGATTCACGTTCGACCTTTCCATCTCCAGTGTTCCGAGGCCATGTCTGTACATGCTAGGCTCGTCAAGTTTAACCCAAGTATTCCGCATGTGCAAAACTGTCTTGCACCTGTTGTATGTGAACGTAGAGTCTATCACACCCGATCATCACGTGGTGTCTCAACATGATGAACTGTAGCAACGGTGCATACTCAGGGAGAACACTTTTATCTTGAAATTAAGTGAAGGGATCATCTTATAATGCTACCGTCGTTCTAAGCAAAATAAGATGCATAAAGGATAAACATCACATGCAATCAAAATATGTGACATGATATGGCCATCATCTTGTGCTTTTGATCTCCATCTCCAAAGCATCGTCATGATCTCCATTGTCACCGGCTCGACACCTTGATCTCCATCGTTGCGTCGTGGTCGTCTCGCCAACTATTGCTTCTACAACTATCGCTAACGCATAGTGATAAAGTAAAGCAATTACATGGCGTTTGCATTTCATACAATAAAGCGACAACCATAAGGCTCCTGCCAGTTGCCGATAACTTACAAAACATGATCATCTCATACAACAACGTATATCACATCATGCCTTGACCATATCACATCACAACATGCCCTGCAAAAACAAGTTAGACGTCCTCTACTTTGTTGTTGCAAGTTTTAAGTGGCTGCTACGGGCTTCTAGCAAGAACCGTTCTTACCTACGGCAAAAACCACAACGGTGATTCGTCAAGTTTGCTGTTTTAACCTTCTTCAAAGACCGGCGGCAGTCAAATTCGATTCAACTAAAGTAAGAGAAACAGACACCCGCCAGCCACCTTTATGCAAAACTAGTTGCATGTCTGTCGGTGGAACCGGTCTCATGTACGTGGACATGTAAGGTTCGTCCGGGCCGCTTCACTCCACAATACGAGTTTACGAGCGCGCAAGCTGCACCCTTCGTGGCGTGTGAGCTTCTGCGCCATCGTCCCACCAATGGTGTCTACGATGCCTGGCTCGACCGGGTCGCCGAGCTGCTCGACGCCGCATGTGGAGGCCTAGAGCCCTTCCGCTTTCGGCAGGAGTCGCGGCCCCCACCCTGGGCCCGCTCGTGCCCTCGCTGCGTCTGCTCGACCACCAAGAGAAGGCCCGGAGGGCCCCACAGGGGGCGGGCCACGAGCTGGATCTTCCCTCCAACTCATGAGGTGTTTCCCCGAGTACCGGACAGGGTAGGTTGCTCCCACGGGCCACCTCCTGGTCGGTGCGGTCGGTCGGCGGCGCTAGCGGTCGACAGGGCAGAAGAATCAGGGGCTGACGTCAGGATAACGGCCACCGCTGCCCCTGCCCTGCCATCAACAGGTTCACCCCCGCAGCAGGAGCGGAGATCAGGCGCTCCATTCCCGGCAGCTTGGTTGTCGAGACCGTCGAGATCTCGTGAGGCCAGGGCCCCCCATGAGTCAACACGGTGCTCCCACCCGCATCGCTGGCAACGACGCCCCCATTTACAACTCACCTCTCCAAAACATATTGCACTAACCATGGAACGCAGGTAGATCATGCTTCGGTGGCGCACTCGCAGAGCGTGCCGGCACGGGGCCCTCAGGAGCCCCGGGGTCCAAAGGGCCTCGGGAGGAGCCCGGGAACTCGCGGCGGGGTTGGCTAGGGAAGTTGTGGCCCGTACCATGGCCCGCCCACGCCATCACAACTGAGCCGCTCGTGAGGACCCCGTTTCCCCCCAGCCATGAGGCCGAGGCGCCCCGTGTGCTCAGGACCAGGAGGGGCCCCTCGCGAACCTGGGCACCTAGGCAGGGCTCGCCAGGGGGCCGAACCCGGGGCCAAGCTCGTCCCCGGCATAGAACCCGGTGACTGCCATCCCCCGCGCCGTGAGAAGCCGCTGCGTTACCGGGCAGCGACATATGCCTCCGGATCCTTGGGGCCGGAGACCCCATCCAGAAGTGGGCCCTCCCCGGAAAGGGCGCCTGTGGGCTCCCGCCCATGCTGAGGGCCTGTTCAGGGACGCCCGCGCCCCAGGCCGCCACCGCCGGCCTGGAGGCAAGGGACAGGGTCCCCCGCCTCGGAGGCGTGGAGTGCCCCGCGCCTCCCCAGGCTCTACCCATGACACTCTCACGTAATAATGAGTGGGGCTGTACACACCCCGGAGTCCCTCGGCACGCCGCTCCCCGGCCCCGCGGGGGCTCCCACCCACGCTCAAGTGGAAGCCCCATGCTCCGCGCTGGCGGACGACACGGTTAATCAACGACTATGCCCACGCCTAGTGGAAGCCCCATGCTCCGCGCTGGCGGACGACACGGTCAATCAGCGACTATGCCCACGCCAAGTGGAGGCCCCATGCTCCGCGCTGGTGGGAAGACTAGCCTAGTTGCCGGACGCGGCTGTTCTTGCTTCTCTCTTGTAACCAGTTGTGACTTTTTGGAATGAATTTGAAGTTTCCGTGTCCTTGTTCGAAAAGGGGTGGGACTCTTGTTTTTCTCGCAGCGTTTCTCATTTTGGGTCTTACTTTTAAGAGGTCTGGCAGCTGTCAATCTCCCTCTCTCTCAAGCACCCCGCGAGCGGGGGCTGGGCACGGTGTGCGCGCTTGGGCCAGCCCGGCAGCGCTGAGGATGCCCTGAGGCTCCAGGCCACGATAGCCACGGGCCCGCCCGCGCGCGCACCTCGCCAAGACCTTGGCATCTGAATCCTCGTGTGACGCTCTCGAGCGAGCTTGTGGGTGCACGCGGCCCGAGGCCCCCAGCGAGCGTCCGCCTCCTGACCTTGGCTGGATATCGCGACCCGGCGCAACGGTAGCGATCCGTCCCTGCTTAGGGGCTGCGGGCACACGACAAGCAAGGGAAAGTGACACAAGGGAGTACAACGTCACTTAATACATCATACAGGAATTTCCACAAAAGTGCTTTCATATCCCTGCGGGGTCACATTCAAAGTCTTAATAGGAAAACAGGGAAAAGAAAACCTAGGGAGATGTGCCGTCGCCATCGCTGCTACAGCTGTCGTCGTTGTCAGCCCCACGCCCCTCGATCATAGGCTGGCCCTCGTCCCCGGCGGGGGCAAACTCCGCGATCAGGTTATCCACGTGATCCTCCACCCAGTCCACCAGGGCGCCCTGGATCACCTCGGGCATGGGGGCTGTCACAGCCTCGAAGTCGAAGTCAGGATCGAAGCGAAGAAGGTGGCTGAAGACGCATGAGGACGCCCGTGCGAGAAGGTCGCTGCTCTTCTCTTCGACAAGCTGGCGCGCCTTCTCAGCCCCGCCTTCAAGACGCTCCACGACCCTGGTGAAGAAACAGAGATAGCTGGTGTCGTCGGCAACAAGTGGGCTGGAGACGTTCACATCATAGATGCTGCTCAGGGCCCGGTTGGCCCTATGCTTAAGGGCCTGGAACATCTGGGAGCGCGTGTGCTGCAGCCACCGGGCTCGGTATGCCTCGTCCGAAGCTCTCTCCATGAGGGAAGTAACATCCTCCACCTGCTTATAGAGGAAGGACAGCTCGGCCTCGACAGTGGCCCAAGCATCCACCGCAGCCTTCTCGCGCTGCTCCGCCGCGGCTAGCTTCTTCTTGAGGCCGTCAGCCTCGCTCTTCAACTTGTCACGTCGCGTGCAAAAACGAGTCTCCTGAAGCTCCAGCCTCCGGCGGTAGTCCTCGGCGAGGGACTTGCGGACGCCTGCCACCCTCTCGTCGGCCTCTCCCTAGATCATCACCTCCCGGGATGTGAGGGCGTCCTCGGCGGTGGCCACTTGGCGTTCCATCACCTCCAGTCGCTCGCGCTCCAGGCTTTGCTCCAGTGCCTCCAGCGTCAGCATGTCCTCGAGCGTGCGGAGCCTCGCTTCGCCCATGGGCGGTCCGCCCACTGAGGCGGTGAGCGTGGCTTTGCGCGCCTGGACTTGTCGCTCGAGGGCGGCGTTCGAAGCTTGAAGCTCCCTCTCGCGCCTCTCGGCCGCCTCGCGCCGACAGTTCGCGGCTCGGGCCTCCTCAAGGGCATGATCGTGGGCCTCCCTCGCCGCGGCAAGGGACTCCTCGGCCTCCGCGCGAGCATGCTCGCGCTGCAGACGACCGAAGTTGATGGCGACCTCGAGCTGGCGCCACTCACGCGCCAGGCGTTAACGCTCCGCCTCAAGGCGCGTGTCGACATCGCCGAGCTCCACCCCAAGGCGGCCTAGTGCGCTCGCCGCCTCCTGAAGAAGGCCGTGCCGGACAGCGCTGCGCCCGCGCGCGAGCTCCAACGCCTGGCCGGGGCTCTCCTCTGTGCCCTGGTCAGCGGAGGAGGCGCGCGAAGACTCACCCGTCTCCGACAGGGGCCTGGGGGCTGGGGCCCCACCACCCGGTCCTCCGGCTCGAGGCGGGGCCTAACGCGGGCTCGCCCCACTGCTTGAATATGGCCCTGTCGCGCATGCCGCCCAGCTGCCAGCGAGGATTAACGGGGGAGCCCTGGGCACTGCCCCTGCAATCCGGAGGCCGCCCCTGAAGAAGGATGCCGGAAATGCAGGCCCGAAGCCCCCCAGGGGTGTCTCCGACTTGGGTGCGGATGCCACCTTGCGCACGACCGCACGGCTCGCGAGGTGTGAGATCACCATGGGACCGGCGCCCTCCGGCGGCGGCGGCTGAGACACGCCCGTTCCTTCGTCGGAGGGAAACCTGAGGAACAAGAGTCAGAGAGATCTAATGCGCAAGGACCAAGGAAGGCCGGGCGCTTACTCATCTGCGGCGATCCATTTCCTCTTCTTCAGGGCCCTCGGGGCAGAACCGCGGTGGCCACCGGACTCCTTCCTCCTCTGGGATGCGCGGGAACCAGAGGGCAACACACTGGAACCCGGTGCGCGGCCTCCCGTGGTGGTGGCAGCGGCCATGTCCCCAGGCGAGGCGTCTCCTCCGTCGCTCGGAGGAGTGAGGATGGGCGCTTGCGGGACGCGCGGTTCGGGGCGTTCCCCCACAGTTGCTCTGGAGGCACACACCTCAGGACCCCCGGGCCCGGGGGTCACCAGGAAGGGGTTGTCACGAGGCCCCACGTGGTCCTCGGAAAGCAACCCCCACTCGTCGAAGCGCGGCATCTTCTTAGCGAAGGCTCCCCCGTTTGGGTAATTATACAAGGGGGACCCTCCTGAAGGAAGCGCGGCGGGCTCTCCACCGGTCAGGAGATAGAGTACCCCGCACAGTGTGCTGGAAGGGAGAGAAGGCACCTGAAGCCTCATCCCGTCAGCAGGGCCAGTGAAAGCCCACATCGGGCGAGAATGGCGCCAGAGTGGAGCGATGCGCCGGCAGAAGAACTCCCTCACCACCATCGCCATCGTCATGCCCGTCTCCCTCAAGACGGCCAGCCTGGCCATGACTCGCGCAAGCCGCGGGTCGGTAAGCTCCGCGTGCTCCCAACCGGAGCTCGGCTCCGCAGGGGCCGCCGGAATCTGGAGCAAGGGGCTGTATGCGGCAGCGTCAACATACACCCATTGCTTCCGGAATCCCTTCGCGTCCGGGTGGAGTGTGGAGTCGATACCAGTGCCCACAGTCGCCGCCACCGCTTGAAGTGACACGCACCCCGAGTGCTGCCCACCGGCCACCATCTGAAGGGAGAAGAAGTGGCGGAGCAGAGCCACGAATGGAGCGATGCCCACGAAGGCCTCGCACAAGAACGCAAAGGCGGAGAGAAGAACAACAGACCTAGGATCCAGATGCAATGCGTGGATTTGGTAGTGCGTAAGCACGACATTGAAGAAATCGGAAAACGGCAGCAGCAGGCCAGAGAAGAGGGCATGAAGATGGAGAGGAATATCGGTGGCTTCCAGATCAGTTAAAGATCGGGAGGCCGGCCAGATCTTCGCCGCCTTCCACTCGTTGGAGTCAGCGGCGATCGCGTGCCGGACCTTGTCCAACCCCTCGAGGTTGATCACGGTGGACCGGCCCAACGCGGGCTCCGGCCCCGCCGGGGGCTCCGCCACTGCCGGAGTCTTTCCCCTCTTCTTCTTGGGAGCCATGGAGGCAAGGCAGACTAAAGCTGGCGCGGAATCCGGCGAAGAAGGCGCGAGCTTGCAAAAGGGAAGAAGGAGCAGAAGGCAAGCGTGCCGCGGGGCAATGATGGCCCTGTGGGCGTGCACCAGTCCTTTGTTAGCCTGGGCAGTTGTCGAGGCGACGTGGGGGAGTGAAGGCGTCCACGTCTCGTCGAGCGCCACGCGTCAAGCCTGGCCCGCAGGCAATTTGGGGCCCGCGGCGCTTCGCCCTTGCCCCTTGGCTTCGCCTCGAAGCCAGCCCGAGCGCGCCTTGGGCCCGGGGGCTACTGTCGGTGTTCTGGGATCGGGGGTACCCAGATCTGCCTGCCTGCGACCCCACGGCGTGGCTCCCTCGATGGCCTGGTACGGCCCAGCGGCAAGGCCTTCAAGTCAAGACCCTCGTGAGGGCCCCGACCTCGCGAGGAGGATGACACCAAGACCTCCAGAGGGACGGCCTCCCTAGGCTGCCTCCCGAGGAGCGAAGATTTCTATGCAGGCACCTAGCCTCACGAGGCTACGGTGACATGAGCCATGACGACCATGGCCAGGCGGGCGCCAGCAGGCACAGAGGAGACAGTTTCCCTTTCGGTGCTATGGGAGCAAGGACGAGTGCGGGTTCCTGAGGAATCCTCCAAAGGTTTCCATTCTGGTGCAACAAGACCAAGACCACGAGCTCAGCAAGACAGATGTCATCACCGAGCCCACCACTGCGTCACGATCAGAAGCTTTGCAGGCGAAGACCACCTTTCAGCAGGATAAGATGTACTACTTGTACCCTTTCGAATTGGCCACTGTGGGATCCCTTCCCGCCTAAGTTTTGAGGGAAGAGGACCAAGGCCACTATAAATATAGGTTAGCCACCACCATAGAGGGAGAGAAGAGATCCGATCCTTTCCACCCTCACCACCTGAGCCCTCGCAAGGCCGCTCAAACCACTGTACTAGTTCATCCTCGGCCCCTCGTGAGGCCAATCCACCACAAAGCAGGAGTAGGGTTTTACACCGCAAGGTGGCCCGAACCTGGGTAAACTGCCGTGTTCATCTCCTTCCCCGCTCGCGTGCGCTCGACGTAGCTAGGCTCTAGAGTGGTGAGCAGAGACTTGAGGGGTTGAGATCTTCGCACATGCCCCAGAGTTCGAAACTTCTTGGGTCTGCGGAGCCCTGAATCCGACACATTCGGTTTGTAGGAAACGCGTACATGAATTTCATAGAAATAATATCATTTCCTATGTTTTAGAGAAAACTACATATTCACTCAAAGCTCATTTTGCGTGTAGGAACAAGACAAATCAATTACTTAAGATCACAAGTGTCATCCTATAAAATTCCTATATTACTCCTAATTCCTACGTTTTAATTTTCTCCAAACAGAATGAGCCTCTAATGGCTACAAGAGCAACGACCCAGGGCCTCGAGGGGCACCCATTCATGTACTAGTTAAACCATATCCGCCCGGTTAGCACCTATAAGTGTACGTGAAAGTTGCTAGAACCCTAGAATTTTCTTCTCTTTGTGAGCTACAACCTAACTTAATGTAAGACGTTTTTGCGGAGGGGATCTAGTTGTTGAGAATTTCAGATAAATTGCATGCTTAATCTAAACTGCCAAATTTTCTATGTGTAACCTTCATATTGAATGGAGAAAAAAAAGTGGTAAAAGATTATGGCTCCACCACCATCACCATGGTGAATGGTGCGAGAGCACCGTTATGGGACTCCCCGTGGCTCCTTGGATGCAAGCCCAAAGAGATTACTCCTCTCATCTATGAGGCCTGCTCAAGGAAAAAATGAAAGGTGCGAGAGGCTCTTAAGAAAAATTCTTGGATATTAAAGATCAACTCATCCACATAAGGTTTTTTTTATCCTTTGGATGTTAGTGCACAACTTCCGTCTCGATGAGCATTTCGAGAATGATATTGTGTGGAAACACGTAGCCGATGGGCTCTACTCGGCGGCCTCCGCCTACAAGGCGCATATCTTGGGCATGATTCTCTCTCCCATGGAGCAAAAGGAGAAACCCGCATGAATCTCCAACTAAAATTTAACGGTTATACTCCCTCCGATCCATATTAATTGTCGCAACTTTAGACAATTAATATGGATCGGAGGGAGTGCCATAGATTGACATTTAACTATTCTCAATTTACGGATAATTAGTAAATCTGTACTCCCTCCGTCCGAAAAAGCTTGTCCCAAGCTTGTCCCTTAAATGGATGTATCTAGCACTAACTTGGTGCTAGATACATACATTTGAGAGACAAACTTTTTCGGACGGAGGGAGTACTTGTAAAGCAAATTATTTGCTCAACTTTTCGCTGTAAAAGATGAGAAAACTAATTAATCTGAGTCGATGACACCGATGATGACACCCTCCCCCATCCGGGCACTTGCCAGAATTCCATTGGGCTGGTCATGCGGCAGTCCCATGAAGTCCCAGCTGTGAGTTGTATGCGTACTATGCACTTGGTTCATCCTCACGCTCATCACACCAGGTAGCCCTATGTTTTTAGTATGAGAAGAATGATCCCAGTCACTTTTTTCCTTTCTCGTACTAAGGAGCATGCATGTCTCGCGCGGTTTTGTTACCTCCTAGTTTCCCGACCTGCGATTCTGTGAGCATGGCGGAGAAGCCAGAAAACCCATGCTCGTAGTTGTACACCATCGAACCGGAAGCCTCCTCCTCGCTTCAAAACGAAACAAAAAGATTGTTTTATGTTGTAATACAGGCAGAGTATATAGTACAGTATTTGGCTGAAGTGCAGCATCCACCATGTATTAATTCTCTTTCTGTACGTACCTTCCGAGAACTGAAGCCAGGATGCTGTGGTGCGAGGCAGTGGCGTCATCAGCGTTCTCGTGTCGTCTCTCCCCCAAGTAGACGATGTACAACTACAACCAATGTACCACACTCAACACCCCCACTACTAGTAAACTGTTGCAAGTACAGTAATATCTTGCATGGGCACATTGTGACGCCCCCGGCCCGATCGTGCACTAATCATACACGCAAATGCACACGATCAAGCCTAAGAACTCACGGGAAGATATCACAACACAACTCTAAAACATAAATAAAGTCATACAAGCTTTATATTACAAGCCAGGGGCCTCGAGGGCTCGAATACAAAAGCTCGCATACAAGCGTCAGCGGAAGCATCAGATATCTGAGTACAGATATAAAAGAAAGCTCAGAAAGGCCCTTAGAAAGGCGGGGCAAAAATAAAACACTACGATCGAAAGGCGAAGGCCTCCTGCCTGGGACCCTCCGATCCTACTCCTGGTCGTCAGTCAACTCGTAGTAGTATCCATCCTCTGGGTAGAAGTAGCGATCGTCGACGGGGCATCTATCTCAAGGGGCTCCGTCCTCTGGTCGCGACAAACTGATATGGGGAGAAAAGGAAAACAAAGCAACCGTGAGTACTCAGAAGTACTCAGCAAGCAAGGATCTACACTACATATGCAACATTTTCAAGGGGAGGCTGTATATGTGGACTGGGCTGCAGAAATGCCAGAATAGAGAGAAGGCCTAGTCCTATCGAAGACTAGCATCTTCAGCGGTCTTGCAGCAGTAGAAGAGAGTAGAACAGTACAATATAATGTAGCAGTATCATTAAGTCTCAACCTCACCCAGAGATCCTTTCTCGACTCCCTGCGAGAAAGCAATCCCAGAGCCATACAGTCATCAACCTCGTCCGGAGATCCCTTCTCGACTCCCTGCGAGAAGCAATCCCAGAGCCATACATACAGGTCTCATCATAGGTATCCAGTTCTAGTTGTATCGATCGGGATACAACTCCGAGTGTCCTTTACCGTAGGACCAGCTATCGATAGAAATGTTCTTCCCTGCAGGGGTGCACCAACTTACCCAACACGCTCGATTAACTCCGGCCGGACACACTTTCCTGGGTCATGCCCGGCCTCGGCCAAACGACACATCGCAACCCTACCTACAGCTCAGCAGAGAGGTCCCCGTCGGTCTACATCCTAAGCGCAAGGGGGTCTTGGCCATCGCCCCTCGCCCTCCGGGTCGTTGCGCACAGGGTGGATACCAGCATCGCCTCGGGTGGCCGACACGATCCGACCGTGCCGCCATGCTGAACTGGACGTCTGACAGAGCTTTCGGCTGATGCATACGATGCAGAACGCCCATACTATGCCCACGTGATGGTTAGTGCTATCAGGCCAGAGGCCTACTCGGATCAAATATCCAAATCGTTAGGACTAGGGGCTTGCGGTAACGAGCAGAGACTCACGAAAGATGTGACCCCGTCGCCCCGTCTCGAGGACTTGCTGCAAGGGTTAAGAATGCCCGGCCGCGCCTCGTATTCACCACTCGGGCACCACACTGGCACCCGTCTTCACAACACTCGCCACTTAGGCGCACGCGGGTACCCCTCAGGGTCGACCCGCCTTTCCAAGTAATTAACAGTACAGTCCAAGTATCCGTGTGTCCAAAACATCAGGGGAATCTGAGGTATCACCCTCGTTTGATTTCCCACTCGATGTATCCGTCAAGGTGAACTCGGAGGAATCACCCTCACTGGGTCCACACTTGAGGTGTTGTACGACAGCGTCGTTATCGGAAGCGGTGAAGGAGGAATCACCCTCGATGACCACGACCGAATAGCTACTCTACAGAGTTAACATCAGGAGTGCTACAAGAGGTTTCACCCTCGGCACTCGATAGTAACGCTGCAGTGTCGTTACAACTAAGGGGGGTGATGTGCGGTGTCGGGTCCTGGTCTTCAATCCCATTGATCGGGTCTTCTGATGATCCAGCGCGGCAGTCGGGATAAGTGGGGTCACTGATAGGTCTCTACCCAGCCTAGACTAAACAGTTTAGGATATGCAGGTAATTATCAACAGCAGGTTACAATGAACAGGCTATGCATCAGAATAGGTAAAGCAGCAGCAGCAGCAGCAGCAATTCTAATGCAAGCATGAGAAATAGAATGGGCGACATCGGGATGATCAAGGGGGGGAGGGCTTGCCTGGTTGCTCGGCGGCAAGGGCAAGGTTGTCAGTGGTGTCTTCAGGCTCCGGAGCTGCGTCGGGATCTATCGAGAGAGAAGAGGGGGAGGAAACAGTATAAATATAGAGCAAACATGAGCAACGCAAAGTACGGCATGACAACGTGCAGTGCCGGGTGTGTTCTAACGTGTGGCTGCACGTCACCGAGGAAGGAGAAAACCATCCGGGAATGTTTTCCCGGTTCCGGACATTTGTCAAACAGATGACCGGAGAGGGACGGTTGCAAGTTCGGATAGTTAGGGACGTGTGACGGACGAACGGACCGCGTATTCAGATTCTTCTCGTCGTTCTGAGCAATTTTCATGTACAAAGTTTTTCGATCGGAGTTACGGATTAAAAGATATGATTTTCTAAAGTTTTTATTGATTTCTAGAATTTATTTAATTTATTTAAATCAAACATTATCCGAAACAGTGTCTGCTGACGTCAGCATGACGTCAGGACCAGTGGGTCCCACCTGTCATAGGCTGTTAGGTTAACTAGTGGTTAACTAATTAATTTACTGTTTAATTAACACTAACTACTTAATTAGATTAACCTAATCAGGATTAATTAACTTAATTAATTAACTAATTAATTAATTAATTAATTATTTTTTAATTATTTTTATTTATTTTAATTATTTTTAATATTTACAAGGGCTGGGCCCCGTTCGTCAGTGGCACAGCCGGACATGTCCGAGCTGTGCCCGTTCGGCGCTGGACACGTCCGGTGCCCAAATGCACGCGCGCGCACACAGGCGCACGGGCGCGGCGAGCGGGCGAGCCGGGGCGAGGCGGCGACGGGCGCCGGCGTGCGCGGGGCCGTGTGCGGGCGGGAGGTGAGCGCGGGCGGGCAGGGGTGCGAGTCGGCGCCGGGGAGGACTCGCGGCGGCGGCGCGGCAGTGGGAAGCAGCAGCGCAGCAGCGGCTGTGTGCGCGCACGCGCGAGCACGCAGGGGCGAGCAGGGCAGCAGTGGGGGAAGGGGCTCGCGACCGAGGCGCGGTGAGCGCGGCCCGGAGCGCGGCTCCGGCGAACGGCGGCGAAGGGAGAGGGGAGGGCTGCAGCGGAGGCCGGGGGGGTGCTCACGGGGGAGGTTGGACGAGGAGAAGGCGAGGCGGGGCAGATCGGCGCGGGGAGGCGCGCCGGGCGGCGTCGGCCGGGGCGCCGAGCTCCAAGCGGCGGCGTGCTCTGGTCTCGTCGGGGAGGAGGCGAGGCGGGGGTCGGGGCGGGCACCGGCGGCTGATCGCCGGGTGGTCCCCGGGGCGGTCGACGATGGGGGCCGGCGGCTTAGGGCGGGGGGCGCCGCCCAGATCGGAGAGGGAGGAGGAGGCGCGAGGGGAAGTGGGGGGGGGGGGGGGGGTGGGGGGGGGGGGGGGGGGGGGGGGTCGGTGGGGGGTGGTGGGGATGGGTGTCTGGGTTATTGTTGCGGGGGGGTGAGGGGATAAGGAGGAGTGGGGGGGTGGGCCGGCCTGGCATGTGGCTGGGCCGAGGCCCGGGAGGAGGGGGCCTTTTTATTTTTTTTCTTTTGCTTTCTTTCTTTTTCTTTTTCTTAATTCATATATCTCTGTTTAGTAAATAGTTAGGCCCCAAACCGAATTTTGTAAAAAGGGAGACCTAGTCCATAAATACCAGTGCTTTATTCCCTAACACCTAAAATTAGTTTGGGCAAAACATCATTTCATACTTAAATTAGATTTAATAAATGGTTATTAAATATTTTTTTTAGTCGCTGTTTGAAGATGTTTGAGTCACTTACCCAACTCCAATGATGTTGGTTTCAATTTTAGAATTGTCTCTGATTTATTTGCTATTTAATGAACAATTTAGTTTCTATGTTGGACAACTTTTATTTTCCACTTTCATTTAAATTTGAATTTTGACTTAGGAGTTGAAATGCAATATGATGTTAACGATGATCATGCACTGTTAATCATGCTGACTTGGCATTATCAAAATGGGATTACTGTGGCTAACCACTGGGGGTGTTACACACATGATAAACTGTTACAGGCAATCTTTGGCCCTTACCTTCTTCGCTTCGTCAGGCAAAGCGAGACCGATACCATGGAAAGCAAAGAGCGCGACGAAGATCACAGCACAGATGGTCGGAGCAAACCTCGTTGAAACCATGTTATGCTTCTGTCGTTGGTACACCAAATTGCCGTTGCTGCTGTGGAGATATAATGTTTGCACTTGCAATCAGGGCCCCTTATGTATATATACTCGTGATAGATCATGCCATCAATCAGTTGCATGCGCATTGTTTAGTTAATCCTCAAGCACTGTTGGCACGCGCGGATAGGGAACTCCCAGGAATGCAGAAACTTCAGAGCCATATTTCCAGGTCAACTTGTTGATAGCTCAACGTGGCAGTGATCTGGTTTCGGTGTATGCTGAATTTCCAGGTCAAATTTGCCTGTTGATTGACAACCTGTGCTTGGCTCACACATGAGAATTTTCCTATGTATGTTGAGTGCTTTCACGTGTACGTGCTGGCTTAGGAACACTTGTTTAATTATTTTGTTAAAGAAATCTTGAATACCTGATGGGTGTGTTTCGCTACTCTTTGGTTGATAACGTAACCTGGCTGGATAGAAATTGTTATCTCAAGGAATGCGACTGATAGGCGTGCATTCTGCTTTAAGGTTGCTCAGACACATTTTGAGTTTAAACCGTGGAAACTGTCCTTCACTCCTCTCTTTTTTTAGTGTGTGTTTGTGCTTTGTGGCTTTTGCAGTTAACTGAAGAAGGCAAACTAGCCTACTTGCTCGAGTTCTCATGGGTTCACCGAAAACCCATACAGTTATCATAGTTGATTTAAACATCGCTGAGAACCTAAACTCACTTACATTAGGACTTAAACACAGCTGAGAACCTAAACTCACTTACATGATGGCTTAAACCAGGTCTCTAAACAGGTGTAACCAAAGTTCTAGATCATTACTAATGGTGAGAGGACAATTGTGATCTTCTTTTCTAAAAATAGCCGCATTCCTTGAATCCCGAATCTTCTACAAAATAGTGAGGAGCATCTATGTCCAGATGTAAGGCAATAATTCTACACCTACGTGCCTGTTACGTAAACCTTCCCCTAATTCTCTTCCGCCCCCCTGATTTTAATTGCGGGCCCTGCCCCATGATTTCCTACTAACCAATCACCAGTTGCAAAGTTGATTTCGTAAGGAATTTACGTAAAACAATTACGTAAGTGTAGCAAAGCTCGATTCAAGGATCAAGCCCAGAAGGAAGTGGAGTGAGCCAAAGGTCTTTAAACCTGTCAGGCGTGGTGAGGCCAAGCTGTAACCAAATCCGAGTAGTAGTCGGACATGAGATCAAGAGGTGTAGCGTGTCTTTTGACGTGCATGGGCAACACAGACAATGTGCATCTGGGGCTAAGTGCTTGTGGAAGAGATTAGCTCGCGTGTTAAGTCTTCCTCTAAATAATAACCAAGCAAAAATCTTAATTTTGTTGGGGCTTCTCGAGTGCCAAATGAGATCAGCGTGATCATCCTCCTCATCTTCGTGCATGATGATATCATAGGCCACTTTGGAGGAGAAGATTGGCCCATACACAAGATAGCGCTTGTTCACACCATCCGAAAGCTGGAAATTCTGTAACAATAAAGAAAGAGCAACAACTCGTTCAAGGCATCAACCTTGTTCACACCATCCGAAAGCTGGAAATCATGTAACAATAAAGAAGGAGCAACAAACTCATTCAAGGCATTACCGGTCGTGAGGTTCACAAGCAACCCATAAAAGCATGATGTGTGAGACCAGGATATGGGTGTTGGTGGCGTGCGAGTAGAGGCTTGGGAAGACATTGGCTAGAGGTGTATTGTGGAGCCGGGTGTCATGCCAGAAGAAGGTTTTTGCCATTATTTGTGAGCACAAAGGTTATGTTTAGTAGTGTGCGTAGCTGGGATTGGATTGCTTTTGTGAGGAAGGAGGGCTTAGGGAAAGAGGCAACCAAGAAATCCAAGGAAGCTGAGATGTGGAGCTATCGGTAAGGTATTTGTAGGAAATTTTCATTAGAAGTCAATTATTTCATGTAGCTAAATATTTTATGCCAAGACCACCAAAATTTCCAAGGTTAGCAAATGTTTTTCCAAGAAATCAAGCATTTGACCCCAAAACAAGTCTCCTCAGTTGCCCAAAAGAAAGCTCGCGGTATTGCGTCAGTAGCTTCAATTGTTTTTTAAGCTTAAAACGGACATGAAGTATGTGGACAGAGAGTCAAGGACCGAGGAGATTAGGACTAGAGGACCTGCATGGGAGAGGAGCTTAGCACACTAACCAGGCATGAAGGTCATGCGGTTGTAGTTGATAGGTTGGATGGATGAGGCTGGTAGCTAGTTTTTATGGCGACAAAAGAAGGCTAAGGTAGGTTTGTGGAAATCTAGAGACAACACATCCTAGAATAAGAGCAATAGAGGTAGTGGCATCACTGTCTACGTGAAGAGGAATGAAGGTTGTTTTTTTAGAAGTTTATCAGTAAGCCGTAGTCGTGGTGAAATTTTCTGGGATTGCTTTTAGTTGAGATGCACCATGAGGTGAAGCATGGGCTATGATCAACATATCTTCAGTCTACTAAAGTATGGAAGGAGGTTGGTTACGGTAAACTAGGTAGCGTAGGTGATTGTCAACTAGGTGGTGCACTTTTAGGATCATCTGTTGCAGAACGGCAAAGACAATGATGAAGAGGTAGAGGAGAGGGGGTACCCCTCCCTGAGGCCATTTTGGTAGAAGATCCAGTCTCCAGGGACGCCGTTGAGTAGCACAGAGGTTCTTACGGTGTTGAGAATGTCCTTTGTCCAGGAGCAGAAGTGGGGGGGGGGCACGGTGGTGCATGATTAGAAGAAGGGAGTGCTAAGAAATCGAGTCGAAGGCTTTCATGAAGTCTAGCTTGATGACCATGCTCTCTGCTTATCATTTATGGCAACAGTTTAGAGAATCTGTGGCGTAGATGAAGTTTTCTGTGTGCATCTACTAGATATGAAACCATTTTGGTCTCTATGGACAAGGAGAGGGATGTATTTTTTGAGCCTATTCATTAGGAGCTTGGTGACGCCGTTGACATGGCAGTTTTGGAATGCAATTAGAGCTTGGCGAGGCTTTGGTAGGCAAGCTTAGGCCACGATCCCTTGGTAGACACACTACTAAAGAATCGAATAGCACTGGTCGACCAATTTATTTCACCACTAACGCCATAAGTTCAAATACATCAAACCCTACAAAATTTCTATAAGTTTAAATACATCAATCCCTACAGGTTTCTATAACCAAATACATCATATAACCCTACAAAATTAAATCAGCGTGAAAGGCCGATCACACTAAAAATCATAAAAGTGTTATAATGTTAGAAGGAGTGGAGCTCAGCGCCTAAAAGAGCATGGTGCCTCCATGTTTGATTTTGGTAATTGATGACAATCCCTATGGACTAATGCTTTCCTTGAGTTATATTTGAAGGGTTTGTCCATAGGCATTTATTGAAGACCATTTGTTGGTTTCAAGGTTATTAGAAGAAGATTATGTGTTGACCAAGGTGCTATTCAAGAAGTTATCCAAAGATTGGTCATGTGAGAGTTGAGCCTATTGCAAGTATGTCTTGAAGAAGAAGATTGTGTGAACATTCATGTCTACCTTTAAGACATCATCTTTATGAAGAGAGAAGATAAGATACACGGTTGATCAAGACTAAGTACAAAGAGTGGATTCAAGTTGATCAACACACACCGAGTGGGATCAAGTGATCTCACGGTATGGTAAGCATTGTCCATTACGCTTTGTGTACAAACCCATGGTCTATGTGAAAGTTTGTTGTGGGGTTAGGTTTGTTTCCATGGGCGTGCATCAAAAGAAAGACATCATATAACCAATGGAGGATGACATCAAGTGGTGTTCGTCATCAAGATTGTGGTGTGCAAGTTCAAGTGGAGCATCACAAAAAGATCACATGCTTGAAGCTTACCATCCATTGTGGTGATAATGGACATGTGAATATGTGTCGAAGAAAGGCTCACCCATAGTGGTGTATGGGGGAGCAATCTACTGGTCTCCATCGAGCCAATGCAATCAAGAAAGGTGGTCCAACTTGAGGAGGATAAGATCATCATCATCTAGCTCAAGTGGACCATGTGCAAGGTAAAGGTTTGTCCTTGATAGGTTTTCTATAGTCTCAGAGTGTTTGTTGGGAGACCAGGTTATAGGATCGATTGCCGGCCTATCAAGGGGGGCTCTTGAGTGAGTAGCTTTATCATATCATTTGTAAAGAGCTCAAACCATTGCATCTTTGCATCATCTTTCTTTGTTCTTGCTTGGCTTTTCTCTGTGTGAGTTTTTGAGCTTATGGCCATCTTCATGACAAACTCGAGTTCATCGAGAACGGATTTATGCTTCATCTAGTATGTTTTGGATGTTGAAGTTTATGCTGGTTCTTCGCTGATGGAGGTTTCACACCTCTATATCATAGGGATATCTCTCTTGCCACTTCTAAAGATTTCGTTAGCTTTCTATCAAGCTTGAGTTTGTCAAAATCAGAGTTCATTTGCAGAAGTTATGACAGTTCTGGTTTTCCCTTGACTGGCGGCTATACCACTAGTGGAAGCGGTTGTACCGTCCGACCAATACTTCTGGGACAACCACCGCCCTAGGGGTGATACCCTAGGGTTTGTAGTGCTCCAGGTGTCTGCTGAGCGGTTGTACCGGCCTAGTACCACTCCAACCACCGGAAAAGGGGTGATACCCCTTAATGACCCACAAGTATAGGGGATCAATCGTAGTCCTTTCGATAAGTAAGAGTGTCGAACCCAACGAGGAGCAGAAGGAAATGACAAGTGGTTTTCAGCAAGGTATTTTCTGCAAGCACTGAAATTGTCGGTAACAGGTAGTTTGATAGCAAGATAATTTGTAACGAGCAAGTAATGGTAATGGTAAATAAAGTTCAGGAAGGTAGCCCAATCCTTTTATGGCAAAGGACGGGCCAAAACGGTCTCTTATAATAAGCAAAACGTTCTTGAGGGTACACGGGAATTTCATCTAGTCACTTTCATCATGTTGGTTTGATTCGTGTTCGCTACTTTGATAATTTGATATGTGGGTGGACCGGTGCTTAGGTGCTGTTCTTACTTGAACAAACCTCCTACTTATGATTAACCCCCTCACAAGCATCCGCAACTACGAGAAAAGTATTAAGATAAAATCTAACCATAGCTGTCGTGGAATTGTCACGGCAGATGTCCTAGCAGTAGGACTTAGTCGCAGAGCCATCGCAGCAGGGTTAGCTTAAAGGGGTTAAACGGGACAAAGGACACAAGGAGTTTATACTGGTTCAGCCCCTTGCGGTGAAGGTAAAAGCCTAGTCCAGTTGAGGTGGTATTGCTTATGTCTCGATTACCAGGGAGCGAATCCGCTTGACCTAGCTTTCGATCTCTTCTCCCCTAAGTCGTCGCCGGGTCGTCCCTTTATATACACAGGTTGACGCCCGGTGGCTCACGGAGTCCCGGCCGGCTCATAAACAATGTGTCCGGCTCGGTGACTAACTGTACATGCCTTATAATACAAGTCATACACATACGGCGGTTTACACTTGTTTGGGCCTTAAGTCGTCCTTGGGCTTCAGGCCCTCGATGAGTCCGCGTAATGAACTACCGTCTTAAGCATCTTCATGGGCTTTGTCTTATGAACCGCCAGGGGCTTAACCCGGCCCCTCCTGGGCGGGTTAAACCCAATAGTTATATCCCCAACATTAGGCCCCAGGTTGATTTGAACTTGTTCATATCAATCTTCAACACTTAGGAAAAAAAAAATTCCTTCCTCATTACTCTTGTGAAACCTTGTAACTCGCCATGACATCATCTTCTAGGATCATGGTAACCCGCCATGACGTCACCTGTCATTAATACTGCACAAAACTCAAATCTTAATAAATCTTCTCTTTTAATGAATCTCCGAAAATCATGGCATCTGCGCCATCATATCCATTTTTTGGCCTCCTCGATTCCCACGCATGTCACTTATCCTTTTATCTTATAAATAGGACCGGGGGTCCCTTTCACTTCCCCCCCCCTTGCCTCTTCGTCTCTGTCTTCCAGCTCGTGACGCCCTAGCACTCGAGCTCTGCCGCCGCCGTCGGCCTTCACCTCTGCTCCAACAACGGCCGCTGCATCGACCTGATCTGACCAAATTTTGTCCGCGCACCTCCGTTGTTCAACAGCCCTGGTTAGTTCTCCTTCTTCCTTCTCCCATAGATCCGTTAGGGTTTCGACGAGTTCGTCAGAGTTCATCTTCGCTTTCCACTGCAGTTTGCGATTTTGATTTGAACTTGGTGCTCCTCCTATACCGTGGTAACCATAGCACTCCTTTTTACTATTTAGAACACCTCCTCTGCATAAGAAAACCGATCTGGACCCATGAACTGCTTGAGTACTGGTATTTTAGGTCTGAATATTTTTTCATTATCTGAAGTGCCGCAGATCCAAAATCATAGCATCAATCTGTGAAACTTGTTTTTCTCAACAGTTAGCGATTTTTCCATCATCAGATCTGTACTTTCAATATCTGTCTGGGCGGCTTAACTCAGAAATAGTTACCCGCCAGGTATCATTAGTCCCCTCTTAAGCCGCCAATGGTTCCTTGTAACTTTGTAATGCCAATTTCTGGCTTAGCACCTGTTCATGCTTCATTATTGTTTGCTTTTTAACCATAAGCCGGCTTAACCATGTAATCTTGAACCAGCCTAATCTTTCTCTCAGATTATTGAAAAGAAATGGCTAAGACATATACGTCTTGCAATTGGGTCAAATCTCGGATTACCGAAGAAGAACTGAACAACTTTGTCGCCACTGGCGCTTTAGCCAAAAAAGAGATCATCCATTGGAGAGCTCCTAGCGAAGAAGTTCCTCCTCAACCAAAAGATGGAGAAGTGATTGTTTTTGCTGATCACTTGGGCCGAGGGTTCAGCCCGCCCGGCTCAAAGTTTTTCCGTGACGTGCTTCATTTCCTCCAATTGCACCCTCAAGACATCGGACCCAACTCCGTATCTAACATCTGCAACTTCCAAGTATTCTGTGAAGCTTATCTTCAAGAAGAGCCCACAGTTGACTTATTCAGGGAGTTCTATTACTTAAACCGCCAAACAGAGTTTGTCGACGGGCCATGCCAAGAACTTGGTGGAGTCTCAATTCAAAAAAGGAAAGAAGTCAACTTTCCCCATGCCAGGCTCCACAGTCACCCCAAAGATTGGAACCAAACTTGGTTCTATTGTCAAGATACATCTCCAGCCGGTGAGAATCCTCTACCGGGTTACCGTGACCACCGACTTAGCAACAAACATCCACTCCCCCAACGGCTTGATGCAAAGGAACGGTCCAAGTACGCACCAGCCTTTTCAAAGCTCAGAGCCTTTATGGCCAATGGCTTAACCGGTGTTGATTTTTTCCGGTGCTGGCTGTCTTGGAGTATCTTGCCATTAAGCCGTCGCCCCGGCTTAATGTGCGAATACACTGGTGACATAAAAGACCCTCAACGCCATTGTGACATTCAACTGTCTGATGCAGAAATTACCGAAGCCACCAAAAAACTGCTGAATGAGCCTGTAAAGGAGTGCAACAAAACCGGACTTAGTCCTTTCTGCACTTTCAACAAGCCGCTAGCTGTAAGATTTGCACATCTTCTTCTTAACTCATATTTTGATGCCTACTTATAATCTTTTCAATCTTAACAGGCTGACGATCCATTTTGGAAGAGGAAAACGCAGGATAAACCGGCCAAACCGGCTCGGACCAAAACCAAAGCCACCAAGAAAGCTACCAAGAAGGCCACCGACTTAAACACTGATGATGACAATGATAATGAGTCAGAGGTAGAACTTGACTCCCTTGGCTCCTTTTTTGTACATCTCATTAACAATGATTGTTATCAGGACGACACAGAGGCCAGCCGTGCAGGTGACGCAGAGGTAACTATTCTTTCCTCCGGCTCAGAACCTCTGCCAACACAGAAAACTCGACAAGCAAGCCGGAAAGTAAGCTTTTCTCACCCTCTAGCTCACTTGGATCCCAACTTTCTTTTGAAGAAACAGCAATACGAGACTCGCCGAATCACCCGGCATAGTGGTGGACAAATCACCTCCTCCGGCTTACCGAATACACCGGTTCGCAAATGCCGCCCAGAGGTCTTTCCTGCTGATATACTTTATCCCAAGGCGGGTCGTTTCCGACAACCTCTTTACCCGTCTGATTCAAACTATCAGGGGACTCCTCATTCTTCTTCTGGCGAGTCAACGGGAACTCAGATCCCAGCTTTCAAGACTGTACCTGGGTAAAAATATATTCAACTGTTTAAACCTTATATCTATCATTTATACTGACCTCTTTATGTTTCTTATTCCCAGGGGCCAAGCAAAACCCAGCAAGAAGGCTAAAATGAATAAGACGGTCGACGATTCTAACCAATCTGAATCGGAAAAACAACAGTCAGAACCTGCTAGCCCAATTGCTGATGCTACCCTTAATGACCCTCCACCACAAGATCATGAAGTTTCTCCAAATGATATGGACACTGAACCGGCTCTCTCTAAGCCGCCCAGCCCAATCAAACCTACTGAGGAGAAGACTGATGATGTTGTTATCACCGGCTTTGGATTCACAACTCCGGGTCAACCTACTGTCTTGTCTAAGCACAGCGCTAAAGAAGAAATTTGTGCTGAAGATAAAGGCAAGTGGAAAACAGACTTGGAGAGCTATATTCATTTCAGTGCTCAAGACCTCCACTCTGGTTACTTAAACCGTCTGTACACTAACCGTGACTTTGAAGCCGGCTTAGTGAACTTGATGACGGAGCACTATAAGGTAAACACTGCAATTCCTTGTTATATGAATCTTCTTCCCCTTAGCCGTCAAGTTTATTGGATATGATAGAATAACATGTGCTGTAAACTTCAACAACTGCATAGATCAACTCCAGTAGCCCCCAAGGGCCGGTTTATATTTGCAATATGAACTGGGACTTTATAATACCAGCACTTCAACTTTGCATCTGTAGCCCCCAAGGGCCGGCTTTAACAAATCTGTTGAGTCGAGACTAATCGTCTTGCAGGAGATTCATAATCCCATTTATAACCTTTGTAGGCCGGATCATTACCGTTTGTCCGGGTCAGTGAATGAGTTCATTTTTGACAAGAGCAATATGCATTAGCCCCCAAGTGCCAAGCATAATACTTGTATTGTGCTTGGGACTTCATAGTAGTTTTAAGAAGCAATAGACATTAGCCCCCAAGTGCTAAGTATGATACCTGTATTGTGCTTAGGACTTCCAATAAATTCATTGCCTCTCATTTACTGTTTTACCTCTTGTAGACTGAGCTTAGCAGTAAAGAATCCCAAGTCACCGACCTTAAAGAAAATATCAAGTCTCAACAAGCAGAGACCTCCAAGGCCAAGGATGAATTGACTAGTGCCTTAGCAGCGATGGAAAAATTGAAGGAAAGTTTCAAAGCTGAACAAACTGGTTGGGATACAGAGAAAGCAGCCCTGCTGAAGAGGGCTAAAGATGCTGAAGCAGCCCTTAAACCGGTAACTGTAGAGCTTGCCGGCTTAAAACAGCAAATAAATGCCATGACTGCTGCCATTTTTGGTAAATATCTCTTAATCTTTTTAACATATGCTAACCGATGTGCTCCGGCTTACAAACGTCCTTGATGAAAACAGGACCCCGGGTTACCCATCTTGGCTCAGATATGCGGAAAAAATTGAAAGCCGCCTATAAGCTCATAGAACAGTTATATACTGGCACACAACGGGTTATCTGCTCAGCGACTCACAACAAACCGGCTCCAACCCTTATCAAGGATACATTGGAGAAGCTATTGATGCTGCCTGCGCGGATTGAAGAGTTGAAGAACTCAGCTGCGAGAGCCGGTGCACTG
Organism: Thinopyrum elongatum; assembly: GCA_011799875.1. NCBI lineage: Eukaryota > Viridiplantae > Streptophyta > Magnoliopsida > Poales > Poaceae > Thinopyrum > Thinopyrum elongatum. The sequence continues at coordinate 77,792,007 of CM022300.1, read as the reverse complement.
ACCGCACTAACCCGGGCCAAAGCGTGGCTAGCTGACCTTTAGCCGGCAGACTTAGCAAACGGCTGCCCGAGCATAAAAGAAGATGGGTCACCCTTCAGCGCAGATGACTTCGCCGCCATTATGAGGGAAATGCATCCTCTAGCTAGTAAACTGGCTGTAGATACTGATCTTACACATTACCAGCCGGTTTACGATGCCAATAATAAGAAGATCAAAGCACCTACTCACGATGTTCTTGGCCTGACTCCTCCGATCCGTAAGCACACTTATGCCCCTGATATTGATCCATCGACACTTATAAGTGATGAAGCTGCATTCAGAGCTTTAACCGGGATCGACTGGGCAACCACTGACTTCCAGCCATTGGGTGAAGAGGGGGAAGATGAGCCGGCGCTGGACGATCCGCAATTTTCAGCTCAGCAGGGCCAAGAATCATAAGCCGTTGGCTGGCTTAATGTCTACTTTTCTGCCAAAACTGCTAAGATAGTTATTCCTTTGGGGCATCAGATGCCTTTGTAATAGGCCAGTTGAAACTCTTGATCTGCCATGCCATCGTGCATATTTTGTTGTGCAAACATTGTTGATCCGCCAAAGTAAAATCTGTTATGCTTATAATACCATCGCCTTGAGTCTGTTCTTGCATACAAACAGATCACAAGTGTCCTGGCGGTTTACCGCGGGACGGGTCATAATACCCTATGTAAACCACTGGTGACTGTAATATTGGATTATACTGCCGGTTTATCATACCAGTGCAGTAAGTAAAAGATTGAGCACATAATGCCCTTCTTAATTGTCATATACTGCCGTCTTACAACGCCGTATGCAGCAAGGGGGAATATCCCGAAACTCGGAGCACAACGCTTCCAAGTATTTAATATCATCATATACTAGCGACTTATAGTCCAAAGCCAGGCTTGGTTAATAAACACCGGGTAGTCTCATGTATAAACCATAAGGCATCATAACCCTCATACGCTTTTAACCATGTATTAATAAGTCACAGAAAAAAGAACAAAACACTCAAATCAAACAACAAAAAATCAAGGCTTTCATAGGCGGCCAGGCCTAAAACGGAAGTGCTTTCAAGGGCCGCACAGCCACTGAGTTAAATCTTCATACAAACCTTATAAGCCGGACCTCACACAACCAATCGTAATTTTAACTTTGACAAGTTCAGGGTCTGTATAAGATTGACTTGTCAAAAGTACGGCGGGTCGTTCCAGGATTACCTGAGCGGAGTGGCAGACTTAAAAAGGCAGGATAACCCGGGTTTTTAGGTGAATACACCTGGCTTTTAAGCCTATTACAAGGGTCATAAAAACTCTTGTCCGTTGAACAAAGAGCCCCTGAGTAACATGATATTCCAGGCATATACGCCGGATCAACAAGGGTAGTCATAGCTATGCTCGATGAGCAGGAAACCCCCAAGTGATATATTTCTGAGCTGTGCTCACTCGGTACCTATGTTTGAGTTGTGCTGTGCAACAAACTCTCTTTGGCCCCTGTAACTCGGCATCAAGCCTTTAAATAACCATATAAAGTAGTAATAAAGACTCAATTTCTGAGAAATGAAATGACAGAGGCCCTGAATTATCAGGAATGCCGGCTTTATTATGTTGATTGTAATATATACATTGTCAAAATATGTACATCAGGAGAGCCGGTGGCTCAGGTATAGTAAGGCCGAAGATGAGCAATATTCCACGGCCGGCGGGTCTCCTCCTCCGACGTGCGTGAGTCCTTACGGTCTCGAACATCGATAAGATAGTATGATCCATTGTTCAGATTTTTGCTGACCACAAAAGGCCCTTCCCAAGATGGGGATAGCTTGTGCATATCAGATTGATCCTGGATAAGCCGGAGTACCAAGTCACCTTCTTGAAAGGTTCTGGTTTTAACCCAACGGCTGTGATAACGGCGCAGATCTTGTTGGTAAATCGCCGAATGAGCCGCTGCAAGGTCACGCTCCTCATCTAACAGGTCAAGTGCATCCTGACGTGCTTTTTCATTGTCAGCTTCAACATAAGCCGCCACCCGGGGCGAGTCATGACGGATGTCACTAGGGAGAACCGCCTCAGCTCCGTAAACCATGAAAAAAGGCGTGTAACCCGTAGATCTATTGGGGGTAGTATTGATACTCCATATCACTGAGGGTAACTCCTTCACCCAACAACCCGGCGTCCTTTGCAAAGGAACCATAAGCCGGGGCTTGATGCCTCTCAGGATCTCTTGATTGGCTCTCTCAGCTTGACCATTAGACTGGGGGTGAGCCACTGATGATACATCAAGCCGGATATGCTCACGTTGACAAAATTCTTTCATAGCACCCTTGGATAGATTAGTGCCATTATCAGTTATAATACTATGGGGAAAACCAAAACGGAAAATCACCTTTTTGATGAATTGAACTGCCGTTGCCGCGTCACATTTACTGACCGGCTCTGCCTCAACCCACTTTGTAAACTTGTCAACCGCCACCAAGAGGTGTGTCTTTTTATCCTTGGACCTCTTGAAAGGCCCAACCATATCAAGCCCCCAGACTGCAAACGGCCAAGTAATTGGAACCATCCTCAATTCTTGAGCCGGCACATGAGCTCGTCGTGAGAATTTCTGACAACCATCGCATTTACTGACTAGATCCTCGGCATCAGCGTGAGCCGTCAGCCAATAAAATCCATGACGGAAAGCCTTGGCTACAAGAGATTTAGAACCGGCATGATGACCACAATCTCCTTCATGAATCTCTCGTAAAATCTCACAGCCTTCTTCAGGAGAAACACAACGTTGAAACGCCCCTGTGACACTGCGATGATGCAACTCTCCATGAACAATAGTCATTGACTTGGACCGCCGGGTTATCTGCCTGGCCAAAGTTTCATCCTTAGGTAACTCGCCCCGTGTCATATAAGCCAAATATGGAACTGTCCAATCAGGAATAGCATGAAGAGCCGCCACCAGTTGTGCTTCCGGGTCAGGAATAGCAAGATCCTCCTCTGTAGGCAACTTGACAGAAGGGTTATGCAGGATATCCAGGAAAGTGTTAGGTGGCACCAGCTTACGCTGAGACCCTAACCGGCTTAAAGCATTAGCTGCCTCATTTTTCCTGCGATCAACATGTTCAACTTGATAACCCTTGAAGTGACCCGCAATAGCATCAACCTCTCGGCGATAAGCCGCCATGAGTGGATCCTTAGAATCCCAAGTGCCAGAGACTTGCTGAGCCACTAAATCTGAGTCGCCAAAACACCTCACCTGGCTTAAGTTCATTTCCTTAGCCATCCGAAGACCATGGAGCAGGGCTTCATACTCAGCTGCATTGTTAGTACAAGGAAACATTAACCGTAGAACATAAGAGAATTTATCACCTCGTGGGGAAGTCAAGACGACTCCAGCCCCCGAGCCTTCCAATTGTCTGGATCCGTCAAAGTGAATAGTCCAATATGTGTTATCCGGCCTTTCCTCAGGCATCTGCAATTCTGTCCAATCATTGATAAAATCCACAAGTGCTTGCGACTTGATAGCCGTGCGAGGCACATACTTCAAACCATGAGGCCCAAGCTCAATGGCCCACTTGGTTACCCGACCTGTGGCTTCTCTGTTTTGGATGATATCCCCTAAGGGGGCAGAACTTACCACAGTGATGGGATGACCCAGAAAATATTGCTTGAGCTTTCGACTAGCCATGAATACCCCATAGACGAGCTTCTGCCAATGCGGATACCTCTGCTTGGACTCAATAAGTACCTCACTAACGTAGTAAACCGGCCGTTGAACTGGATAATCCTTGCCTGGCTCCTTCCTTTCCACCACAACGGCTAGACTGATAGCTCGGCTATTAGCAGCCACATATAACAGCAAAGGCTCTTTATCAATAGGAGCAGCAAGAACGGGCGGCTCAGCCAACTGTTTCTTCAAGTCCTCAAATGCCTGATTAGCAGCATTACTCCAAACAAAGTGATCTGTCTTCCTCATCATCTGGTAAAGTGGGATGGCCTTCTCACCCAAACGGCTTATGAACCGGCTTAAGGCCGCAATACGACCCGCCAAACGCTAAACATCATTAATACATGCTGGTTTAGCCAAAGAGGTGATAGCCTTTATCTTCTCCGGGTTAGCTTCAATACCCCGTTCTGAAACCAGGAAACCCAAAAGCTTGCTAGCTGGTACCCCAAAAACACACTTGGTCGGGTTAAGCATCATCTTATAAACCCGGAGATTGTCAAAAGTCTCCTTCAAATCATCAATCAGGGTCTCTTTCTTTCTGGACTTCACCACAATATCATCCACATAAGCGTGAACATTACGCCCGATCTGATCATGAAGGCAATTTTGCACACACCGTTGGTAAGTCGCATGGGCGCTCTTGAGCCCAAAAGGCATAGGCACATAACAGAAGGCCCCAAACGGAGTGATGAAAGCTATCTTCTCCTTGTCTTTAACTGCCATCTTGATCTGATGATAACCAGAATAAGCATCCAAAAAGCTCAAACGCTCACAACCCGCCGTAGCATCAATAATCTGATCAATACGGGGGAGAACAAAAGGATCAGCCGGACAAGCTTTGTTTAAATCTGTGTAATCCACACACATACGCCAAGTGCCATTCTTCTTAAGTACTAACACAGGGTTAGCCAACCACTCAGGATGAAAAACTTCAACAATGAACCCAGCCACCAAGAGCCGGGCCACTTCTTCTCCAATGGCCTTACGCCTCTCTTCATTGAAACGACGAAGGAATTGCCTGACCGGCTTAAACTTTGGATCAATATTAAGAGTGTGCTCAGCGAGTTCCCTCGGTACACCTGGCATGTCAGAAGGTTTCCATGCAAAGATGTCCCGATTCTCACGGATGAACTCAATGAGCGCGCTTTCCTATTTCGGATCCAGATTAGCACTGATGCTGAACTGCTTGGATGAGTCGCCAAGAACAAAGTCAACCAGCTTAGTGTCATCTGCCGACTTAAACTTCAAGACCGGATCATGCTCCGTAGTTGGCTTTTTCAAAGACGTCATATCTGCCGGGTCAACATTGTCTTTATAAAACTTTAATTCCTCTGTTGCGCAGACAGACTCAGCATATGCAGCGTCACCTTCTTCACACTCCAAGGCTATCTTGCGACTCCCATGCACTGTTATAGTGCCCTTGTGATTCGGCATCTTCAGCTGTAAGTAAACATAACAAGGCCTTGCCATGAACTTAGCGTAAGCCGGCCGTCCAAACAGAGCATGATAAGGGCTCTGGATCTTAACCACTTCAAAGGTCAATGTCTCAGACCTGGAATCATACTCATCTCCAAAAGCCACCTCCAGAGCTATTTTACCAACTGGGTATGCCGACTTACCAGGCACTACACCGTGAAAAACAGTGTTCGACGGCTTAAGATTTTTATCAGTTAATCCCATGCGACGGAAAGTTTCATAATAAATAATATTGATGCTGCTACCCCCGTCCATGAGTACCTTGGTGAATTTGTATCCTCTGACCTGAGGTGCCACCACCAGCGCCAAGTGACCCGGATTATCAACCCGGGGCGGGTGATCCTCGCGACTCCATACAATGGGCTGCTCAGACCATCGCAAGTAACGGGGAACCGCCGGCTCAACGACGTTCACTGCCCTCTTATGTAGCTTCTGATCCCGCTTGCATAGATTTGTAGTGAAAACGTGGTACTGCCCACTATTCAACTGCTTCGGGTTACTCTGATAACCAGATTGCTGCTGCTGATTCCCCTGATTATTCTGTTGGTTGTAACCACCCTGATTTCCTTGGCCTTGAGAACCGGAATTAGAACCGCCACCATCGTAATCCGGACCGTGAGAGCCGGAACCTGAGCCGCCGCCCGGCCCATGATTGTCTTGAAAAAGATTGGAATTTCTGTACTCCTTCATAATGAAGCAATCTTTCCAGAGGTGAGTGGACAGCCTCTCCCGTGTACCATGCCTCGGGCAGGGCTGATTCAGCTGCCGTTCGAGATCAAAACCTGACCCCCCCAACTCGTGGGGGGGCCTACCCTTATGACGCTGACCATTATTCTGCGTGTTGGTATTAGCCACAAAATCCAAATTGTTATCAACCTTGCCCTTACCATTGCCCCCCTGATTCGCTGGGTTATGCTGCTGCCCCTTGGCGTTGCTACCCTTCTTTCCCTTTCCCGGCTTCTCATCGTCAGACTCAGGGTCCTTGGTACTATCAGAGTCGGCATATTTAACTAGAGCCGCCATCAGCTCACCCATGTCGCTGCAATGGCGCTTGAGTCGCCCTAGCTTCTGCTTAAGGGGCGCAAAACGGCAATTCTTCTCTAACATTAAGACTGCTGAGTCGGCATTGATACGATCCGATGAGTGCAGGATAGTCGAGACCCGACGTACCCAATGGGTTGTTGATTCGCCCTCTTCTTGGACACAGGAGTACAGATCCACAATTGACATAGGTTGCTTGCACGTATCTTTGAAATTCTGGATAAATCGGGCTTTTAACTCGGCCCATGACCCAATGGAATTGGCTGGCAGTCCTTTCAACCAAGTACGGGTCGTCCCTTCTAGCATCATCGTAAAATACTTAGCACATGCCGCCTCGTCAACATCCAACAGCTCCATCGCCATCTCATAACTCTCAACCCATGCCTCAGGGGGTAAGTCGGCTATGTAATTAGGCACTTTACGAGGGCCCTTGAAATCCTTAGGCAAACACACATTACGCAAAGCCGGAACCAAACACGGCACTCCCAAGGTTCTGGAGGTTACCGCTGTCTCCGCCGAAGTTGCCGGATAAACCGGAAGATGCTGTTGAGCGGCTTGCTGAGCCGCCAGCTCAGCCTCTTGGCGTGCCCTGCCCTGGTCCACCAAATTCTGAGCACCATCACGCGCCGGGTCATGTCCACGAGGCTGGTTACGACGCCTATCACTGCTTGAAACGGCCGGTGAGTCTATGTGTCTGCTATAACTCCGGCTCGGGCGAGGGGTCGAGTGAATCCTCTCACGACTGTAAGAATAAGCCTCATGTTGTACCAGTGCCGTCTGAAGAAGTTCTCTAGCCCTCCGTGTTTCAACCACAGCTGGAGACTCGCCTTCAACTAGGAGAGCCGCCAGTCGTGTCGCCGCAGCAATCATATTATCCAAAGGGTTAGAATAATGACTCGGTGGTGTCGGCACATGTTGTGGCGGGATATTATCCGGACGAGGCGGATCCGTTGTGTGTGACTGAGCCGGCGCTCCAGTCCTAGGTGCGGCTACCATCCGGTTTACCTCTGGTGGGTCACTGGTCCCTGCACCAGGTGTGTTGAAGAGGTTCCTCACCTCGTAAACTGGAGGCAGACGACTCCGGTGCCTTCTCCTCATGATTTCGTTTGAAGCGTTCTTATCCAACGAGAGCCGGAAGGAATCAGCCTGGATCCGTTGTGCCTGAGCATCCAGAGCAGCCCGCTCCGCATTCATCCTTGCGTCTTCAGCCGCCAGATCTCCCTTGGCATGAGCGATCCCATCTCGCAGTTTCGCAACTTCCGCGTTATGATGAGCTTGATTTTCCGGATTAACCTTTGTTGTCAACAATGTTGTCAAAGTGTCCAATAAGTCGGACAAGACCTGAGCCGGCGGGCGCACAGGGCCTCCTGCCCCGGCCGCCGTTGCTGCTGCTGATCCGAAAATCATTGCTGCTGCCGTCGTAGAATTCTGCCCTGGCTGTGTACCGGCCATGAAAATTGTGACCTGGTTCGGCGGCTCATGGGGGTCCGGAATACTATCGCCATCGGAATAGCCCCCAAGCCTGCCGTCTTGCAGTTAATACAATGAAGTAGTCTCGCCCGTGGACGACTCTCCATCAGAATAGATGGCCGTCTCACTGCCAGACACGGATCCTTCCTCAAATTCCGCCCCATGGATGAATCCAACGAAGGCGTGCTTCACGGCGGGTTGAACCCGGGCGGGTTGCGCACGCTGAGCTGTCTCGACGATGTCGGTGCAGATGTCCGGCTCAGGGCCCGGTTCGCCGATCTTGCCGATGAAGACGTGAATCCCGCCGAAGGGGACCCGGTACCCATACTCGATTGAGCCGGCCTCGGGGTCCCAGCCTGCGTCGTCGATGTAAAGCTTGCCGCGACGACTCTTGGTCATCCGGCCTACAGCGTATCCTTTGATCCCTTCAAAGTTGCCCTGTAAGAACTCGAAACCACCGTGCGCTGGCCCCACGGTGGGCGCCAACTGTCGTGGAATTGTCACGGCAGATGTCCTAGCAGTAGGACTTAGTCGCGGAGCCATCGCAGCAGGGTTAGCTTAAAGGGGTTAAATGGGACAAAGGACACAAGGAGTTTATACTGGTTCAGCCCCTTGCGGTGAAGGTAAAAGCCTAGTCCAGTTGAGGTGGTATTGCTTATGCCTCAATTACCAGGGAGCGAATCCGCTTGACCTTGCTTTCGATCTCTTCTCCCCTAAGTCGCCGCCGGGTCGTCCCTTTATATACACAGGTTGACGCCCGGTGGCTCACGGAGTCCCGGCCGGCTCATAAACAACGTGTCCGGCTTGGTGACTAACTGTACATGCCTTATAATACAAGTCATACACATACGGCGGTTTACACTTGTTTGGGCCTTAAGTCGCCCTTGGACTTCAGGCCCTCGATGAGTCCGCGTAATGAACTACCGTCTTAAGCATCTTCATGGGCTTTGTCTTATGAACCGCCAGGGGCTTAACCCGGCCCCTCCTGGGCAGGTTAAACCCAATAGTTATATCCCCAACAATAGCATTAAACTTTTGGATCCAAATCGGTCCCTTACAAAGTAGCGCATAAACTAGGGTTTAAGCTTCTGTCACTCTAGCAACCCATCATCTAATAACCACTCCACAATGCATTCCTTAGGCCCTAATAAGGTGAAGTGTCATGTAGTCGACGTTCACATGACACCACTAAGGGAATCACAACATACATATCATCAAAATATCGAACACATATCAAGTTCACATGATTACTTGTAACAAGATTTCTCCCGTGACCTCAAGAACAAAAGTAACTACTCACAAATGATAATCATGCTCAATATCAGAGGGGTATTAAATAGCATAATGGATCTGAACATATAATCTTCCACTAAATAAACCATATAGTAATCAACTACAAGATGCAATCAACACTACTAGTCACCCACAAGCACTAATCAAAGGTTCTGGTACAAAGGTTGAACACAAGAGATGAACTAGGGTTTGAGAGGAGATGGTGCTGTTGAAGATGTTGATGGAGATTGCCCTTCCAAAGATGGGAGAGTTGTTGGTGATGATGATGACGATGATTTCCACCTCCGGGAGGGAAGTTCCCCCGGCGGAATCGCTCCGCCAGAGGGCAAAAGTTCTCCTGCCCAAGTTCCGCCTCGAGACGGCAGTGCTTCATCCCGAAAGTCCTCCCCTTATTTTTTCTAGGTCAAAATGACTTATATACCAGAAGAGGGGCACCGGAGGTGGGCCGAGGAGGGCACAACCCACCAGGGCGTGCTTGGGCTCCCTGGCGCGCCCAGGTGGGTTGTGCCCACCTGGTGGGCCCCCTCTGGTAGTTATTTGCTCCAATATTCGTTATATATTGTAAAACAATTCTCCATAAGTTTTAAGCTCATTTGGAGATGTGCAGAATAGGTAACTCCGACGTAGCTTTTTCAGGTCCAGAATTCCAGCTGCCGGCATTCTCCCTCTTTGTGTAAACCTTGCATATTATGAGAGAAAAGGCATTAGAATTACTCCCAAAAGCATTATTATGCATAAAAACATTATAAATAATAGTAGGAAAACATGATGTAAAATGGACGTATCACCCCTCTGGTGTGGAGCGGTAGTAGGGCAGTGGTGGCCTGCTGTAGACTTAACCACCACCGGTACTTGATCGCGACGGTTGTATCGGTCCAAGTACCGCTCCAACTACCGGTCAGGGGTGATTCCCTACTGTTGTGGAGCGGTAGTGGGCGGTGGTAGCCTGGTAGTTCCCATATGTCTTCGGCCGACCGGTACTACTGGTGCGGCTCAATTGTATCGCCTGGTACTTTGCTCTAGGGGAACCAGAAAAGGCGGTTGTATCGGTTCTTGGACCGGTTGTACCGCGCCTGTGTTTTTTCGCAGCATAACGGGCAGATTTGTGGGGTCCTATAAAAGGGGGTCTTCTTCCCCCATTGACCCCAATGGTTCTTAAGCAAGTTTTCCCCACCATTGTTGACATTTTTGGAGCTTGCTTTCTCTCGATTCCTCCCATGATTCTTGCATCTATTTGAGGGAAAAGAGAGAAGAGATCTAGATCTACATTTCCACCAATCCATCTCTCCTCTCTGTGAGGGGAACCCTTTGAATCTAGATCTTGGAGTTATTTGCGTTCTCTTCTTGTGTTCTTCCTCTCATATTCCTCCATAGCATTAGTTGTTTTTTGACTATGTACTGCAAGGCAACAGCCTCACAGTGAACTTTATTATAAAGCAAGGAAAGGGATAGTCTCTGTACAGGGTAAAGAAATAATGCTAGCTATGAATACAAACTAAATACTTACAATAGAAGCTAAGGGAGAGAGGCAATCCAATCTAGGTATACATCCTTGTATTTACATTTAATCCTGTGTGACAGCAAAGTCATGTTATGAATGAAGTTGTGCCTCCATGTCCTAAACAGGGGCCTCTCATTTCTGAAAACCTTTCCATTCCTGACAATCCAAATATTCCATGCAGTAGTGAATACCACTTTAGTAAAGAAAGGCTTCCCAAACTTCTTCCTTGCAGCAACAGCCATTTGATATGTTGTCATAAGAGGGCTAGTGACCCAGTAGATCTGCAAGTAGTTCCATACCCTTTGGCTGAATGAACAGGAGAAGAAGAGATGGACCACATCCTCATGCATGGAAAAAGGACAAAGAACACAAGAGTGATCATCAACATGCCAGTGTCTCCTTTGCAACATATCCCTGGTATTAAGCCTGTCCATCAGCAATAACCAACCAAACATTTTGATCTTGAGAGTACATGAGCATTTCCAAATCCATTGGAAAATAGGATCAACAACAATGTGAATATGTTGGTGCAAGTAAAATGCCTTAGGTCTATATGATCCTTTATTGAAAGGCCAAATCCACTCATCATTACCAGTGGTCAAGTGTGAGTTTTGCATCAAGTGACTCAGAGTTTGGAACTCAGCAAAAGCTTCAGAAGACAGTGGTAAGTGAAAGGCAGAACTGAAGTCAGCAGAAAGAATCTCAGAGACAGAGGCCATACTATCCAGTGCAAAAGAAAATAATCTTGGGAAACTTGAGGATATTGGAGTGCTTCCACTTGCATCCATCCAAAGATCTTTCCAAAATAAAACTGAACTGCCTCCATGAACCTTGGGCCTTGCAATTTGACAGTATTTATCAGCAAGTTTAAAGATGTCTCTCCACCAGAAGGAGCCACATATATTGGTTGCATGAGGAACGGCCTCATGATAATAAGAGTCCCACCCCAGGCTTACCCAAGGAGTGTCATGATGGTTATAAAATTTATGCAGAAATTTAAGCAGAAGTGCCTCATTCTGAATCCTGAGGTTGATCACTCCTAACCTTCCTTTGTTCTTAGGCAAGCAAACCAGATCCCAAGCAGCCAGTGACTGCCTAGGTGTGTCAGAATTACCTCTCCATAAACACTGTCTTTGTATCCTCTCAATTTGCTTCAAAATTCCAGGTGGAATTGCCAGGGTACAAAGATGGAAGATGGGCATGGATGTAATAATAGACTGTAGTAGCTGCAATCTACTACCCTGGTTCAAAAGACAGGAAGATGTAGACAGTCTTCTCTCAATTTTGTGCACTAGGGGCATGAGATCAATGATTCTAGGCCTGGTGGTTCCCATTGGAAGACCAGGGTAAGTAAAAGGCATAGAGCCAATCTTGCAGCCAAGAATATTTGCTACTCTGGAAGCTTCATCTGCAGTGACATTCATAGGAATCATCAATGACTTGGCAAAATTTACAGAAAGTCCAGTTGATTTAGCAAAGATCTTAAGCATATCCTTCAGGGCTGAAAGCTGATGATCAATAGCAGGCATAATGATGAGTGTATCATCAGCATATTGAACAATTGGATAATCGTTGCTATGGGTTGGGATGGGCAAAGTGAGAAGCCCCCTGTTGGCCATATCATTTAACCACAGTTTGAAGCAAGTCAGCAGCCAGGACAAAAAGGAGAGGAGAGAAAGGATCACCCAGTCTTACTCCTTTTTGCACATGAAGTGACTGCCAGGGACACCATTCAGTAAAATAGAGGAGGACCCAGAGGAGAGCAAGCTTTGAACCCAAGAAATCCATTTATGATCGGAACCTTTATGCTGAAGAACTTGCAATATGGCCTCATGCTCAATAGTGTCAAAGGCTTTGGTGAAATCCAATTTCAATAACAGAGTGGGCCTTTTAGAAGCTTGACAATGATGGATATATTCAAAGCACCAACCCAAGCAGTCCTGAATTGTTCTTGACTTAATGAATCCATACTGATTCTTATGAACACAGGCAAGGATTACCTTCTGTAACCTATTAGCTAGGAGCTTAGTGAGGAATTTCAGACAGGTATTAGTAAGAGAAATAGGCATGTAATCATTGATCAGCTCAGGAGTCAACTTTTTTGGAATTAGAGTGATCAAAGAGGTATTAATGCACTCTAAATTCAACTTTCTTGCATGAAAGTCCTTGACTAGGGCCATGAAATCATCCTTAAGCACAGACCAACACTTTTTAATAAAGAGACCAGTAAAACCTTCACGGCTAGGAGCTCTGTCAGGTGGCATTTCTTTAATAACTTGATTAATTTCCTCCTCAGTGAAAGGCACAGACAAGTTCTCCAGACCATCAACTCTCTTCAGCAGTGTGTGTAAGTCAAAACCCATTTGTATGCCATTAGAGGATCCCATTCTGTTTTTGAAATCCTGCAAAAATAAACCAGCCATTGCAGTATGATCAGTTACAATGTCCCCACTGGTAGTAGTGATACTGGAGATAGTATTCTTCCTAAATCTCTCAGTAGCCATAGCATGAAAGAATTTAGTATTCTCCCCCCGAATTTAGTATTCTCCCCCCACTTTGATGCTTCTTATAGTGCACCTCTGCTTCCAATATATGAACTGCAGAGTTAGGATTTCCACCAGGTGTAATTTAACAATCCTTCTGAAGTTGGCCTCATGAATAGTGAGGGGTTTCAGCTCCTCCAAAGAATCCAGGCAGAGAATGACTTTATTACAATTGGATATCATGGCCTTAATCTTGGATAAGCTAGTGTGCCAAGATTTCAAAGCATATCTGAGAGCCTTGAACTTAGCAGATATAACAGCAGCCGAGGAGTTCTTATGGATATGCCTGTTCCAACATTCAGTCACACACTCCATAAAACCAGGAAGATTATCCCAATAATTTTCGAATCTGAAAACTCTTGCTTTAGGGATGGTAGTTGCCACAATAACTACACAAGGGACATGATCACTAGCTGTTCTTGCAAGAGGAAGAACCATAGTATTGGGGTAGCATGTAGTCCAATTAGGTGTGGTAAAGAACCAATCAATTTGCTCTAATAGAGGGACAATTTGCATATTGGACCAAGTAAACCTCCTACCTTTGATAGGCAATTCAATAAGACCAAGGTGACCAATCACTTCATTAAATAAAAACATGTCATTCACATTTCCACCAGGTAAGTTTCTGTTATCAGCATATCTGAGGAAGTTAAAATCTCCCAAGAGGAGCCAATTAGTATCAACTGGGATGCATAGATCATATAACCATTGGACGAAATCATCTCTAGCAGGTCCTTGGCAAGGGCCATATACTGTCACCAGTGTCCAAGTTTCAGAATTATGTGAGGAGGTGAATTCCATGACAATGCCATAGCTATGTGATTGAATGAGTGATCCAGAGAAGAAAGATGAATTCCGCACAACAATCTTACCTCCAGAAGCACCAACAGAAGGACCATACACAAAATTATCAAATCGTCGTGGACAGAATTTTCTGATGAGACGTTGATCAAAGAATTCACACTTAGTCTCTTGCAAGCAGACGACAGAACAGCCACTCTCATCTATTTTCTCACGAACAGAATGTTGGCGCGCATCAGAGTTCAAACCACGCACATTCCAGCACAGAATTTTCCAATCTCTAAAAGTTTGGTGATTCATAAGTAACAAAATAAAAGCATCATCCAAGCCCTGCCATATAATGACATAGGGCATCCACGACAGATATAACCAGAGACAATAAGTTCAGACATAACAGACCAAACTAAAATCGACCGTACTGAACTAATATAGATGGTTTTAACAAGGGTTGACCATAAACCCAAGAGGATGACGCGATCAATCATCATTGGAAGCGCTGGAGACAGATGAAGATGGACGCGCCATAAGCTGGTCCTTTGTGAGCTTCTCAGGGGCAATGCCAAGGCGGCTGCCCACCTGCTGAATCACCACTATAGGCGTCGGGGGTGGCACTGGAGTTGAAGCTTCCTCTCCCATGGTAGCATGATCATTACCCGAAGCAGAGTCATCAGTCTTGCATGTTGGTGTATCAGCTATCTTGCGCTTCTTGGGAGCTTTGGCAACTGGCTTCTCTGCAGGCTTGTAGTGGCTCTCCTTGTATCCAGCACGAAGAGCAGAGAGCTTAGCACTGCGCCTGACATCAGTGTCAACTAGCACCTTTGGCTTGGCCTTGCGAGATCGTTTAGGCTTGATGGCAGGATCAACAGTGAAGCTGAAAGAGTTGAGTTCCACCTGGGAAAGTTTCTCACTAACGGAGTTGCCAGTCAGAGAAGTGGCACCATTGGCAGCATTCAGAGGTCCAGCAGCAGCAGACAAGGGCTCCTCGAGAGCATGATCAAAACATAAAGCTCGAGCAACATGGGACTTCTGGATGGAGACAAACTTGTGAGGTGCGGGGCTTGGATGGTAAGTCAGTTTGTTGCACATGCTGGTGAAAGAAAAAGAGATCTCCTAGGAACTCTTGGCCAGGATGACAGGCTAGAAGGACGGCAGTGGTAGTGAAAACCGCGGGATGTCAGAAGCACCAATCAGGGGCAGAATCCGCTCAAAGCTGCGTCTCCACTGGAGCTCAGGAGGGAGGACCGGGCCGAAGACAGTGAGGTCCATCCCAATTTGAACCGGGGGTTGCGGGATCACCGGTGGTCAATAAACTGCAATTGCACCAGCAGCGGAGGAATCTCTATCGGATCTGTTTACAGGGCCTGAATTCTGCATAACCACAGACTCTTGAGAGGGAACTGGTTGCACTTCATCTTCCTCGAAAACCTCTTCAATGATAACATTATCATGCTGGGCTCCAAACTAATGATCATGATGCCCATGGTGAGCCATTGGGGGTGGCTCATTCTAACCAAGCTCCGGGAATTCAGGCATGACAACGTTGATATTATCAAACTGCAGGTTACCTGGGAGCGGGTGAGGATTGCCGTTGAGAGGCATCCGATCCTCATCACCTGGCAAAATGTCAGCAAAATCCGCAGACAGAACATAGATCGGCGCCGCCCAAGAGACTCTTGTAGCGCCAAAATCCGCATACTCCCTGTATACAATGTCACGAGGAACCAGAGCTGGGCTTGAGAAAGAGACATAAACAAGGGATCAAACCATGCGAGGATCTTCTTGATGCCAAAGGTGCTGACTGCATCAGATATATATTCAGTGCGGCGATAGTCCAGAGGTATGCCTAAGATCATAATCCAGCCTCTGCGAAAGCCTTGGGTAGCACAATGGTTGATGCCTTGATCATGCGGGATGAATCGAATGAAGTGTCCATTGCCCAGATCATAAGGAGGGTGATCCATGATAGCCTGCCGCGAAGCAGGGCTTCTGAACTCAAAAAGACCTACACCCTCAATCCATGGCTGAGCGCTAACAACATCACGATGCAACTGATCAACTACGAAATCACTAACCATCTGCCGGAAGTGAGGGACTTGACCAGGTGCGGTTGGCGGCTCAACAATCCCAATAGCGTACTGCTCATGGCGGTGGTCTGGAGTGACCGCCGGCGAGAAGAAGGTGCGCGGAAGCTGGGTAGGCCCACCATCGATGATCTCAAAACCAGGGGGATGAACTCCATTGGATCCAATGCGAAGTTCACCATTGCTGACGGCGAGGGTGGATTGGGAGCTGGTGGAGGTGGCGGCATGACAAGACCAGACGAAGCAGAGGGCAAGTTGGACGTCTCCAAAACCGAGGAGTCTCTTGGGTTTTCAATGCAAGGCGTACTCGTGGAGGGGAGGGAAATGGCAACTGGAGATACTACCGGATTGTGTCGTGATTCCTTAACCCTCCAAACGAAACCATTTTTTTTGCCCAAGAGTCGCACGATGATTTAGAATGACCACGGCGAAGGCAATCCAGACACATTGGACAGCCCCCCGCTATGTGGCCCTGCGACCCACAGATGGTACAAGTCAGCACCTGGGCCACCATGTCATCCACCATACGCTTAAAATCGACAGCAGCCTCCTGTGATGACGGATTTGGTGGAATTGGTGAAGAGGCCGTGGGCCTGTCTGGGATAGCAGCACTTGGAGGCCCAACATGGGCATGTGCGGGGCTCGAGGAACATGACGGAGTTGTTGCAACCAACGTTGCACCAGATCGGCTAGAATCACGCTCGACACGATCAGCCAAGTTTGGTACAGAACCAACAGTACCGAAAATTATGGGCGGATGAACGACAGTCCATTGAAGGTTCGCCGGCGGCGAGGTTCTGATGGCCACCCGTTCATGGGAAGGAAGATCATAGCCCGCAACAGTAACAATGTCAATACAATCCTGAGTAGCCGCATAACGATAACCTTTACAAGCCTCATAGTTTTGAAAAGTGGCAAATGATAGCTTCTTCCTAGCAGAATTAGCTGAGCGGAAAGAAGACTTAGCAGGTTGATGATGCATGGCAAGCATGCCAAGGGCAGCACGACGCTTAGAGGGACCGACTAGAACCCATTCAGCATCACACTCAAGCTTCCAACGATTAAACTCACGAACCCAATTAGGCCCCCCATGTCCCCATAGATCGAAATGACATTTAAATTGCGGGCAAGAATAGAATCTTAAATCCAAGATGTAAAAGCCAACTTGCTTGCAAGAGACGTTGAAGGAAAAAACCTTATCTCGGATGCATGAGACCATGAGCTCAATAGCAGATCCACCAATGGCTGCTTCTAATGCCGCCGCCATCGAATCATCACTGAGTCAAAAATCATGACGACTGAAGGATACCACCATCGTGAAATGACCAGTATCTGATACATCTCCAACGTATCTATAATTTTTTATTGTTCCATGCTATTATATTATCTGTTTTGGATGTTTTATATGCATTAATATGCTATTTTATATTATTTTTGGGACTAACTTATTAACCTGGAGCCCAGTGCCAGTGCCAGTTTCTGTTTTTTCCTTGTTTTTGAGCTTCGCAGAAAAGGAATACCAAACAGAGTCCAAACGGAATAAAACCTTCGCGATGATTTTTCTTGGACCAGAAGACACCCAGGAGACTTAGAGTGCAAGTCAGAAGAGCCACGAGGCGGCCACAAGGGGGGAGGGCGCGCCCCCCTGCCTTGTGGGCCCCTCGGTGACCCCCTGACCTAGATCTTCCTCCTATATATTCACATATATTCCCAAACCACCAGAAGCATCCACGAAAACACTTTTCCACCACCGCAACCTTCTGTTCCTATGAGATCCCATCTTGGGGCCTTTTCCGGCATCCTGCCAGAGGGGGATTAGATCATGGAGGGCTTCTACATCAACTCTATTACCCTTCCGATGAAGCGTGAGTAGTTTATCTCAGACCTATGGGTCCATAGCTAGTAGCTAGATGGCTTCTTCTCTCTCTTTGATTCTCAATACAACGTTCTCCTTGATGTTCTTGGAGATCTATCCGATGTAATCTTCTTTTGCGGTGTGTTTGTCAAGATCCGATGAATTTTGGATTCATGATTAGCTTATCTATGAATATTATTTGAATCTTCTCTGAATTCTTTTATGCATGATTTGATATCCTTGTAATTCTCTTCGAACTATCGGTTTGGTTTGGCCAACTAGATTGGTTTTTCTTGCAATGGGAGAAGTGCTTGGCTTTGGGTTCAATCTTGCGGTGTCCTCTCCCAGTGACAGTAGGGGCAGCGGGGCACGTATTGTATTGTTGCCATCGAGGATAAAAAGATGGGATTTACATCATATTGCTTGAGTTTATTCCTCTACATCATGTCATCTTACTTAAAGCGTTACTCTGTTCTTCATGAACTTAATACTCTAGATGCAGGCAGGAGTCGGTCGATGTGTGGAGTAATAGTAGTAGATGCAGGCAGGAGTCGGTCTACTTGACACGGACGTGATGCCTATATTTCATAATCATTGCCTTGGATATCGTCATAACTTTGCGCTTTTCTATCAATTGCTCGACAGTAATTTGTTCACCCACCGTATTATTTGCTATCTTGAGAGAAGCCTCTAGTGAAACCTATGGCCCCCGGGTCTATTTTCCATCATATTACTTTCTGATCTACTATTTTGCAATCTTTTATTTTCAGATCTATAAACCAAAAACCCTAAAGATATTTACTTTATCTTTTGTTTAGTTTTATCTATCTCTATCATATCTCACTTTTGCAAGTGACCGTGAAGGGATTGAAAACCCCTTTATCATGTTGGGTGCAAGTGTTTGATTATTTGTGCAGGTATTGGTGATTTGTGCGTTGTCTCCTACTGGATTGATACATTGGTTCTCTAACTGAGGAAAATACTTATCTCTACTTTGCTGCATCATCCTTTCCTCTTCAAGGGAAAAACCAACACAAGCTCAAGAAGTAGCAGGAAGAATTTCTGGCGCCGTTGCCGGGGAGATCTACGCCAAGTCAAGACATACCAAGTACCCATCATAAAACTCTCATCTCTTGCATTACATTATTCGCCATTTGCCTCTCGTTTTCCTCTTCCCCACTTCTAAAATGATTCTTGAAAAGATTTGCCTTTTTATTCGCCTTTCTTCCGTGGGGTGCACCGTGTACCCCGTAGATCTGAAAACGTCATCCGCAAAAGCCAAACCCCTGGAGAAGTCCAAGCCAAGGGTAGATCCCGAAGAGGAACCCATGGAAGATGGGTATGATCTTGATCCAGAGAGGACGCCGGAGAGATTGATCGGAGAGAACCAAGATTTTAGTGGCTAGAAGTGGAGATCGCCGGTGGAGGGTGGGGGGGTTCCATGGTGCCCGCTAGAATTGTGTTTCGTTTGCTCCCCCCGCTTAACGTTCCATAGCATTAGTTGTTACGGTGGGACTTGGGAACTCAGTGTGCCCTTGCCATTGCATTTGGTGCATCGGTTTGATTTCTCCATGGTGATACGTGGAAGTGAAAGTTGAGTAGCTTATTACTCTTGGGTGCTTGTTACCCTAGAGCTTGTTCCTCTTGGGTGCTTGGGCGCCCTAGACGGTTGGTAGTGTCGCGAAGCTCAATCATTGTGGTGGAAAGCTCTGGGGCAAGCGTCGGGGGCCCTCCAATTAAGTTGTGGAGATTGCCCCGAGCAATTTATACGGGTTCCGGTGACCGCCCCCAAGGGTTGCCAACTATACGGGTTCGGTGACCGCCCCCAAGGGGTGCCATTTGTACGGGTTCGGTGACCTCCCTCAAGGATCCCTTAGTGGAATCACGTCATCTTGCATTGTGCGAGGGCGTGAGGAGATTACGGTGGCCCTAGTGGCATTTTTGGGAGCATTGTGCCTCCACACCGCTCCAAACTAAGATTAGCATCCGCAAGGGTGTAAACTCGGGATACATCGTCGTCTCCGTGTGCCTCGGTTATCTCTTACCCGAGCCCTTTACTTATGCACTTTACTTTGTGATAGCCATAATGTCTCTTGTTATATATCTTGCTATCACTTAGTTGTTTATCTTGCTTAGCATAAGTTATTGGTGCACATAGGTGAGCCTGTTGATTTAGGGTTTGTGCTTGACAAATTAACCGCTAGTTTTATTCTGCATTTGTTCTAGCCTTTAACCATAATTATTTTAAAGCGCCTATTCACCCCCCCTCTAAGCAACATCCATGATCTTTCACCGCCGTGATCGCTACCGCGACAGAAGAGCAAGGCAGGACATGTCGGGTCCACAACCGCACACAATGGCGCGGGAGACTTGGCGTCCAACGGCAGGGTAGACTGCATAAAAACCAGAGAGGACAGACGGAGGCTACGCCCCCGCGACCGTTGATGCGACACATAGCAAGACAAGCTATTGGGGATGGAAGATAGCTCCACTTGCCATGGCGTGAGGGCGGCTGCGGCGGGACGGTGCGACCACAGGGGCGTTGGATAGGGTGCTGTTGGCACAGGTCAATGACCGGATATAGTGAAAACTAACAGGAGAGGGGCTCGGTGATGACAACAAGAGTTAGGGAATGGGGCATGAGCTCAAGATATAA
The DNA here is from genome assembly GCA_011799875.1 of Thinopyrum elongatum. Classification (NCBI taxonomy): domain Eukaryota; kingdom Viridiplantae; phylum Streptophyta; class Magnoliopsida; order Poales; family Poaceae; genus Thinopyrum; species Thinopyrum elongatum. The sequence goes on along the minus strand of CM022300.1, from coordinate 77,771,564 downwards.
AACACATACAACACAGTTCTAACCTGCGTGAAAATGGAAGCGTAAGTTTTGCGAGCACAACTTAGACGGGTCAAACAAGGCAACCCATCAGTGATAAATATCTGTCCATTTTGGCCATCGGAACACACGATCACCAACTGGTCATTTTTTGATCCGTCTATCATAAACATCCAGCGGAGCCCAAAGTACCTCATCGCCGACGCGCAACGAAAGGCCGGCCAGTGGTAATGCTCATCACTAATGTGTGGCCTGTGGCCGATAAGTAATGTGGGGTCAGTGCTATTCTAATCTGTAGTAGTGGCAAGGTGGTAGGCCCAGAAGCGTTCAAATTTGAAAGGCGGGAACGAGGGATAGAGGTGGATACGGTGATGATCGGAGATGAATCTAGTCAGGGATGTGAGGCTGGAGTTTGGGAAGGCAAAGTTCGATGCAAAGTTGAAAAAGCACGGTCAAGTTGTCAAAGACAGGGTACTTTCTATTGTTTAACCATGTGAAGCATCTGATCTAGAAGTAAAAGTTCTAGGAGGACAATATCATTGATGGTGGTGTTGAAGAGGTTGGCGTCTATAGGGTGGAAATTGTTATTATTCTTCCTTTTGGGGAAGCGGATAAGTTTACAATCGCCGACGATGAGTCAAGCTATGGAATCAGGAGGGGCAATCGGTTTGAGCTCGACGAGGAAGGTTTCTTTAAATGATTGTTGGACTGAGGCATAAACATTCATGATTACGAAAGGGGATGGCAGATTGAGGGGACGAATTGTCAGGGATGAGCAAAACGTGTAATTGACATGTGAAATGATGGAAAGTGAGTTTGAGTTACCAGCCGATAGAAGGCCACCAAAGGATTAGTAGCATGTATGTTGATACTAAGTATATGTATAAAATTTGAAATTTAAACATGCCCATATGTGCGAACCAATCTGTGATTGGATGGTTAGAAGGACAGTGATATCCCCAGTCCACCAGAGTTCAAGTCCTAAATTTGACATTGGTGCTTGCATTTTTCTGGATTTATTTTAGACCTTCCGGCGATGTGCGTTCAATGGAAGGAGACGTTCCCGTCGAAAGCATCTGTGGCGACTTCATCAATCTCAAAATGATATGCTGGCTCAGTTTCTCGAAGATGCTCATAGGGATAGGGTGTGCGTGCATGCATTCATATGACTGAGTGTATATGAGCGACTTCGACTATACTGTGTTAAAAAACATGCCCATATGTGACCATTGTTGTGATTTTTTGCACTCACAAATGTTCATGGTTTACTTTTTTTCTTCAGGGATGCTTAAATTTTGAATTCAGACACACTTGTATTCATCCTCTATATACATATTTTTTAATTAAAAATCCCGAATTACTTCTCTTAAATTTGTGTAGATACGAATCTATCTAGATATATTTTAGTATTAGATATATCAGTATTTGCGAACCAACATGTGGTTGGATGGTTAGATGGACAGTGGTATCTCCAGCCCACTAAGGTTCAAGTCCTGGTGCTCGCATTATTCCTGGATTTATTTCAGGATTTCCGACGATGTGCTTTCAGTGGGAGGAGACGTTCCCGTCGACGACGAGGCGCCTACGGTAACTTCGTAAGTCTCAAGATGATATGACGGCTCAGTCTCTCGGAGGTGCTTATAGGGGTAGGATGTGCGTGTGTGCGTTCATAGGGATAAGTGTATGCGCGTATGTATGAGCGCTTGCGTCTGTACTATGTTAAAAAAATATACATCAGTATTTAGATAAATCTAAGGCAAATAAATAATTGCATGGTAATATGTGTCTCATTTATATCATAAGGACCATAGTACAAGCCATGTACATACCGACTTGGTAAAACTGAAAAGACAGCAGAACGCTAGTCTTTGCGCAGAGAAACACCGACCAAGAAGTAAAATTAGAAACAAAACCAAAAAATCCTCTGAGCTTGATACCAACGTCTGTCACCTGCTACCACAACAGTCACCAAAGGAAAAAAAATGACGGATCTCCTCCACACCTGAGCTCGACGCGACTCCATAACTGGTATGCAAGGTGGCTCGCCAAAGGCGAAACCATTACCGTTGAACGAATCAGACCGGGACAACACCCCAGACACGCCATCGAACTCCAGATCTGCCCCCCCCCCCCGACATGACTAAGACGTTGGAGGAGAAAACTATACATGCCATCCACGAACCATGAACCCAACACACGATCCACCATCTTCAAGATGCCGCCGATGCAGACCACAATCTGCATCTACTCCTGGACTACCTCCTAAGCTCCGCGCCGGCGCTGAAGCAGACGCCGTCACAACGGCGGCGCCCGAGGACACAGATCCACCACAAGGATGCCGCCACCGCTGCACCATCCTTGCCTGAAGAGAGATTTTCAAATCCATCCCCAATTATAGGACCGACCTCCTCGTTGGAATAGGATCTGAAGAAACTTTATTTAGTGCCGTCATCGCCGCGGCCGAAGCCAAGACGATGAAACAACCCAAAACCTATAAGCTACTAAAGGCTAAAATGATCCACACGCGTGAATCCGGTGACCCCCCTCACCACCGACGATCGAGGTCGTCGGCGGAGGGGAGCCGCCGGAGGACGGCGGCGGAAGGAAGCGCTCCTAGCGGTGACGGCGAGATCGATACACTACGTATGCTCTTTTTTAACACAAGTAATTTGGGACGGAGGTAATAGATATTTTGACAAGATATTTTGGCAATTCTACGAAATGAGGGTATTTGCACGCTTTTTTAAAAACTATTTGCACGCTTTTTTATTTGCACCTTGACCGCTCAAAGTTGTACATATAAGACCAGCCGGCGGCGGCCCCAACACAGATCTCCGTGTATCTTCCAGCCCCCGCTTCGCAGCCCACACCCAAACCAAACAGGAGCCCACGATGGCCCCCGCATCCCCGGACGTCCCCGCTTGCGCCGGCCTCCCCGCCGCCGTCTCCGCCTTCGCCGACGCCTTCGTCGACTTCTCTGTCTCCGGCATCTTCTTCCCCAACAATCCGCCTCCTCCTCCGCCCCCCACGCCCAACACCTTCCTCCCCTCCCCATCCCGCCTCGTCGCCATCGGCGACCTCCACGGCGACCTCCCCAAGTCCCTCACCGCCCTCCGCCTCGCCGGCCTCTTGCCTTCCGCCAACAGCCCCGGCTCCAGCGCCAGCTCCACCTCCTGGTCCGCCGGCCCCACCCTCGCCGTCCAGCTCGGCGACATCCTGGATCGCGGCGGCGACGAGCTCCGCCTCCTCTACTTCCTCCGTCGCCTCAGCATCTCCGCCGCCGCGCAGGGCGGCGCGCTCCTCCCCATCCTCGGCAACCACGAGGTCATGAACGTGTCCGGCGACTTCCGCTTCGTCACGCCGCAGGGCCTGCAGGAGTTCTCCGGCTGGGCCGGCTGGTACCGCGCTGGCCTCGCCATTAAGCGCCGGTGTGGCGGGCTCGAGCAGCCCAAAAACCCCTTCCTCGGCGTCCCCAAGGCCTTCCCCGGCATCAAGCGGGAGTTTTGGGACGGCATCCGATCCCGCCTCGTCGCGCTCCGCCCTGACGGCCCCATCGCGCGGAGGTTCTTGGCTGATCTGCCCACCGTCCTTGTAGTCGGCGACTCGGTGTTCGTCCATGGTGGCCTTCTTGAGGCCAATGTCGAGTATGGCCTGGAGCGGATCAATGCCGAGGTCAGCGACTGGATCCGGGGTGAGCATGGCAACAATGCCAGGGCGCCAGAGTATGTGTGCGGCCGAGACGCTGTAGTGTGGCTCAGGAGGTTCTCTGAAGGCTACAATTGCGACTGCCAGAGGCTTCAGGGCGTTCTTGGGATGATCCCTGGAGCAAAGAGGATGGTAATGGGGCACACGATACAGAGCGAGGGAATCAATGCAGTTTGTGGGGCACAGGCCGTCAGGGTGGATGTTGGTTTGTCGAGGGGGTGTGGTAATGGGCTGCCGGAGGTGCTCGAGATCAATGGCGGTGGATCAGATGTGAGGGTGATCACAACAGATCCAACAGAGGCCTGGCAGTACCGGAAGCAGAAGCCGGAGAAATCTGCCACGGCATTGGAGAAGAAAGGCGAGGTAAAGGATGGACTTGCATTGTTGGTAAGGGAGAGCCATGTATTGAAAGGTGTAGAAGCTAAGGCTTAGTTTAGGGGTAACTTGAGGGCAGAGATTATTTTGCCAACTCTTAGTTCAATTGGATTGCCATGCCTAATTGGGGGTAACTCCTGCTAGAGGTGGGAGGCATTGGTTGAAGGTAATGTTGGTTGATTCAATATGGTTATCCACGGTAGAAAGGAAAGCAACCTTGATTTATCAATTCCCCTTATTTATGAGGGTGTGCTAATCCGATTGCAGATTGCTGATGTATACAATTATTGGCCGTTGTCTGAAATGTTTTTCTTAGTGTTTAGTTGTGTTGTGTTGTCAATAATTTATATGCTGCCATGGGTGTTGATGATAATGAGCAGCTTGGATCTATCTGGGACTGGGATAATAATTGTGGCACTGTGCTGTCAATACTTAATAGTGTTGTGTGCAAAACCATCCGCTGATCACTAACCGTGCGGAAAATACCAAGAATTTCATCGAGCAGCCATCTTTACAGTGTTTCAAGCCTAAATTGTGGTGGGCCTTTCTCACCCAGTTTACGGTTCCAAATTCTGAATTGAAGTCCCTGATTCTTGTCATGTATCTCAAGGATTCAATGATTCATCCATTCTTTTTTTCCTTTTTCCAACACCAGAAGCATTTCTCGGTTTGCAAACAGTACAATTGCTGATTGGTGATGGTACAAAACAGTGCTGTCATATTTCCAGCAAGAGTAAGAGGCCAGCTGAGAAGGGGAGAACTCGAGTTGTCATCGTGGAAATGGTCCTCCACTGTCTCGGCTAGTGAGTTCCGTCACGACAACGGTAAGTTTATGACCACACGAGAAGTTAGTGGGGATCACAAGTTTGCACATAAATAATTGTTACTTCCTGGAGGTTGAATCCAGTGCTTCATGCGTAATATTTTGCTATATTCAAAAACACAGTAAGCTGACTTTAGAATCCTGATCTGGAAGCATGATACATGCCTATTCATTTTTTAGTTTATTGTTCAGCATCACTTCAGGCTTCCCAGCAATGCTGTTTGATGTGGCATAATACTGCATATCCTAGTCAGACAATTCTATTTTCTACCACCAGATAGGAGGCCATGCTAACATAAAATTAAGAGTCTATCTTCCCCAAATATGAATATTATTCGAGTGCATACGTAACATATGCTAAGTTGGCAGCCTGTATCACATGCATACCCTATCAATTCATGAACAAGAAGATTCCATGTTTGTCTATTCACAGCTCTGTCCCCTTGTGGTGACAAGGAAAGGGATGAGCTGATTAGTATGCATATTGGAACAACAAGTTGACAGACAAAAGGTATTTGGAATTTGGTTTGCATCTGTAGCCTCCCAGTTTTTCCACAAGTTTTCTCGCTGAATTGGTCTATGTTTGCTCGTCTCTTGCGTTATATTTTCCACGTTTCTTCCAGAAATTTTCTCATGTGCTTCACACATTCTGATGTTTACACCTCCCTGTCCCTCAAGGCAGTACCTGGTGATATGGACACATGGCTCTATCCACTTGTTTGTAGGCTTGTGCTCGCACACCGATTTCTGCACTTCCTTCATTTTTGCGGCGCACAAGCCAAATTGTGTTGTGGTTAACATGGTGGACTTGGTCTCTAGTGTTGTTTGATAGTGGTGACTGGTGACTGTCAAATTTTACTTTTCAAGTTGTCTCAGACAAATTTTTTGTTGCATTTTGTGGTTTCCTGTCAATCTTGATATGTTTGAACCCTGGAGCTTGCAGAATTTCCTCTCTTTTTGAAATGGTGGAAAAGGTCAAGGTCCTTATCTTTTTCTCGTTGAAAAATAGGTTTTCTGTAAGCATCAATAACTTATAAAATCCATTGGATTGTAGATTTTAGGTGCTTTGGAGAATGCATATTCTTTTGTTAATATGATTGGTGCATTCTGTTCAACCTTTATAGTCAAAACAAAACTGAATGACATCTTCCAGAAAAAAGAAAAGTAGGCAAGATCTACGAAAAGTAGTCACACTTGTTTGCCGGAAAATCTTTTTGCCAAGGAAATTTGGACCTGAGGGTCAACGGATGCTTACAGGACAACCGAACTTGGTGATTTCATGGTTTCCAAGAGGCAAAAGTTAGCTTCTATTTTGCCTTCTACTCTTTCTTGGTGAACTTTTTTTTTTGATTGAGGAAGGTGCACATTATATTTGGCACATTGGAATGGGCGGCCAAGTGTTGTACGATGCCATTTTGTTCAGTGGTACTAGTAAACTAATTGTTCCATAGACCACAAGAAAAGAAAAACTACAGTTCCTCGGATCACTACCATATACGTACTATTTGAGCACTACATGAGCACATGCTGATTTGAGCCTGGTTATGATCGGGCCTGAAGCCCCTGGACAACCACGCACATACTAGTAGACTGGTGAAGTATAGCAGTTTGATTAGATTTTGTAATACTAGAAGTTGGTTGACTTTGTAAAGGGTTACATGATTCAAAATTATGTTGCAGGAAAAAAAAATCAATGGCAGAGGTAGACCTAGCATGTATTCGATTGGAAATAAATAAATGAAATATGAATAAAAATGAAACAGAACGTGATAACGCTGGTAGCATACAAATGAGCAGATATTTCATGAATAGCAAGGAAGCTTTCTAGAAGAACTAAGAGGAACTCTAGGAGAGGTAACACGCTCCCTTCTCTCCCACGCGTCTCTCCTCCCCTTTGCCTCTCATCCAAGGGAACACACGACTAGGGTTTCTACCTCTCGTTGACGGTGTCGCCGATCTGCCTCGTCTCTTATGGCCTAAGGTTCATGGGTCCGCGGTGGATCCCGACCCTTGCCGACGAGAGAGCTCTATTTTTAGATGTTTATTTGAGTTTTGTTAGGGCTTGTGTCCTGCTCAGGAAGGTGAGACAGTGGCGGCTCCTTGAGAAGATGAAATAAGGTTCTCCTCACCTAGTCCCACTACTACTAGGAAAAACGCTACTAGTAGCGTGGGTTTTTTGGCTATCAGTAGCGCTGGTGCCCGCGCTACTGCTACGGCGCTACAGCTAAACTTTAGCAGTAGCGCGGTTCTTACCCAGCGCTACTGCTACCTATATCTAGCAGTAGCGCGCTTCTGTCCATCGCTACTGATAACACTAGTAGCGCGCCCCTACCACCAACGCTACTGGTAAGGCAGCGCTGCTGCTACTCCAGAACCCCTCGCTACTGCTAGTATTTTTTTGATTTTGCCGTATTCATATTTTTACAGGTTTTATACAATTACAACATACACATACACTGAAACTATATGAAAAAGGAATGTCTCATCATCATCATCGAAGTGGTACAACATAGTCTCATCATATCATCATTATCGAACACAAATGATGTCGATCTCATCATCATCTCGAAATAGCGATACAAGTTAATGATCACATGTCTCTTACATTGTCATCGCAGACACATGTTTCATCATCTACCTAAACTATGACATACGAGATAAGAGCGATCACGATGAGCAAAAGCGGGATTATGTAGTAGTTTCTGCGGCGCTGGTTCTGAATCCCCTGTTGCGCTATGAATCTCAAGTAATTAGTTTCGGCTTCCACTCTGCTATCAAACCCTTTCTGGCTTCCGCCCGGGAAGCGGTACACTTGGGCCTAACACTCTGGCCACTCATCGTACACACCCGGAACATGCCCTACATACACGGCATACCACTTCCTCGCCATCGTTGATCTATATACCTGTAAGAGATACACCACACACCAAACAACACACACACACACACACACACACACACACACACACACACACACACACACACACACACATATATATCATGAAGCGAATTCAACGATAATATGCAGCATAAGATACGTCGGCCTGTGGGGAGAAACAGTTATGAAATAGAAGCAACATATATAGTAAACATAGTTACCAAATTTCATCGTACCGAAACTAATTAACTAGAGCGCGGCACCATTTACATCTAATAGTTTCGTCGTACAAAAAGTAACAAGTAACTAAACAGACACATTGTTTTTAAGCAGTGCACTCTTCCCATCTGTCCATATCCGGGAGGGTGCACCCAAGCTTAGTGAAAGGCGTCATGTCCTGACGCTGTAGGGCTATGCGGGTTCGGACATCAGCTCGCAATATTGGGCCGTCGTAGAACATCCCATTCTCTTCGAGGACATCTTTCATGATGATGGACGCAATTTCCTGCTGGATCCAGTAGAAATCATTTCGAAGTCGATTATCCGGCACGGCTCCAAAGGCTTCGGCCCATCTCTGGATATGGGTATCGGATGAAGATTTCATGCAAAGTGATTGCACATCCCTTCTGTACTCCATCATTAGATGGATGACGTAGAATCCATCATTCTCACTTCTTGCCGGTTGCTGGATGCAACAGAAGTCAGTCTTGTGGCCGAAACACAGCCCGGCCTTATATGTTTTTTTGCATTGGATGTAGCCACCCTGCATGCTGAAGCCCAGGAGAGCTCTGTCCAGAACATACTTTATGTGTGTGTAATCTTTCTTCTGTATGTTCTTTGACGGGTCCAAATATAGAGCGTGGGAGTAACGCGGGTAAAGAACGATGTGAACGGCACGACACCCCCCGCTGCGCAAAATACACGATCAAGTTAGCCTCCATGCGTGCAAAGTAATTATTGAAATGCACGAAAGGATGTATGTGTTATAGTGGCTATCCGCGGATGACTTACCCGGGATGATAAGGTAGGAGAATCGTTTCTTTGTCCTTATTGCTGACCAAGAATTTTTCGATGTACTGACTCGCATATTGATGGTTGGCTTCGTTGATTGACAAGAAGCCCTCATGGATGTAGTATGGGTCCGCGACCGCAAGACCAGTGACTTGCTCTCTCCTGACGATGTAGTTCATGTGCAGCGCATACAAGCGGACGAACGTAAAATCGAGTATCCTCATTTGAAACATCTGGAAGATGTAATCAAATCGCATGAAGAAGAGGTCCGTGGGGCATGTGTGGACGTACATCTTGCAACTGCTCGGCACATGAACCGTATAAAGTGGGTATCCTGGATCATCCGAGGCGAGGAGGCTTCTCTCTGTCGAAAGCACATGGTCATGGAGTCTCCTGAGATCCTCTGTTATGGCTTCTAGCGCATTCGCCGGTACCATTGGCTTTCCCGCAACATGGATTAATGGCGCATGTTTCATCGGTACACTGTCAACCTTGGTCGAAGGCGGCTGGCTGCTAGAACCAACATTGGCAGCTTTTTTGGTTTTTCTCGCCGCTGGTCTCTTCCTCTGCTTCTTCTTGGTGGGCTCAGGTGCTGGTGGGTCTGTCAGACCCTCCCTGAGCACCACCCCTAGTGTTGTCGAGCTCAGCATTGGATGACTTTGGCTAATTAGTTGAGCTTGGGTGGAACCGGCATCTGGAGGCGTGTCCTGCGAGGATTGCATGAACAAAGACTTCTTGCACTCCCGAGGACGTTCCGGCTCTGGTACATGCATATCATATTCATATGGTTGACTCATTGTTACTTCGTTGTCAAAGGCGGTATTGAGATACTGGAGAGGTTCATCCTCCTCCATGTCATGATCCATATCCTCTTCCATGGGGCAGATGGCATCATCCGCCGAAACGGTTGGCCCTCCTTCCTCGTGTCTCTCAATCTCACCAAGCAGCACAGACGATGGTTGTAGTTGTGTAGGTGGGGTTGTGGTCATACCTTCCTGAGGTCCCGTTGGTGTGCTCCTGGCCACCTCGACATGAAGAAGATTTTTCAGCCACAGGATTGGCCAATTTTTGCATTGGCCAAGCTGCGTGGGGGTCTCGTCATCCTCTCTATTGGTTTGTATCGGACAAGGGAAACCCTCGTAGCCCGCTTTCACACTCGCCACGGAGACCCTTAAGGCGTTATCAGGCATCTGCGTATTTACCGTGAGGGCATCAAGCTCAGCCAATATCGATTGCCCGACATTCAAGCCAGAGACGAAGCTAGGGCTGCTATGACAGCTGGGTGCGGGAGCAGGTGCGGGTGCGGTTGCCATAGTAGGTACGGGTGTTGGTGAGGTGTTCATTGAGTTGCTCCCGGTGAAGCTGAGCATGGGAAAATCAGTTGGTGCCGCGTTTGGATTTTGTTGCACCCAGCTGACCACAGTTGGAATCAAGCTTGTAAAGGCAGCTGCCATATCATTTCTACAGGCAGCTACCGCTTCCCGGATTGCCTCAGCTTTGGTATCAGCTCTTGTTTTCTCGACCGCCCGCGCCACCTTCTCGTCGATAGTCACTTGACTGAACTTCTTTCTCTGTCTTTTGGCCTCGGGGTCCTCAATATAATAGTACTTCCACGTGGCGCCGTTCCCGGCGCCGTGCACATATCCATATTGTGGCCGCTGGCCCGGCAGGTGTCCCATCATTATGTTCATGGCCCGGTTGAAAGGAGTGTCCCACTTGTACTTCGCCGACGAGTCGCTTTCGGCCGCAAGCTTGTGTTGCTCTCTCTGCAAAATGGAGCGTGAATTGTTTACGAATGTGACTAGAATGTAGTAGACTTCATTGATCAGAAGCTAATATGTAAGGTGGTAAAAGGATAATTACCAGTAATCTCATGAATTGCCTAGTCGGCCGGTCGGTGAAAAAAATCTTTTTTTTGGGGTCCCATGAGAATCGGGCCCTGATGAAGTCGTGCTCCTGCTGGTCGGTGAACTCAGCCAATGGGTTTGGGATCCCCTGAGGTTCACATTTTGCGTCCTCCTTAGCCCACACGGGCCTCTTTCCCATGTAACCACGACTTCCAAGGCGGTGGTTCCCCATGTTCTTTGCCTGCAGCTGCTTGCCTCTCTCCGACCTGGCCTTGGCAGCTTCTTCATTGCAAGTCTCCTTGAACTTTTCAAAGTCCTCTATCATAATTTTCGGATTATCTGCAACAATCTCGACGTAGGTTTCATGGTCTACTTGAATCGCCTTTTCCACCCTAGTTTTCTAAGCGCTCAATGCGTTGCTGAACTTTCATAGGGCTTTGTTGTTGATTTTTTTCATGGCATCATCTTCCCATGGGCCGACATCATCATTCCAACCGGGGAACAGGAATCTTGCGTGCAACCTAGTTAGGAGCAGCTTCTTCAAATGTTCGTTCTTCCGTATTTTTGTGGTGTTGATGTTAGCGGTATCCCGTAGGATGCATGCTAGTTGGTTGCCGTAACACGCTGCCACTTCCCGCGGCTCTGTTGGCTCGAACTCGCCAGGGTGCATCGCCGTGAACACCAATCTTCCGGTGCCGAGCTCATTTGGGCGTCGTGTCCTCTTTGCCTTCTTTCCTTCACTGGCTTGGGAGGTCCCACCTTCCGTGCTGTTGTTAGCAACATCATCAGGGCCCGTCTCAGTGCCGGTGTTGGTGGCATCAGTGTCGGCGCCGGCGCCACCATCGTCGTCGTCCGTCATGACAAGGGGGTCCTGACACCCAGCTTGTCTCTCCTGATCCGCCAGAAAGTCGAGGTAGGTGTGTGCTCGACCTTCTTGGGACTGAGAACCTTCGGCCTCATCAGTGTCGGTCATGTTTCCTAGGGTTCAATGTCGTAGTCATTTAATTATCGAGCTTTATATAATAAAGTGAATAATGACAAAAAAAGTGACCTTTGTTTTGCCTGAATGTCGTTTCATTCCTGTCGCGACAAATCTCGAGCACTCGATATGTCCAACTTTCTAGCACAAGTCATGCAGAAATTCACGAAAAATTTCGGCATGACCTATGCTAGAAAGTGCACATATAGAGCGCCTGAAATTTGCCGAAATGGAAATGAATCAACATTTCTGGCAAAACATAGGTCACTCGCAATCGGTTTCCCTGCAAATGACAATAAGCACTATGTGCTGAAGTAGCATTTCACCAACAATCACGGAGATCCAGCCCTCACAAGAAAATTTGATAAGTCCAGTGTAAACAAGTGTGAGCATGAGCATACTCATCTGCATGTCAAGTGATGTGTGTCATCACATGCATGTCAAGTGATCTGTTTAGAAACAAGCACAGACATATAGTGGTAGTAACAAATGGAGAGCAATCAATTTAAACTAAACTGCCATTAAAAATCCTCATTTTCAAAATGGACAGCAACATAAGCTAAAGTTATAGTGTAATTAAAGTCTAAATTCAAGTAGTAAATACATTTGGCATTTATTCTATGTAATTTACAGTGTAACTTCAGTAATTCTACAGTGTAATTCTAAGTTTTCACTGTAATTACTATAAATTTTTCTAAAGTCTAACATAATGTGTAGTAACCCTCTAACTTACTATTCTCTGTTCCGCTAACATAATGTATAGTAAATCTACTGCAAATGCACTGTAAATCTACTGCAATCTGTATTTTTTTTCTTGCAAAGATTCAACTAGTTTCCTCCATGTTTCGTGCAGATGCTGAGAAGTAGGAGAGGGGCTGTTTCTCACAGGAGGTAGAAGTGCTTAGTGAAATGCAGGGTTGGAAACACCGCTCGTCGGGGTCGGGGTCGCCGGGGCTGAGGGGGTCAGCGTCGTCGGGGTTGAGGACGTCGACGTCTCGTGGTCGGGGTCGCCGGGGCTGAGGGGGTCGGGGTCGCTGAGCCTTGTCGATCTGCATAGACCAAATTTGGTCACAGAGAGAGAGAGAGAGAAAGAGAGAGAGAGAGAGAGGGAGAGAGAGACCTGCCGGTGGAGAGAAGATGGCGCCGGTGGTGGGGACTGCACGGGGGAGCGGCGACACGGGGGGAGGGGCCAGGCCAGGGGGCGCCATAGGGGGAGGGGGGGTGACGGGCGGCCGGTGGCCGGCGTCGGGGTCGGGGTTTAGGTCGAGTCCGGCGTCGGCGGCGGCGTGGGTGGTGCGGCGTCGGCGGTGGCGTGGGAGCTCTCAAAGAAGGGGATCGACGAGCGAGAGTGAGAGAGAGGAAAGAGATAGGAGCTCTCAGACCGGTATTGTAGGCAACTTATCTATAGCGCGTCTTGGCAAAACGCGCTATAGCTAAGTTAGCTATAGCGCTGCCCAACACAAACCGCGCTGCTACTAACTTATTTTTTTCTTTTTATTTTTCTTTTTCTTTCATTTGCAATTTTCTTTTTCTTATCTTTCATTTGCATCTGTACAAGTTTTGTATAGCAGGGGCATATATAACTCTAGCTAGCTATGGTTTAATTTGGTCTGTTGGAGCAATAACACCATTTACCCTCCGGATAATAATTAGTGTATAATATATATTACATCATTTGACCGCTAACGACGGTATACAAAATAGATACACACAAATTATGTGGATTAGTTTGTCAGCTTGGGCGATGACGACGCTTCAGACTGATCTTCTTCCCTCTTTTGTTCATTGTCGAATAATTGAGCCCATGGTCGTGGCTTTTCCTTTTCCAGGGATTACAATCTTTCGTAGGTAATGTAGTCTTCATTCTTATTTTGACGTATGTTTCATCGTCATCAGCATCATCTTCCCTCATCGGATCACCGTACTGGTCATAGTCTTCCTCGTTGGCGACTCCATCCATTCCGATGATGCTCCTTTTGCCTCTCCTCACGACAACACGGCTGGGATTGCTCGGGTCGGTTATGAAGAAACATTGTGTCACATGTTTAGCGTGTACCCATGGCTCATTTTTGGCGGTGGCATTGACGGTACCGCTATCGGAGTCGGGTATACACATGGTAGTGAAATGTCGGCTTTCTCTTTGTACGTTCTTAGCCCATCTGACACGGAACATCGTCACGCTATGCAATCTAGAGTAGTTAAGCTCCCAGATCTCTTCGACCCTTCCGTAATATCTTTCAATTACGTTCCCGGTCATGGCTTCCATCGTCACCCCTGAGTTTTGGTTATCACTGTTTATATCTTTGTCCTCCGTGTAGAACGTGTATCCGTTGATATCGTATGCTTGATAAGTCGCGAGGTTGGTCGATGGGCCATGTGCTAAGGCGTATATGAGCGTTCTGTCCGGACAGCCCTCTTCTGGGGATTAGCCAAAACTCGCTCTTTGAACCAACGCAAGAAAGTGGAGTTGTGCTCTCTAATAACTTCAGCGTCCGTCCTGTGCACCCCATGGTCACGGTACTTCTTTGCGATGGTCTCTTTGTGCAGTGTGACGAAATCTTCTAGCACATCTAGGTGTTGTAGCACTACTAAGTTTGGCCTGTCAAAGTCATTTTGTCGGCCTGAGCGAACCACATTCACATCCCTATGACCGTTGGTGTGACCTTCGCCTTCGAGCCTTCCACAGTGCTTGTTGACAGGCAAACCAACAACAGGGTCTCCGGTGCCTGCTAGATAACTCTCATAGAAAGAGATGCACTCTTTGGTCAGATATCCCTGGGCTATGCTTCCATCCGGACGGGACATGTTACGAACGAATCCTTTGATGACCCCATTCATGCTCTCGAAGGGCATCATGCTGTGCAGGAATGTCGGCCCTAGGTCAATGATGTCGTCCACGATGTGGACACATAGATGCACCATGACATCAAAGAACGCGGGCGGGAAGTACATCTCTAGCTCATTCAGTATGACAACGATCTCTTCCTGTAGCCTATGGAGTTGCTTCACACTGATCGACTTCTGAGAGATAGCATAAAAAAGTGGCATAGGTCAGTAAGCATCTCACGGACGTGTGTGTCCATAATCCCTCTAAGTGCAACCGGGAGTAACTGCATCATCATCACATGACAGTCGTGAGACTTCATCCCGCTGAACCTTTTTTCTTAGTGTCCAGATATCTGCTTATCTTCCCACAGTATCCGGAACTAACTTTGATTCTAGCAAGGCACTTGAACAATTCATCGACCTCCTTCGGATATAAGGTGAAGCAAGAGGGGGGGCAATATTGTTCTTCCTTCTTGTTTACTTTTTTGCCCCTATCTTCTGTCTCCGTCTCCGTCTCCTCTGATGACTTTTTATCGGGCATTTGGAGATCTTTCCTGATTTTCAAAAATTCCAAGTCTTTTCTTGCCTTCGGCCCATCCTTGGTCTTCTCCGGCATGTTCATCAATGTTCCAAGAAAACTCCCGAGGATATTTTTTGTGATATGCATTTGATCAAGGCTATGAGGCGTGTCGAGTTTGGGCCAGTATTCCAAGTCCCAGAAAATAGATCTCGTCTTCCATACCTTCAGTAGCGGCTCCGGCGCCTTTTTCTTTGTCTTTCCCGGCGAGGGGCACTCTTCCCAGTTCTTCAATAACTCATATATTTCTGCACCGCTACGCTTACGTGGAGGACCTCGATGCTCAGCCTTACCATTGAATAGATCTCCACGCTTTCTCCACGGGTCATCCTTCTCGAGCCATCTTCGATGCCCCATGTACATGATTTTCGAAGACCCACCATCTTTCGATAGCTGCAGAGAAGTTGTATCATCCATGCACCTGGTGCATCCGCAATATCTGTGGCACACCTGGCTGGAGAGATAGCCGTAACCGAGATAGTCCTGCACCGTCGTGATCAGCGCAGCTCTCATGTAGAAATACTCTCCTTTGCTTGCGTCCCATGTCTTGGCCGGCGTTGTCCATAAGGTCTGTAGCTCCTCTTTCAGTAACCAGAGATACATATTTATATCATTTCCCGGTTGTCTCAGCCCTTGAATAAGCATAGCCATGTGTATGTATTTTTCCTTCATGCACTTCCAGGAGGGGGAGGTTGTACATCCATACAAACACGGGCCATGTGCTATGATTGGTGTCCTGGTTGCCAAACGGATTCATGCCATCACTACTAGCGCCAAGCACGAGGTTCCTTGCATCATTTGCAAAGAAAAATCAAATTCAGCGTTTAATGCTCTCCACTGGCTAGCATTTACGAGGTGTCTCAGCTTCGGATCATCTCCGTCATCTGGCTTCACCCTCTCCATGTGCCAGCGCATAAGCTTTGCTTCCTTAGGATCTATGAAATACCGCTGCAGACGTGGAGTGATCGGAAAGTACCATACAACTTTCCGTGGAGCTTTCTTTCCGGCCTTCTTATATCATGAAGCATTGCACTTTGGACAGATGGTTTTTTTCCGTGTGCTCGTTCCGATATATGATGCAATCGTTGATGCATGCGTGATATCTAATGTGTGGCAGATCAAGAGGGCACACGATTTTCTTTGCCTCCTCGACACTAGTAGGACACAGGCTTCCCGCGGAAAGAACCTTCTTTAGATACTTCAGAAGCTCATCTAGGCTTGCATCCGTCCATTTGTTTTTTGCCTTCGTCTTTAGAAGTTCTAGCGTGAAACTCAAGCGGGTCACCTCGGGATCGCAACCATCATACAAAGGAGTCATCGAGTCTACCTCCAGTTGCGCCAGTTTGGCCTCCTCTCTAGAAGAAGCTCTGTCGCTAGTCGTCTTCTTCTGAAGCAGGTCTCGAACATGCAGGTCCCGCATGGCTGAACTTAGTAGCGACGAAGATGACGGCGTGTCCGCGTCTTCTCCACCTTGTACTGCCTCTTCGCCATCACCATTTCTGAGGCCGTCTTCTTCTTCGTGCCCATAATCGGTCATCTCTTTGTCTGGCCCCATGTCGTTATTTCCTGCCCCGTCGACGTCCTCATCATCATCATCTTCACTTATCCACCGAGTATGGCCATCCATGAAACCATGCATGAGCAGGTGCGCCTTGAATTTACCACCCTTAAAGGGGTCGAACCTGACTCCTCCTTTGCATTTTCGACACGGACATACAACATCCTTCAGTGTTTTTTCATACATGTCGTCCACCGCGGATTGCCAGTATCTTTCCACCATCCTTCCATTGATCTTCATGATCACCTGCGCGCGGAGCAAAATATTATAACCACGTATGCATGCATGGATCAAATTCATACAAAAATTCAGCATGACCTTCCCTAAACATAGGACATACTGAGTTTGCCCGAAATTCGCCGAAACGGAATTGAATCGACATTTCGGCAAAACATAGGCAACTCATGTCACCCACATTTCAACAAATACACAATATAGGCAACTCACATGCCACACACAATTCGGTATATTCTCATATATATATATATATATCGCACATATATATATAGTTTTGGTCCTATCGCACACACACACACTTTTTTTTGCTCACCTATGTGTCGAGAGGGATATCGAGCACCTTCTTAATTATCTAGTAGCTCTACAAATAGCTCTAACTAGCTAGGGAGAGAGAGAGAGCTAGGGAGAGAGAGAGGGAGGAGAGGGAGGGCATTAATGAAGGGGGTGGTGAGGCAAGAAGAGGGGGGGAGGGCATTAATGGAGGGGTGTGGAGGGGCAAAGAAGAGGGGGAGGAGGCAAAGAAGAGGGGGTGGAGGAGGGGCAAAGAAAGAAAGAGGGAGGAGGGAGTGCATTAATGAGGGGGTGGTGGAGGGGCAAGAAGAGGGGGAGGAGGGGGAGCATTGAAAGGAACAAGCAAGTGCAAGGAGAGGGGGAGAAAGGAAGGGGGAGGAAGAAGAGGGGAGGAAGAAGGGGGGGGGGAGGTGGTAGGTATTTTGGCTGGCGACCATAGCAGTAGCGCTGGTCACCAGTGCGCGCTACTGCTATGGTCACCAGCCAAAAATATCTACTGCTAAGTTCTACTAGCTATAGTGCGGGGTGGAAAAACACGCTACTGGTACAAGTGTACACATAGAAGAAATAGCAGTAGCGCGTTTCGTACAACAGGCGCTATAGATCCTGAAGTAACAGTAGCGTTGGGTAGATGACCGGCGCTGCTAATTTTTTTTTGATCTGGTGGTGTGGTGTGCCACACTTACCAGTAGCGTGCCCCGAGGAAACCAGCACTGCTGCTAATCTATACCAGTAGCACTCTTCCTACCCAGCGCTACTGGTAACTACTAGTAGTGTGATGTCATAAACAAACGCTACTGGTAAACTTCTATGTATAGGCATTTTCCTAGTAGTTTCCCTTTTCCAGTGGTGTGTCTAGCATTGACGAATGGCGTGTGAAGGGTGTCTCTAGCGGATCTCGCGGGATTCGGTCAGTGGTTGTCTTTGGTGGATCTGCTTGGATCCGGGCTTCGTTCGTCTATGTTCATGTGTCCTCAGGTTCGATCCTTCCGATCTATATTTCTCTTCATCAGTGGCGGTTGTTAATCTGGTGCACTGGTCCTATGAGGCCTTAGCACCAAAAAGGTTTGCCTAGCTCCGACAAGGAAGGGGCAATGACGGCGGCACGCTTTCGGCTTGCTTCAGTGCTTGTAGTCGTCGCTACGTGGTCTATGGATCTGGATGTAGTTTTTTTTTCTGGTGTTTGTTGTACTGCCATGATTGAAGATGAATAGATCAAAAGTTTTCCCACAAAAAAACTTAGGCAGAGTTGCCAAAACATAACGATCACCATAATAACCACCCATTTGGCGATTTTGGCTAAAAAGGCTGGTTTAGTAGAATCGTTCTCCCGCGCTCCATTGCCATAATTCTTGGAGGACGCTCCAAACATTACCCTTCGGCCTTCGTATTTGGAGGTAGGGGGAGACAATATAGCACTCTCTCCATCCACCAAATGTTTGACACCATGG
The DNA here is from genome assembly GCA_011799875.1 of Thinopyrum elongatum. NCBI lineage: Eukaryota > Viridiplantae > Streptophyta > Magnoliopsida > Poales > Poaceae > Thinopyrum > Thinopyrum elongatum. The sequence continues at coordinate 77,753,009 of CM022300.1, read as the reverse complement.
ATATTTCAAAACGCACGAGCCCTTTCGCCGCCGCCCATTGCTGCCACCTCCAGCCCTCGGATGAAACAGCTTGGGATTTACCCCAAATAAGAAATTGGTTGTTATTGCATCATAGGCATTGCATAAGCATCATACTCCATTCACCAAGGATTATTTTTGGATATTTATTAAACCCCAAGCCCTATTTTAATTTGTTATTTTATAAAATGGTGAATATTTAAACCCTTGTCCCTTTTGGTGTTTTAGATCGGGATACAACTCCCAGTCGTCCTGTTACCGTGGACATGGCTATTCGAATAGATAAACTTCCTTGCAGGGGTGCACCACATTACCCAACATGCTCGATCACTCTGGCCGGACACACTTTCCTGGGTCATGCCCGGCCTCGAAAGATCAACACGTCGTAGCCCTACCTAGGCTCAACAGAGAGGCCAACACACCGGTCTACGTCCTAAGCGCGTAGGGGTCTTCGGGCCATCACCCTTTGCACTCCTGCACGTTGCGTGGGCGGCCGGGATCAGTCCTACCAACCTCCTTATACAAGGCAGGTGCTTACGCGGACCACCCGGGCGTGCGCCGCTCAGTTGTTGACGTCCGAAGAGCTTCGGCTGATACATACGACGCCAAGTGCCCATATCTGTTCCCGCGTGGTGGTTAGTGTGTATAGGTCAAAAGACCAACTCAGGTCAAATACCCAATCTTGTTAGTGTCTTGGGAGCGCGCGATAATGAGCAAAGACTCACGAACATGTGACCCCGTCGCCCCGTCTCGTGGACTCAGGGCAAGGGCCGGGAATGACCGGCCGTGCCACGTAGAGATCTCGCGGGTACCCTCCAGGTCAACCCGACCACACATGAACTCGTGGGTACCCTCATGGTCAAGCCAACTCGCAAGAGACTGTCGGGAACTCAGGTCCACCTCTACCGGGGTGGTACCGCCTGTCCCTCTAGTCCTGCAGTAACAATAACTCTCGCAGGTACCCCTCAGGGCCGACCCGTCTTTAACATGGTTCTGGGGGTAAAGTCAAAGTAACCGTGTGTCCAAAACAACAAGGGGGAAACCAAAGGAATCACCCTCGATGGGTGCCCACTCGATGTAACCGTCAAGGTGGACTTGGAGGAATCACCCTCGATGGTCCAAACTTGAGGGGTTGCACGATAGGGTCATTATCGGGAGTGGTGAAGGAGGAGTCACCCTCGAAGACCACGACCGATTAACTACACTACAGAGTTAACATTAGAAGTGCTATACGAGGTATCACCCTCGGCACTCGCTAGTAACCCTGCAGTGTCGTACAGCTAAGGGGGATGTGATGTGCTGTGTAGGGCCCTGGACGTCGATCACGTTGATCGAGTCATCTGGTAATCCAGCGGGGGCAACAAGGACAAGGTGAGGGGTCATTGATGGATCACAAACCAACCTATACTAAGCAGTTTAGGATAAGCAGGTAAGGTACAAGAGCAGGTTACAAAATCAGGCTATGCATCAGAATAGGAACATTCGAAAGCAGTAGAAGTTCTAATGCAAGCATAAGAGAGAAGGGAATGGGCAATATCGAAATGATCAAGGGGGTTTGCTTGCCTAGTTGCTCTGCAGATGAAAGGAATCTTCCAAAGCGTAGCCGTAGTCGAAGAGGAAGGAGGGGGAAGAAACAATAAATAATAGGCATACAAAGCAGCAGAAAGCATGACATGACCGTAAGCTATGCTAAGGGTGACTTAACGCAGGGCTACACATTACAGACGGAGCGGGAAAATATCAGGGAATATTTTCCCAGCATTTGGCAGTTTTCAGACAGACGATCCAGAGGGGAAGGTTCCATGTTTGCTGTGATGGGGGCATGTGACAGGTATGCAGATGGCGTATTCGGATTCGTTATATATTTTTTGATCATTTTTCACATATAAATTATTTTGACCCGAGTTATGGTTAATTTTCTATGAATTTTCGTAGTTTTAACAATGTTATGGAATTCTGGAATTATTTAAATTCAAATTAAACACAGAATAAACTAAGTGTACCTAGAGGTACACCCACCGAGAGGCTGACTGGTGGGCCTGGTCAACTGCTGACTCAGCAGTTGACTAGTCAACTTTGGCTGGTCAAAGAGCTCACTGGGGTCCACCTGTCGTTGACCCAGTTATTAACATAGTCATTATTATTTATTTATTTTAACTTAATTAACAGATGAGGGCCCACATGTTAGTTTCTATTAGACTAATTTAGAACTAAATTAATACTAACTAAAAAATAGCCCTAATCTAAATAGGGCTGGCCCTACATGGCAGAGACACATCCAGCCCCAAAGCTGTGCTTGCCATGGCCTCGTGTGAGGCAGAGCGGCAGCAACGTGGTGGACGATCGAGCACGACGCGCGCGCGGGCAGCTGCGGGCCACGGCGGGCGTGGCAGCGGCAGTGGCGCAACCATGTGCGGCGGCCGTGCGCTCCAGGGGGCGGGGGGCGGCGAGCAGCAGGCACGGCGGCTGCGATAGAAGGCAGCGACGGGAGCAGCTAAAAGTAGCTCGTGATACGTCTCCAATGTATCTATAATTTTTGATTGTTCCATGCTGTTATATTATCAGTCTTGGATGTTTTACAATCATTTTATAGCAACTTTATATCATTTTTTGGGACTAACTATTGACATAGTGCCCAATGCCAGTTGCTTTTTTTTGCTTTTTTTTACTTCGCAGAATATCAGTACCAAATGGAGTCCAAATGCCACGAAACTTTTTGGAGATTTGTTTTGGACCAGAGGACACCTTGGAGGCCAAGAAAGCACCAGAGGGGATCCCCGTGGGGACCACAAGACATCTGGGCATGCCCAGGAGCCCAGGCGCCCCCAAGTGGGTTGTGGGCCCCACGGAGGTCTCCTGCACCGCCTCTTCGCCCTATAAATTCCCAAATATTCCAGAAACCCTAGGGGAGACGACGAAACACAATTCCAGCCGCCGCGAGTTTCAGAACAACGAGATCCAATCTACATCATCATCACAGAGGGGTTCATCATCCTCATTGGTGCCTCTCCGATGATGCGTGAGTAGTCCACCATAGACCTATGGGTCCGTAGGAAGTAGCTAGATGGCTTTCTCTCTCTCTTTTGATTCTCAATACAATGGTACCTTGGAGATCTATTTGATGTAATGACTTTTTGCGGTGTGTTTGTTGGGATCCGATGAAGTTTGAGTTTATGATCAGATCCATATCCATGAAAGTTACTTGAGTTTTCTTTGATCTCTTATATGCATGATTACTTATAGCCTCGTATTTCTTCTTCGAATCTTTGGTTTAGTTATGCCGACTAGATCGATTTTTCTTGCCATGGGAAGATGTGCTTTGTGATGGGTTCGATCTTGCGGTGTTCTCTCCCAGTGACAGAAGGGGCAGCGAGGCACGCATGTATCGTTGCTATTAAGGATATCAAGATGGGGTCTATTCCTACATGAATAGATCTTGTCTACATCATGTCACCGTTCTTATTGCATTACTCCGTTTCTCCATGAACTTAATACACTAGATGCATGCTGGATAGCGGTCGATGTATGGAGTAATAGTAGTAGATGCAGAATCGTTTTGGTCTACTAATCTTGGACGTGATGCCTATATAATGATCATTACCTGGATATCGTCATAATTATTTGATCTTCTATTAATTGCCCAACAGTAATTTGTTTACCCACCGTATGCTATTTTCTCGAGAGAAGCCACTAGTGAAATCTACGGCCCCCGGGTCTATCTTTTATCATATTGCTTTCCGATCTATTTTTATTCGCTTTTGTTTTCAGATCTATTATTCCAAAAACCCAAAAATACCTTGCTGCACTTTTTTTGTGTGTTATAGCGAGATCTATTTATCCAAAATCGTACAAACCAATCTATCTTTTTCCCGAGGAGGGATTGACAACCCCTCTTACGCGTCGGGTTGCAAGTATTTGTTCTTTGTGTGCAGGTACTGTTTACATAGCTTGGCCTGGCCTCCTACTGGATTGATACCTTGGTTTCATAACCGAGGGAAATACTTACCTTAGTTGTGCTGCATCATCCCTTCCTCTTTGGGGAAATACCGACGCAGTCTCAAGCCACGTTAAAGGAATTTCTGACACCGTTGCCGGCGAGGATCAAGTCAAGATCTATCAGGTTCCTAATCACAAATCTCATCTCCTTGCAATTTACATTATTTGTCATTTGCCTCTCGTTTTCATCTCCCCACTTCACAAAATTTGCCGTTTTATTTGCCTTCTCTTTTTCGTTCACCTTCTTTTTCGTTCGCCTTTTTCTCATCAGATCTCTTCTGTTTGCAATCTTGTTTGTGTAGTCACGATGTCTCAAGAAAATACCAAATTGTGTGATTTTTCCAATACCAATAACAATGATTTTATTAGCACTCTAATTGCTCCTCCCGCCACTAGTGCGGAGTCTTGTGATATTAATGCCGCTTTGTTGAATCTTGTTATGAAAGAGCAAGTTGCTGGTACTCCAAATGAGGATGCCGCGTCCCATCTAAACACATTCGTAGAATTGTGTGATATGAAAAAAGAAAAATGATGTGGACAATGATATTGTGAAGTTGAAATTATTTCCTTTCTCCTTGCGGGATCATGCAAAAATTTGGTTTTCCTCTTTGCCTCGCAATAGTGTCGATTCTTGGGATAAGTGCAAATATGTGTTTATTACTAAGTATTTTACGCCCGTGAAAATTATTTCCCTTAGGACACAAATCATGAATTTTAAGCAACTTGAGCATGAACATGTTGCACAATCTTGGGAAAGAATGAAATTGATGCTAAGAAATTGTCCTACTCATGGTTTAAATCTTTGGATGATTATACAATTTTTTTATGCGGGATTGAATTTTGTTTCTAGAATTCTTTTAGATTCTGCCGTGGGTGGTACTTTTATGGAAATTAATTTGGGTGAAGCTACTAAATTGCTAGATAATATCATGGCAAATTATTCACAATGGCATACTTAAAGAGCACCTACTAGTAAAAAAGTTAATTTGGTTGAAGAGATTAATTCCTTGAGTGAAAAAGTTGATGCTCTTATGAAATTCATTGCTTGTAAAAATGCTCCTATTGATCTTAATGATGTGCCTTTGTCTACTTTGATTGAGAAAAATAGTGATCCCGTAGATGTGAATTTCATCTCGCAAAATAATTTCAATAACAATGCTTACAGGGGTAATTTTAATCCTAGGCCTTTCCCTGGAACATCCTCTAATAATTATGGTAATTCCTATGGAAACTCTTCTTATAATAATAATAGGAATCCCTCTGATCTTGAGAATAATATTAAAGAATTTGTCAATGCTCAAAAAGTTTTCAACACTACGATAGAAGAAAAGTTGAATACGATTGATGATATGTCTAGAAGCATTGATAGAATTTCTCATGATGTAGAAAATATCAAGTTGAAAACTTTTTCACCCAAGGTTGATGAATCAATTAAAGCTTTATATGTTTCTATGGATGAACGTAAGAAAAGAACCGCTATGCTTAGAGCTAAAAGAGAATTTTTAGAAAGAGCGTTTTCTAGTGATTGCTTTCATAAAGATGATGAAGATGTTAAAGTAATTGGTGTTTATTCTATTGATTCCTTGTTTAGTAAGATTAAAATTGATGATAAAGGGACTGGAGAAGAGTTAACTTTAGCTAGAGGGCGTCCCAATGATTCGGAGGGTGAAAATCTTGATGAAAAAATTGATAAAAGTGGGTTTGGAGAGGTCAAAACTTTAACTAGCGACGTGCCCACTCTTTTGGATTACAAAGACTTTAATTATGATAATTGCTCCCTGATTGAGTGTATTTCTTTGTTTCAATCCATGATAAATTCACCCCATGCTTATGAATAAAATAAAGCTTTTACTGAACATATTGTTGATGCCATGATGAAAGGTTTTGAAGAAAAGTTGGAATTAGATATTTCAATTCCTAGAAAATTACATGATGAATGGGAACCTACCATTAAAGTCAAGTTTAAAAATTATGAGTGTTTTGCTTTATGTGATTTGGTGCTAGTGTTTCCATAATTCCGAAATCTTTATGTGATGTGCTTGGTCTTACCAATATTGAAGAGTGTTCTTTAAATTTACACTTGGCGGATTCTACTATTAAAAAGCCTTTGGGAAGAATTAATGATGTTCTTATTCTTGCAAATAGGAATTATGTGCCCATAGACTTTGTTGTTCTTGATATTGATTGCAATCCGTCTTGTCCAATTATACTTGGTAGACCATTTTGACGCACTATAGGTGCCGTGATTGATATGAAAGAAGGCAATATTAAATTTCAATTTCCACTAAGAAATGTTATGGAACACTTCCCTAGAACAAGAATTAGGCCACCATATGAATCAATCATAAGGGCAACCTATGGATCAAAAACTAAAGATGACAATACTTGAATCTATGCATTATGCCTAGCTAAGGGCATAAAACGATAGCGCTTGTTGGGAGGCAACCCAATGAATAAAATTTATTTTTGCCTTTTTGAGTGTTTGCACAATTATGCTACTATTATGATTGTGTTTTTATGTTTTAATTAGTGTTTGTGCCAAGTAAAGCCTTTGGGATCATGTTGGGTGATAGTTGATTTGATCTTGTTGGAAAACAAAAACTTTTGCGTCCAGTAGTAGATTTTTGAAAATTCACAGATGCGACAAAAAATTCTGATTTTTTTGCAAAAGATTGATATACAAATTGCCTACATTGTCCTGATGTTTTAGAATTTTTGGAGTTACGGAGTTATAAGTAAAATTCATGTCTTTATAGACTGTTCTGTTTTTGACAGATTTTGTTTTCGTTACATTGTGTGCTTATTTTGATGAATCTATGGATTGTATCGGGGGGTATAAGCCATGGTAAAGTTAGAATACAGTAGGTATAATGCAATAACAAAATTTGAATGGGTTTGCAACAGTACTTCTAGTGAAGATTGGTTTTCTTATACTAGCAGATCTCATGAAGGTTTTGTTAAGTTTTGTGTGATTGAAGTTTTCAAATTTTGGGTGAGATCATGGTGGATGAAGGAATAAGGAGTAGAAGAGCCTAAGCTTGGGGATGCCCATGGAACCCCAAGTTAATATCCAAAAAGAACCAAGCAACTAAGCTTGGGGATGCCCCGGAAGGCATCCCCTCTTTCTTCTAACGCCCATCGGTAATTTTACTTGGAGCTATATTTTTATTCGTCACATATCATGAGTTTTGCTTGGAGCGTCTTGTATTATATGAGTCTTTGCTTTTCTTGCTTTTTGGTTTGTCACAAGTATACTTGCTGGACACACCTATTTGAGAGAGCCAAAATTATGCTATGATTTGTTAGAATTGCTCTATATGCTTCACTTAAATTTTTTGAGCTATGGAATTGCTCTAATGCTTCACTTATATCTTTTTGAGCACGGTGTGCTTTAGTACTTTTGAAGAAATACTCTCATGGTTCACTTAGATTTATTTGAGAGTTAGTAATTTTGAAGAAATACTCTCATGCTTCACTTAGATTTATTTGAGAGTTAGTAATTTTCAAGAAATTATCTCATGCTTCACTTATATTATTTTGAGAGATGGAAATCTTTATGGTCATGTTCTTCACTTAAATTTATTTGAGCTTGTCAAATGCAATGGCAATATATGAAACTAGTCCCAAAGTGATAGATATTCAAGAGGGATATAATAAAAACTTTCATGAAGATCATTGGACAAAATAAACTTGATTCCTTGTAATAGTTTTGAGATATGATGATAGTAATATGTGAGTCATGTTGGTGAGTAATTACGCTTTAGTAAGAATATTGGTGTTAAGGGTTTTGATTCCCTATGCAAGCACAAAAGTCAATAGTTATGCAATGAAATTACATCCTACTTGTGGTGCATTATTCGGTGTTAGTTATGCTTAATGCTCGTTTATGAGATTTTTTGTTTCTTGGTTGGTTGCCTCTCAATATTTTTGCTAGCCTCCACTTGTACTAAGTAGAGATACTACTTGTGCATCCAAAATCCTTAAACCCAGCTTTGCCATACGAGTCCACCATACCTACCTATATGCGGTATTTCCGTGCCATTCTAAGCAAATTTGTATGTGCCAACTCTAATTTTCAAAATAAATTTCCTTTTTGTGTGCCCGTACCGCTCATGAAGCGGTAGAGGGTTGCCAATATTTTTCCATGATAGATGTGTTATTCTCAAGATGAGTCTTTATTCACTTTTCATTGCACGAGAGTACGACGGCAATAGGGATGCCCAGTCCCAAAATGAATTTTTTTTACTTTATGTTGTCAAATAATAAATTCCTTGGAAAGTGTTGATATGGACGGTACCCATCGATACGGCTAGCCGCGGAGTGTGAAAGAATGCTGGAAAAAGGAATAAACTTTATTTTCTATTTGGGAACCCCCTATGATATATCTAGCATGGAAAGTATTGGGAACTACTCGATCATTTTCGTTGACAGGAAAAGCATGCCTCTCAAAATGTTTTTATCTCTCATTTTTTTGCTTTGAGCTCTGGCACCTCTACAAATCCCTACTTCCCTTTGCGAAGGGCCTATCTATTTACTTTATGCAATTTTTATTTTTATTTGAGTCTCCATCTTCTCTTATAAAGCACCAACTAAGGGGCACTATGATCATACTTGAGCATTGGATGTAGCTAATATTTGAGTGTGCTTCATGAATGGATCAATGATTGAGCATGATGGGCTAGGGATAATTTTCTTTAGTGTTGGTATTTTGAAAGACATGGTTGCTTGTTGATATGCTTGAGTATTGAAGTCTTCATGTCAAATATAGACTATTGCTTTGAACCATCTAAAAGTCCAAATGTCCATGCTAAAAAACAAAAAGAATATGTGATGAACATGTGAGGCAACATTCCACATCAAAAATTCAGTTTTTATCATTTACCTACTCGAGGACGAGCAGGAATTAAGCTTGGGGATGCTGATACGTCTCCAACGTATCTATAATTTTTTATTGTTCCATGCTGTTATATTATCATTCTTGGATGTTTTACAATCATTTTATAGCAACTTTATATCATTTTTTGGGACTAACCTATTGACATAGTGCCCAGTGCCAGTTGTTGTTTTTTGCTTGTTTTTTACTTCGCAGAATATCCGTACCAAACGGAGTCCAAATGCCACGAAACTTTTTGGAGATTTTTTTGGACCAGAAGACACCTTGGGGGCCAAGAAAGCACCAGGGGGATCCCCGTGGGGACCACAAGACACCTGGGCGCGCCTAGGTGGGTTGTGGGCCCCACGGAGGTCTCCTGCACCGCCTCTTCGCCCTATAAATTTCCAAATATTCCAGAAACCCTAGGGGAGACGACGAAACACAATTCCAGCCGCCGCAAGTTCCAGAACCACGAGATCCAATCTACACCATCGCGGAGGGGTTTATCATCCTCATTGGTTCCTCTCCGATGATGCGTGAGTAGTCCACCATGGACCTACGGGTCCGTAGGAAGTAGCTAGATGGCTTTCTCTCTCTCTTTTGATTCTCGATACAATGGTCTCTTGGAGATCTATTTGATGTTGACTTTTTGCGGTGTGTTTGTGTTGGAAATATGCCCTAGAGGCAATAATAAATTGGTTATTATCATATTTCCCTGTTCATGTTAATCATTTATTATCCATGCTAGAATTGTATTGATCGGAAACTAAAATACATGTGTGGATACATAGACAACAACATGTCCCTAGTGAGCCTCTACTGGACTAGCTCGTTGATCAAAGATGGCCATGGTTTCCTAGGCATAGACATGAGTCGTCATTTGATAACGGGATCACATCATTAGGAGAATGATGTGATGGACAAGACCCAAACTATAAGCGTAGCATATGATCGTATCAAGTTTATTGCTATCGTTTTCTGCATGTCAAGTATCTGTTCCTATGACCACGAGATCATGCAACTCACTGACATCGAAGGAGTACCTTGTGTGTATCAAACGTCGCAACGTAACTGGGTGACTAGAAAGGTGCTCTACAGGTATCTCTGAGGGTGTCTGTTGAGTTGGCATGGATCAAGATTGGGATTTGTCACTCCGTATGACGGAGAGGTACCTCTGGGCCCTCTCGGTAATACAACATCACAATGAGCTTGCAAGCAATGTGACTAAGGAGTTATTCACGGGATGCCGTATTACGGAACGAGTAAAGAGACTTGCCGGTAACGAGACTGAACTAGGTATGGAGATACCGACGATCGAATCTCGGGCAAGTAACATACCGATGGACAAAGGGAACTGCATACGGGATTAGCTGAATCCTTGGCATCGTGGTTCAACCGATGAAAGATCTTTGTGGAATATGTAGGAACCAATATGGGCATCCAGGTTCCGCTATTGGTTATTGACCGGAGAGGTGTCTCGGTCATGTCTACATTATTCTCGAACCCGTAGGGTCCGCACGCTTAACGTTCGGTGATGCTAGAGTAGTATTGGGATATTCATGTTGGTGACCGAATGTTGTTCGGAGTCCCGGATGAGATCACGGACGTCATGAGGAGCTCAGGAGGTAAAGATTTATATATGGGAAGTCATATTTTGGCTGCCGAAAAAGTTTCGGGCATTATCGGTATTGTACCGGGAGTGCCGAAAGGGGTCCGGGGGTCCACCGGGGGGGGGGGGGGGTGTTCCACCTACCCCGGGTAGCCACGTGGGCCGTATGGGGTGCACCTTGGCCTATATGGGCCAAGGGCACCATCCGTAAGGGGCCCATGCGCCAAGAGAGAGGAAAAAAGGAAGAGTCCTAAGTGTGGATGGCACCCCCCGAGGTGCGTTGGGAAGGGAGGAAACCTTCCTAGGCCTATCCGCACCACCTCCCTTGGAGGAGGGGCCAAGGCTGCGCCCCAACCCTCCTCCTTGCCTCCTAAAAATAATCGATGAGAGGTAGGGGCTGGACACACCAAATCCCACGCCCCGGCAGCAGCCCTACCTCTCCTAACACTATGTTTTCTCCTCAGATTGATTCGGGCAGCGTTTGGCGAAGCCTGCCGGGATTGCACCACCACCATCTCCACCACATCGTCGTGCTGGTTGAGATCCCATCTACTTCTCCTCCCTTGCTTGCTGGATCAAGAAGGAGGAGACGTCATCGAGCCATACGTGTGCTATACGCGGAGGTGCCGTCCGTTCGACGCTAGATCGGATTGGATCGTGATCGGATCGCGAAGAGTACGACTACATCAACCGCATTTCTTAACGCTTCCGCTCAGCGATCTACAAGGATATGTGGATCCAACACTGGTACAGCGAGGTGCTATACAAACGGTTTTTAACCCCTTTCCGCGACGACATTTGGAACCGTCGCCAAGTGAGTGTGGGCGATAGGGGGGTCCTTCCCACACGACCCAGAAACCGTCGGGGATAGGGAGCCTTGATGCATACAGTTGTCCCTATATAACCGTTTCCGATATCTCGAATATCCCAAACGCTTCATCCTTGCTACTCGTTTGTGCTCGCATTGCCATCACAGTCGGAGTTTTGTGGTTTTACCTAAAACCAGGCAGATTCCAGGCACAGGAGTTTTCCAGGCACGTACCAAACTGGCTCTACGTTTTCGATGCCTGGCACATCACAAACAGTTCATGATTATAAACCGTGTACGATAGGTAGACAATCACACACATTTAGTTTTCCCGCACCGTATGTGATAGTGTCTGACATCACACACGCTTTGCAAACAACAACTGTGTGCATTGTTACACATGTTTCCTCTCCATGAACCATGTCGGATTATGATGTATATCGCACACGCTGTGCTTTATTGACCGTGTGCGCCGTAATGACCTGCACACCGTAATTTCGCCCTAATTTAATTGCTGCTATTTAAAATTGTACCTAATTTGAACTTGAAAGTAGGTTATAGCTTTATTCATATCCATCAGGTTCAAACAACCAACGCATTATTCGATTCACAGGTACATATGTTTAAGAATTACATAAGCACCAAATTAAGAATGATGAACCAGGGTTCTATACTTGTACTATTACAGATGGTAAAGAAAGAGGCGGCATACATTCTGGGTGCTGAACAAGGTGAAGCGGAATGGCCCTATTGTGCTCTCCTGGATGCAGAAGGCACGCACGACTCTAGTCCAACCCCTTATGATGGCCGACCGCCAATCATGTAGTTTGAGAGGTAATCTTGAGTAAATGGCTTCAGGATCCACTGCAAAGGAAAAAAGATTCAGACATTGTCATCTAACACAACTCATTACGGGCAGTAAAAAGAAGGCTATAGGGTTCTTACTTACCATCATGCAGTTCACTGTTGTCTTGCATAAAGTGTAAACAAATAGTTCGATTGACATCTTTTGACCCATTTTAATAACAATCTTTATCAGTTTCCTCACTTGATGCTGGTTCATGAATATCTCATTGCCCCATACGCAGAAAGGGTTGAAGTGTGGATCTTTGGCAATGACATATGTACCTAAAAGCACCAAGTTAATATTAGAAGCTAAACAACAATTGCAAAATGATGAAGTACAACACTCCATCCATCCCATTATATAAGATTTTATTACATGTATATCTAGACATCATCAGAACATTAAGGTAACACTCTTCCTTGTTGCTATGTAGCCTGGGATTGCATATTTAGTCATTCAGTACAATGCATGTTGCTATGTAGCCTCAGACATATTAAATATGGCCCTAGTTAACCTACTGATAAATGGGTTATAGATATATTCAGTGAAATGTCCGATTCAACAATTAATCCCTTATCAGCCCCCAGGCTATATGGTACCAGCTACCGATATCCTGAACAATGAGTACATATAAGCAATGTGATGAAACTAACATCGATGGAAAACAACACTGTTCTCAATATTGTCCTGTATGAGTACATATAAAGGCATGTTAAGCACAACCGGCTAAACATAAACCAAATATATCCATGGTAGAAAACATAATCTACAAATGATAGCTTCAGTGTGCAGGCTTAAGCATGCTAGTTAAGCAAAACAAGAAGTGGAAAGGTGTGTTAACTGCATCAGGCATAACATTTAAAAACAAGCAAATAGTCATTCAAACTGGTATTGTGTAGGTCTAAAGTACACTAGTTATTGTTAAAAAAAGAAAAGGCATGTTAACTGCAACATCCTTAACAGCAACCAAATATCGTAATTCATAGTGGTATTGTTGAAACTGTTATTGATGAAATTGAACTGCACCGCAAATAGTTGCACATATAGAGCATAACATTGTGAAGAATTGAAATAAACAAGGCATAAGGCCATCTCTAGCCGATCCTTTAAAAGTTAACGGACTAAAACCCTTAGTGGATATATATATACTCGAGCAATTTTTGGCCGTTTCTGGTCGATCCCCTAAACTTAACATTGTAAACTTCAATTTGATCAAGTTCAAAGCAGGTTCAACCAAAAGTAGCATGCATTCAAACCTAAACATAGATAGTTTTGCATAACCGAACATAAAACATAAATTTAAACTAAGCTAAACTACTTCCGGTCGAAGTGGAGGTCGAGCCAATCCTTCCTCGTTAGGTACGGTGTGCCACGAGCCGGGTCCGGGCCGGTGCCGTCGTCGGGGTTGTTGGGGAAGACACTCCTCCACTCGTCGATGTCGATCTCCTCGTCCTCGCCGCCCACCTCGACGCCCTCTGCGCCGCCGTCCTCGCCGCCTTCGACCTCGTCATCGCAGGAGAGCACGATAACCTCGCCGCCCTCCGCGCCGGAAAAGATCACCCGCTCCGCCTCCACGAGCTCCGGGTGCTGCCGGCGGAGCTCTTGCATGTAGGCCTCGTTGGTGGCCTCGGCCTCGAGGCGCTCCCACGCCTCACGGTCCTCCCGCGCCATAGCCGAGCACACCACCCCTGGCTCCGGCGAAACGAGGTCGACCGAACATGTGCCAAAGGGGAAATTGAGCCTAGCCGCTGCGCCATAGTAGCGGACCTGCCAGCGGTCGTACTCCATGGCCGCGAGCTCGGCCGTGTGGAAGCTACCGAGCCACCGTAGGGCGTGGGTCTCCCGATCCGTAATCTCGGCGGCCCACATCCCCCACCGCCGCTGCCGGACCCCGAGGTAGGACCTCGTCGGCGGCCGGGCCCGAGGGAGGACGGGGAAGTCCTCGAACCGGCGTAGGGGCGCGGCGGCGGGTGGATCGGGCGACCGGCGACGGCGGATCGATAAAGAGCCCGCGGAGGACGATGGGGACACCTCGACGGCCACCTCGCCGGCGTCAGGCGAATAGGCCGCAATAAACCTCTTTTTGGCCATTGGCTCCTCGAGCTCCCCGGCACATAGGCAGAGGTTGAGGATGGAGGCGGCGGCGGCGGCGACCTACCAATGGTTTCAAGCGAGGGAGGGGTGGTGTGTGTCTGTGTGAGCGGAGGTTTTGGGGAGTGTGTGGAGGGGGGGGGGCAAGGTGGTGTTTGAGGAAATACTACGGCAACTGAAAATTTTACTAGGCGGGAGTAACAAGGCGGGGCTACTGAAAATTTGGATCAAGGGCGAGCAGATATTTTTGAGATTGCGAGGGATGCAGAGGCGGGAGTAAAATGCCAGGGCAACTGAAAATTTGAATCAAGGGCGAGCATATATTTGGGATTGTGAGGGATGCAAAGGCGGGAGTAAAATGCCGGGGCTACTGAAAATTTGAATCAAGGGACTGAAGCAGAGCGGGAGTAACAGACATCACACATGGTCCGCACATACTAATCGTGTGCTATCAAACATTAAAACCTTCCAGGCGGTAGATATTTTTGAGATTACGAGGCAGTAGATATTTTCGAGACCGGGAGGCAACCCTCGTGGAGCCCAATCTACTGTGCTGATGTGAGGGACTGCAGGGCACGGGCGTGGCACACGGGTAGTCTGACCGAACCATGTCTATTGCGTACCCAATCGCAGACGGTTTCTACATCCAACTCGTGTGCTCTTTATAAATTTGGCAAAAAGAATAACGCGGGAGAGGGTCATAACATGAACACACTTGTATATGTATGAAAAGGGTGGTTGATGTTCGAATACCCAATGCACAACTTTGATGTGGCACCTGTCGCACAAAAGCACAGTATTGCTAGTCAGCCACCCTATGAACCCCACTTCGTGTCGGCGGTAAGGGAATCCTAGCTACGAATGCATGCCCCCAAATATCTAGGTCTGAAATCTCACCCTACCGTAACACAAAACCTATAGGAGTCCATCATATATATATGGTCAAACTTCCCCTTTTGCTTCCCGACAAAGGTGGACCGTGTGCCGACCCACAAATGTGTGCTTGTGGTGCGAGATGGGTGAGACCACATATGAACCGCATGCGGGTGGCCCTACTATATGTATGAAAAGGGTGTGGTGTGTGATATTTAACTACCATTCACAACTTTGATGTGGCACGTGTGCCTCGCAAATTAACCGGACTTCCCCGACCCCACGGAGGTTGCAGGTAGCGCGAAGTAGCCCCCCACCACACACGTCGGGGGGAGGGCATCTCACGAAGACGTACTATAACACGGACCAAGCAGAATCCAACTTGGTCGTACAACCTCTCCCCGCTCGTTGTTGGTCAAAGTGATGGACGTCCACACGGCCCCTCAAAATGGGCTAGCTTGTCGCTAATAACCTCATGAGGGAGTACTGTATGAAGACAAACCTAGAAGTGGTGTGTGTGGTGTTTGAATACCCAATGCGCAAATTTGATGTGGCACCATGCTTTGGAACCGTAAAATCCCCACACCGAGCGAGGGTTCACGACGCGTAGCATGCGCTCAAACTTAATTAGGCTTGGAATGGGTCGACCTACTATACGGTAAATCGAAGCAAAGAAGAAGAATCCACCCTGGTAACCTTTCTCGTTGTTGGTCGAAATGATGGACGTCCACGCGGGCCCACGAATATATATAGGCTTGCCGCCCATAACCAAGCGAGTGAGAGTGTGTCCAAAGACAACCATTATTGCATGCGTGTGTCCCGAACATATTTATGGAGGTGTGTGATGCATTCATATGTGTTGAATACCCGACCCAATGCACAACATTGATGTGGTGCATGCGTTGAAAATCACGGAGGTCCCCACATAGAGCAAGAGGTCGTTCATGATGTGTTGTGTGCCCGCCCCCCCCCTTCGATCCAGCGGGATGGATTCATGTGTACAGATGCGCTATTATATATATGTAATATCACATCATGATCTATATCAAGACAAAACAAAAAATTAATCCCCTCCTAAGTCAAATTAGTTAACCTCTCTCGCGCTGTCGGTGAAAGTGATGGACCAAGCTGGTCACCCCCCCTCGACACGTACTAT
This sequence comes from Thinopyrum elongatum, assembly GCA_011799875.1. Taxonomy (NCBI): domain Eukaryota; kingdom Viridiplantae; phylum Streptophyta; class Magnoliopsida; order Poales; family Poaceae; genus Thinopyrum; species Thinopyrum elongatum. The sequence continues at coordinate 77,736,738 of CM022300.1, read as the reverse complement.
ATATACACCTAGTAACACAGCCCTAAAAGAATTAATCCTCCTTGTTCGTCAAATGTACCTCTCTCTCGCTGGGTCAAAGTGATGGACGACGAACTCGTGGGCCCAACACAGAAGTGAAGCATACGTCGCACGCGAGTGATCATCCTATATAGGACTACGTACCACCGTCTGCATGTGGTCCAAAGAGCTGTTTGTGTGATGTTTGAATATGCAATGCACAACTTTGATGTGGCACCACATATATAGGAAACCAAAAGTCCCCACAGAGAGCGCGAGGTTCATGACGCGTGGTATGTGCTATATGTACGCCCCCATTCGACGCGTGGTATATATGTACTTCTACTGTATAGCACAAACCAAAAAAGAATCATTCCTTGATGATCAAATTAACCTCTCTCTCATTAGGTCAAAGTGATGGAGGACAACCTCACATGCCCACGGATGGAAGCGCCACACGCGAGTGAGTTCCTATATATAGGGCAACCACCACCTGCATGGTATTGCGTGATGTTTGAATACCAATATAATGTACAACTTTGATGTGGCACCTACCTCAGGAACCGGAAAGTCCCCACATGCATGGAGCGAGGTTATGACACACATATATATAGAGTATTCATGTTGCCCCCTCTTTGACATGTACATACTCCTATACCATGCATATACGTAACACAAACCAAAAAAGAACCATCCTTGTTGGTCAAATTAACCTCTCTCTCTCGTTGTACGTTCAACTGGTCAACGACGACCTCGTGGGCCCATAGAGAGAGGCACACGCGAGTGATGTCATAGGACAAAACCACCGCGTGCATGCGCCCGTGTGTTATGTGATGTTTGAATACCCAATGCACAACTTTGACGTGGTACATGCTTCGCAAACCGGAAACGCACTACACACGACGCGTGTAGCCCTCTCACTTCAAGCCGGTGGGAGTGTGTACGCACGTGCTTGAACTTTGATATGGAATCCCACCATGACCCACACCACACACATGCCAAGACGAATCCACCTTTTGGTCAAATGCCTCTCGTTGTTGGTGGAAACTGAAAACCTTTGCGGACTAACGAATGGGCACGTCGCTGATAACCGCACAAGGGAGAGTGTCCGAGAGGACCACCAATGCATGCATGTGGCCCGAACATTATGTATGAAAGGGCTGTGTAATGCTTTAAATAACCAATTCATGACTTTGATGTGGCATATATGACTCACAAAATGATCAATAATCCCACACGAAGGTTCACGACTCGTAGTGTACTGCCGGACCCCTCCCCCCCACCCCCACACACACAGACACACAAATCCCGCACCACCACAGCCACTCTGAGGCATGTCAAACTTTTTTTGCAGTGAACATGTGACCAAAGGCGGAGTGTCGTGTTAAAATAAAAAAAAACAGACATCATTCGACCGTTTTTATACATTGATTGATTTCCTATGGATTTAATGTGCAAAAATCAAATTTGAGCTACATGTGGACCAAAATGGGTTGCAAAATCATATGTGTCCCTGGGTGCATGTTTCCCTGTGCAAGAGATTTCAAAATATTGAGAATATATATTTTTAAAATTCAGTAAATCCAAAACTTAGTTGAAATTCATGAAACTTATCGTGGTGTCATAAATGGACACCAGTATACTGTGATATTGTATTTTTTCATCAATGAGACCCATTTTGATATAATCTTCTTACAAACGGGAGATTATTAAAAACTGGCAACCAATATCTCATACGGATTATTTATTCGGACCATGTGCGTTAGACCGTGCCATGCTTCAGTTAAGCAGTAAAGCGGCAGAATAAATCATCAATAAACCAAAAAATATACGTGCTGCCACACGCCCCGTGTGTCGTGCGAGCAGGCATGAGTTGACGGGACGCATGCGAGCAGTCCACTGTGCAGGCATACAGCGAGGCGTGCGTGCAGGTTTGCGTATTGACGGGAGGCGTGCGAGTAGCTGTGCGAAATGATGGTAGGAATGGCAGAAGTCCGCCGCGCAGGCTCACCGGGAGGCGAGACAGCCTTTGACTGCAGCCTTCCTCACTCCCACTGGTCCGTATTAATTGCGCGCTCAAGCCGCCGGCCATAATAGGCGGCCGCACAACCGGTCCACAGTGGTCACCAACGTCTGGACTCTGGAATGTACGAGGATGCCGCCGAAGCGCACCATCGGAGGGAGTGGCAACGCTGGGGCTGGTGAAGCACCCGCGCAATGCGTGAAGCTGGGCACAGAGGTTGCCGTCACCGGCGACGAGGTCTCGCGCAGGTAGCAGCACGACCTTGACTTCGTCGGCGCCGTCGTGCCCCCCCAGCCGGAGCCGAAGGTCAACAGCAACTCCGGCAACGACTGCGACTCCGACGGAAAACCGGTTAGTCATCTATATACCCATTTGTGCGGCAAACATATCATGTGTTTTCTCTGGTTACTCCCCCCCCCTCTATAATTTTTTTGGAATACAAATCCTATGGTTATGTTCTCTCAGTCCATGAAATCAGAGTAATTAAGATCCGTTAGATGCACGTAGTGTATTGATTGTTTGAATGTTATCCGTATAGAGTTAGTGATTAATTGTTTGTTCTATACAAATGATTTTTGCTAATAATCTGACTAGGGTTAGCTTTCGTGCTAATAATTCGTGGCCAGATCTTGAGAATTGATTTTGAATGTCCTACATATATGTTTGTGCCTTTTTTCTTCCAGATCTTGAGAATTGATTTTGAATGTCCTACATGTATGTTTCTACCATTTTTTTTTCTTTCAGATTGGTATGTACACAGATGAGGCTCCGGCCAGCGCCGCCGTCGGATGTAGATCTTGGACCCGGCTGCACGGCCAGAAGCGGCCACGCCCCCTGGACCTGAGGAACCAGTAGAATCTCCGGCGGACCGCATCAGCGATCTCCTGGACGGCATCCTTGGGGAGATCATCTCCCTTCTCCCCACCAAGGATGGCTGCCGCACACAAGTCCTCGCATCTCCGTGGCGCACTCAGTGGCGCATCGTGCCTCTTAATCTTGACTGTCGTCAGCTATCTATCGATGATGATTCTGAACTCCCCGGAGCCATCATCTCCTCCCACCAGGGCTCCGTTAAATGCATCTGCATCCCGGCGTGCTACCTGCTGGACATACCCTGCATGGTGGCCGCCTGGCTGACATCCCGTCAATTCGATAAACTCCAGCAGCTTGAGTTCTACCATGACTACAATGATAGGTTACCACCAAGAGCTGCATCTGTGCCCTCACCACCGATGCCCATCTCATGGTTTTCCTCCTCTCTCCACACTGCCACCTTGACCCGGTGCCATCTAGCAGACAATCTGGTACAATGCTTCGACTCCCACTGCTGAAAAAACTTGCACTTGTGTTGGTTGATCTGTCGGTGGCCTCACTTCACAGCATCATCCACTACAGCTGCCCTGTACTGGAGCGTTTGGTGCTTGTTTTTGGACTAGGTATCCATATCCCTTGTCTCAAAATAAAGTCGCCTCACCTTGTAAGCATTGGAATTCGTTTTGAAGGACAGGAGCTCATCATCGAAGATGCCCCTTCACTTCAAAGGTTGCTCCTTGATTGTTGTTATAAACCTTCACAAATAACTGTGGTCTCTACGCCTAAACTGGAGACCTTGGGTGTATTTCCTGATCCATTTGAAGGTGTCAAGTTGGTGGTTGGCTCCACACTTGTTCAGGTACTGTATGTTATCCATGTACACTTTAGTAATCTGCATTTTTCATTTGTGCGCATAAGTTAAATATCATCTTGGAGTACACTTTCGGTGCTAATATTATGTTCTATGCTGAATGAAGAGCTTGTCCATAGATGGTGTATCAGGGGTGCTGGATTCTGTCAAGACCTTATATATTTATATAGGGTGTCTTGATCTGAACACCACTATTGGCTTGCTGCGATGCTTTCCATGTCTGGATAATTTGTATATAAAGGTGATGATTTCACACACATTGAAAGCCCATATATAATGTACTAGAATTAACCGTTCAGCTGTCGCTCCTTCGACATACTCTATTTTAGAAATTAACTGTTTTCAATCTTCATGTCTATTTAGGTACTAGGATTTTGAGAAAAAGGTCTAACCAATCGATGGCAGAGGAAGCACAAGGATTTTCTTAGATCTCATGACATTCATTTGAAGACAATAACGGTGGAAGGATATGCATCCAACCAGCTAAACACTGGCTTTGTCACATTCTTCATGAGGAATGCGAGGGCACTATTGTCCCTGAGGATTAAGTTTTTCAACAAGAAATTTCTCACGGAATTGTATGTTGAACAACATAAAAAGAAGTTTCAGGTGGACCTAAGGGCTTCTGAACGTGCTCGGCTTATATTTACAACAACTTGTCATCATCATGGACCAGTAGATCTTTTGTACCGGGATCTTGATTTTATGGATCGGACCGATCCATTTGATTGTGACTGCCAAAAACTTTGGTTGAGTTAGATGTTATTGTCCTGTTCAATCCGGGTTATGTGTAAACCTAATGAACAATTAATCCTCGTGCTTTTGTACCTTTTGTAAGCTGGAGTTAGACATTGTTGCCCTTTTCAACTAGGGTTTAACCCATATTTTCTTTCATACTGGGCTTTGATCTTTGTTCATTACAGAACCCGCAAGTTCTTAGCGCCCACCCGCACCCACCAAACTTATTTTCAGCTAGCACACCAAATGGGATGTAGTTCTTAATAGTAGAAGCTGCATGGTAGTGGCAGATTTGGATTCTGACATTTGGGACCCACGAGGAAAAAGCCTATCCAGGGCGGTGCCGACTCGACAATAAACGTTGAAAAACCTGGTTTTAAAATTACTGTAAATCCAAAACTCGCCTCAAAATCATGAAACATCGCATGGTGTTATGACATGGCACCAACATGCTGTGGTAAAAAAATAGTCCAATTTGGGACAAGTTTTGGTATAAACTTCTTACAAACCAGAGCTTCTCTCAAGAAGCCTCATGGTTCCGAGAGGGAACTTGTCACCTATATGTGTGCGAAACGACATACGCTGTTTCTTCCCGCCTTGATTTATTTTCAGAGGCAACATGCAACTATAGGAGTGTCGTCCTAAAAAATATGAAATTATTCAGCGTCCATTTTGCTTTTTTATGCATTGTTTGAGTTTTCTAGGCATTTTTGAACATACTTTGGTGTGTGCAAAGGTCATGTGTCTACTAACCACCTATGTAATTGGATGTTCAATTTGGTTATGGAATCAAGTCCTTATAAGTACATATATTGTTGTTCTGTATGCAATGACAACGCACACGGACCATACTAGGAAACCCGTCGGTGATGAATTCATCAATCGCTGACAATCGTATACCAGCAAACGTTTGCCCACAACACACACGACTTATTAGCAAAAATTGTCTATGTTATTATGGGTCTTCGCACACATTTCTGATTAGGAACCTGTTTGCCGTATATCGCACACACCTTGATCTGGCTGACCGTTTCTGTTGTGTTGCCTAATCAAAAATAGTTCATCTGAGTGAATTATATGCCGTATATCACACAGACCTTCATCTGGTTACCCGTTTATGTTGTTCCACCTCATCACAAACAGTTAATCCGACTGAACTGTATGTCGTATATCGCACATGCCCGCATCTGGCTGCCCGTTTCTGTTCTTCTGCCTCATCGCAAACAATTCATTGAACTGAACCGTATGCCCCGCATCACACACGCAACTAAAATCTGAACCGTGTTTGATGGCTCCGCCATCGCAAATGTTTTGCATCTTTTTTGAGGGTTTTTTTATATCACCATTTGCGATTAATGCATCGCACACAGTTTCATCAAAGGGTCTCTGATCGTAGTGTCACGTTAGCAGCATCCTGCAGTAATGCAATCTCTCCCCTCATAGATGTTCATCTCCTAGATTGATCTTGGTGAGCGTAGGAATTTTTTTGTTTCCCATGCAACGTTCCCCAATAGTGGCATCATGAGCTAGGTCTTTGCGTAGATGACATCACGAGTAGAACACAAAGGAGTTTGTGGGCGTTGATATTTGGATTGCTTCCTTCCTTGGTCTTTTCTTGATTCGGTGGTATTGTGGGATGAAGCGGCCCGGAGCAACTTTACATGTCCACGTACATGAGACCGGTTCCATCGACTGACATGTGACTTTGTTGCATAAAGATGGCTGGCGGGTGTCTGTCTCTCCCACCTTAGTTGAATCGGATTCGACAAAGGCGGTCCTTGTAGAAGGTTAAATAGCAACTTGCATATCACCATTGTGGCTTTGCATAGGTAAGAATTGTTCTTGCTAGATACCCATAGCAGCCACTAAAACATGCAACAACAATTAGAGGACGTCTAACTTGTTTTTGCAGGGTATGTTGTGATATGATATGGCCAAAGACATGATGAAATATATTTGATGTATGAGATGATCATGTTTGTAATAGTTTATCACGACTTGCATGTCGATGAATAAGGCAACCGGCAGGAGCCATAGGGTTGTCTTTAATTATTGTATGACCTGCGTGTCAATCATTAAACACTATGTAATGCTTTACTTTATCGCTAAGCGGTAGCAATAGTAGTAGAAGCATGGTTGGCGTGACAACCCCGATGGCGGCACGATGATGGAGATCATGATGACAGAGATCATGGTGTCACGCCGGTGACGATGGAGATCATGCCGGTGCTTTGGAGATGGAGATTAAAAGCACAAGTTGATGGCCATATCATGTCACTTATGATTTGCATGTGATGTTAATCCTTTTATGCATCTTATTTTGCTTAGGACGACGGTAGCATTATAAGGTGATCCCTCACTAAAATTTCAAGATAAAATTGTGTTCTCCCCAAGTGTGCACCATTGCGAAAGTTCGTCGTTCGAAGCACCACGTGATGATCGGGTGTGATAGACTCTATGTTCACATACAATGAGTGGAAGCCAGTTTTGCACATGTGGAACACTTGGGTTAAACTTGACGAGCCTAGCATGTACAAACATGTCCTCGAAACACAAGAGACCGAAAGGTCGAACACGAGTCATGTAGTAGATATGATCAACATGGAGATGTTCACCATTGAAACCACCTCATCTCACATGATGATCGGACATGGGTTGGTGAATTTGGATCGTGTTACACTCGGACAACCGGAGGGATGTTGATTTGAGTGGGAGTTCTTAGGTAATTTGATTAATTGAACTCATTATCATGAGCAATAGTCTAAGTTGTCTTTGCAAATTATGTTGTAGATCAATAGCTCGTGCTGTAGCTCCCTGTTTGAATACGTTCCTAGAGAAAGACTAAGTTGAAAGATATTGTAAACAATTATGTGGACTAGGGCCATAGTCTGAGGATTGTCCTCACTGCTGCATAGAAGGCTTATGTCCTTAATGCACCGATCGGTGTGCCAACCCCTCTAGCGTCGTTTGTGGATGTTGTGAACATCTGGCAGACACGTTCTGATGACTACTTGATAGTTTAGTGCGCCATGCTTTACGGCTTAGAATCGGGGCTCCAAAGGCTTTTTGAATGCCATGGAACATATGAGATGTTCCAAGAGCTGAAATAGGTATTTCAGGCTCATGCCTGTGTTGAGAGGTATGAGACCTCTGACAAGTTCTTTGCCTACAAGATGGAGGAGATAGCTAAGCCAGTGAGCATGTGCTCAGAATGTCTGGGTGCTACAATCGCTTGAATCAAGTGGGAGTTAATCTTCCAGATAAGATAGTGATTGACAGAGTTCTCCAGTCACTATCACCAAGGTACTAGAGCTTCATGATGAACTATAACATGCAAGGGATGGAGATGATCCCGGAGCTGTTCACGGTGCTTAAGGCCGCGAAGGTAGAAATCAAGGACATCAAGTGTTGATGGTTAACAAGACCACTGGTTTCAAGAAGGGCAAGAAGGGAAACTTCATGAATGGCAAGCCAGTTGCCGCTCCAGTGAAGAAACCCATGGTTGAACCCAAACCCGAGACTAAGTGCTTCTATTGTAAGGGGAACGATCACTGGTAGCGGAACTACCCCAATAGATAAGAAGGCTGCAACTTCAACAAAAGTATATTTGATACACATGTTATTGATGTGTACCTTACTAGTACTCCTAGTAGCACCTGGGTATTAGATACCGGTTCAGTTGCTAATATTGGTAACTCGAAACAAAAGCCGCGAAATAAACAAAGACTAGCTAAGGGTGAGGTGACGATGTGTGTTGGAAGTGTTTCCAAGGTTGATGTGATCACCATCGCACGCTCCCTCTACCTTCGAGATTAGTGTTGAACCTAGATAAATTTATTTGGTGTCTGCGTTGAGCATGAACATGATTAGATCGTGTTTATTGCAATACGGTTATTCATTTAAGTCAAATAATAACGGTTATTCTGTTTACATGAATAATACCTTCTATGTTGATAATGATAGTACCACTTTCTTGTGGCACCGCCACTTAGATCATATTGGTGTAAAGCGCATGAAGAAACTCCATGCTGATGGACTTTTGGAGTCACTTGATTTTGAATCACTTGACACATGCGAACCATGCCTCATGGGCAAGATGACTAAAACCCCGTTTTTTGGAACAATGGAACGGGCAAGTGACTTGTTGGAAATCATACATGCTGATGTGTGCGGTCCGATGAGTGTTGACGCGCGCGGTGGATATCATTATTTCCTCACCTTCACCGACGATTTGAGTAGATATGGGTATGTTTACTTAATGAAGCACAAGTCTGAAACGTTTGAAAAAGTTCAAGCAATTTCAGAGTGAAGTTGAGAATCATCATAACAATAAGATTAAATTTTTACAATACGATCGAGGGGGAGAATATCTGAGTTATGAGTTTGGCAATCACTTAAGACAATGTGGAATTGTTTCACAGTTGATGCCACCTGGAACACCACAACGTAATGGTGTGTCCGAACATCATAATCGTACCTTATTGGATATGGTGCGTTCTATGATGTCTCTTGCCGATCTACCACTATCGTTTTGGGGTTATGCATTAGAGACAACTACATTCACTTTAAATAGGGCACCATCTAAATCCTTTGAGATGATACCTTATGAATTATGGTTTGGCAAGAAACCTAAGTTGTCATTTTTAAGGTTTGGGGCTGCGACATTTATGTGAAAAGGCTTCAGCCTGATAAGCTCGAACCCAAAGCGGACAAGTGCGTCTTCATAGGATACCCTAAGGAAACAGTTGGGTACACCTTCTATCTCAGATCCGAAGGCAAGGTCTTTGTTGCCAAGAATGGATCCTTTCTAGAGAAGGAGTTTTCTACTTCTTGAGCTTGCGTTGGTTTTTCCCTTGAAGAGGAAAGGGTGATGCAGCAAAGTAGATATAAGTATTTCCCTCAGTTAAGAACCAAGGTATCAATCCAGTAGGAGATACACGCAAGTCTCCAATCTATGCACCTGCACAAACAATCAAACACTTGCACCCAACAAGATAAAGGGGTTGTCAATCCCTTCACGGTCACTTGCAAAGGTGAGATCTGATAGAGATAGATATAAAAGCTTACTAAAACATCAAACAAAATAAAAGTAAATAAATTGCAGCAAGGTATTTTTGGGTTTTTTGGTTTATAGATCTGAAAATATATGATGGAAAATAGACCCGGGGGCCAGAGGTTTCACTAGAGGCTTCTCTCTTGAAGGCAAATAGTACGGTGGGTGAACAAATTACTGTCGAGCAATTGACAGAAAAGCGCAAAGTTATGACGATATCCAAGGCAATGATTATGAATATAGGCATCACGTCCGTGTCAAGTAGACCGAAATGATTCTGCATCTACTACTATTACTCCACACATCAACCGCTATCCAGCATGCATCTAGAGTATTAAGTTCATAAGAATGGAGTAATGCCTTAAGTAAGATGACATGATGTAGAGGGATAAACTCAAGCAATATGGTGAAAACCCCATCTTTTTACCCTTGATGGCAACAATACAATACATGCCTCTCTACCCCTACTTTGTCACTGGGTGAGGACACCGCAAGATTGAACCCAAAACTAAGCACCTCTCCCATTGCAAGAAGAACCAATCTAGTTGGCCAAACCAAACCGATAATTCGAAAAGAAATACAAAGATATCAAATCATGCATATAAGAATTCAGAGAAGATTCAAATAATATTCATAGATAAACTGATCATAAATCCACAATTCATCGGATCTCGACAAACACACCGCAAAAGAATATTACATCGGATAGATCTCCAAGAACATCGAGGAGAACATGGTATTGAGAATCAAAGAGAGCACTACAAAAAAAAAAAGACACATCCGTGACATTTTGGGCCGAACGAAATTTTTTACTGTCATGCTTATGACACTTCTATGACGATAATTGTGACAAAACCCGGTATCATCATAGATGTGGTGGGCTCCTACTTCTATGACAAAAACTCATGACAGAAAATTGGCTTTTCGTCCTGGGCGGGCTGGAGACGCAACTGCATGACATTCTTTGGGCCGTCCATGACGGAAAAAAATCATGGTAGAAGCAAGGGCGAGGAAAATATCGGGGAGTTCCCGGTTACGGTGGGTGGTCGGGGCCGAGCGATGAACGGAGAGGTTTGCGCGTTTCTCTCGTACACGTACGCGCGTGTGTGCGAGGCATTGCGCTCTAACTGAACCCGAGTGAGGCATTGGGCTCTAACTGAACCCGAGCGATTGCACCAGCTACGTTACTGAACCCCGATCGATCCCTTGCTGTTAACTGAACCTGAGTGATTCCTTCGCTACTGCTGCTAACTGAAGCCGATCGAAGCTGCCTCTTGATGAACAGTCCCCGGTGGGGGTTGGATGAACAGTTCCCGGTGGGGGTTGGATGAACAGGATCCCGTGGTAGTAGAGGCCGTTGCCGCTGGATGAACAGGACCCCGATCGAGGAGGTGGGGGTGGATGAACAGTAGCCGGTGGAGGGACCCCGTGGAGGGCTGGTTGAACATGACCCCGTGGAGGCTGGATGAACAGGACCCCATGGAGGGCTGGTTGAACAGTAGCCGGTGGAGGGCTGGATGAACAGTAGCCCATGGATGAACAGTAGCTGGTGGAGGCAGTAGGAAGACGCGGTGGATGAACAATGCAGGTGGAGGCTGAAGGAAGTCGACGGTGGGTGAACAGTAGCCCGTGGAGTCTCGTTTTGCGGTACGCCACACCCCTCCGATGAACAGGACCCCCGTTTCAACCGTAGCGCTGCAACACAAGTCCGTTTCCTCCGTTTTGCTGTACGCCACACCCCTCCCGATGAATAGGACCCCCGTTTCGACCGTAGCGCTCCAACACAAGTCCGTTTCCTCTGTTTTGCGGTACGCCACACCCCTCCCGATGAACAGGACCCCCATTTCGACCATAGCCGGTCGAACAGAAGGCCGTTTCCTCCGTACTGCGGTACGCCAGACCCCGGTTGGCTCCCGTTGAACAGGACGCATTCCGACCCAGTCTGTTGCCTCCCGATGAACAGGACGCTGTTTCTCCGTTCCGACCCAGCCGGTTGGCTGCCCAATGAACAGGATGCCGTTGCTGCTGTCCGTTGCCTCTCCATGTACACGAGCCCTGGCCATACGTATGCGCGAGTACACGAGCCCTGGCCATACGTATGCGCGAGTACATGGTTTGGAAGGGGGGTATGTTCGAGACCCCGCCCATATGTACGTACGTGGCCGTATTTTTTGGCATGTGGCTGTACGTACGTGTACACGGTTTGGAAGGGACTGCCTGGACTGCTACGTCAGGGGCTCTACTACTGCATGTGCCGCTGCTTGCTCGGCCATGGTTCATCGTTGCAGAGAGACCGATCGACCAGTATGTACGTACACGTTCGCGACCAGAATGACAACGCTACGTACGCTTCGACCAGGTGGGTCCCGGCTGTCAGGGAGGATAAGGAGGCACTTCCTTGCATGCAAAGTTATTGATGGTGGGTCCGAGCTGTCAGGGGAAGGATTCATTTTTTTCGCGCCTAATATGGAGGCACTTTCCTTGCGTCCGAAGATATAGCTGGTGGGTCCCATCTATCAGAGGGGAAAAATGTTTTTTTGCAAAGTACAGCTAAGCCAAAATACAGAGGCCCTTCTGGTAGGTCCCTGCTGTCAGGTGGAGGAATCATTATTTTGCGCGTAATAAGGAGGCACTTCCTTGCTGCGGCCGTGGACCCACCTGTCAGCCTCTCCACGTACAGTCCTCTTCCGATGTAAGTCGTTCCTTGACCACGTTGACCACGCCGCGCCGAGAGCACCAAGGCGGTGGACGACGGTGAGGCCTAGGAAGGGAATGACCCGGAGCCGGGGAAGACTCGGCAGTTGTTTCCCACGCGGAGGGGCGTACGAGGGTTTACTGGTTGGGCTGCAGTGTGAGGCTGCCGTCGCCGGAGAATAACAATATGTTTGGGTGAGTACAGGGATGGCCAGGCCAGCGATGGGAGTAGGGTGGGGCGATGAGGCCTGTGCGGCAGCAGAGCCGGCCACGGGTGGCAGGAGCAGGCGGCACGACCGGCGCTGGTTTGGGCGGCTGGAGCAAGAAGACCAGAGGTTGAAGAAGCACTACGGCTGTTGGATGGACATCGTACGGTCACTGGAGCTAGAATCGTTCATATTGACTAAGTTGACAAAGCCCTCCGTCCGCGTCAGTAGGCCCTCAAGTCAGCCTCCAACTTTGGCGGGTCCCAGATAGCAGGGGGAGTATTCATTTTTTTGTGCGTAATAAGGAGGCACTTCTTTCCGTGCGAAGATATAGCTAGTGGGTCCGAGCTGTCACAAGGAGGAATGTTTTTTTCGCGAATTACACAGGCCCTTCCTGTGGGTCCCTACTGTCAGGTGGAGGAATCATTATTTTGCGCGTAATAAGGAGGCACTTCCTTGCGTGCGGCCGTGGACCCATCTGTCAGCGTCTCCACGTACAGTCCTCTTTCGATGGATGTCATTCATTGACCATGTTGACCACACCGCGCCGAGAGCACCAGGGCGGTGGATGACGGTGAGGCCTAGGAAGGGAACGACCCGGAGCCGGGGAAGACTCGGCAGTGGTTGCCCACGCGGTGGGCAGTACAAGGGTTTACTGATTCGGCTGCCGTCACCGGAAAATAACAGGAGGTGTGGGTGAGTAGAGGAATGGCCTGGCCAGCGATGGAGTAGGGTGGGGCGGTGCGGCCTGTGCGGCAGCACAGCCGGCCATGGGAGGCGGGAGCAGGCAGTCCCATCGGCGCTGGTTTGGGCGGCTGGAGCAAGAAGATCAGATATTGAAGAAGCAGCAAGGCTGTTGGATTAACATCCCACGATCACTGTTGCTAGAATCGTTTGTGGACTAAGTTGACAAAGCCTTTCGTACACGTCAACCTAGTAGACCCACAAGTCAGCCTCCAAATCTGTCCCAAACAGCATACAACCCGAAATTTCTAGCCAGATTCAAATTAATTTAAAAACTAAACATACCTTAATTTAAATCCAATGAAATTTTACCCACACAAAAACAATGAAATTTAAAAAATCAAAATCCGAAAGAAAAAAGTATTTTGGAACTAATTGCCTATTTGCTGTATTTTTTCATTTTACAGCCCATTTATTATTACTTATAGCCCATTTCTTATTACTTATAGCCCATTTTCTAGGCAAGCCCGAATGCATCCCTCCTCGTCTTGAAAGATTTCCGGCCCAGCAGGGCGTAGAAAAGCAAGTAGGCCTACGTTGGTTATTCTGCAAAAAATAAAATAGCTGGGCTAGCCATTTTCAGAAAGGAAAAAAAACTGGGCTGGTCATGTGGTAAACATATGAAATAAAAGCCTGGGCTAGACGGGCCACAGCTCCCGCACAACCCCATTGATACCCTTCTCCGTCCCGAAAAAAAAATACTGCGCGCGCTGCTGTGTCCCGGGTGTCTGCCGCTCCTTGTGCAGTTATCTCGCTTATTGACTATGTTGACAGTGGCGTGCGATCCAGATGTCAGGAAACCATCAGGAGGAACCCTTTTTTTTCTTGTAATAAAGGAGGCACTTGCTTGCCTACTGCCATGATCCTGGTGGGTCCCTACTGTCATCCTCACCATGTACAGTCATCTCCTTATTCCTCTCGGTTGTTGACCATGTTGACAACACCGGAGGGCGGCGCCGCGGCGAGCGAACCAAGGCGGAGGACGATGGTGAGGCCTCGGATGGGAACGAACAGGAGACGGGGAAGATGCACAGAGTTTTAGGGTGCGATGTGGCCATGATGCGTGCGCGGCAGCACAGCCAGCCGTGGGAGGCGGGAGCAGGCGGTCCCGCCGGCGTTGGTTTGGCTTTGGTGGCAGGAGGAAGAAGAGACTGAAGAAACACGACAGACGTTGAATGTCACTCCAACGGTCAAGGTTGGCACAATCGTTTGTTGACTAAGCCGACACCAAGTAGCATACTTTTTTATATATAGGAAGAAAAGAAAAACCGTGCTCGTTCTCCTGATAACATTCCTGAAACTGCGACCATTCGATCTTGCATCGCAACTAAAACTGCGAGGAAAATGCGTTTGTCTGCCGTCCTCCTCCCAGGGAACGTTCACCACATAAGTGACTAGCACCCTTGGTTTTCAATCGAGAGGTCTTGGGTTCGAGTCCCAGGAACCCTCAATTTTGTCCTCCTTCCTTCCTCGGAAAAAAGAAAGAAAATCAAAGACTTGAGAAGGCGTACAAAACAAGCTAGTGTACCAGTAAAGAGACGTTGCTGAGTTTTAGAAAAAAGAGAGACGTGCTCCTATAGCTAGTTCGAATCCAAACCTAGACTATGACTATATATGGTGCTATGCTACTCTGCAAGTAATGAAACTGACATATCCAATGTTCGCTTCTCCTCTTCTCTACTTACTCTGCCTAGCATCAGAACCTCTGGCCGCAGCAACCATGTCCGCTGGCGGCTCGTCCACCTGCTCTTCAGCAGGCAACAACCAGATATGCGCCAAGTCGCTACCCGTACCATCGTCTGTGGGTCTCATCACACCCCCGCCGGCACACACACCACAGCCGGTTGCTCATCGCAACCCGCTGCCGTTGGTGTGGTGCCACAACTGCAAATCACGCAGAGTCATCCATCGCGTCTCAACCACAATCCTCAACCCTGGCTGAGTCTTCTACAAATGCCCAAATCATGGGGTAATAATATGTTTAAGTGTTGTTCTGCTGCTTTCAGTTGCTGATTTTTTTAATAGTTTGGTTGATGATCTTCCAATTTGATTCATGCAGAAAAGGGAAGATTCGTGTGATTTGTATTTCTGGGAAGTTGCTACTGTGGGGGAATGCAACTATGTTGATTATTTGGTTAGCCGAGGAATCCCAATACCAGCAGGTTGGGGTGTTGGACAAGTAACTAAAGGAACGTCAGAAGAGGAAGATGCAGAGCAGAAGGTTAAAGATGCAGTTCCTCTGATCATGGCCAAGCAACAGCTACTGAACGGCCTTGACAGCAATGAGGAGATGAAAGAGCCTGTGAAGATAATGGGCAAAATCGATGTGCTCTGTAGGATGATTGTCTCTTTATTTGCAGTGTATGTAGCACTCGTGATGTATTCAGTGGCTATGACATGAGCACTTTGCTGAAACTAGTAATGAATGAAACTTGTTTAGCAGGTTGGGCGTAGTGTTGTGAACATCTAATGGTTTCTATTAACGGAAATCAGGGGGTATCCCCTTTTGCTCATAAATAAATAAATAGCAGAGGCCCTTTTGCTAATAAATAAATAAATTAGCAGAGGCCCTATCGGGTCAGCTTTGTTCCCATTCGACATCAAGCAAATTGCAGTCCAACAGCAAACTATGTCATCAAATACAAGTTTCACAGCCAAATATGAGTACAACTAAACAACAATGTCATCATGTTTTAGTCGTCATACAATCACCAAACACAAATCAACATACTTAATAAGTGATGTTCTCACAACAAAATACTAAACAACAAGTTCATCAGGTTTCAGTTGTCATAGCAAACACAATTTCACATAGTAGATAAAAAAACGTCTTCTGACAGGCCAATATGACAAAAGCAATCTAATCATCATCCGCAGCAGCAGTGTCAACATCTTCGCCATGTGTATCAGTCTGAATCGTAATTCCCCCCAGTGTCATGTTCTTCTTCATCCTCAATGTCCTCGAACGTTGGCGTCTTATTGATCAACTCTCGTATGTCCACAGCCCGACAGGCAATCTTTTCGCCAGCGTCATTGACATGATGGTTCTCAAAGATATTAGGAACATCTGTGGAATCTTCTACATCAGGAGCAGTGTAAGCATCATCTTGTTGTGCAACTTCATTAAACGAATTCCTCTGCTCAAACCTTTGCAATACTCTCCAGTCATCGCTATGTGCAAATGTGTCTTCCAAGGAAAATGTCTGTGTTGCTTGATTTGCCAAAATAAAAGGCTCGTAGGTCTGGTACGCCGCCTTGACATTGATGGATTTGAAATAATCATCAGCTCTGGATTTTGCGATCCTGGAAAACAGGTTATACCAACGACAGCACAACAGAACCACACACCGATGAACCTCGAAACTGGAGATATACTGCAACTGAACAATGTCTATTATGTTAGCATACATTTCAGTTGTCTCTTCGCCGTACTTATCCGTGCTCATGATGGCACTATTTTGTGTCTTCCTGCCTTCGTCACGTGCAAGGGTGTTGTAGCGCACATCTCCAACAACGCAAGATTCATAATGTCTTACCCGAGTATCAGGACCCATTGCTAGTGCGTAAAGGGCATCATTAACTGCCTGCCCATCCTCCCGCATCTTCTTAACCTATAGTTAGAAAATAGACAAGCTGATCATCTTATGTACTCAATATATTAAAAAAACTGACAGTGCAATTCAAAAGCTTACATGGCTCTTGAACCATTTCGCAAATCCTGCCATAACCAATTTGTCAATGTTTCTTGGATTTTGCGGCAGTAACTCCTTTTTGTAGATGCTGCACAACATAGTGATCACGTCAAACATCTAAATATATAAGAATGTGCTGCAAGTTTAGTAGATTACGATGTATAAGCTGCAGTACTTAGCACTTACTCGATATAAGGTAGAATCTCAGGACAGTTATTCAACACATACCAAATCATTTTGTCCAAATCTTTAGGTTTGTCATCTTGTCGACTCTTCCCTGTAACTCGAACAGAACAATCAAAAACATTGAGCCCGGGATTGTCTTCACCCACCTCTTTGCTAAGCTGATCAGCTGTTTCAATGTATTTTGAGCAGAATGTCAACGCTTCTGTAGCAATGTAGACCTCTGCAATGGAACCCTCGGGTCTAGCTCTGTTCCTAACATAGCCCTTGAAAGTGCCTAGTAGCCTTTCAATAGGGTACATCCAGCCATACTGTACTGGACCTCTAAGTAGTGCCTCATCAGGTAGATGAACAACCAAATGCACCATCACATCAAAGAAGGCTGGAGGATATATCTTCTCAAGGTCGCATAGGATAGTTGGTATCTTGTCTCTAAGATGCTCCAAAGCATCTATCCTGATATTTCTACTACAGAGTTCCCTGAAGAATTGTCCCAACTCCGCAACTGCTCTGGGCGGCCCAATCCTCTAAAGATAACAGGTAAACCCCTTTGAAGTAGGACGTGGCAGTCATGAGTTTTCAACCCTTGTACCTTGTTTCCATCTGCACTGACTCTCCTTTCAGGGTTGGAAGCAAATCCATGTGGGAATCTCACACGTGACAGGACCTCGCAAAATTCTTTTCTTTTTACCTTGTTCAAGACGTACACAGCTGGTGCCATATCCTGCGGTTTACCTTCATCTTCCACCTGCAAATCCTTTCTGATACCCAGGTGTGTCAAATCAATCCTAGATTTTATGGTATCTTTCGTCTTGCCTTCAATATTAAGAAGTGTGCCGATAATGCTGTCACATATATTTTTCTCGATGTGCATCACATCAAGATTATGCCGCAGATCCAAATCTTTCCAATACTCCAAGTCCCACAAAGTGGACCTGCGGGTAAGCAATAATCTCTCTTCTGCCCTGCCACGCTTCCTTTTCCCGCTACCATTATCAGGATGGTTTCCTAGTGTAATATGCCTGACCTTCTCTAATTCCACTTGCAACTCATCGGCGGTGAGCCTCTTTGGCGCATCACGGTTTTCATGCTTTGCATTGAACACATATCTTCGGTATTTTGTAGGATATGGCTTGTCCTTGGCAAGGAAACGGTGGTGTCCAATGTAACAGATCTTGCTAAGTATTGCGTATGACAGCGGATTCCTGTCACATCGAACACATGCATTGTAACCATGTGTCGTTCGCCCTGAAATAATGCCCAAAGCCGGATAATCATGGATGCACCAAATTATAACAACATGTAGAAAGAAATCAGCTGGTGGGCTGCTATATAGGTCTCGAGTGAGAACACCCCTCTATAGCTATTGAAGTTCCTCCACAAGAGGCTCCATGAATAAATCAAAATCCTTTCCAGGACTTTTTGGACCTGGGATGAGCAAGGCCATCATGTAGTTTGATTCTTTGGTGCAGACATTTGGAGGCATGTTGTAAGGGATAACAAGCACTGGCCACATGCTATATGTGGCGCTCTGGTGGCCAAATGGGTTAAATCCATCTGAAGCTAAGCCAAGTCTAATGTTTCTCAGGTCAGCAGCAAATTTTTTGTGTTTCTGATCGAAGCTTTTCCAGTCACTACCATGAGATGGGTGGCTCATTACATTCTGATCTCTGTACTCCTGGTTCCTAGAATGCCACAGTACATCCTCTCTTGTTTCAGCATCATGAAACAACCTCTGCAATCTTGGTATAATTAGAAAATGTCTCAGAATATTATGAGGAATCCTCTTCACAGCATCGCCATCTTTCCATCTTGATGATTTGCATTTTGGGCATTCACTTAAGTTGGCATAATCCTTCCGGAACAGAACACAATTATTATTATAAACATGGATCATATCATATCCAATTCCAACTGCACGAAGGAAATTCTTCATTTACTGTAGGTGTGTGGCAGCTCAGACGCATCTGGGAAAGATTTGCGGAAAGAAGCCAACATCACATCGAATGATTTGTTGGTCATCTGCTCAGATGTCTTCACCTGAAGAAAGGTGACCATAGCTGAGAATACTGACAGCTTATTTCCTGGGGTGGAAGCCATGTTGCATTGTTCCAACATGCGGGCCCACCGTTTTCTTATGCAGATGAAAGTTCGCGAAATGCACGAGCATTTCGTAGCATTGTTTCAATGTTGGTCAAACTCACTGGCTCCGCCACCACCACCTCCTCCTCCTCTTCCACCTGAGCATCAGGCAGATCAAGATGGTGATCTGCTGCTTCCACATAGTCAGTAACAATGACGTTCACAGCTTCACCATGATGAACCCACCTAGTATATGTGACCAACATCCCATACAAGTGTAGATGATTTTACACAGTTGATTGGGGTCTTGTAACTGAATTCATACAACTGCTACACGGGCAGATCACATCTAATTTCGGACCACTGTACTCAACTCTGATAAAGTTCATGAAGTTTTCAACCCCCTCGACATATGCAGCGGAGAATCTTCGAGCAGAAGTTATCCAAGTCCTGTCCATCTGTTAGACATACAAATTAGTTCTTCTACAAGATATTACAGGAAAAACATATATGCTTTTTTATGAATGTTGGTGCAACAGACCCTGGGTCCATTGCACGGACCGTGCACAGGCCAGAGACAAGATTACAAGACCAAGATCAGACCAAACAAGGAGGATCAATTCCTTTGAAGGATCCAAGTGCAAGTCGAGAAGGCCAAGGTGAGCCAAATGAACAAGGCATCGCTAAGGGAAGGACCTACCTTGCCGGGCAGGCGAGCCCGGCAGGGTTGGGTTTTGCCCCGTAAGCAAGCACCCAGATCGTCCCGGCAGGCCTGCCGGGGCTGGCGGAGGCAAGCCACTCCACCGCTCCACCTCACAAGCAACGCAAGTCATTAATCAAAGCGGTGTCGAGCTCCAAGGTGACTAAGTGGCTGCTTTTTGCCACATGGCAGCCACTTCCTACAGGAAACACCTCCATATGACACCCGTCTTGAGACGTGTCAAACGAGCAGGCGCGAAGCTGGCAAAACAGCCCGGCAGGGCCTGCCGGGCAGGCTGTGATGTGACACTGAGCAGCGCATTTAATGCGCTCTGTCAGCCTGCAGAGTTAGATATGATCGCACTGTTAGCTATCTAATCTGTACGCAAAGACTAATTTGCCACTGTGGTGACCCCTTAATCTATAAAAGGAGGCCCATGGCGACCGTAGAAGGGGTTGGACCCCGGCATATTCATACGCTCGTAGCCACTCTCGCCCCCAGAGCGACCTTGCCGGGCGAGTGTGCTACGTCCACCACCATTATCCACCATCAATCCACCAAAGCAGGAGTAGGGTTTTACGCCTCACGGCGGCCCGAACCTGGGTAAAGATTGCCCGTGTGATCTTTGCCGTGCTGCGCGACGCTTCTCCGCTCTTTGTGCAACGTGCCCATCCCCCCGCCGAACCAAAAGGGGCTCATGGCCCCATAGGTGGCCGTGGTTTCCCACGACATCTTTGGAGCGCCAGGTAGGGGGATCACTTGCGAGAAACCGAGAGCGTACGCTCCGCGTCATCTTCATCGACATTTTCGTCGTCGACGGCGTCATCGACTATGGCGCCCAAGAGGAAGCCCGGAGCTACAAATCACCCGTCCACCTCGAATGCTCCGCCGCCCGCGACCGCTGACGTCGCGGGGAATGCGGGGGCTCGCGAGGGTGTGGATGCTGCGGGGGACGTGGTCGGCGCAGGCGGCGCCGTCACCACCTCCCCCACGGCCGAAGCAGGAACGGGAGGTACCGGGGAAGGACAGCATCAGCAACATCCCAACGGCGATGCTCCATGAGGTACGAATGGAGGGATCGTTCCACCTGAACCCCTTCTCCTCGCCAAGAGGCACAGCCGCAGTGATG
This sequence comes from Thinopyrum elongatum, assembly GCA_011799875.1. Lineage (NCBI taxonomy): Eukaryota > Viridiplantae > Streptophyta > Magnoliopsida > Poales > Poaceae > Thinopyrum > Thinopyrum elongatum. The sequence continues at coordinate 77,715,813 of CM022300.1, read as the reverse complement.
ATGCTCGTTCTGGGGCGAATCGCAACCCTTCGGCCGCCCCCGTTGCAGGCGCGACCGCGGGGTACGCGCCACCCCCGGGGCAGGCTGACCCAGCTACTGTGCCCAACGGAGCCGCTGGCCCTCAGGTGCCTCCGCCGCATCACCATGCCGTCCAAACGGCTGGTTCGCAGCAGCAAGGGCACGACACGGTCGCCACCGGCAATGTCAGGAGCTGAGCGACACTACAATCTACATCATCATCACCTATGCCAAGCACTACCGTAGCGGCCATGGCGCGAGCCCAACTGCTGTTGAGATTTCCACCAGCGACAGACCAGATGGATGAGTGGCGTGCCACCATCCAAAGTCTGATTGGTTTTGCCGAGGCGGAAGGATCACAGCGTGCCGAACCACCATGGCCTTCCCAGGCAGCAACAGCGGCTCATGCGGTTGGCCGTGTGGGAGGGCCACCCTTACGGTGCAATCCCCACCACGGCAAGCCGCCCGGGAGCCGCAAAACCAAGCACCCGACAACGTCTCGATGGCCTCATCAGACCCTCGAGCGCGTCAAGGCCGACAGCGTGCCCCGGAGGGCAGTCAAAGGGAAGGCGCGCGCGTCATCGACGAGCGGCGCCGCGACAACCCCCGCCGGTCCAATGGGTGTGATGGCCCCGACGTCGACGAGCCCGTGCTCGGAGATGGCGGGTGCCCTGCCTTCGCCCGTGAGCTACGGCAAGTCCGTTGGCCATCCACTCGCATGTTCAAGCCAGAGATACCCGAGAAGTATGATGGGAGACTAAACCCGGCAGAGTTCCTGAGCATCTACACCATCGCTATTCAAGCTGCCGGGGGAAGAGATGAGAAGATGTTCGCCAACTACTTCCCTTTGGCCCTCAAGTCAAATGTGAGGTCTTGGCTGATGCACCTGCCGGAGAACTCCATTTTGACCTGGGCTGACCTGTGCCACGAGTTCATTGGTGCCTTCACGGGCGATCATCAAGAACCAGGCGGCCCAGTGACTTGTAGCTTCTCCAGCGGAAAGAGGGAGAAACTCTACGGAAGTACTTGCAGAGATTCAGCCGAGTCCATAGAAATATCCCAGATATCCACCCAGCTACCGTGGTAGCTGCCTTCCAATCCAACATGCGCAACCGTAGGATACATTCCAAGATGAACATTCGGTTGACCAAGACTGTGAAGGAGCTCTACACTTTGGTGGACAAATGTGCTTGGGTGGAGGAGGGGAGGAAACTTCCTGGAGAGGAAGATTGCGTCGACATCGACTCAGAAGATGACGACGAGGCCATCAGTAAGGAGAAGAAGAACAAGAAGCACAACAAGAAACGCAAGGATAAGACAGTGATGACTGTTGAGGGGTCAGGCATGCCTAGTACCGGCAAGAAGGCCAAGGCTGAAGCCCCCGGCAAGGAGGCTACCACATGCGCTGATTGCCGGGAGGCGGCGGCTGCCGAGAAAGCTAGGAAAAGTGATGGGCCGTACTGTAAGATTCATCGGACCAAGGGCCATGATCTCCAGGAGTGTCATCAGGTTGAGCAGCTTGTCAAGAGGCAGAAGGCTGAGTATGAGAAGCGCGATAAGGAAAAAGGTCAGAATGGCGCTGGCGGGAAGGGCCGGGGTGGTGAAGCAAATCGCCCCGGCAAGGCTCCTCGGAACCAAGGGAAACTCGCCAAAGGCCGAGAGAAGGAGGATTGCAGTAATGAGAGTGATGGAGGGAATGAAGAGGAAACCAGCGAGCAGGAATTCCAGAAGGCCAATGACGCCCTATGCATTGTCGGGGGTGCATCTTTGCACTCCTCTCACCGCCAACTTAAACAGTGGGCCCGTGAAGTTAATGCCGTGGAGCTAGTGGTAGATTCCCGGAAGCTGCTCAAGTGGTCACGCACGCCCATCAGCTTTGATGAAGAGGACCACCCCGACCGCATTACTGTTATAGGGTGCTTGCCGTTGTTGGTCTCACCAACAATTCGCAACCTCAAGGTCACAAAGATGCTGGTTGACGGCGGGGCCGGGTTGAATCTGATTTCCCCAAAGGTTATTCGCAAACTCCAAATAGCAGAGGAAGAACTTAAGGCCACAGGCACGTTTCAAGGAGTCAATCCCGGCAGGAGCCGTCCTAAGGGAAGGTTACGTTGCCAGTGACATTTGGAGGAGAGTTGAACTACAGGACTGAGAAAGTTGTGTTTGATGTGGTTGACCTCCCCCTGCCGTACAACGGGATCCTTGGGCGCCCGGCCCTAGCCAAATTCATGGCAGCATCCCACTATGCCTACAACACCTTGAAGATGCCAGGGCTGATGGGCGTCATTTCCATTCCGTCGGACAAGAAAGACGCAATTATTTGCGTGGATAATATGTACCGAAACGCGGTCGCGGCAGAGGTCGCGGAAGCCACAGTTCCCGCCAAGGGAAAGCATAGCAGAGGCACTGGCAAGGAATCCAGGAAGCGTACCTCCGTGGAATGTGTCGTGCCCGTTGATGACATGCCAGAGAGTTCCAACAGCAAGAGATCCAAGGCTGCTCCACCCCAAGTGAAAAAGGTCACGACAGGGCTGGCTGGCGCTGATGGTACTTTCACTATCAGCACCACCCTTGATGACAAATAGGAAAGTGCGCTCGTTGCCTTCCTGCGGGCGAATATCGATGTGTTTGCCTGGCAACCGTCTGATATCCCCGGTGTTCCCAGGGAGGTAATCGAGCACCATCTTGCTGTCTGCCCACATGCCCGGCCCGTCAAGCAGAAGGTTCGGAAGCAGGCCTTGGAGCGGCAGTAGTTTATTGCTGAGGAAATCAAGAAACTTGAAGCAGCTGGTTTGGTCAGAGGAGTACTGCATCCAACATGGTTAGCAAACCCAGTGGTTGTGCGCAAGGCTAATGGAAAATAGAGGCTTTGCATAGATTTCACGGATCTAAACAAGGCATGCCCAAAGGACCCATTTCCCTTGCCGCGCATCGACCAGATCATGGATTCTACTTAAGGATGTGAGTTGCTCTCTTTTCTGGATGCATACTCTGGATACCATCAGATTTTTATGTCCAAGGAAGACGAAGAAAAGACCTCATTCATCACCCCATGCGGCACATACTGCTTTGTGCGCATGCCTTTCAGGTTGAAGAGTGCCGGGTCCACTTTTGCAAGAGCAGTCCAGATTGGCTTTGAACCACAGTTGCACAGGAACATTGAAGCCTATATGGATGATATTGTGGTCAAGACCAAGGACAGATCAACCCTCATCCAGGATTTAGAAGAGACATTTGCTAATTTGCGCAAGATCAACTTGAAACTTAATCCGGAGAAGTGCGTGTTTGGCGTTCCCTTCGGCAAGCTACTTGGTTTCTTTGTGTCCCACCATGGGATAGAGGCCAACCCTGATAAGATCAAGGCCATTGAGCAGATACAGGCACCCAAGACAGTTAAGGATGTGTGGCATTTGACAGGATGCATTGCCGCGCTTAGTAGGTTCATCTCCAAGTCTACCAAGCGCGCCTTGCCGTTCTTCAAGATTTTGAAGATGGCAGGACCCATGAAGTGGACCCCGGAAGCAGATGCAGCGCTGTAGGATTTGAAGGCCTACTTGTCTTCTATGCCTACTTTGGTCGCACCCAAACCACAAGAGCGTTGCTGCTATATCTGGCAGCAACTAATCAAGTGGTTAGTGCGGCCCTAGTAGCGCAGCAGGATGTAGAAGAAGCAGCCACCTCAGCAAGTGTCCCGCCCGGGGAAGAGAAAGAGAGCGGCCCGGCAAGGCCAGATACGGATCAGGACAAAGAGGAGAACGGCAGCGGAAGTAACCCCAAGGACACGGCAAGGAAGAAGGTAGTGCAGCGCCCAGTATACTTCGTTAGCTCCCTGTTGCAGGGGGCTAGATCCAGGTATTCTGGCGTGCAAAAATTGATCTTTGGCCTTGTCATGGCCTCAAGGAAACTGCGCCACTACTTCCAAGCCCATGAGATCACGGTTGTCACTCGCTTCCCGTAGCAAAGGATACTTCGAAACCCAAAGGCCACCGGCAGGATAGTAGAGTGGGCATTGGAGTTGTCCAGCTTTGGCCTGAAGTTTGAAAGCACATCAACAATCTAGAGCAGGGCATTGGCAGAGTTTATTGTAGAATGGACACCAACCCCTGATGAAGAAGTACAGGAAACAGTTATCCCCGGCAAGGAAGCGCCCCAAGAATGGATCATGTATTTCGATGGTGCCTTCTCCCTACAAGGTGCAGGGGCTGGTGCCTTCTCGTGGCTCCCACTGGAGAGCACCTGAGGTACGTCGTCTAGATGCAATTTCCCCGGGAGGAGGCGACCAACAATACAGCAGAATATGAAGGGCTTCTTGCCGGGCTTAGGATTGCCACAGAATTGGGAATCAAGAAGCTGATCGTTCACGGAGATTCACAACTGGTGGTGAGACAAGTCAACAAGGATTACCAAAGTCCATTGATGGAGGCATACGTCGAGGAAGTGAGAAGATTGGAGGAGCGCTTTGACGGGTTACAAACAGAGCACGTACCCCATGCGAAAAACAACATTGCTGATCACCTATCAAAGTGCGCCGCGCAGAAGCTTCCTGTGGAACCAGGAACTTTTGTTCTCCATCTTACTCAGCCATCCGTATCCCCGACAACAATGGCCCGAAAGAGGAGGAAATTGGACTCCGGTAAGCCTCTCCCGGTAGAGCCTTTCGGGGCTCCTGGTAGGGACCCTGCCGGAAACAACTCCCCTTCGATTGTCGGGCTGCACCCTCCTGCCGGGCCACTGGTCCCCGCGGTCGAGGGATGCGCCCCCATGAATGAGGAGGTGCCGCTAGTCCTCGTTGCCGAGCCTCAGGCTCCAACTTGGGCAAGGCACATAGTCCATTTCCTCCAAACCGGAGAACTTCCCGAAGAGCAAGAAGAAGCTAAAAGAGTAGCCTGGAGGGCCAGTATGTATCAGTTTGTCGATGACACACTATACAGAAGAAGGCCCAACGGTGTGAAATTGAAGTGCATTTGCCCGGAAGGAGGAAAGGAACTGCAGGCTGAGATACACAAAGGCATGTGCGGCTCCCACATTGGATCAAGGGCTTTGGTTGGGAAATCATTCCTACAAGGATTCTATTGGCCCACAGCCCTCCAAGATGCGGTTGAGCTCGTCACCAAGTGTGAAGCCTGTCAGTTCCATTCCAAAAATATCCATCTATGAAGAAAATCTGGGTTCCCAAAAGGTGCCTTGAAAGTCTTCAGGTGAATGTCCTCATGACACCACCTGTGAAGAATAGGAACCCCAGATCAAATTCTTCATATGGACTGAAGTCTTCATATGGATCCAAGTCCTCTTATGGATCAAATTCCTCATGTGGATCCAAGTCCTCATATGATCATCATCATGCTAATGCTTCTGTTTCGTAGGGAAAATCTAAGAGTTCTGATTATGTGCATTATTCTTAAAATCATTATGTTCATAAGTCCTCGAAGAATTTCTCTGCTTACTCATATGCCTATACTAATCCCTCTCCTGTGAAACGAAGCGCTTTGGTTTCAATGCCACCTTTCTCTTGTGGAGCTCGCAGAATGATGAACTCTTTGACACCCCTCCAGATGTGGGTGGTGAAGAAAAATAACTAACCTCTTATGCAGGGTCAGGTCTCTAGACGAACTAAATCGTCTGAAGAATTTTCTAGAGACCTGAAATGCTTGAAAGGACGCAAGCTAATCATGAAGAAATGATTCATTCATTTCTCACGTCCTCATACTGCTATATATACATATGTTGCATTAATTGATGAAATTATGTCTGATGAAATTGATGTCATATTCTTCACTATGAAGATATGTGTTCGTAAGATGCACTAATTCATCTGCAGGATGATTTACCCAAAGCTACTGAGTGGGTCCTCGACAGTGGATGTACTAATCACATGACCGGTGACAAGAGCTTACTGATGAACACTCCTTTATCTCCATCACAATTGAAGCATATCACCTACGTAGACAAAGGCAAAAGCAAGGTATTGGGTCTAGGTAGGGTTGCAATCTCAAAGGATCGACACATGGACAAAGTCATGCTTGTCGAGTCCCTTGGATTTAACCTCATGTCTGTCTCAATGCTTTGTGATCTTGATATGGTTGTTGTCTTTGGCAAATATCGTTGCTTAGTGCTCATGGAATCTGACAATTCCAAAGTCTTCGAAGGCTTTAGGAGAGGAGACTTGTATATTGTTGATTTCTCTGCAGGACCACAGTCTGCCACATGTCTACTTGCAAAAGCTTCATAAGGCTGGCTATGGCATCGATGACTCGGTCATGCTAGCATGAGGAACTTACACACGCTTGTGAAGAAGAAGCACGTCATTGGCATTGAGGGTGTCAAATTCCTCAAAGATCATCTTTGTGGGCTTGTGAGGCTGGAAAGATGACCAGAGCCAAGCACCCCTCAAAGACTATCATGACTACCTCTCATCCTTTTGAATTGCTTCATATGGACCTCTTTGGCCCTACTCATTATGCCACACTAACAAATGCAGCATCTCTATATGGCTTTGTCATTCTTGATGATTATTCTCGTTACACATGGGTGCATGTCATTACTTACAAAACTGAAGTGCAGGAAGTCTTCAGATGATTTTCCTCAAGGGCTTCAACGAATTTCGGTTGAAGATCAAGCATATACGTAGTGACAATGGGACCGAGTTCAAGAATACTGGTCTTGATGACTATCTCGATGAACTTGGTATTACTCATGAGCTATCTGCCCCATACACTCCTCAGCAGAATGGCGTTGTGGAGCGCAAGAACAGGACTCTTGTTGAGATGGCTCGCACCATGCTTGATGAATACAAGACACCTCGTCGCTTCTGGCCTGAGGCAATTGATACTGCATGCCACATCATCAACAGGGTATATCTTCACAAATTCTTCAAGAAGACCTCATATGAACTCCTCACTAACAAGAAACCCAATGTGAGTTATTTCAAAGTCTTCGGTGCTAAATGCTGGATTAGAGATCCTCATCACAATTCTAAATTTGCACCGAAAGCACATGAAGGTTTTATGCTTGGTTATGGAAAGGACTCGCACACCTACAGTGTCTTCAACACCTATCACAACAAGGTTGTTGAAATTGTAGATGTGCGGTTCGATGAAACTAATGGCTCACAAAGAGAGCACCTACCTCCTGTGCTAGATGAAATGACTCCTGAGGAATCCATCAAGCTAAAGGCTACTGAGGATGTCATACCTACTAAAGAATCTACTGAAGAAGTCATTCCAGATCGTGAAGAAAATCATGCTGGTGAATCTGAAGAAAATGGCTCTGAAGAAAATGCTGAGCCAAATCAAAGTCGCCAACCTGCTCATCCTCGCGTTGCAAATGAAGTACAGATTGAGAGAATCATCAACAACATCAACGCACCAGGTCCTCTTACTCGCTCAAAAGCTTCACATTTGTCTAACTTTTGTGGGCATTTTGCTTTTGTCTCCATCACAGAGCCCACCAAAGTTGATGAGGCATTTCTGGAGCTTGAATGGATTCAAGCGATGCAAGAGGAATTACATTAATTCGAGCTGAACAAGGTGTGGGAGCTTGTCAAGCGACCAGACCCACGCAAGCACAATATCATCGGCACCAAATGGATCTACCGCAACAAACAAGATGAAAATGGCCTATTGGTGAGGAACAAGGCTCATCTTGTAGCTCAAGGCTACACACAGGTTGAAGGAATTGATTTCGATGAAACTTTTGCACCTGTTGCTAGACTTGAGGCTATTCGCATATTGCTTGCTTATGCTAACCATCATAATATCATCTTATATCAAATGGATGTGAAAAGTGCATTCCTCAATGGTAAGCTTGAGGAAGAAGTATATGTTGCTCAACCCCCAGGTTTTGAAGATCCTAAGCATCCTGATCAAGTCTTCAGACTCAATAAGGCCCTCTATGGCCTCAAGCAAGCCCCTCGGGCGTGGTATGATACTCTGAAGGAATTCCTCATGAAGAAAGGCTTCGAACCAGGTTCACTCGACCCAACTCTTTTCACCAAAACATATGATGATGAATTATTCGTGTGCCAAATATATGTTGATGATATTATCTTTGGCTGTACTAACCAACGTTACTGTGACGAATTTGCTTATATGATGAGGGAGGAATATCAAATGTCCATGATGGGAGAATTGAAATTCTTCTTAGGTCTTCAAATTCGTCAACAACACAATGGCATCTTCATTTCTCAAGAGAAATGCCTCAAGGACGTTCTGAGGAAATTCGGTATGCAAGAATGCAAAGGCGTCAAAATCCCTGTGCCCACAAATGGCCATCTATGCACTAATGAAAATGGTATAGACTTCGATCAAAAGGTATACCGCTCCATGATTGGCTCTTTACTGTATCTATGTGCATCTAGGCCAGATATTATGCTTAGTGTTTGCATGTGTGCCCGTTTTCAAGCTACACCGAAGGAATCACACCATAAGGCTGTGAAACATATTCTTCGATATCTAGCTCACACTCCAACACTTGGATTATGGTATCCCAAGGGCTCGACTTTTGATCTCATTGGATATTCTGACTCTGACTATGCTGGTGATCATGTGGACCGCAAGTCAACATCAGGCACATGCCATTTCCTCGGACGATCTTTAGTATGTTGGTCCTCGAAGAAGCAGAACTGCGTATCACTCTCTACTGCTGAAGCTGAGTACATTGCTGCTGGTTCTTGCTGTGCTCAATTGTTGTGGATGAAGCAAACCCTCAAGGACTATGGCATCAACATGAAGAATGTGCCACTCTACTGCGACAACGAGAGTGCCATCAAGATTGCTCATAACCCAGTTCAGCACTCAATGACAAAGCACATCCAGATTTGTCATCACTTTCTTCGTGATCATGTGTTGAAGGGCGATATCTCAATCGAGAACGTGAAGACTGAAGAACAGCTAGCCGATATCTTCACAAAGCCCTTGGATGAGAAGAGATTTAGCAAGTTGCGGTGTGAGCTAAATATCTTAGAATCTTCGAATGTTCTTTGAAAAGGACACACATCCTAACACTTATGCAAAATTGATGACTTAGATGTGCAACACACGAAGTAACGTTTTTTATTCAATCAATGAAGACTAACCCTCTAAGTGTGAAGAAATTAACAAATAATTTGATTCTCAGAGCCCTACGACAATTGTACGCGGCGTCTGAAATCACCATTCTTACACGGTGGGTCACGCCACCAACAAAAGTTGAAAATCTTCAATTTGAGTTTTTCTTCTGATTGAAATTCTTCAGTTGTTCAAATTCTTCAACTTTGCAAAGTCTTCACTCTTTCCGACTATGTTCTTCATTGACTATATATATATAATTGAGTTTTTCATGTCCTCAACAACAGTCACTTATTGCTAATTCTTCAAGTTGATTTTCTTCTAAGTGAATGTGATCGGACCCGTTCCCCCTCTATGCTAAACTCAACCCAGTCTATTCACAAATTATTCATGTGCATTCTATTTGAAACCCGTTCAAAGTCTTCACCGTGTCCTTGACAGCTGAAGAATTTGCGAACGAAACATTAAAATATTCTTATCTGAATTTTTGGCTTTTGCCGATCAAACCGTTCCATATCCCTCGATAAGATTTATCTATTCACCCACGATCTAACACGATCTCCACTTCATAGTACATTGGTGACACATGTCGCTAGGATGAGAAGGGTCAGGGGCAGGTTCGTCCATTTTCTTCGGACGAACGGTTTTTCACCTCGGCTATAAATACCCCTCGCCCTCCTCAAGATCTCATTTACTCCGCTCGATCTCACTCCCCTCACTCGAGCTCTCAGACCTAGCACCGCCGCTACACTCCATCATCGCCGGTGAGGAAGAGCTTCACTGCCTCGACCTCGTCGCCGTCGTACTCACGCCGGCCGCGGAAATCTTCACTCCGCCGCCGCCGTAGCTGTTTTCCATCGCCAAGTTAGGGTGTGGAAGATCTGAATGGACGAGCTTCTCCACTGCTACTCTTAGTTCATCGTGTTCTTCGTCAAGGGTAAATAAAATCTATTTTTACTGCCCTTGTTGATTCTGATGATTTCCACAAAATCTTCAAAAGGTGTTTATTCTTCAACTTTCATGTTCTTAAACACCAACTTGCTTTTGTTCTTGATCTGTTTCTCTAAGCAACGTTTTTCTTCAAGATTCCTCAATTGTGTGGATTTTCAATCTATACAACTCTGGAACCTAAGTCAAAGAACGCTTAGTAAAATTCCTCAAGACACCCCTGGTCAAATTCCTCAAACTTGATACTTTTGAAAAACTTCTGAGAACGCATATGACCTCTCCAAATTCTTCGCACCTATATTCTGTTCACAGGTACACATGTCTGCTGCTGAATCACTCGGTTCTCATCAACTTAACTCATTTGCAGCGTTCCTTGAAGAAAAATTGCATTCCTCATCAGAAAATTCGATTGTTCAAAATCCTCAAGTAAAGAAGATGGCTGATGGAAAAAGACCTCAGAAGAGAGGAAAGAGGCCAGAGACAAATACTGCTTTTGAGATCCCTGAAGACATCTATGATGAATATTGTACTCCTGATGAAGCAACTCATGGCAAGGAGAACAAAAATCAGTGCAAAGTGCGCATTCAGAAGATTGAGAGGAGATGGGCAAGAGAATGGAGGGAATATCGTTATGTTACTCCAAAGTACATGAAGAAATTCGCTGTTAACCCTCCATGTCCAAGACCTCCTTTGGCTCCAGGCCAAGAAGCTGATCCCACAAGCATCAGAAGAGGCGAGGAATTTCCCAAGGAGTGGGCTAAGCATCAAGGCAAGCTGGCCAAAAAGGCTAAAGAGGCAGTGAAGAAATTCAACGAAGATTCTGCTGCTGCCGCTGCTGAGGCCTCTGCTAGCAAGCCTAAGAAGGCTATGTTAAAGAAACCGGCTGTCAAGACAAGTTCCTCAGCTGCAATGCCCTCACGGCCAAGCTCTTCAAAGCCCTCACGGCCTGATCCTCAAGCAACTTCTTCAAAAGCAGCTCCAACTCCCTCAGTTGCAAAATCCTCAGCTGCTCCTGCAAAGTCCTCAGCACCTGTGCATCTTGCCACGTGCCAAAGGACTACTGGAATCTCAATTGCTTCAGGAGTCTCTGCAAGTTCCTCAGCTCCACCTCAGTCTTCAACGACTCCGACCTTGCTGAAGAAAAAGGCCACTGCTGGACGAGGCACAAGGCCAAGTCCTCACAAGAAGCAGGTCGCCTTTCAGGTTCCGTCAAGCGAAGACAAAGCTGATGATGAAGAATTAGCTGAGATCATTAGAGATCGACAACAAAGGGCCGCTAGTGCCAAAGGCAGTGCTGTGCCCCTCATGCTGGATCCAAGGAAGACCCTTGATTTCATTGATCTATGGCACAAGAACCCTAACACACCTTTGCCTGAATTAAACCTCACTCCTGGCCAGAGCCACATGTTGACGGCCTTCATAGCCGAAGAAAAATGGAAATTTGAGAAGGCCAGGCAAGTCAAGAAGGCTCAGTACAAGAAGGAGCGTTTTCTAAAGAACAATGTTGTGAAAATGTCTCCTGAAGAACTTGTGACTATGCAGGCTGAGATCAAAGCACTCAGTGATGAATTTAACGCATACCGTGCAGATTGGCTAGGTGCCAAAGTCAGATTCGTCAGAATGGCAAAGGGATTCACTCCAAATGTTGTAGCTTCATCGCAACCTGAAATTCCTTAGACTAAAACATCTGCTCAGCCTACTGAAGAACATGCAAGCACAGCTAATGAAAATCAGACTGTTGAAGAAAATGAAAGCACCAGGGCTGATGAAGAAATTCCAGTCTCTGAAGAAAATGCCAGTGCAACCTCCAATGTTGCTCCTGAAGAGCAAACCAGGCCAGTTGATGCATCCGCTACTGCGCCTGAGGAATCTGAACAAGCCAGGGCAACTGCATCAGTTGTGCCTGAAGAAATTCAACCAATTTCATCTGCTCCTCCTGCAAAGTCATCACAGATGAAAGATGTCCACCTTCCTTCTGCATCGGAAGCAAAGAAGACCAAAGCCGCAGAGAAGGCTGCGGTGAAGAAAAGGAAAGCATCAGCATCTTCAGAGTCTTCAGCTCCCAAGAAAGTGAAGACTTTGATGAGCTCAACTGAAAACCCAATTGATGTTGTTCCAATATCAAGCATGCCATCAAAGGAGACTGTTCCCTTTGGTGAGGAATATGTCATACCTGATGACAGTGATAAAGAAAATCCTTCTGCTGCTTCGTCAGAGCAGTTGGATGAAGACATTGAAGTGGATGATATCCCTTCAACTCCGCTGGTATCATCGCCCATGCCTCAGTTCACAGCTGAAGAGGCAGGTGTCGAAGAAATTGATGAAGAAGATGAGGATGTGGATATTGGGTCTACAACTCCTATTCTGAATGATGACTTTTGGGAAAGTCATCACCCCAATTCACCTCTGACAACCCCACTACATCAAGTTCCTCAGTCCCCTATGCCAACTGAAGAAATTCATACGGGCTCTGATGGACCTCAATCTTCACTTCATTCTATTCCTAAAGAAGTTCCAGCCGCTAGTGCTGAAGAAATGGAGGCCAAGGCTGCTGCTGATACAGCTACTGAAATTCCTTAGCCTGTGGCTCCAGAGGTTGTGCATCAAGAGGCTGTGAAGACTTCAACTGTCAATCTTCAGCCCAAGCAACAGAATCCTCATACCAAGAAGCAGAAGTTCATGGCTGATGACTTCTTTACTGAGCATCAATTCTTCTCTGACTACAATCCTTATGACTCTGCTCGACTTCGTCACAAGCATTTCTGGACAGCGAGTCAAATGAATTTCTATTCCTCACTGCTGTTTGATAAAGACAAGATTTTTGCACATGAGCAAATTCCTCATGTGGATATGGAGTCTCTTCCGTGCTTCACCCCAGTCCTCAGTGTTCTTCATGACGCTGGGCTGCTCAACTTCTGCACCAACATCTGTGACTAGAACGAAGAACTCATTCTTCAATTCTACGCCACACTACATATCACTGGAAATGTTGAAGATGTAAATTCATGGGTGCTAGACTGGATGACCGAAAATACTCATTTCAAAGCAGCGGCCTGTGAATTGCTTCACGCCGTCCCAGTCAGTCCTCCCACTGAAGGTGCTAGGCTCATCTATGAGGAACCTGAACTCTCAAATCATCTGATGCAAGTGCTGATGAAGCCTTTGAAGGCTGGCCAAGCTCCAAGGACCATCTTCCTTGTGAAGGAATTGCTCTATGTGCCAAGGACAGTTTATCGCATATTGACCAAAACCCTCATTCCAATCAAGGGCCACAACTCTGATGACGAAGAGGTTGTTGGCATTATGAAGAATCTGCTGCTCATTATCATTCATAGTATTCCTATCAACTACCACGATTTCTTCATGAGGACTTTGGCCAATGCTGCTCTGTCACCTTTTGAGTTGAAGCCTTATGCTCCCTGGATCATGAAGTTCATCAGATCAAGGTCTTCAATTCATTATAAGGCTGTCTTTCAAAATCATCTCAGCTATTTGCCCCCTATTGAAGTCCTCAAACGGACTATTTCCTCAGCTGATGAGAAGGGCAAGGCTGCAGTTATTGATGAAGGCACTCGTCCACTGGATGGACAGTTTCGCAAAGCTGCATCCTATTCCACCAATGATGACTCTGCAACACAAGATTCTGCCGCCAAAGCTTCAGAACAAAATCCTCAAGCCACAACTCCGCGTGTGATGACTGATCGTGAACTTCTCCTTAGTCTTCATCAGAAAGTTGATCAAAATCACAAGTGGGTCAAGTGTCAGTTTGGTGCAATTCTTCAGAACATGACAGTCACTCAAAATACAGTGAAGAAGAATCACTACTACTTGCATGAAGTCTTTGACTGCACTTGGGCTATTCTATCGAATCTTTATAGTGCTGAAGATCTCAAGGAGATGGGCTTCCAACAGGACTTTGACTGGTCTCAGCCACCTTCGAAGAAATTCAAGAAGGTCAAAGTTCCTCAGCTTGTTGCCAGTTCATATTCTTCATCGCGCGAGACGGATGAAGCTGAAGACTTGAACGAGACCGCGGCAGGTCCTACCTTAACGGACGACCCCAACAACACTGGTGCTCCTCCATCAACATCATGATGATATTCTTTAGGGGCGTTAGTCCTCATTTTTTGTCCCTTTTGGTCATTCGATGACAAAGGGGGAGAAATTTGAGTTAGTCTTCAAGTGGGTCTTATATATGGGCTATATTTCTTTTAAGTTACAACTCTTGCTTTTCTGAGGTGTTTGCTCTGATGAGTTGTAAACTTAAGTCCTATGGTGGTCTGATACTTTTGAACTGCTTTCTGCATGCTTATTTCCTCAAGTACCTTAATGCACGCATGCTGAATTTCATCAGACACCATATTTCATCATGCATTCCAAATTCTTCATATCATATGTTAAATGCGTGTATGAATTACAAGATATAGGAGGAGATCTCCATGATATTACTCTAGAATGTGCATTTGCTATTCAAAGCAAATTCCTCAAATATGCACATCTTCAGGGGGAGTTCTTCTATATCTTGCAATCAAATTCCTCAATATCAGTATTTACACTTCATATGTTTTATCCACGTTGAAAACTTAACCTATTTGTCATCAATCACCAAAAAGGGGGAGATTGTAAGTGCATCTAGTGCCCCTTAGTGATTTTGGTGTATTGAAGACTTATAGGTTAAGGGACTAATGTGTTTATGAGTGTACATAGGTCTATAAGTCTATGAGGAGTTTGTTATTTACGATGAAAGTTGACCCCTAAAAATGAATGTCTTCAGTTGAAGACTTTGGTTTTCTTGAAGACTTTGAAAGTGAGGAAATTGGTGTGACCTTGAAGACTTGATATTCATGCGAGGATTATGAAGCGTGAAGACTTTTGTTTTCATAGTTTCATTTTCTTCTTCTTGAGTCATAGGAAACACCGTACTGTTAAAGGGGGTTGAGGTAAAACTAAGGAAAAGTTTCCAAGTGATGCTCATCTCAAAATCCTACACCTACCCAATCCTTTCGAGTGAAGCCATTGGAAATCTCATACAGTCCAGTCAATTTCTTCAGTGACAGAGATGAAGTTCTTCTGTTCTCTGAGGAATTTGTTCTGTCTGAGGAGTTAGGAATTCGCCAGTGCGGATTGCCTACAAGTGAGGAACATGATAGCCCTGAGGAATTTGAGAGCTCAAATTTCCGATCGTTGCTGTGGTACGCGCCAGCTGTCCAAATATCCTACCCACCTAACGGTCATATCATTGAAGGGCATTTATGTCTTATCATGTCGGGCTGCTCCCTAGGCTATAAATAGCCCCCCCTACAACCAGTAGCTGGTTGGCTGCTCTGAGAAATAGATTGACACTTGTCATTTAGAGCATCCCATCCTCCGAGGACTTTGAGCGAAAATCATCAAGTGAGGAAAAACCCAAAACTCAAACACCTACAAACCCAAAGTGATTGAGCATCACTGAAGAGATTGTTCCTATGTGGAACCGATGCTTGTTACCTTTGAGGACTGTGCATCCTCCAGATGGTTAGGAGTCATGGTCTAGAGCATCCAAGAGGAATTGTGGATCGCCGAGTGACCGAGTCTGTTAAGGTTTGGAAGTCACCTGTGAAGACTTACCACGAGTGATTGGGCGAGGTCTGTGTGACCTTAGCTCAAGGAGAATACGGTGAGGACTGTGTGTCTGGGACTGTGTGTCCTCAGGTTTAAATACCTAGCCGCTCCAACCAGACGTACAACTATCACAGCAGTTGGAACTGGTCTACCAAATCATTGTCTTCACCGAGCTACTGGTTCTATTTCCTCAACCCTTTCATTTCCTCGCATACTAGCTGTGTACTTGATAGTTACTGTGTGAAGACTTTGACTGAAGACTTTCTCAATTTCCTCAATCCTATTTCTTCAGTCACTTAGTCTTCAGCCTGCTTATCCTGTGTTTCACGCTACCTATACTCTGTGCCTATTTCATTTCATCATGATAACTGTGCTTATGCCATGTTATGCTTCTGAGTACTTATTCCGCTGCTAAGTAGTTCATTGCTTAGGAATTTCCTCACCTTGAAATTCCTCAGTGACGAATTTGTAAAATTCGCCTATTCACCCCCCTCTAGTCGATATAACGCACTTTCAAAGGCGACCTTGTCCTTAGGCGCGTTCAGTCCGCCAAGGGTACAAACAAGCTGTCGCCAAAGTGGGAAGGCCCTTACCGGGTAGTACGAGTCACCAGACCTGGCGCAGTCCGTCTGGAGACCGGAGATGGCATTCAATTGCAAAACTCATGGAATATTGAGCATCTCCGCAAGTTCTACTCGTAAGGCGCGGCTGTCGGGCCCTGCCCGGCAGCCACCCTTTTGTACAGGCCTTGCCTTAGCTGCATGTAACCCCTTGTACAAAGCCAGGCGCAGACCCTGAGCAACAGAGAAATAAATGAAGCGCTGGGGCCCCCGACAAGTTGCATGCATGCATAAGCATATCATAAGCATCGCATGATTCATGTAGATAGGTTGCATGATCATGTAGATAGATTGCATCTGGCATCATCTTCATTTGCATAAACTGCAGGCTCCTGCCGTGGACTTAGTCCTAGGAAGAGGATGCGAAGACAAGCCAGCACTGCGGTCTCCGGCAAGCCAAACAGATAAGTTCCATCTCTTATCCATACATGTTCCGTGAGTAGGACTTGTGCATATGAAAAGCTCGCCGCCTCGGAAGCAAAGGTACTCCCATCTACTGACACGAACGTTGCTTCGGTCAGGATGGTCATAGTGGCCTTTGGCTGAAAGGGGTTGGCGGGGGGCTGGTCTCTCCCAATGGGTTCTGCGCCCGGCAGGCTCAGCCTCACGGCAGCAGTCCTATGGAGTGCTGGCAAGGTAGCCTACCGGGATCTACTTGTTGACATGAAAGTATGGAGGCATTTCACCTCTACATGGATATCGTACATGCAGAAGTGCCCGACAAAGCTTATCTTTTTCATTAATATGCTGATCAACAAGTACAAATCTCACAGAACATAAGCATGGATACGAGAGATTACATTATTTGAACTAAAATTTGGCAAGTGCCTACAAATTTAAGATTAAAAAAAAGATAAGTGCCCCGTAATGCCTTTTCTTGTCCCTCTCCTCCTAGGCATGGCGGTAGAAGGCGAAGAGGGCAAAAGGAGTGCCTGGGCAGAAGCTCAGTCTGACCCTATCGGGCTCCAGGAGAGGTTGCCCGGCGGGGGCGAGAGGGCGTGGACGAAGGCGACGGTGAAGAGACCGGTGGAGACGACCCGTCAACCACCACCATCAAGGCCAGCATGACACGGCAGGGCTAACGGAGCTGCAGCCCGAGAGGAAGCCTGCCGGGGTCCAGCTGGAGGACTGCTGTAGGAGCCAGGGGCACCATCACCACCTCTGCACCCAACTTCCCAGTAAACCACCTTGCCGGGGAGAAAACGCAGGTGCAGATGATGGTGCTGCCGCCTGATGAAGATGGTGCAGGCGACGTTCAGCCGGAGTCGGAGTCGTCGCCCTCCCGATTGCTGCCGTCGTCATCGCCGTCACTGTCCTCCTCGTCGCTTTCGCTCGAGGAGGAGATTTCATCGTCGATCGAGCTCTCCGCGCAGCACCCTAACCGAGCTCCCGAGCGCCCAAAGACCTTGACGGAAAGCAAGCCGCTCTCCATTAATTTAAACTGGAGAACGTGCCCCTCCGACAAGCTATGGGCTCGAGCAAAGGTCTTCCAGCCGTGGCGGAAGTACATAACACGAGGAGCAGGGAAGTCAACATCCACCCACATGCCACCATTCCACAGCCCCTCATGTGCAACCTCAGTGCACGCGGCTATTCGAGCTCCATCACCCTTGCAAATGGAGTAGGGAGGCGGAGGTGGCCGCACGGAGGCTTAAACAGCCTGATGACAAACTCCAAGGGTTGATCTCCGACGTGGCCTTCCATCGGGGGAGGAGCGTCCAGTGCGGGCGCAATTGATGCGCCGCACCGGCCTCCTCGGCCGCGCTCACCGTGACGACCTCGGCCGCGCCCCCTTTCGCCTCCTCTCACAGTGGGTTCAGCCCCCACATCATCAAGAGGAGGGGGGAGACGCTGTCGAGCAGAAGTTCTCGTCGCCACCACCGGAGTACCACCACGCCCTCGCCCCCTCACCATGGCAAGCAAGGGAAGCTTTGAAAGGGAGAAGGAAGGTGTGTGAGCAGACACACTACTCCTACCCCCTTTTTATAGGAGAACGAGGCAGGGGGATGGCCTCTCATACAGCTGGCGACCGCCCTGCTCCTCTAATGCGGTTCCCCTGCGCCTCCAATGGCTCGGGGAATCAGAGCCGCCCCTCTACACCACTCGGCGATGCCTCGCTTTCTGCCATGGCGCCCGTTCCCGCGCCCTCCGCATCCACCACCTACCCTAAGCAATGCATGCGGTACATGTGGCGGAGGCGCCCCGGGGCAGGAGGCAAGTAGGATGGCAGTTTCCTACCCCGTGATCGTGGGATGAGGGCTGCCCACAGATCGTGGTTCAGTTTCCCCTCTAAATGTTTCACACGACGCACGAGAAAACCAGAAACTGACCCAAGCTCAGGTTAATGAAGAAGCAAAGAAGATCTCAAAGGGCGGAGCCGCCCTTGCATTTCTTCCTGTGCACTGGTTAGGGCCTACCCCGACGATGCCCAGCGGCGCGTTCGTGCTAGGCCCGGGGGCTCCTGTCGGTGCAACAGACCCTGGGTCCATTGCACGGACTGTGCACAGGCCAGAGACAAGATTACAAGACCAAGATCAGACCAAACAAGGAGGATCAATTCCTTTGAAGGATCCAAGTGCAAGTGGAGAAGGCCAAGGTGAGCCAGAGGAACAAGGCATCGCTAAGGGAAGGACCTACCTTGCCGGGCAGGCGAGCCCGGCAGGGTTGGGTTTTGCCCCGGAAGCAAGCTCCCAGATCGTCCCGGCAGGCCTGCCAGGGCTGGCGGAGGCAAGCCACTCCACCGCTCCACCTCACAAGCGACGCAAGTCATTAATCAAAGCGGTGTCGAGCTCCAAGGTGACTAAGTGGCTACTTTTTGCCACATGGCAGCCACTTCCTACAGCAAACACCTCCATATGACACCCGTCCTGAGACGTGTCAAACGAGCAGGCGCGAAGCTGGCAAAACAGCCCGGCAGGGCCTGCCGGGCAGGCTGTGATGTGACACTGAGCGGCGCATTTAATGTGCTCTGTTAGCCTGCAGAGTTAGATATGATAGCACTATTAGCTATCTAATCAGTACGCAAAGACTGATTTGCCACTGTGGTGACCCCTTAATCTATAAAAGGAGGCCCATGGCGACCGTAGAAGGGGTTGGACCCCGGCATATTCATACGCTCGTAGCCACTCTCGCCCCCAGAGCGACCTTGCCGGGCGAGTGTGCTACGTCCACCACCATTACCCACCATCAATCCACCAAAGCAGGAGTAGGGTTTTACGCCTCACGGTGGCCCGAACCTGGGTAAAGACTGCCCGTGTGATCTCTGCCGTGCTGCGCGACGCTTCTCCGCTCTTTGTGCAACGTGCCCATCCCCCCGCCGAACCAAAAGTGGCTCATGGCCCCATAGGTGGCCGTGGTTTCCCACGACAATGAAGTCCAGAAAAAAAATACCTAGGTCGATGTCTAAAGCTATGGCAAGATATTTGGACAAGCAGATCTAAGTAACAAAATATATGTAAAGCTAATTCAGCAAACAGATTTGAGTGCTAAAGTATTGCAGGCTATTTCAGCAATTAATGAGGCCGAGCACACAGCCATCGAAGGCCATCTCAGCAACAAAGATCGAGTATAAAATGGTGTAGAGCTATTTCACCTAACAGATTGGCTACTAGACCATGTCAATCTACGTCACAATAAATATATGGCAAGATATTTTAGCAACTAATCGGGCGTGGCATGCCATCTTAGCTAAGCAGATTGAGTGCAGAACAGGGCAAGGAAGCTTCTTAAGCAGAGCATATTGACTGTAAACTACTTCGGCAAACAGTGAGATTAACAGCGTCTATCAGCTAACATTCAGTGCTACTCCGATATGCATGGGGCCTCAGTCTAGAATGCGCGTACTGTGGGAGAAGCTGACCGCCGTGCGTCTCCACAAGAACGTCGCCAACGGTGGCGGCGCGGCTAGAGGACGACAGTCTATGAGAGCATACTGTGGGAGTGAGAGGATCAACGTGCGTCCCCTCGACGAACCGCGGCGCCGACGTATCGGCGCGGCGGGGAGGGCGGCTTTGGCGGAGCGAATGGAGTGGAGGGGGCCGGGGGGAAGGGGGGTTTGGGGAATATTATTGGCTAGTTGGCCGAAGGGCGGTTGAATTTGGGATTTGGGGGGAATTTTGGGCGGGGGACTTTCGCGTGGTGGGCGGGGGAGTTTGGCACATGGTCGGTTTCTCCAAGTGCGGTCCCACGTGTCAGTGAAGAGGCAAGCCGAAGCGCGTTCCGTTTGCGTGAGCCGTGTGCAGGACCGACCGTGTGAGGGGTGCAATGCGACCGCGACAGGCGTGCTGTGAGTGTACCGCCTTTTTTCCTTTTAAACTTGGTGCTTCGCGCGATCCATCGATACTACTACTAGTAATCCGGTAATCCCGACTAAAACGACGCGGCCGGGTCTTTTCCCGCGCGATATGCTGGGAGGTTGGCTTAGTTGGTTTTTTTAGGACGAGTAATGCTACACCTATGTAATCCCAGTTATGTAATTAACGTAATGTGAAACGTGTGGGCTGTTTACTAGAGATTGGGGGGAGGCAGGGGCCCACCACCATGAAAATCAGGGGGGAGAGAGAGAGGCAATTTACGTTAACCCTTTCATAGGTTCTCGTAGATGTAGAAAGATGTGAAATGCGTGAATGTGTAGTGGACGTACTATTGGAGTGCCTAAGATAAATTGTGTATGTAGACCCTATGTGTTTATTTACTTCGCATGTTAGCTTTGACTCGGGTCAAACCTTCTAAGTTTATACACACAAAAACGAATCATCATTCCATATATTTTCATACTCCTACAATATATCTTACTATTATTGTGAAAGTTCATATACACCGGACGAGATTCATGCAAACACGGCAGATTTTCATTACATTTCGAACTTTTATAGGATAGAAAAATAAAAGAAACCCGACCCTAAACCTATTCTACGGCGGCGACCGATGTACTCCATCTGCAATCTCCATGTACGGGGGCGGGGTTCAAGACCCGTGAAGTGAAGGTGCGGTCTCCGGCGAGGAAGAGTAGAACACGGGAGACGGACCAGCCAGTTGGCACACCATGCCCTGTCGCCTCCCATGCCCTACTCGTCCTCGGAGGAGTCCCCGACCTCAGCGGTACCGGTGGACGTGAGGTCGATGATGATGGATGTGGACGGTCCGTCGCTTCACCTGCCACATGCGCCACCGAACGTTGGATGGCGGCAAGTAGGATGCGTGGCTGACGGTGCTCCTGTCATCGTCCTCCAGCATGGCCACCGCTTGTGCGGTCGCGTCCGCGTCCGGCTACGCCGCTATTGCATTGCGAGCGGTGACTTGAGCGAGGGCGGCGACCTCGAGCTTCATCCCCGAAGACAAGCTCTCCCGCGGAGCGTTCGCGCTCGCGGTCATGGCGGATGTGGTGCCAGGTAGCAGGAGGATGCGCTATGGTGTGGAGTTTAGCTGGGCGTTGCCGCTTTAAGTAGCGCATTCCGGTGAGGCCAAGCGTCCGGGTGCGTCATTAAGTCGCGGGAGTTGGTTCCTCGGGCACCGAGCCTCTTAATGATGGCATATGGTAGGACGGCATGAATGCGGGCAGCTAGCGTCGGCTGGGAACGCACCGCGCGACGGCGTGAGGGACAAGGGTTTTTGGTTTGCCAGGGTAGTCAGCTGCAGTCATGGCAACATTGGAGATGCCCTTTGCTCACATGTGATCCCCACATTTCATTGAAAAAGCAAGACGACCCGGCATGGTCTCAGCTCCTGGGGATGCAGTTGGCCACGCTAGAACACTCCGCGGACGTGTCGTGGTGCGCATGCACTTCGGCGCCCTGTGCATCCTCGACGAGCCGGGTGTTGATCTGCTGGTCATGCCACAACGCTAACGCCACCCTCGGCACCCTGAAGCCGATCGTGTCCAGCGACGATGAGCGTGTCGCTCACCGCTGTCGTCGTGTCCAGAGGCAGTGCAGGAGCTACGCCACATTGCTGGCCCCCATGATCCACATGAACGGTTGCCGGTGGCGAGGAGGTCGTGGGCCAGCTCCTCCATTGGACTAGTCTGTGCCACGTCATCCCGACAGGTGTGCCCCACATGTCGGTTTCCCTGTTTTCCAGGCCAAATTCGAGCGTCAGTGCTCCGCGTTGCGCATTAGGCATAGAACAGGTGGTTTTTCTGCCCTGGTTCAAATGTGGTATAGTACCAAGTTGTTACCCTAGTGTAACATCCTGGATTTTGCCCTTTTCTTTTTCTGATGATTTTCTTGGATTTCTTGTTTTGAATTGTTTTTCTGTGGCTATGTGGTTCTGAAACTTCGGAAGATCATGTCTTCCTAGGTTTTATAGTGGCTTGTCATCCTCATCATCATCCCAAGATGTCATTTTCATCCTTGACCCAATTCCAATATTCATTTTCTTGGGAATATTCCTTTTCTATTAAAGGAACAATTCTTTTTAACCCTAGGTTGTGAAGCAAGCTATATTTTTGTCACTCCCAAAATTCCCAAATAATTCTCATAAATTGTTTGGGTCATATCTTCCTCAAATATGTCAAAATCCTTCCTTGGCATCATCAAAGATAATTCACAAATATTCCTTTTCTGATTCGTCCCTAAGTGGCTTTTTGAAAAGGAAGTGTCATTTATCTTTGCTTGTTTGACCCCAAACTTTTTGGACACCTTTTCCTGTCCATATAATTGCCCCATGCCAAAATTCAACTCAATTTGCCTAGTAAATATTCCTGAGCAATTTTTCAAAGTTCCTGTCTGAGGGAAGCCTGTGTGAAGGAAGTACAAGCTAGGCATATCCAAATGAGTTGAAAATTTGCAAGGTCCTTCATATGATCAAATCATCACTCTCCACAAAATTTGAGCTCATGTAACTCATCTATGTGAGCCCAGCTCCAAATCTTGGTTTCTGGTCAGATTTTTAGTTTGTGAAGCAACCATATTTTATATTGCTTCATTTAAGCTGAAAATTTACCAGGACATTCTCCTATCCATATCAACTCTCTCCTCCAAGTTTTGGCCCATTTCATTGACCCATTTGCCCTGTGTAATTTTTCAAAGTTTCTATCCAGGGAGATGCTTTATGAAGAAAGTGCTAGTTTGGTTCATCCAAATGGCATGAAACTTTTTGAGCATATTCATTTCTCAAAATCATTATGCCATGCCAAATTCAGCTCATTCCCAGCAATTATGTGAGTGCTACTTCATCATCTCTAAATCTGGCCTTTATGATGCTTTCTACAGCAAGTACCCTCTAAACCTCTCCTCTTAAACTGATTTTTGGTAATCAGCATCATCTTAGTGATTGATCATGCTGTGCCAAAGCTCTGAGTCTAACTACACTCATGTGAACCACAGTAGGCATCAAGCACCTTGCTGTTGATCTGCTTTGGCACTCAGTGCATTTCTCTTCTTTGCCCCTGGACTGAATTCTTTCTTCATTTGGACTGAGGGTAGCAAGGTCCATCTACTGGACATGGTCGGCCAGGCCAAAGCGCGCCGATTGCACCAGTGCACACGGTGATCACGCTTGCGTCATGCTAATTGTGAGCTTTGGTTCATTCCGGCCGTTGTGCTCATCCGTTCCCTCATCGTCTTGATGTCCAACCTTGTCCAGGAGCTCCCCCGTGAGCCTCTGCATCGTCCTGTGCCCGGGTCCCCTCCTGTTTCACCGTCGTTGAGCGCTGGCAGCCGTGCCCCTGCCGCGTCCAGCCCCTGTCCTCCATTAGAGCACTGCTCGAGCTCGCCCGTGAGGCTCCAGAGGCTTCCTCCGCGCCTATATAAGCTGCCCCGAGGTCCTCCGCTCCTCACCCACCTCCCCAAGTTCCTCTCCCGACCACCGGAGTGCCCAATCCCGCCGTTTCTTCACCGCTCATCCTCGGCCATCGCCGGAGTTCAAGCCATCCTGGCCACCTCGAGCCCCCGCTCGCCTCCCTGACCTCTCCACTGCCTCCCTCTCCTCTCCGCGAGCCTCCACAACCCATCATCCCTCGCCGGGGCTGCCCGCATCGCCGGAGAACCCCATCGCCCGATCCTCTCTGTCCTCCTCCTGGCGCTGTCGTTCACCGTGTTTCCGCCCCTCCCCGGCGGCCGTGCTCCTCGAGAACAGGCGTGGCAGGCCTCTGCGGTCCCGCCGGTGGCCGTGCCATGACCGGAGCTCGCTGGAGCCGGCCGGCCCCCTCGCCGCTTCCCTCCCCTGTCCTCCTCTGCTTCACGGGAGCACAGGAGCGGGAGGAAGGAGACGAGCCCGATCGGCCCCTCCCCTGCCTCTGGGCCCCATGCACCAGTGGCACACCCCCTGCCAGCTCAGTTAAGTGAAAACGTGTTCTGGCAAATACGTTTTCTTTTATCTGAAAACGTATTCTTGAAGTGCTTCAGAGAGAAAGGCGTTTTCTCTTCTGGAAAATGTATTTTTCTCTACTGTGGCCAAGAACGCGCTTTCTCTGTTCCGAAAACGTATTTTCTCAAATCCGTTTCTGTCTTATCCACTCAGGGACCTGTTGGTGATAAAAATATTCACATATTAGTCCCTGAACTTCCACCCTTCGTACCTCCGCAACCGTAACTCCGATCGAGGTGAAACCAACGCCCATTTCTTCGTCTCATCGAGATCTTTCTGTTGGTAACATTTTCACTAGGTGGTCTCACAGTGAAAATGACCATTTTGCCCTTGCTTCTAATCAGCCCCCTCCGAGAGAGAACCGTCCGGCAAATCGTTCCGCGTCTTCACCGCACTTCTTCGCGGAGTCTCCGTCACCCCCAGGCAAGCCACAACAGCCACTTGCATGATAGCCATGCAGTAGCCATGGTTTCTACTTGAATATTTATTAAAAGTTTGCCCGTTATCTGTCTGCTTGTTTGCTACTACTGTCGTTGTTTCAGATATGCTCGTGGATTCATGTTCACCTTCATGCTATGTTCCGATGCATCTTGTTATCTTGTACTACTTGCTAGTATCATGTTCACATGTTATGCTTGGTAGTAGTATTACATGCTGGTAGCAGAGGTGTTCATCCTGATGCATGCTGGTCGTCTGTTATCCAGTACCGTTGCTATGCATGTCCCTTTGCATCTAGCTGGTTACATGCTTACTTGGTAGTGTTCTTGCTATGTTCTTGCATGGTATTTATTTATGATGCTAGTGGTCATGCTATGCTCATGTGTAATGTATGCTTATGCTCGTCAGTATGCCATGTTCATTTGGTTAAATGCTTCATTGTGGTTATGCTCGATGATTGTGTTGCACCTCCATGCTTATGTTGATATCATGCTCATGCATTATAGTGGCATCATATTTTATTATGGCTCAGTTCATTGCATTCAAGTTTAACCGGATAATAATGAACTTGAACAACTGTTGGCTGAGTCATGGTGCCAACAAATCGAGCTGACCAGTGCAGCCACATTTGCCTTTTATGGGAAGACCCTAATGCGGTCTATTGTCATGCCTCTCGCCGGTGCCTCCAACGAGGGAAGGTTATGGGCGCGCGCTACCCTGATCTGGTAGGCGGACATAAACCTTGTGTGCCCGTTGTTGTTGTAAGGATCCTTGTCCCCGTTTGGGACCGTTTATGTTTTGCCACGACGGTGGCCGTTGGGTGTCACGAGTTGACACAGGGCCACCCAGGACTTAACCCAAAGGGGAGTTTGTCGGAGTGGTTGGGAGAGTGTGATGGCAATAGATCGGTTTTGTCGGAATGTCATTGGTCCACCCGAATGGGAGCACGAGGCCATGGGTTCCGTGGTGTGGGTACAGTGTACTAACCTCTACAGAGTGTGTGTTTAATCTATCGATAGCCGCGCCCGCGGATATGGGCCCAGTTCATAGTTGGTCACACTATGAGCCAACTATAATAATAATTGATTAATAGTAACCCCGGTTCGATGATGAGAAGGAGGTTGGTTGTGATCGAGAGAGGATCATGGAGGTATCGTGTATATCGAAGTTGGTTGATCTTATTGTGATCGCGAGATGATCACGGAGGTATCGTGGATACCGATGTTGGTAAGTTGATGCATGAGATGGTTACGAGGTAACCGCCGAGCAAGAGTAAGTTGCTGCATGGTAATGTTAACCTGTTACATGTAGTATCATCATGTTCATATGCTCATGCTATGCTTGTTCTAGCCATATCATGTTCACCTTGTGCATGCCATGTTGTTCTGTTAGTATCATGCTCATGATTGCTTTAACCTGCTAATTCCATGCTGTTGTTTGTCTTGACTGCTTTTGGTTATTGTGAGCTCGCAAGTACATTCAATGTACTGACCTGGCATGTCATGCCAGTTTGCAGGTCATGCCGAGTTTGCTTGCTTGTTTGGTGTGGTTCCTGTGTTCGCGAGCTAGGATAAACGTTCCAGCCAGCGTCCCTGCGGATTGAAGTCCATCATCGTCGTTCGTTGTTCCGCTGCCAGTAGAGGTTCCGCTGCCTTGAGTTGTTATGCTGCTTGCATAGAGCAACTGTGGTTGGCGTAGCGTCGCCATGCTAGTGTTATTCATTGTAATATCAGAGACCTTGTATTCATATTCGTGTTGTAATAGAAAGCTGGTTTGTTCTATGCTAAGCAGTGCCGTATTCCAGAAGACTTCACCTTGATCTCTGGGCTAGAATACGGGGCGTTTCGGTTTCTCTGAGCCGGGTGCCACAGGGCTTGGTATCAGAGCAGGTCTAGCTGTAGAGTGTCCTAGTCCGCTGGAACGTTAGAAAACGGTAGTATAGGGTCTGGTTGTTGCCCTTGCTTGCTGCATTTGGTTGTTGCATTTGTTTGCTGCATATAGTCTTATTCGGTTACCCCTAACCCCTGTTTCATGCGTAGATGGCGGTCAGCTTTCATGCGTTCAGTGCCCTCCCCAGAGCTCCCGGTGCTATTCCTATTGCATTCAGTCCCACTCTTGCACCTCTCAGCTTTGCCACCCTCCTTGGCGATATGTGGCGTAGCATTTATCCCCATGGAGATCCACTCCATTACCAAGTATTCCAGTTTTCTGCCGGAGGAAGAATTCTGGAGTATGTTGCTCATGTCCATTTGTCATCCTCGATTCCTGTTGGTAAGCGCACCTACAGTTTCCATGATGGTTACGGCGCTACTCTCGAGCGTGCCGTTCAGCTTGCCGCAATGGCTGGAATCACCGGTCTTCGTCATCAAGAGAGCATGGTGCAAGAGAACCGTGCTTATCAATATTATCCCACCATCGTCGAGAATCCTAAGCGGATCAAGTTCCCCTCTGTCAACCCTCAAGATGACCCGGCTATCCTCGCCATGTCCTGTTACATGACGATCGAGTGTCTTCTTATTTCCGAGTTAGTCCGAGACGCCATTCGAGCCAGGAGATTGCTTGATGTTTCCCTACCTCAGTCTCCGCCAGCTTCTCCAACCCCTCCACCTCATCCCACCGGAGTTTCGGAGTCAGCAGTTCCACTTGCTACTCCCTTAGCTTCTTCGTCAGCTCCCAATCGTTTGCTCAAGCATAGGGTGTAATCCTTCGTGTGGTGCATGTGCATCTGCTGTAGTATCATGCTTGTGTGTGCCTGTGTGGAGTAGTTTTGTAGCTTGTTTAATATGTGCTTTGTTGCAATAAATCGTTTTCTCGTGCTTCTTTATTTGAATCTTCGGTGTTACCCCCTTATGGAAAATTGCTCATCAACCGACACCGGATCAGAAGAAGCCATGAGAAGTAAAGATATACACCAAGGAACTCAATTAAAAACAATGAGATTTTCAGCTGACAGCATTGTATTGCAGACATCCGGTCTGAATACAAGTTATATTCTGCTCAGACTTTCAGTAACAAGCACCCGTCAGAGATACATCTTTATTGCAGCAATGATTAAACCAGCAGGAGAACAAAATTGGATCCAAGTCCAACATGCATTTCAAGTCAAAGGTATGGTCCGCACACAATGATTGATTCTGCCATGAGTCAGATTTAAAACATGCGACACCCAAAAGTCAGTCCAAAGATGCAATGAATTCATTAAGCAAGGATGGTCAGACAATTCTTGTCATACAAGTTATCAGCAGCCGAAATGACAAGGATATATATATGTCATTCCGTTCGCAAGAAAAGCAGCGCAATATTTCTCAGCGAAGCATACACGGCAAGATTCCTCAGTCTGCATCAGCAAGGTATGAATGGATTCCCGTGCAAGATATTTAGTCTTCTCGATAAGGTACTGTAAAAGCTTCTGGCATAAGGTACCAAGTCTTCCCTAGCAAGTCTTTAAGGGGGGAAGCTTCTAAGGTATGCTACCCAGTCTTCCCCAGCAAGCTATCCACCGAAGGCTTCGAGCACAAGCCATCCAGTCTTCCTCAGCACGATATCCCGATGGTTTCCAACGCAAGCAATCCAATATTCTTCAGTACGGCACTAGTACAAGATATTAACTATGAGTTGTCAGCATATGACAGTGTTTCCAAGTGGCAGATCTACAACAGTTAAGTCAAAAACAAGAATCAGCCAGAACAAAGGTATGCCTCGAGAATCAGATAGTTCTTCATACAATGAGTATGCTGTCAAGTTCATGCAAGTCCCTCGCACAAGGAAGAATTCATGGTACGCATCCGACAACCTCACTGGATATGCAAGTGAAGGAAAACCAGTGGGTGATGCAAGAATCGACAAGTCTTGAAGAAAGACAACATTGAGACACCATCTCAGCAGTAAATATCAAGATCAGCCCCACGCATCCGACAAGGTGATGTTATTAATCCTGTCACTACCAAGCGTAGTCGACAACAGTAATGAGATCCGTACAATCGCACGTGAACCAGATAAATATCCCGAGACTCAAGACCAAAGTATGAATTGCAAGATATTGCGCATGACAGTACTCAGGGCCGCGAAAATAGTCAAGGATATATAAGGGCCCACTCTTTCAGTTAAAGATCCAGATAAAGAAAATGAAAATGATGAATCAGAGTATTAAATCACAAAGCATGTGCTCTCACATATGGGAATAGATTAAAGAATAGCCTGCCGTGAATGGGATCACCGCCAGTCAAGTCTGCAAATATTATCATCAGGAGATGGTGCATTTTTCTATCAGTCACGTCAAGCGACAGTCAAACCTTTGGTACAGATTGGATACTCAAGACCGTGAAGCCAGTCAAGATAAGTCAGAAACTCCTGCAAGATGTTAGAATCCATTAGAAGAACAGGTATGATTCACATCAATGTGTTGAACCCAGAAGGCATGCATATATTCGAGGAACCCGATGCCTGGATAGAAGAGATTCCTTGTTCCACGGGAAGATGTGTTCCCCACTCCGTGGAATATTCTCGGTACTCGATACGAGAATAACATCTCCAGCAAGGATCAATATCGAGAAGGACACGTATGTCAGTAATGATAATTTTTTGGACCTTGGCTAAGCCAGCAGATATGAAAGAAAATTTGGTTCAGTATGAACAGGAACATATGAGGGAAGTCCTGTCAGTATGTCAGATATGGTGAAGCAAACCACCCCAGATCAAGGCAGTCAGTCAGATGCAATTCGGTGGGAACATAATATAAGCAAATAGGAGAAGCCCGAGTTGGAAACGGTTTCTTCAAGTCAGAATATTTATTTATCCCTGAGCAACCAAATCTCAAGGACGAGATTTCTTTAAGGGGGGAAGGTTTGTAACACCCTGGATTTTGCCCTTTTCTTTTTCTGATGATTTTCTTGGATTTCTTGTTTTGAATTATTTTTCTGTGGCAATGTGGTTCTGAAACTTGGGAAGATCATGTCTTCCTAGGTTTTATAGTGGCTTGTAATCCTCATCATCATCCCAAGATCATGTCATTTTCATCCTTGACCCAATTCCAATATTCATTTTCTTGGGAATATTCCTTTTCTATTAAAGGAATAATTCTTTTTAACCCTAGGTTGTGAAGCAAGCTATATTTCTGTCACTCCCAAAATTCCCAAATAATTCTCATAAATTGTTTGGGTCATATCTTCCTCAAATATGTCAAAATCCTTCCTTGGCATCATCAAAGATAATTCACAAATATTCCTTTTCTGATTCTGCCCTAAGTGGCTTTTTGAAAAGGAAGTGTCATTTATCTTTGCTTGTTTGACCCCAAACTTTTTGGACACCTTTTCCTGTCCATATAATTTCCCCATGCCAAAATTCAACTCAATTTGCCTCGTAAATATTCCTGAGCAATTTTTCAAAGTTCCTGTCTGAGGGAAGCCTGTGTGAAGGAAGTACAAGCTAGTCATATCCAAATTAGTTGAAATTTTGCAAGATCCTTCATATGATTAAATCATCACTCTCCACCAAATTTGAGCTCATGTAACTCATCTATGTGAGCCCAGCTCCAAATCTTTGTTTCTGGTCAGATTTTTAGTTTGTGAAGCAATCATATTTGATATTACTTCATTTAAGCTGAAAATTTACCAGGACATTCTCCTATCTATATCAACTCTCTCCACCAAGTTTTGGCCCATTTCATTGAACCATTTGCACTGTGCAAATTTTCCAAGTTTCTGTCCAGGGAGATGCTTTATGAAGCAAGTGCTAGTTTGGTTCATCCAAATGGCATGAAACTTTTTGAGCATCTTCATTTCTCCAAATCATTATGCCATGCCAAATTTTCAGCTCATTCCCAGCAATTATGTGAGTGCTACTTCATCATATCTTAATCTGGCCCTTATGATGCTTTCTACAGCAAGTACCCTCTAAACCTCTCCTCTTATGCTGATCTTTGGTAATCAGCATCATCTTAGTGATTGATCATGCTGTGCCAAAGCTCTGTGTCTAACTCCACTCATGTGAACCACAGCAGGCATCAAGCACCTTGCTGTTGATCTGCTTTGGCACTCAGTGCATTTCTCTTCTTTGCCCCTGGACTGAATTCTTTCTTCATTTGGACTGAGGGTAGCAAGGTCCTTCTAGTGGACATGGTCGGCCAGGCCAAAGCGCGCCACTTGCACCAGTGCACGCGGTGATCATGCTTGCGTCATGCTAATTGCGAGCTCTGGCTCATTTCGGCCGCTGTGCTCGTCCGTTCCCTCGTCATCTCGACGTCCAACCTTGTCCAGGAGCTCCCCCGTGAGCCTCTGCATCGTCCCGTGCCCGGGTCCCCTCCTGTTTCGTCGTCGTCGAGCGCTGGCAGCCGTGCCCGTGCCGCGTCCAGCCCCTGTCCTCCATTAGAGCACTGCTCGAGCTCGCCCGTGATGCTCCAGAGGCTTCCTTCGCGCCTATATAAGCTGCCCCGAGGTCCTCCGCTCCTCATCCACCTCCCCAAGTTCCTCTCCCAACCACCGGAGTGCCCAATCCTGCCGTTTCTTCGCCGCTCATCCTGGGCCATCACCGGAGTTCGAGCCATCCGGGCCACCTCGAGCCCCCGCTCGCCTCCCTGACCTCTCCACTGCCTCCCCCTCCTCTCCGCGAGCCTCCCCAACCCATCATCCCTCGCCGGGGCTGCCCGCATCGCCGGAGAACCCCACCGCTCGATCCTCTCTGTCCTCCTCCTGACGCCGCCGTTCACCGCGCCTCCACCCCTCCCCGGCGGCCGTGCTCCTCGGGAACAGGCGCGACAGGCCTCTGCGGTCCTGCCGGTGGCTGTGCCACGACCGGAGCTTGCCGGAGCCGGCCGGCCCCCTCGCCGCTTCTCTCCCCTGTCCTCCTCTGCTTCACGGGAGCACAGGAGCAGGAGGAAGGAGACGAGCCCGATCGGCCCCTCCCCTGCCTCTAGGCCCCATGCGCCAGTGGCACACCCCCTGCCAGCTCAGTTAAGTGAAAACGTATTCTGGCAAATACGTTTTCTTTTATCTGAAAACGTATTCTTGAAGTGCTTCAGAGAGAAAGGCATTTTCTCTTCTGGAAAACGTATTTTTCTCTACTGTGGCCAAGAACGCGCTTTCTCTGTTCCGAAAACGTATTTTCTCAAATCCATTTCTGTCTTATCCACTCAGGGACCCGTTGGTGATAAAAATATTCACATATTAGTCCCTGAACTTCCACCCTTCGTACCTCCGCAACCGTAACTCCGATCGAGGTGAAACCAATGCCCATTTCTTCGTCTCGTCGAGATCTTTCTGTTGGTAACATTTTCACTAGGTGGTACCATAGTGAAAATGACCATTTTGCCCTTGCTTCTAATCAGCCCCCTCCGAGAGAGAACCGTCCGGCAAATCGTTCCGCGGCTTCACCGCACTTCTTCGCGGAGTCTCCGTCACCCCCAGGCAAGCCACAACAGCCACTTGCATGATAGCCATGCAGTAGCCGTGGTTTCTACTTGAATATTTAATAAAAGTTTGCCCGTTATCTGTCTGCTTGTTTGCTACTATTGTCGTTGTTTCGGATATGCTCGTGGATTCATGTTCACCTTCATGCTATGTTCCGATGCATCTTGTTATCTTGTACTACTTGCTAGTATCACATTCACATGTTATGCTTGGTAGTAGTATTACATGCTGGTAGCAGAGGTGTTCATCCTGATGCATGCTGGTCATCTGTTATCCAGTACCGTTGCTATGCATGCCCCTTTGCATCTAGCTGGTTACATGCTTACTTGGTAGTGTTCTTGCTATGTTCTTGCATGGTATTTATTTATGATGCTAGTGATTATGCTATGCTCATGTGTAATGTATGCTTATGCTCGTCAGTATGCCATGTTCATTTGGTTAAATGCTTCATTGTGGTTATGCTCGATGATTGTGTTGCACCTCCATGCTTATGTTGATATCATGCTCATGCATTATAGTGGCATCATATTTTATTATGGCTCAGTTCATTGCATTCAAGTTTAACTGGATAATAATGAACTTGAACAACTGTTGGCTGAATCATGGTGCCACCAAATCGAGCTGACCAGTGCAACCACATTTGCCTTTTATGGGAAGGCCCTAATGCGGTCTATTGTCATGCCTCTCGCCGGTGCCTCCAATGAGGGAAGGTTATGGGCGCGTGCTACCCTGATCAGATAGGCGGACATAAACCTTGTGTGCCCGTTGTTGTTGTAAGGATCCTTGTCCTCGTTTGGGACCGTTTATGTTTTGCCACGACGGTGGCCGTTGGGTGTCACGAGTTGACACGGGGCCACCTAGGACTTAGCCCAAAGGGGAGTTTGTCGGAGTGGCTGGGAGAGTGTGATGGCAATAGATCGATTTTGTCGGAATGCCGTTGGTCCACCCGAATGGGAGCACGAGGCTATGGGTTCCGTGGTGTGGGTACAGTGTACTAACCTCTGCAGAGTGTGTGTTTAATCTATCGATAGCCGCGCCCGCGGATATGGGCCCAGTTCGTAGTCAGTCACACTATGAGCCAACTATAATAATAACTTGATTAATAATAACCCCGGTTTGATGATGTGAAAGAGATTGGTTGTGATCGAGAGAGGATCACGGAGGTATCATGTATACCGAAGTTGGTTGATCTTATTGTGATCGCGAGATGATCACGGAGGTATCATGGACACCGATGTTGGTAAGTTGATGCATGAGATGGTTACGAGGTAACCGCCGAGCAAGAGTAAGTTGGTGCATGATAATGTTAACCTGTTACATGTAGTATCATCATGTTCATATGCTCATGCTATGCTTGTTCTAGCCGTATCATGTTCACCTTGTGCATGCCATGTTGTTCTGTTAGTATCATGCTCATGATTGCTTTAACCTTCTAATGCCATGCTGTTGTTTGTCTTGACTGCTTTTGGTTATTGTGAGCTTGCAAGTACATTCAATGTACTGACCTGGCATGTCATGCCAATTTGTAGGTCGTGCCGAGTTTGCTTGCTTGTTTGGTGTGGTTCCTATGTTCACGAGCTAGGATAAATGTTCCAGCCAGAGTCCCTGCGGATTGAAGTCCATCATCGTTGTTCGTTGTTCCGCTGCCAGTAGAGGTTCCGCTCCCTCGAGTTGTTATGCTGCTTGCATAGAGCAACTGTGGTTGGCGTAGCATCGTCGTGCTGGTGTTATTCATTGTAATATCGGAGACCTTGTATTCATATTCGTGTTGTAATAGAAAGCTGGTTTGTTCTATGCTAAGCAGTGTCGTATTCCAGAAGACTTCACCTCGATCTCTGGGCTGGAATACAGGGTGTGCCGGTTTCTCTGAGCCGGGGTGCCACACCTAGCCCCAAGTGTGGTGGTTTTGGCTACGGTACCACCCTTTTCCTTTTCAACTTGTGAAGCGTAACACTTGATTAAGTAGCCGGATGGTGTGCTAATGTAGGTGTCCGACTGTTTGAAGGAATAATTGAGGTGTGCCCGGTCCATGCCCACATTTAGGGGTCCAACTTACCATGTTCCGGCAGTAGTAACTATACTAGTCCCTGCGTACTCCCTCTATTTTTATTTACTCCGCATTTTAGCTTTGCTCAAAGTCAAACTTTGTAAACTTTGACAAAGTTTATAGACAGAAATAATAACATATACAATAACAAATCAATACCATTAGATTCATTATTGAATATACTTTCATATCATATAGATTTGCTATTGTAAATGTTCATATTTTTTCTATAAATTTGGTCAAATTTTATGAAGTTTGACTTCAGTCAAACCTAATATGCAGAGTAAATAAAAACGGAGGGAGTATCTTACTCCATGACCAAGACGGAAGGGAAAACGAGACAACTTATTGTTTATTTGAGCCGTGCAAGTATAATCATGTGGCGTTGCTTATTTTTCATTCCTCTCCAACCCTCTTCTCCATCGATCATGCCGCCCTTCGGTTGAGTCCATCCTCCCGCATGCCTCATTTGAACATTCCGTCGAGTACCATTCGCATGTGGGCCTAGACCATGCTTGTATTTCCAATGTTGTAATTTGTCCGACATGCATACAGATAAACGGTTCGTTTAAAGTTTCACTTTGCATCCACTACATGTCACTTCCCATCTTAGTTTTGACATCCCATTTGGTTCATGCCCCGACACATCTTGATGAGATCGATTGATGTTGAGAGATCAAGTGCGTGTCGTGCAAGGAGATAAAGGTTTGGTGTGTTTCTATGATAGAAATGACCCCGGGGGGTCTGTGGGATCGGAGGGAGTATATTGTACCTTCAAAAGCGAAACGAATGTACTGTACCCACCCTAGTCCTCTTTCAATCGATCTCCGGACCCCGAGATGAAACCGAGAGAGAACAAGTGGGTGCATGTGTGATAACTAAGGCGAATTCAAAATTTTGAACCGGTGATCATAGCATCAGCAAATCATATATAAAGGGTATTCAATGTTCGTTTCGCTTTTGAACGTACAATATACTCCCTCCGATCCTTTCTAGTTTACATATAAGTTTTATGTGTAGTCAAAGTATCTTTACTTTGATCAAACTTACAGAAAAAAGTATCAACATTCAACAACGCCCAATCAATATTGTTAGATTCGTACATACTCCTCGATTTGTATTCAAACAGAGATGGTTTCCAATTTGTTTTCAAACACGTGAATGTGCTTGTTCTCGCGCATGCTCTTCCTACTAGGATTTCGCCATGTATAGCCAGTCCAATAGTAACTTTTTTAAGCTCCCTGTCCAATAGTACTAGTGGAGTACTGACAACATCTGCAGTAGAGTATGCAGTGCTCATAGTACTAGTAGTATACTCCCTCTGTTTTTATTTACTCCGCATAAAACAGAGGGAGTACTAGTAACACTCGGCCGACCTCTCCCTCTTCTAGTAGTAGTATAAATGACGCGGGCGGGGGAGGGGGAGGGACGTCGGTTTGCTCTCAACTGCGGTCCCACAAGCGAGCAAAAACGCAAGACGAAGCGCGTTCCATTCGGTGAGCGACGTGGAGGGTCCAGCGTGCCGGGGTGCAACGCGAACGCGACGAGAGTGATGTACAGTCAAAACCGATTGACCGGTCGTCACCGGAACCACTATTCACACCAGAACCTTCGCTGCTCGGCCTACGCCAGCTACTTGCCGGCCGGTCACCACTGCCCCAAAACCACACCTCTTCTCCAGCCCATTCCCCCACCTTTCGATCACTTAGCCCGCACGTCGTGGGAAACCACGGCCACCAATGGGGCCATGAGCCCCTTTTGGTTCTGCGGGGCGATGGGCACGTTGTACAAAGAGCGGAGAAGCGTCCCACAGCGTGGCAGAGATCACACGAGCATTTTTTACCCAGGTTCGGGCCGCCGTGTGGCATAAAACCCTACTCCTGCTTTGGTGGATTGATGGTGGAAAAATGGTGGATGAACGCAGCGCCCTTGCCCGGCAAGGCCGCCTCGGGGCGAGAGCAGCTACGCGCGTATGAGTGTGTAAGGGTCCGGATCAGCCAACTCTTTCTCCGGTCGCCATGGGCCTCCTTTTATAGATCAAGGGGTCACCACAGTGGCAAATCAATCATTACATACTGATTAGATAGCAAACAGTGCTATCATACCTAACTCCGCAGGCTAACAGAGCGCATTAAATACGCCGCTCAATGTCACATCTCAGCTTGCCCGGCAGGCCCTGCCGGGCTATTTTGCCAGCTTCGCACCTGCTTGCTTGACACGTCTCAGGATGGGTGTTACCTGTGGGTATTTTCTATAGGAAGTGGCTGCCATGTGGCAAACAACAGCCACTTAGTCACTTTGGAGCTTGACACCGCACTGATCGACGACGTGCATCGTGATGAGGTGGTGCGGTGGAGTGGTTTGCCTCCGTAAGCCCCGGCAGGCCTGCCGGGACGATCCTGAGACTTGCTTCCAGAGCAAACCCAACCCAACCTTTGCCAGGCTCGCCTGCCCGGCAGAGGAGGTTCTTCCCTTAGCGATATCTTGCTTCTCTGGCTCATCTTGGTCTTCTTGATCTGCACTTTGGTCCTTCAAAGAACAGGTCTCTCATGCCTTGATCTGATCTTGGGTTTGTAGTCTTGTCCTTGGGCCTGTGCACAGTCTGGGCAATGGACCCAGGGTTTGTTGCACCGACAGGAGCCCCCGGGCCTGGCACGAACGCACGGCTGGGCGTCGTCGGGGTAGGCCCTAACCAGTGCACATGCTGGAGTGCAAAGGTGGCTTCGCCCTTTGAGATCTTCTTTGCTTCTTCACTAACCCGAGCTTGGGTCAGTTTCCGATTTTCCTGTGCGTCGTGTAATGCCAATCGCGGTGGGGCCACTCTGGTAATGGCCCGTGAATGACTTTAACGCACGAGCAAGTAATTGCAAATTCACTCTTCCCACCACGCCCTTATCCGTAGCCACGTCTGCTGCATGCATCAAGTGGGGTAGGTAATGGAGGCGCGTGGTGCGGGAGAGCATCTAGGCAGGGGCCCGGTCTTCTTGGATTGGTGGGGGAGGATGGTGATTACTCACCAGGGAATCAGCCTCCAGCCCCAGCTCGCCTATAAAAGGAAGGGCGGGGGAGGAGCGGAGGCATTCATCCACACTCCTTTCTTCCTCCATTCCTGATTTCTTCTGGTTATGCCGAAAGGGAGAGCCCGGGGCCAGGTCCCAGGTCCTAGCTTAGAGCTGGTGATGATAAATGCTCGGGCTGATGCTTGGGGAGTGAGTCTGGTCCGGGTCCAGAGGTGGCGCAGTGGGTGAACCATCCATGGCGCAGGAGATATCAAGCTTTCCCATTGTGGTGGAATGCTTGTCTCTTCTGTCTCGGCCAGTCGTCTGGTGGGGAGCGGTATACCCCGAACCCCCTGGCCATCTTGGCCATCGGCTGCTTCTCCGGAGAAGGTGTCGGGCCGGGGGCCCGGCTTCTTTCTGGAGCGGTGGTGATGGAGGAAAAACGAGGTAAGACGGAGAAGGTGGGTGGCAGGGCGTCAGGTCGGAGTACAATGGCACCGATGCCTTCGTCTCCTTATGGTGACCTGCCGCCTCATCTTTCCACTCTTCCCCTCCCTCCCCGGCACCATCATCACCAGTCTCTTCGGGTGATAGCCGGGGAGGGATGTTCCCTTGGTGCCTTCATCACCCTCCAGCGGTCTTCCAGCTGATCTTTGGTGGATGACTCCATCGATACTCGAGCTGGGGCTTCTTGCTGGTCCTGGAGGTGGTGACCAGGGCACGGCCGAGCTGCTCCTTGTGCCCCTCCTTCGCAGCCTCTCCACTCTCGATCTTGTGGGGCTGCGCCCGGCAGGCCCTGACGGGATCAAGGTGGGCTCCTGCTTTGGTGCCCCTTTTTATTCCTCTTCTCTTCCCACCGCAATACCTGGCGGAGGGAAAATGAAAAGAGGAGATTACAGGGCCCTTATGTTTTTTCAATCTTAAATCTGTAGGCACTTGCCAAATTTTAGTTCAAATAATGTAATCTCTTGAATCCATGTTCGTGTCCTGTAAGGTCTGTACTTGTTTGAAGCATATTAATGAAAAAGATAAACCTTGCCAGGGACTCGTGCATGTATATGTCCATGCAGAGGTGGGATGCCTCTATATTTATAAATAAACGAGTTTCCCCCGGCAGGCTATCCTGACGGTACCCTTTGTTTTGTTGCCGGGGAGTTAGGCCTACCGGGCACAAATCATGAAGAGGGACCAGCCCCCCGCCAGTCCTTTTTCAACAAAGGCCACTACGACCACCCTGACCGAAGCAACGTTCGAGTCGAAGGGCGGGAGCACCTAAGTTTCAAAAGGGTAGCAGGGTTTTCTCATGCACAAGTCTTTACTTACAGAACATGTATGGATACAAGGAAGAACTTATCTGTTTGGCTTGCCGGTGATCGCAGTGTAGGCTCATCTTCTCATCCCCTCTTGGGCTGGATCCACTATAGGAGCCTGCAGTTTATGCAGATGAAAATGATGCCAGATGCGATCTTATCTACATGAACATGCAATGCTCATGATATGCTTATGCATGCATGCAACTTGTCGGGGCCCCCCAACGCTTCATTTATTTCTCTGTTGCTCAGGGTCTGTGCCTGGCTTTGTACAAGGGGTTACATGCAACTGAGGCAAGGCCTGTACAAAAGGGTGGCTGTCGGGCAGGGCCCGATAGGCGCGCCTTACGGGTAGAACTTGCGGAGATGCTCAATGTTCCATGAGTTTTGCAATTGAATGCCATCTGCGGTCTCCAGACGAACTGCGCCAGGTCTGGTGACTCGTACTACCCGGTAAGGGCCTTCCCACTTTGGCGTCAACTTGTTTGTACCCTTGGCGGACTGAACGCGCCTAAGGACAAGGTCGCCTTCCTCAAAACACCGGGCATGAACCCTGCGGCTGTGATAGCGGCGCAGGGCTTGCTGATAGCGTGCAGCACGCGTAGCAGCCCAGAGACGGTTCTCCTCGAGAAGCACAACGTCATCACGCCGGTGCTGATCCTGCACTACTTCATCGTAGGCAAGCACTCGAGGCGATCCCATAAATGAGTTCTGTGGGGATAACTGCTTCTGCCCCATAGACTAGGGAGAAGGGAGTCTGCCCGGTAGCTCAATTTGGTGTCGTTATGAGGGACCAAAGAACCACCGGTAGCTCGTCGATCCATCGCCTACCGCACTTCTGCAGCTTATCAAATGTTCTTATCTTGAGTCTCGCAACACTTCAGCGTTCGCCCTCTTAGCTTGTCCATTGCTTCTGGGATGTGCAACAAAGGAAAATGAGATCTTGCTTCCGAGGGCATGAACATATTGCATGAAGGCGCGACTCGTGAACTGGGTACCGTTGTCGGTGATGATCCGGGCAGGGACCCCGAAGCGGCACACCAATCCTTTTAAGAACTTGATAGCTGACTGAGCAGTCACCTTTCTCAGGGCATCTACTTCCAGCCACTTTGTAAACTTGTCGATTGCAACGAACAAGAATTCAAAGCCCCCGGCAGCTCGGGGGAAAGGGCCGAGGATATCGAGCCCCCAGACCGAAAATGGCCATGACGAAGGGATTGTCTGAAGAGCTTGGGCAGGCAGATGGATGTTCTTGGAATGGAATTGGCAGGCTTCACACTTGGTGACTAGCTCGACCGCATCTTGGAGGGCTGTGGGCTAATAGAATCCTTGCCGGAATGCTTTCCCAACTAAAGCCCTTGATCCAATGTGGGAGACGCACATGCCTTTGTGTATTTCCGCCAGAAACTCCTTTCCTCCTTCCCGGCAAATGCACTTCAATTTCACACCGTTGGGCCTTCTTCTGTATAGTGTGTCATCGACAAACTGATACATACTGGCCCTCCAGGCTACTCTTTCAGCTTCTTCTTGCTCTTCGGGAAGTTCTCTGGTTTGGAGGAAATGGAATATGTGCCTTTCCCAAGTTGGAGCCTGGGGCTCGGCAACAAGGACTAGCGGCACCTCCTCATCTGCGGGAGCGCGTTCCTCGACCGCAAGGTCCAGTGGCCCGGCAGGAGGGCGTAGCCCGGGAATTGAAGGGGAGTTGTTTCTGGCAGGGTTCCTGCCAGGAGCCCCGAGGGGCTCTACCGGGAGAGGTTTACCGGAGTCCAATTTCCTCCTCTTTCGGGCCATTGTTGTCAGGGATACGGAGGGCTGAGTAAGATGGAGAACAAACGTTCCTGGTTCCACAGGAAGCTTTTGCACAGCACACTTTGATAGATGATCAGCGATGCTGTTTTCCGCACGGGGTACGTGCTCTGTTTGCAATCCATCAAAGTGCTCCTCTAATCTTCTCACTTCCTCAATGTATGCCTCCATAAATGGGCTTTGGAAATCCTTGTTGACTTGTCTCACCACAAGTTGCGAGTCTCCTCGAATGATCAGCTTCTTGATTCCCAATTCAGTGGCAATCCTGAGCCCGGCAAGGAGCCCTTCATACTCTGCTGTATTGTTGGTCGCCTCCTCCCAGGGAAAATGCATCTGGACGACATACTTCAAGTGCTCTCTAGTGGGAGCAAGGAGAAGCACACCAGCCCCCGCACCTTGTAGGGAGAAGGCACCATCGAAATACATGATCCATTCTTGGGGCGCTTCCTTGCCAGGGATAACTGTTTCAAGCACTTCTTCATCAGGGGTTGGCGTCCACTCTACAATAAATGCTGCCAATGCCCTGCTCTGAATCATTGATGTGCTTTCAAACTTCAGGCCAAGGCTGGATAACTCTAATGCCCATTCCACTATCCTGCCGGTAGCCTCTGGGTTTCGGAGTATCCTTTGCAACGGGAAGCGAGTGACAACCGTGATCTCATGGGCTTGGAAGTAGTGGCGCAGTTTCCTTGAGGCCATGATAAGGCCAAAAATCAACTTTTGCACACCAGAGTACCTTGATCTAGCCCCCTGTAACAGGGAGCTGATGAAGTACACTGGGCACTACACAACTTTCTTCCTTGCCGCATCCTTGGGGTTGCCTTTGCTGCCGTGCTCTTCTTTATCTTGATCCATATCTGACCTTGCCGGGCTGTTCTCTCTCTCTTTCCTGGACGGGACATTAGCTGAGGTTGCTGCTTCCTCTACTTCCCGCTGTGCCACTAGTGCTGCACTAACCACTTGATTGGTGGCTGCCAGATATAGCAGCAATAGCTCTTGTGCTCTGGGAGCAACCAAAGTGGGCATAAAGGACAAGTAGGCCTTCAAACCTCGCAGTGCTGCGTCTGCTTCCAGGGTCCACTTCATGGGTCCTGCCTTCTTCAAAATTTTGAAGAACGGCAAGGCGCGTTCGGCAGACATGGAGATGAATCTGCTAAGCGCGGCAACGCACCCCATCAAACGCCTCACATCCTTAACTGTCTTGGGTGCTTGAATCTGCTCGATAGCCTTGATCTTATCTGGGTTGGCTTCGATCCCGCGGTGGGACACAAAGAAACCAAGTAGCTTGCTGGAGGGAACACCAAACACACACTTCTCCGGGTTCAGCTTCAAGTTGATCTTGCGCAGATTAGCAAATGTTTCTTCCAAATCTTGGATGAGGGTTGATCTGTCCTTTGTCTTGACCACAATATCATCCATATAAGCTTCAATGTTGCTGTGCAACTGTGGTTCAAAACCAACATGGGCTGCTCTTGCAAAAGTGGACCCGGCACTCTTCAACCCGAAAGGCATGCGCACAAAGTAGTACGTGCCGCATGGGGTGATGAATAAGGTCTTTTCTTCATCTTCCTTGGACATAAAGATCTGATGATACCCAGGGTATGCATCCAGAAAGGATAGCAAATCACACCCGAAAGTGGAATCCACAATTTGGTCGATGCGCGGCAAGGGGAATGGGTCCTTCAGGCATGCCTTGTTCAGATCCATGAAATCTATGCAAAGCCTCCATTTCCCATTAGCCTTGCGCACAACCACTGGGTTTGCTAACCATGTTGGATGTAGTACTCCTCTGACCAGACCAGCTACCTCAAGTTTCTTGATTTCTTCGGCAATGAACTGCTGCCGCTCCATGGCTTGCTTCCGGACCTTTTGCTTGACAGGTCAGGCATGTGCGCGGACAGCAAGGTGATGCTTGATTACCTCCCTGGGAACACCGGGGATATCAGATGGTTGCTAGGCAAACACATCGATATTCTCCCGCAGGAAGGCAATGAGCGCGCTTTCCTATTTATCGTCAAGGGTGGCACTAATAGTAAAAGTCCCATCAGCGCCAGCCAGCCCTGCCGGGACCTTTTTCACATGGGGTGCAGTAGCCTTGGACTTCTTGCTGTTGGAACTTTCCGGCACATCATCCACAGGCATAGCATACCCCAAAGGGGTACGCTTCCCGGACTCTTTGCTGGTGTCTCTGCTAGCTTTCTTCTTTCCTTTGATTTCCTTGGCAGGAACTGCGGCTTCCGCGGCTTCTGCTGCGACTGTGTCCCGGTACATCTTATCTACGCAAATAATTGCGTCCTTCTTGTCTGATGGGATGGAAATGACACCCACTAGCCCTGGCATCTTCAAAGTGTTGTAGGCATAGTGGGATGCCGCCATGAATTTTGCCAAAGCTGGGCATCCAAGGATTCCATTATATGGCAGGGGGAGGTCGACCACATCAAACACAACCTTCTCAGTCCAGTAGTTCAACTCCCCTCCAAATGTCATTGGCAATGTGATCTTTCCCTTAGGATGACTCCTGCCGGGATTGACACCTTGAAATGTGCCAGTAACCTTAAGCTCTTCCTCTGCTATCTGGAGTTTGCTGATAACCTTTGGGGAAATCAGATTCAACCCAGCCCCGCCGTCAACCAACATCTTTGTGACTTTGAGGTTGCGAATCATTGGTGAGACCAACAACGGCAAGCACCCTACCGCAGTGGTGCGGTCAGGATGGTCCTCTTCATCAAAGATGATGGGCGTGCATGACCACTTGAGTGGCTTCCAAGAATCTGCCACTGGCTCCACGGCATTGACCTCACGCGCCCACTGTTTAAGTTGGCGGTGAGAGGAGTGCAAAGATGCACCCCCGTCAATACACACGGCGTCAGTGGCCTTCTGGAATTCCTGCTCGCTGCTTTCCTCTTCATCCCCTCCATCACTCTCAGCATTGCAATCCTCCTTCTCTCAGCCCCTGGCGGGTTTTCCTTGGTTCCAAGGAGCCTTGCCGGGGCGATTTGCTTCACCACCCCGGCCCTTCCCGCCAGTACCATTCTGACCTTTTTCCTTATCACGCTTCTCATACTCAGCCCTCTGCTTCTTGATGAGCTGCTCAACCTGGTGACACTCCTGGAGATCGTGGCCCTTGGTCCGATGAATCTTGCAATACGGCCCATCGCCTTTCCCGGCTTTCTTGGCAGCCGCAGCCTCCCGGCAGTCAGTGCACGCGGCAACTTCCTTGTCGGAGGCTTCGGTCTTAGCCTTCTTGCCGGTACTAGGCGTGCCTGATCTCTCAACGGTCATCACTGCCTTATCCTTGAGCTTCTTGTTGCGCTTCTTGTTCTTCTTCTTTTGACTGATGGACTCGTCGCCATCCTCTGAGTCGATGTCGACGCAATCTTCCTCTCCAGGGAGTTTCCTCCCTTCCTCCACCCAAGCACATTTGTCCACCAAGGTGTAAAGCTCCTTCACAGTCTTGGGCAGCTGAACGTTCATCTTGGAACGTATCCTGTGGTTGCGCACGTTGGATTAGAAAGCAGCTATCACAGCTGCCGGGTGGATATCTGGGATATTTCTGTGTACTCGGCTGAATCTTTGCAAGTACTTTCACAGAGTCTCTCCTTCTTTCTACTGGAGAAGTTGCAAATCGCTAGGCCGCCCTGGTACTTGATGGCCACCCATGAAGGCGCCAATGAACTCATGGCACAGGTCAGCCCAGGTCGAAATGGAGTTCTTCGGTAGGTGCATCAGCCAAGACCTCACATTT
This sequence comes from Thinopyrum elongatum, assembly GCA_011799875.1. NCBI lineage: Eukaryota > Viridiplantae > Streptophyta > Magnoliopsida > Poales > Poaceae > Thinopyrum > Thinopyrum elongatum. The sequence goes on along the minus strand of CM022300.1, from coordinate 77,671,527 downwards.
GACTTGAGTGCCAAAGGGAAGTAATTGGTGAATACCTTCTCATCTCTTCCCCTGGCAGCTTGAACAATGATGGTGTAGATGCTCAAGAACTCTGCTGGGTTCAGCCTCCCATCATACTTCTCTGGAATCTCTGGCTAGAACGTGCGAGCGGATGGCCAACGGACTTGCCGCAGCTCACGGGTGAAAGCAGGGCACCCAACCTCGAAAGGCAGGCACCCGCCGTCTCCGAGTGCGGGTTTGTCGACGTCGAGGCCATCGCACCCATTGGACCGGCGATGGTTGTCGCGGCGTCACTCGACGACGACGCGCATGCCTTCCCTCCGCCCGTTCTCCAGGGCTCGTTGTTGGCCTGGACACGCTCGAGGGTCAGAAGAGGCCATCGAGACATCATCTAGTTCTTGGTTTCACGGCTCCCGCGCTGGCTGCCGTGATGGGGATTGCACCATGGTGGTGGCCCTTCCGTACGGCCAGCGGCACGGGCCGTCGTCGCTACTTGGGGAGGCAGTGGCGGGCCAGCTTGCTATGATCCTCCCGCCTCGGTGAAGCCAATCAGGCTTTGGATGGTGTCTCACCACTCATCCATCTGATCGACTACCGGCGGGAATCTCAACAGTAGTTGAGCCCGTGCCATGGCCTCTGAGGCAGTGCTCAGCATAGGTGATGATGATGTAGATCGCGGTGTCGCTCGGCTCCTGACGGTGCTGGTAGCGATCGCGCCACGCCCTCGTTGTTGCGAACCAGCCGCTTGGATGGCATGGTGACATGGTGGAGGCGCTTGAAGGCCAGCAGCTCCGTTGGGCACAGTAACTGGGTCAGCTCGTTCCGGGGGCGGCGCACGCCCTGCGGTCGCACCCGCGGTGAGGGCAGCTAGAGGGTTGCGATTCGCCCCAGAGCGAGCGCCACCACTGCGGCTGTGCCCTTCGACGAGGAGAAGAGGTGCAGGCGGAATAAGCTCTCCACTCGTACCTCGTGGAGCATGGCCGCCGGGATGTTGCTGATGCTGTCCTTCCCCGGTGCCTCCCGTTCCTGCTTCGGCCGTGGGGGAGGTGGTGACAACGCCGCCTGCGCCGACCACATCCCCTGCAGCGTTCACACCCTCGCACATCCCCGCATTCCCTGCGACGTCGGCGATCGCGGGCGGCAGAGCCTTCGAGGTGGACGGGTGATTTGCTGCTCCGGACTTCTTCTTGGGCGCCATAGTTGACGACGCCGTCAACGACGAGAATGGCGATGAAGATGATGCGCTATTGACGCTCTCGGGTTCGCGCAAGTGATCCCCCTACCTGGCGCGCCAAAGATGTCCTAGGAAACCACGACCACCTATGGGGCCATGAGCCCCTTTTGGTTTGGCGGGGGATGGGCACGTTGCACAAAGAGCGGAGAAGCGTCACACAGCGCGGCAAAGATCACATGGGCAGTTTTTACCCAGGTTCGGGCCGCCATGTGGCGTAAAACCCCACTCCTGCTTTGGTGGATTGATGGTGGAAAAATGGTGGATGAACACTGCGCTCTTGCCCGGCAAGGCCGCCTCGGGGCGAGAGCAGCTACGCGCGTATGAGTCTGTAAGGGTCCGGATCAGCCAACCCTTTCGCCGGTCACCATGGGCCTCCTTTTATAGATCAAGGGGTCACCATAGTGGCAAATCAGTCATTACATACTAATTAGATAGCAAACTATGCTATCATACCTAACTCTGCAGGCTGACAGAGTGCATTAAATGCGCTGCTCAACGTCACATCTCAGCTTGCCCGGCAGACCCTGCCGGGCTGTTTTGCCAGCTTCGCGCCTGCTTGCTTGACACGTCTCAGGACGGGTGTCGCCTGGGGGTATTTTCTGTAGGAAGTGGCTGCCATGTGGCAAACAGTAGCCACTTAGTCACTTTGGAGCTTGACACCGCACTGATTGACGACGTGCGTCGTGATGAGGTGGTGCGGTGGAGTGGTTTGCCTCCGTAAGCCCCGGCAGGCCTGCCGGGATGATCCTGAGACTTGCTTCCGGAGCAAACCCAACCTTTGCCAGGCTCGCCTGCCTGGTAGAGGATGTTCTTCCCTTAGCGATATCTTGCTTCCCTGGCTCATCTTGGTCTTCTTGATCTGCACTTTGGTCCTTCAAAGAACATGTCTCTCATGCCTTGATCTGATCTTGGGTTTGTAATCTTGTCCTTGGGCCTGTGCACAGTCTGGGTAACAGACCCAGGGTTTGTTGCACCGACACCGCATCAAGCATCCCCTAGTTCATCGGAAAGCCATGGTCCGCCGCAAGATCACGTACTACAAGATGCTGACGCCGGAGCGCTGCGCAGAAATCGCGGCGGCGGACGGCGCCACAGACCTCCGTTCCCAAGCTCGCTTTGTGGCGGGCCAATCCCCGAGTTCTCTGGAGCAAAGCTCTGAGGAGGAGGAAGCCGATCCAATGTGCATGGCGGAGGTCGCGGCGCAGAAGGCCCTCGATGCGTATGAGATGATGGACGTCGACTTCGTGCCGGCGTCCGGGTCCCCCATGGTGCAGGCGGACCAGCGGTTCAACCTGGCGATCCTAAAGGAGGACCGGGAGGCGGAGGCTCAACTCGACGCGGAGCGCACGGATGCCGCTTCCATCTAGGCCCTCCTGCAGGCGGAACCAGATGTCGTGGATGTGACACCCTGATTTTGACAACTTTTTCTTTTCAAACTTTTCTTGGGTTTATTTGAAATTTGAATGGTTTTTGAACCTTTTCATTTGGTCTTGGAAACTTTTGAATCTTTTCCAAGTTATCCAAAGCCTCATCACCTTACCAAAACCCTACCAAGTACCTCAAGGACCCAAATCCCAATTTAAATCTTTTCCAATAACTCTTTTCTTTTATTTGGGAATTTAGGTCATCACTATGGGTTGTGAAGCAACCTATAGTTTGGATGGCCAAAAAATTCTCAATAATTCCCTAAAATACCTTGGAATATATCTTGCCCCAATATCCAAAAATATTCCATGGTCTAGTTCTAATATTTTGCAAAATAATTCAGTTTTGTTCCTGGACAGTCTGAACCTTTGTGAAGGAAGTACCTGCTAGGTGTGTCCAAATGCTCTGAAATTTTTATGGCATGAGGACACCTACAAATGACTTCCCTCCACCAAGTTTCAGCCTCAGGAGATCATCCAGGTGAGCAGTACCTCAACATTCACATTCTGGACCAGATTTGTAGGTTACTCATGAACTACCCTCAAATCTCAACCAAACCTAGTCAAACATGGCCAGTTTGGAGTCCTTCCAACGAGGATCACTCCAGACAATCTCTTTGGCTCCATCCCTAGCACTCCACCTCTCCAGATCCCTCTCTAGTTCTCTGTCAGGAACTGTTGTTGAGGCTACCCTTCATCTCAGACCCAACCAAGCCAAACTATGGGTGCAGGTGAAATGAGTGATCGAGGGTCGACGTGCCAGACAAGATTTGCCAGGCTTGCGTGGCCTCGTGGGGGCAAGCACCGTGGTGAGCATGGTGATGGCACGCTTGTCGCCGCGCTCTGTGCTGCGCCAGGCTCGGGTCTCGTCAGAGCGAGACGACTGCACCGCAGCAGCTTGTCCAAGCATGCCGACATCGTTCCCGTACGACACCTAGCCCCTTCAGATCCTTCGCCCTCGCCGGAGAAGCCCTCAATGGCCGCCACGACCGCGAGCACTGTGCCGCCCGTGCGGCCACAGTGGCGGCACCGCTCGTCTTCTTCTTCCCGAGCTATCCCCTCATGCATTTAATGCCTCTGCTCGCTCCCGTCGCTTCGCCCCGCGCCACGACGGCCAACTCGCCATCCTTGCTCCAGTGGCGTAGCCACGTCGCCGCCGATCCAGAGAAATCGCCGAGTGCCTCCTCCCGCCTATAAATAGCCCCGCCCGGCCTTGCTAAGCTCCTCACCCCCTCTCCCTCCATCCTTCACTGCCTCCCCAAGCAAGAGCCAAGGCCGAGAGGCTCTCTGGCCTCGAGCTTCACCGGAGTTCCGCCGCCAGTTGAGCTCCACCACCAGCCCTCTCCACCCCACCCCAGCCTCGTCCGACTGCGCCCTCGAGCTCAGTGCACTCCCCTGGTGCCCCTCGACCTCCTGCCCGAGCGAATTGTCGCCGGAATCGCCACCTCCATCGACCACCGTAGCGCTCGTCCACCGGAGAAGAAGGGCGCCGCGCCGTCTGTCCATCTCCGGGGGAGCTACGGGTACAGGGAGGACCGTCTTCGAGTGCCCGATCGATCCCCGTCAACTCCCAGCTTCGCCGCCGTCCCTATCGCCGGTGAGCGTCGCCGGAGCCCCGCCTCCCTCTGTTCTCTCCCTCCTCCCTCTGTTTTAAACCAAGCAGGCCCCACCTGTCAGCGGCCCAGCAGCGCGCCCGCGAAGGGGTAAGTGAAGGCGCCTTTGGGCCTTTACGCCTTCGATGTGGCCCATTCCAGATTTTTCTGTTTTTTTGAATTTTGTTTATTTAGTAGAGTTGACCAGCCACTTTGACTACTACTAACTTTTTATTAAAAGGTCCAATTGACCTGATTCTTTTTGCATTATGTTCATATTCAACTTCTTTATTTTCTGACCAAGTTTGGTATTTTTCCAATACTCACAGAATTGTTGGTGAATAAAAAGGCTTTATGTGACATTTTCCTTTGCCATTTAAAAATATTTTCAGAAGGAGATTCTTGTGGATTTGAAGACCAGGAGTTTCTGAACAACCCAACTGATCAAGGCAAGCCAGGACATCCATATTATGAAGCATTTCATAGCATTGCATAATTCATGTTCATTTCCTGCATTTAATCAACATAGATAATTCAAGTGAAGTATTTAAATGCCTATTGTTGAAAACTTAAATTGATATGATGAATGACCCTGATTGCTAAGAGAAACTTAGTTGGTTGATCAAGAGTCACCTGTCCGGGCTTACCGTGCAGCCACATTTGCTGGTATGGGATGGCCTTGACTTGGTCTGGCTCCGTGCTCTTTCACCGGTACCTCCAGACAGGGAGGGTTATGCGTGCGTGCTGCCCTGATCAGGCAGACGGCGATAACCCTGTGAGCCCAGTTTAGTTTTGTGCCGACGTCCCCGTTCGGGACAGTTTAGTTAGGCCACGACGGTGGCAGGTGTCACGAGGTGACACGGGGCCACCCAGGGCTTGACTCTGGGGGAGGATGATTGCCGGTGGTACGATGGGAGAGTCACGGGTCAGGCGGGTTTCGTTGGAGCAACGCTGGTCCACCCGAATGGGATCATGAGGTCAGGTGCTCCATGGTGTGGGTAAAGTGCGCAACCTCTGCAGAGTGTAAAATCTATTCAAATAGCCGCATCCACGGTATTGGACAGCCCGTCCAGACCTCTCTAGGTGATCAACCGTAATAACCGTAGTAATGATGGAAGAACTCGTCGTAAGATCAGATGTACTCGTTGGCATCGAGTACTCCGAGGTTTGTGAGACAACCCGGATATGAGTAAGTTAAGATCAGTAACTGAATCAGTTAAGACATAACATGTTGATTGCCATGCTATTATTTGCTGCATATTTGGTTGTTGTGAGCTTGCGAGTACATTCAAAGTACTCACCTGGCGTATCATGCCAGATGCAGGAGAAGACTGAGACGGAGGTCTCGAAGGTCCGTGTTGCGATGACTAGGATGTGTCCTCAGCAGTGTCCCTGTGGATGGAGTTACTATCATGTTCCGCTACGCAGTAGTCTTTCGCTGTAGTATTCCACAGTAATAACGAGGCCCTGATATGTTAGATAAATAATGTAGATATTTTCATAGCACTAGACGTGCTTTTGGCCTCGATGATCATGTAATATATAAGCTTGTACTCGACTATTATCAATAAAAGTTCAGCTATGTTCTATTCCAAGTTGTTGTGTGTTTCCAGAAGACATGATCTCTGGGTTGGAAACACTGGTAAACCGGTTCTCTGAGCTGGGGTGCCACAACACTTGGTATCAGAGCCGTGCTGACTGTAGGACACCCTAGGTAACTCGCGCTAGAACTGCGATTAGCATAGGACTTTGAGTGTGCATCCTGCTTGTTGCATTTGATTGTTGCATACCATGCCTCATGCATCATAATTCATTATGTTACTAACTCTTGGCATTGTGATTGTAGATGGCACCAGTTCCATATCACTTTCATCATGAGCCAGAACCCCACACTTTTCCAGCCCTGCTTCATAGCGTCTAGCTTCAGCTGTATCACAACGGTGATGACCCGGTGTACCAGTTGTTCCAGGAGCAGTTGGGCGAGTCAGTATATGAGTACCATGCAGTGGCTTACATGACTGCGACTTCGGATATTGGAAGCTCTTATCGCTCTTCCAAGGGCGGAGTGGCTTCTACTCCGAAGCTGGTGATCCAGTTTGCTGCCATGGAGGCTATTACTGACTTGCGCTTCCATGAGGCCGAGATGCAGACCCATCCAGGTTTCTTCCACTATCCCACTATGTCACCTACGACAGGGCGAGTCCTTTTCTCACCTGTTGACCCGGCGTGTGATCATGCGGCTGGTGTTTTGTCTCGCTATCTAAACGCCAGCTACTGTATGATCATCTCCTTGGCTGAGGAGCTGTGTCGTGTTCAGGGGGCACTTGCAGCAGTGACTCCAGCACCTCCTCCTCTTCCTGTAGTTCCACCTAGTTATCCACCACCAGTTCCACCTCCGCGTGTGCATGATACCCCTTCTGGTTTTTCTGGACCATCAGGCTTATCATCTGGTAGTCGACTTGAGACCCCAGCTGAGTGAGCCTCACTCCTAGCCACTCCTGATCCACTGATGCTGAGGCGACATGCTCTTTCTTCCATAGAGGGAGAGCCGTCCCAGCAGCGACGTCGCATCTCCAGCTGAGTTCCACCTAGTTATCCACCACCAGTTCCACCTCCGCGTGTGCATGATACCCCTTCTGGTTTTTCTGGACCATCAGGCTTATCGTCTGGTAGTCGACTTGAGACCCTAGCTGAGTGGGCCTCACTCCTAGCCACTCCTGCTCCACTGATGCTGAGGCGACATGCTCTTTCTTCCGTAGAGGGAGAGCCGTCCCAGCAGCGACGTCCCATCTCCTTTGACCCGGTGACTTACATCATTAGTTCTGATTCTGACTCAGGATCTGACGATGAGGACTCTTCAGATGGGTAGTGTTCGTGTCACCGACGCACTAGACTGGAGCTTGAGTAGTAATGCATGCATCTTTGCATATGTCGACTGTCGTATGAGCAGTCTAGCCATGATATCCCCCCCTACTAGCTTGCCATGTATGATGTTGGGTTATCTTGTATAATTATGTTGTTGTCTTTATTTGCCTTTTTCATGAAGTTTCTTTTGGTGTCATATTCCCGTATTTCTCCTTATGGATGTTGCTCATCAATTTGATATTTGCTATGGGAACAAAAATTAGGATGAAGAAAGGAAGTAGCAGTTAAGGCGGCGATGGAAACCCCGTCCGTCGTTCTGCCAGGCAGGCAGGGCAACCGCCCAGACTTACCACCATCACCACCTCAAGCACCAACCATAGATCAGATAATGAGAATGTTTGAGGAAAAGAGAAACCAAGACCTCATGGAATTTCTCTAGAGTATGCAGACAATAGTAGGTCAGAACAATGGTAATGGGGTGCATTCCAAACTGTCTGACTTCCAGCGCACAAAACCACCCAACTTTGGTCAGGCTGTGGATCCTATTGAGGCTGATGATTGGTTAAGAACCATGGAAAAGAAATTGGACATCGCTCGTTGTGAAGAAGCAGATAAAGTCCCATTTGCCACCCATTATCTCGAAGGGCCTGCAGCCATATGGTGGGACAACACCAAGTTAATGTGGCCTGCTGGAGAAGAGATTTCCTGGGAGAAATTCAAAGAGCTGTTCTGCAAGTATCATATTCCCACAAGTATCATGAAAGTGAAGCAGAGGGAATTCCTGGCCCTCACACAAGGAAACATGTCTGTGGGAGAATACCTAAACAAGTTCAACAACTTGGCCCGGTACTCTCCTCATGATGTGGCTACCGAAGAAAGGAAAATAGACCGGTTCCTCGGAGGACTTAATCACGCCCTCCGATGTCAGCTATGCATGTTGGACTTCCCCGATTTCCAGACCTTGGTGGATAAGGCCTTCATCGCCGAACGAGAACACAAGTTTGGGAATGATGATCGTAAGAGGAAGTTCGAGCCTAAGAAGGACAACAGGGAACCATATGCACAAAAGCTATGCAGTTGGCAGCCTGGGCCATCTGAAAACAAACCTGTGTGGAACAATGGTGGCAACAACAGCAAGCCAGGCAACCAGAAGAAGACCTTCGGCAAGCAGCCAGCCATAGAGGACTGCTGCCGCAACAACACCTATTTCACTTGTGGCCAGAGTGGACACTACGCCAAGCAGTGTCCTACTAATAACGGAAAGCAGTCAGCTGACCACAAGCCACAAGTTAATCACCTTGGACGCCACCCCAACCATAATTTCAGCCACGGATGCATCCACCACATCTCTGCCGAAGAAGTCTGTGAAGCTCCAGACATTGTCCTTGGTAAGTTTTCTGTCAACGACATACCTGCAATAATTTTATTTGATTCTGGGGCTTCCCACTCGTTTATTTCGCGAAGTTTTGCCACCTTGCACAAATTTTCTCCTTCACTTTTGGACAAAATCATGGTGGTACAATCCCCTAGCTCTATGCTCAGAACAAATATAATGTACAAGGGTCTGGAAATCTCAATCCATGGAGTCAAATTCCCAGCTACCCTTGTTGCCATTGAATCCCCAGTACTGGATATAATACTGGGAATGGACTGGTTGGCACCGCACCAAGTGTGTATCAACTGTGCCACCAGAACGGTGACATTGGTGAACCCCGCCGGACAAACCATCCAATTTCTGGCCAGCAGAATGATAACAAGAAAGGGCAAGGCATACCAGACCACTATTATAGATATGAATCTGATCCCGGTAGTGGGTGAATTTCCGGATGTATTTCCTGAGGAATTACCAGGAATGCCGCCCGATCGAGAATTGGAGTTCGCCTTTGAGGTAATTCCTGGTACAGCTCCAATATACAAGAAATATTATCGTATGCCAGGCCCAGAGCTGGCAGAGCTAAAGAAGCAGATAGACGAGTTGCTACAGAAAGGATACATTCGCCCAAGCATTTCGCCATGGGGCTCACCAGTATTATTTGTCAACAAGAAGGATGGAAGTCTACGAATGTGTGTAGACTATCGCCAGCTTAACGAGGTCACTATCAAGAACAAGTACCCGCTCCCTCGAATTGATGACTTATTTGACCAGTTGAATGGAGCACGGGTATTCTCTAAGATCGACCTCAGAACGGGATATCATCAATTGAAAATCCGAAAGGAGGGTATCCCTAAGACAGTGTTCACCACTCGATATGGGCTATATGAATTTACAGTTATGGCATTTGGATTGACCAACGCTCCAGCCTACTTCATGAGCATGATGAACAAAGTCTTCATGGATTTTCTGGACAAATTTGTAGTGGTGTTCATTGACGACATCCTGATATACTCTAAGGATGAAGAGGAGCATAAGCAACATCTCAGAGCTATCTTGGAAAGATTGAGAACCCATCGCTTATATGCCAAGTTCAGTAAGTGTGAATTTTGGCTAAAAGAGGTGGGATTCCTTGGACATATTCTGTCAGAGAAAGGAATAGCTATTGATCCCAGTAAGGTTACTGCGGTCTTGAATTGGAAGACACCAACCACGGTGACCGAAGTCCATAGTTTCCTGGGCTTGGCAGGCTACTACCGTCGCTTCATTGAAGGTTTTTCTAAGATAGCCAAGCCGCTGACGGAATTGTTGAAAAAGAACCAAAGGTTTATCCGGACAGCCGAGTGCGACAGCAGTTTCCAAGAGTTAAATACGAGGCTAACCACAGTCCCTGTCTTAGTCCTCCCAGACATTCACAAGAGTTTTGACATATACTGCGATGCATCCAGGCGTGGAATTGGATGCGTGCTAATGCAAGAAGGGAAGGTTGTAGCTTATGCATCACGACAGCTACGACCTCATGAGGAGAACTATCCTACACATGACTTAGAGCTAGCTGCTGTGGTTCATGCCCTGAAGATTTGGAGGCATTATCTTATTGGACAACGATGTGAAATATACACAGACCATAAGAGTCTCAAGTATATTTTCACTCAACCCGACCTGAACCTCAGGCAACGAAGATGGCTTGAGCTAGTCAAGGACTATGATGTTGGGATAAACTATCATCCAGGGAAAGCAAATGTGGTTGCTGATGCCCTGAGCAGGAAACAAGCTACTGTGAATACACTAGTTGAGGGTATGCATCCGAGCTTACAAGAAGAGTTTGTCAAGCTCAATATGGTGCTATGCGGCCCAATGACCCCGAACATGTTGGAAATTATTCCAACCCTCATGGAGGAAATCAAGGAAGCACAAAAGTCAGATGAAGAAATTCGGGAGGTCAAGGAATTAATTCAGTAGGGGAAGGCCAAGTCCTTCCGTGTAGATGAACATGCTACCGTGTGGTTCGAGAAACGAATTTGTGTGCCAAATCAGGACAACTTGAGGCAACAAATACTCAAGGAAGCACATGAGTCTGCATATTTGATCCACCCGGGGGGTACCAAGATGTATCAGGACTTGAGAGAAACTTTTTGGTGGTCTGGAATGCGGAAAGATATAGCATACTATGTCGCCTGCTGTGACAATTGCAACAAGGTCAAGGCAGAGCATCAGAAACCCGCTGGGCTACTGCAACCTTTATCGTTGCCTCAGTGGAAGTGGGACGACATATGTATGGATTTTATTCTGGGACTACCCAAGTCCACGAGAGGCAATGATGCTATTTGGGTCATTGTAGACATCCTCACGAAGGTGGCTCACTTTATCCTAGTAAAGACCACTTTCAACGCAAATCAGCTGGCACAACTCTACATGTCCCGGATAGTCAGTCTGCATGGAGTACCCAAGTCTATCACTTCAGATAGGGGTTCCCTATTTACCTCAGCATTCTGGCTACTGCTACATCAAGCTCTGGGAACCATGCTGAAACACAGCACAACATACCATCCACAGACGGATGGACAGACCGAGCGAGTGAACCAAATATTAGAGGACATGCTTCGGTCATGTGCTCTCTCCCATGGACCCAAATGGGAGGATAGTCTGTCGTACGCTAAATTCTCCTACAACAACAGCTATCAGGCAAGTCTCAAGATGTCGCCTTTTAAGGCATTGTACAGACGGAAGTGCCGCACACCGCTGAACTGGTCCCAAATAGGAGATAGTCACATCTTTGGTACGATCTTGATGCTCGAGGCTGAAAGGCAAGTCAAGGATATTCAAGAACATCTGTGAGCAGCCAAGTCCCGACAGAAGAGCTATTACGACCCAAAACACCGGGAAGTAACTTTCGAGCCTGGAGACTATGCTTACTTGCGAGTAACCCCTATGAAGGGAGTAAAGAGGTTTGGCACCCGGGGAAAGTTGGCCCCAAGATACATCGGTCCCTTTCTAGTGATTGCTAGGAAGGGCAAAGTCGCATATCAGTTGGAATTACCACCAGCATTGTCAGACGTTCATGATGTCTTTCACATCTCACAGTTAAGGAAATGCATTGCACCCCCAGCCAAGCAAGCGGATATTAGTGAATTAGAACTGGCTAAGGATTTGACTTATGAAGAGAAACCTATCAGGATCTTGGATGAGATGGAAAGAACCACAAGGAGTAAGGTGATAAGATTTTACAAGGTGCTATGGGAGCACCACACTGAGGAAGAGGCCACTTGGGAAAGAGAAGATTTTTTGTGATCCGCATATCCATATTTGTTCCCTGAGCAACCGAATCTCGAGGACGAGATTCATCCTAAGGGGGGGTAGGTTTGTGACACCCTGATTTTGGCAACTTTTTCTTTTCAAACTTTTCTTGGTTTTATTTGAAATTTGAATGGTTTTTGAACCTTTTCATTTGGTCTTGGAAACTTTTGAATCTTTTCCAAGTAATCCAAAGCCTCATCACCTTGCCAAAACCCTGCCAAGTACCTCAAGGACCCAAATCCCAATTTAAATCTTTTCCAATAACTCTTTTCTTTTATTTGGGAATTTAGGTCATCACTATGGGTTGTGAAGCAACCTATAGTTTGGATGGCCAGAAAATTCTCAAATAATTCCCTAAAATACCTTGGAATATATCTTGCCCCAATATCCAAAAATATTCCATGGTCTAGTTCTAATATTTTGCAAAATAATTCAGTTTTGTTCCTGGACAGTCTGAACCTTTGTGAAGGAAGTACCTGCTAGGTTTGTCCAAATGCTCTGAATTTTTTGTGGCATGAGGACACCTACAAATGACTTCCCTCCACCAAGTTTCAGCCTCAGGAGATCATCCAAGTGAGCAATACCTCAACATTCACATTCTGGACCAGATTTGTAGGTTACTCATGAACTACCCTCAAATCTCAACCAAACCTACTCAAACTTGGCCAGTTTGGAGTCCTTCCAACGAGGATCACTCCAGACAATCTCTTTGGCTCCATCCCTAGCTCTCCACCTCTCCAGATCCCTCTCTAGTTCTCTGTCAGGAACTGTTGTTGAGGCTACCCTTCATCTCAGACCCAACCAAGCCAAACTATGGGTGCAGGTGAAGTGAGTGATCGAGGGTCGATGTGCCAGACAAGATTTGCCAGGCTTGCGTGGCCTCCTGGGGGCAAGCACCGTGGTGAGCTCGGCGATGGCATGCTTGTCTCCGCGCTCTGTGCTGCGCCAGGCTCGGGTCTCGTCAGAGCGAGACGCATGCACCGCAGCAGCTTGTCCAAGCATGCCGACATCGTTCCCGTGCGACACCTAGCCCCTCCAGATCCTTCGCCCTCGCCGGAGAAGCCCTCGGCGGCCGCCACGACCGCGAGCACTGTGCCGCCCGTGCAGCCACAGTGGCGGCGCCGCTCGTCTTCTTCTTCCCGAGCTATCCCCTCGTGCATTTAATGCCTTTGATCGCTCCCGTCGCTTCGCCCCGTGCCATGACGGCCAGCTCGCCGTCCTTGTTCCAGTGGCGTAGCCATATCGCCGCCGATCAAGAGAGATCGCCGAGCGCCTCCTCCCGCCTATAAATAGCCCCGCCCGGCCTCGCTAAGCTCCTCACCCCCTCTCCCTCCATCCTCCATTGCCTCCACAAGCAAGAGCCAAGGCCAAGAGGCCCTCTGGCCTCGAGCTTCACCGGAGTTCCGTCGCTAGTTGAGCTCCACCACCAGCCCTCTCCACCCCACCCCAGCCTTGTCCGACTGTGCCCTCGAGCTCAGTGCACTCCACTGGTGCCCCTCGACCTCCTGCCCGAGCTAATAGTCGCCGGAATCGCCACCTCCATCGACCATCATAGCGCTCGTCCGCTGGAGAAGAAGGGCGCCGCGCCATCCGTCCATCTCCGGGGGAGCTACGGGTACAGGGAGGACCGTCTTCGAGTGCCCGATCGATCCCCGTCAACTCCCAGCTCCGCCGCTGTCCCTATCGCCGGTGAGCATAGCCGGAGCCCCGCCTCCCTCTGTTCTCTCCCTCCTCTCTCTGTTTTAAACCAAGCGGGCCCCACCTATCAGCGGCCCAGTAGCGCGGGCGTGAAGGGGTAAGTGAAGGCGCCTTTGGGCCTTTACGCCTTCGACATGGCCCATTCCAGGTTTTTCTGTTTTTTTGAATTTTGTTTATTTAGCAGAGTTGACCAGCCACTTTGACTACTAATAACTTTTTATTAAAAGGTCCAATTGACCTGATTCTTTTTGCATTATGTTCATATTCAACTTCTTTATTTTCTGACCAAGTTTGGTATTTTTCCAATACTCACAGAATTGTTGGTGAATAAAAAGGCTTTATGTGACATTTTCCTTTGCCATTTAAAAATATTTTCAGAAGGAGATTCTTGTGGATTTGAAGACCAGGAGTTTCTGAACAACCCAACTGATCAAGGCAAGCCAGGACATCCATATTATGAAGCATTTCATAGCATTGCATAAGTCATATTCATTTCCTGCATTTAATCAACATAGATAATTCAAGTGAAGTATTTAAATGCCTATTGTTGAAAACTTAAATTGATATGATGAATGACCCTGATTGCTAAGAGAAACTTAGTTGGTTGATCAAGAGTCACCTGTCCAGGCTTACCGTGCAGCCACATTTGCCTGTATGGGCGGCCTTGACTTGGTCTGGCTCCATGCTCTTTCACCGGTACCTCCAGACAGGGAGGGTTATGCGTGCGTGCTGCCCTGATCAGGCAGACGGCGATAACCCTGTGAGACCAGTTGAGTTTTGTGTCGGCGTCCCCGTTTGGGACAGTTTAGTTAGGCCATGACAGTGGCAGGTGTCACGAGGTGACACGGGGCCACCCAGGGCTTGACTCCAGGGGAGGATGATTGCCGGTGGTACGATGGGAGAGTCACGGGTCAGGCGGGTTTCATTGGAGCAACGCTGGTCCACCCAAATGGGATCACGAGGTTAGGTGCTGCATGGTGTGGGTAAAGTGCGCAACCTCTGCAGAGTGTAAAATCTATTCGAATAGCCGCGTCCACGGTATTGGACAGCCCGTCCAGACCTCTCTAGGTGATCAACCGTAATAACCATAGTAATGATGGAAGAGATCGTCGTAAGATCGGATGTACTCGTTCGCATCGAGTACTCCGAGGTTTGTGAGACAACCCGGATATGAGTAAGTTAACATGAGTAAGTGAATCAGTTAAGACTTAACATATTGATTGCCATGCTATTATTTGCTGCATATTTGGTTGTTGTGAGCTTGCGAGTACATTCAAAGTCCTCACCTGGCGTATCATGCCAGATGCAGGAGAAGACTGAGACGGAGGTCTCGAAGGTCCGTGTTGCGATGACTAGGATGTGTCCTCAGCAGTGTCCCTGTGGATGGAGTTACTATCATGTTCCGCTACGCAATAGTCTTTCGCTGTAGTATTCCACAGTAATACCGAGGCCCTGATATGTTAGATAAATAATGTAGATATTGTCATAGCACTAGACGTGCTTTTGGCCTCGATGATCATGTAATATATAAGCTTGTACTCGACTATTATCAATAAAAATTCAGCTATGTTATGTTCCAAGTTGTTGTGTGTTTCCAGAAGACATGATCTCTGGGTTGGAAACACTGGTAAACCGGTTCTCTGAGCCGGGGTGCCACAGTGGATGTGAACCGGGCGGCGGAGGCTCAACTTGAGGCGAAGCGCATGGATGCCGCTGCCATCGAGGCCCTCCTGCAGGCGGAACCGGACATCCTAGACTTGAACTGGGCGGTGGACGCTCAACTCGACGCGGAGCGCGCGGATGCCGCTGCCATCGAGGCCCTCCTGCAGGCGGAATCGGAAGTCCTGGACTTGAACCAGGCGGTGCTCACTTCCGTGCAGAACACCCGCACGCTCCGCGTGAACGAGTAGCTGGAGGCCGAGGACAACCACGGTGCAGAGACACACGTTAGCAGCTACGGCTGGTTCACGCCGGCAGCCAAAGACGACGAGGCCGTCTCGTTCTGCGAACAGTGATAGTTTTTCTTTATGTTGTCGTTTTAGGGATCTTTTGTTGTGTAAAAACATATATTTATGCAAGTCGTCTGACTTTCATCATTTGGGTCAGTCGACCATTTCAGGCGGTTGGATGAATATCCTACGTCTCCTAACCCTTCTTCTTCCTCACCTCTTCTTCCTCCCCAACAGACCACCGCACGGGCAATACGGATCTTCCCCAACATGCGGTTAGATAAACATACTGTATGAACAAAAATTATGTGTCCGCGGTAGGATGGCTGATTTTGGTTTGATCACATGCGGTAGCACGTGTCAGTGAGGGTGCGTTCCCTTGGTTGGGTTTGCGGTGTGCAGGAGCAACTGTGTGAGGGTGCGGTGCGACCGCGACAGCCGTGCTCAAGTGTACCTCCTTTTCATTTTGAAAACTTTAGGCAAGCTTGGCAAAAATGTTTGGTGAAGTATGGCAATGCAAGGCCTAGACCCAAATAGGATACAAGTACGTACGTAGGAGTACTATTTGTGTTAAAAAAGAAAGGCGGGGTTTTCCTTCGTGGGATTGATCGATACAAATCCTCGTTTGACGCGTCAATTAATGTGTATTTTTTTCTCCAACGCCCAAAGAGCTAACCATCTCACTCCTCATCGCTTGATTAATGCAGCGCCATGCAAACCAACCTTCTCACTTCCGCATGCATGCAAGGGTATATTAATGTCCTTGGTTGCTAGTACGAGGCAAACCCCATCAATTTTGCCTCGATTAGTGTTAGTGGCCTTCTGCAAATTGTAATTTTGATACTGGCCTTGTGTACAAAAAATGGAGGTTGTAACTATTTGACTTCCTTCCCCATTGCGGTGACGTCGATGATATCTTGAACGTTGTGGTTTGGCAAAGTGCGTTCGACGGAGAACACCATTGAGGGAGACCACTGTAAGTCGTTCGCAAGTGCGGCCTGCAAGCCGAGACAACCGCCTTATTTGCATCCAGGAAGTCCGTTGAACCAAAGGACGCGTAAATGTACTAGTACTACACAATAGCGTCGTCCGTCCAGCTTAGTGCGGTAAGGTGGTTTCTCGAAGAAGACGATGGAGAAGCGGAGTTAGCGAAGAGTGAAATGATGTTTGCTTCGTCCGTGCTTTGTGATTTGACGCCTCACTGCTTTGTGATTTGTGATAGAAGGGACAGGGGAGTAGACTCTGTGCTCTATACTGTACATGCGTCCAAGCACGGGAGAAAGAGGAGAGTGGTTGCATTTTTCTATTCCTTCAATCAATCAATTAGGGAGCTTCGGTTCCATCTTTTTGGCTTTGGCAGCACCGTCCACAATGGTAACCATCGATGCCAAAAGCTATTTTCACATTTGTCTACACATTGTGGATGCCCTTAACTGTACCACTTGGTTTTGCTCCTGTGTGCTATCTATACAAATCTTGATTATATTGATCTAAAAAATTATAGTATCAAGATTAGTAAAAGGAGGTGATTTTGCCGCGCGGATGGCGGGGGAGGTTTCTTATTTTTAGAGGACGTTGGCCTGGCGGTTTGCTAACATGCGGTCCCATGTGTCAGTGCTTTACCAAGCCGTTCCGCGTCCCACATGAGGCAGAACAACGGCAGAAGCAACACGTGGTTAACTTGAAGAAGATGAGGGAGAAGCGGATTTAGCAACGAGTGAAATGATGGTTGCTTCGTCCCTCCAACTTCTTTTTTTAGCATTATTACTTCATCCCTCCAACTTAACTACGGGAAAGGTGCAACTTTGTGATTTGACGCCTCATTGCTCATTACTACGTCGTCGCCTTGACTAGGGTGCTTCACCTCTGGTGCTCTGCACTGTTATTTTGGTATGGCACGTGGACCCGGTTGCTTGATGTCCCACATGTCGGCAAAAGGGACTAGAACATTTATGAAAGCGAGCGCTCCACTCTTACAATGGAGGAGTACACGACACGGCGGCCCAGTGAACTGTTAC
This sequence comes from Thinopyrum elongatum, assembly GCA_011799875.1. Classification (NCBI taxonomy): domain Eukaryota; kingdom Viridiplantae; phylum Streptophyta; class Magnoliopsida; order Poales; family Poaceae; genus Thinopyrum; species Thinopyrum elongatum. Next base: position 77,654,078 of record CM022300.1, on the reverse strand, counting down.
TTGTACTGTAGTACTACTATAGTTTTGCTGTTTCGCACGATCCATCGATACAAACCCAATTAAACAGGCAAGGGCGGGATTTTTCCCGCGCGGTAGATGATACTACCCATACATTTCAAAGGCAATTTTATTGTATGCAAACTGAATAATTAAGTAACAATATGAGATCTAGTAAAACTAAAAACACATATGATTTATTGTGTTAGAGTGTAGTAGTAGTGCTGTCTTGCATAGTTGTTAGATGTAACATGCGAGAACGTGTAGAGATGTACTTTTGGAGGGCCTACAGAGAGAAATTGGGCATAAAGTGGATTCAAATATTTGTATTCGTCTTCATAGCATTTGTAACTCATATCTACAGTTTGTACAGTAGACGTGAATGCTTGTTCACTCTTACGAAACCAGTACAACAATAATGGGGTGGCGTGCGCCAATTTAGGCACTGGCACGTTGGCCTACTCGGCTCCATAGAGAGAGCGAGAGAAGAGATAAATACACGGGCAGTCAGTGTATTTCAAGCGAAAAGCGTAATACGGTCACCGGACTTCAGAATACGCTCATTACGGTCACTATTTACGTTTTGCGGTGATTATACGGTTACTTGCTCACCGTTCAGCATCGGATTGCACTCTGTTGACTGGCTAAATAGTCTGCGTGGCACTATGTTGACTAGTTAAATTGACCATGTTCCTTGTGGGTCCCAACTATCAGTTCTCATAGGAAAAAGGTCAGATAAACACAAATTTACGCAGGCACGACAAGACTCCAACCCGTGCGCGGGAACCACCTGGTTGTGTATGTGTCTGTCAGGGCCTGATGTGTGTGCATGCACGTTTAGGTTGAGCACTTGAGCGTGGGAGTGTGTGTTGGTCGTGTGGTGTGTGCATGTATGCGTGCATGTGTGCGTGTGAGTGTTGCATGCGTGCGTGGCTGTGTGTGTACGTGTGAGTGTTGCGTGCGTGCGTGGCTGCGTGTGTTCGTGTGAGTGTTGCGTGCATGCAGTTCGTGTGCATGTGTGCGTGTGTGTATAGTCACCACACCAGGTCCTATGTGTTAAAACAAACGACTCAGCATACCAATACAAGGCCACCTTGTCCGCTGTGCCCGCGGTCATGACTTCGAACCACCGCCAATATTTTTTATCGTTTGTTTTCATTCTTATACACGCCGACAGGTGGGCCCAATGGTAGTGAGATAATGTGATGCAACACTAGAGGTGCCACGTGGAGCGTTTAACTGGTCAACTAGTCGTGTCTTGACCAAATACAGAGCTGTACGGTGAGCCCGTGATTGTATAATAACCACAAAACATAAATGGTGACCGTAATGAGTGGATTCTAAAGTCCAATGTACGTATCATGCTTTCGCTTCAAATACAATGATCATCACTGTATATATCGCGAGAGAAAGATGAAACATGCGTGAATGTGCTGGGGGCGTACTTTTAGAGGACCTAGAGATAGTTTTTGTGCGTACGTGAAAGGGGCGTAGAGGGGGTGTATGCGATGGAGAGAGAGAGATGCTCTTCATTTCTCTTTATTATGACTAACTTTATATATAGTATAAAAATATAAAAAATCACAGTGTGGAATAAATATCATTGGGGGCACCATGCAATGCAAATTAACATTCATACTCCTCCATATAACTTTGTAATGTTGTATATATGTAGAAATTCTAAAATAATTTTTTGGCCACACTTTGTGTGGTTTTATTCAAAAGGAATGTTGTATGCGAAATAAACGTGAAGAGAGGGCTTTTTGATCAATGGGGTACGTGATGTAACATGTGTGAATGTGTAGTTGATGTATTTGGCAGGGCCTAGAGAGGTATGTGTATGTATTACGTATTCGAGAGAAGCATGGATAGAGGGGCCGGCGGGGGGGGGGGGGACGTGCCGGAGAGATAGCACCGGAATGAGAGAGGTCTAGAGAGAGAGAGAGACGAATAGGATGTCATGGCGAGAGATGCCCTTGAGTGTGTATATGCAAGGGGGAGGGGATAGAGGCACGAGGAGAAAATATTTTGTGTGGTGTCTGTGTTGGTATGTGTGGGTGTGAGAAGATAACGAGACCTGGGGGCAGAGGGTGTGTCACCGCGTGAGGTCCGGTGGGCTGAGGTGAGGCCCTTGGTTTGGTTCCGTCCGGCGCCACATTGGTCGGCCCGTGACGCATTTAGGGAGACCCATGGAGGACTAGTCGTACAAGACAAAGATAGCAGAGTCTTGAAGGACTCTGTGTCCACTGACAAAGCCGGCTAGGATTTGTATCCCTGGGTCCTCGGACTAAGGTAACCCCTTATCTATGATATTACTATTCATCCAACCTAACTTTAAGGGGCATCCTACAGAATGCTCTGCTAGAATCATACTCGTCAATTAGGAAGAGAGGTGGAGATAATGCGTGAGAGACAGGCCTAATGATAATGTGCGTGCGGGAGACACACGTAGGCAGGTCTATGTATATAGAAAGGGTCGATGGGGATTGTGCATGTGTATGCTTGTGAGAGGAAGAGTGCTTGTGATAAAGGTTAGTGAAAACAGTCGTAAATGGTTACGAGAGGGAGGGAGGGTTATATCGAGAGCATGTCTGCAAAAAGACACCTCGGGAGAGAGTGTGTGAGCATGTGTGAGAGACCACCGATGGATATACACCGTGTGCGCGTATGTGTGAGGGAGAAAGTCAGCGTGTGTGTGAGGAGGGGCCTATGGAGAGTGAAACTACACGTAAAAGACTGACGTACACATTGATTAAAAATATAAATTGTATCCAAATATTAGGATGGGATCATGATATTTGCAATTCGCGTAAGGAACGGTCATTGATCCATTAGACATCTATATTCTATCGAATTTGAGCATGTCTATGTTATTATTCGACATAATTGATCCACAGAGTTAGTATTTTGAACTCCAGACAAAGCATCGCTTTAGCAATCGAATATAAACGTGAGTATAGTTCATGTTGTGTGTGTAAAGCACATTATACATACAAAAGTTACACAATGAACATTATAAATAGCTAGCTATGAACTAGCATACATTTGAATTCAACTTAAGGTGGTTTAAAAAAATTGAATTCAACATGAAGTCCATTCAATTATTTGAATTCGATATCATGGCATTTGTAAATCATACCTAAATTATGGGGGCACCAATCTTTGCTCTGCTTTTGTACATAATAGCATATATAGTCGTGTACAAAATAGATTCAAATTTACCTCCTCCATTCCAAAATAATCGTAGTTATAGGATTTTGAAGTGTCAAAATTTCAAAAAGAAGCGCATAATTTAATGAGGTTTTCAAACATACAAGGTCAAATTTAACATTGTCTATTTAGGTCAATCCTCAAAGTTCAAGAGTACTCTAAATGTGAATGCTTCTATTTCAAAATTTCGAACGAAGAGCCAAAAGAGCCTCTACTCGCCTGAAACCACGTGAGACCAATGTTTGGTAGAAGGAAATAACTTTTCTAACTCCGACCCGTGAAACCTACTGGCCCGACGTCCAAAGGTCTAAACCGGGGTAGGTTTGTAGCTTCATCTAGACGCCACGCAACTGCCTCCGAAAAACATTCATACACCATGGCCACCTAAGCACACATGCGCTCGGCCGAAATCGCTCCCGCCCACTATTTGGGACACCTGGGATTACCGTCCTACCCCCAACCCGTAGTAGGTCTGAAATTTAAGAGGTGGCAAAGTTTGTACTTTCCCCAAATTTCAAACAAGCACGTCCCATCTGTTCAAAAAAACCAAAAACAAGCGCGTCCCAGACCGAAACATGGTTCCCCCTCAGCTCCCCCCGCCCCCCCGTCCGATTCCCCATTCGTACTCAATGGGCGCCAAAACTACCTCTCGACCAGCCGCGAAACCCCGGCGTCCTCCGTCCGCCACCCCATCCCACCCATCAACCGCCGCCCTCCTCCATCACGCTGGAGCCGATACCCCGACGTCGTCGTCCACCGCAACTGCAACTGCAACGCCCTCCACGGTTAGTAGTTGAAGCCAAGGCCGAGTTACCTCCAGGACGCCGACGTGCGCCGTACCCGAGCCAGTTCAACCACGCCGTCCTGCGCCTCACCGCTGCTGCTCCAACGTCGCCACCGTCCATCGCACCGGAGCTGTTCCCGCTACGCCGTCCTTCGCCACCTCGGATCTGCTTCCCCTCCGCTGAGAGACGGCCACCGCAACACAGTCAACAATTTGGCCATGGGTTCGTCTAAGGCTCCACCCTCCTCCAAAACATTGGTTCCCCCGGTAAAAAGAAGAACATTGCCGCGATATCATGAGGACACAGCACTGGCAACCGGAAATGGTACTCCTCTTCCCTTATTCGTGCAAATCTTACGTGTCTGCTTGCACGGTATTCATCCCACAGAAGACACTAGTTGACCGCTTCTTCCTACACCTTCTTCCTGATACTAGATGTTCCTAGTAACTCGCGATGCACAAGATTTCTCCTCATATACTATTTCACCTTAGCTAGAGGTCCGTCGCCCCCTGGATTTCAATTCCTGGTTAGTTGATTCCCAATTAAAGGAAGCATTCCCCGGTGTAACAGGCGCTAGTCCGCCTATTATGCCAGGGAAGCAGTGCCTCGGTGTTTATCTTAGGGGTGTGTGGGGCCTAGGAGCTGCTGGCGCCCGATCTGGAGGTCGACCGGGCTTAAAGGGATCGCCGGGGGGCGCTGCCAAGCACGGCGGTGGTGTGAGGTCAAGGGGAGGGCGGGGCGGCGGAGGCAGGGGTCTGGGCCGGTGGTCGCTGGCGGTTCGAGAAAGATCATCAACAGTGACTGGCGGGAGGTAGACAAAGGCCATCTGCCCGTTCCTTGTAGATCGGATGGTTCCTAAAAAAATCGATTGACCTATTTATTTTCAGTCGACTGTTATTTTGATAGGACCACATGTGGTGGTGTGCTGGAGGAGTACCTGCATTTCCCAGCCATCCCTGTGCTCATATATTACAAAATCATACGGAGTAGAATCTAATTTTGTTTGCCATGCAATGTTGTAGAGCTATCATATGTCTCCTGTCATTTATTTTTCAGCCACCTGCTATCTGCTACTTTTACAGTGCACTAGTTCTGCACACACTTCACCCATACTCTCACTATTGTTTTTTATGCATGGGTATTTCAGACTCTGGCTTGACAGAAGCACGAAATAAAAGAGAGAAGTCGCTCCTGTTTTCTTCGTTGGCAGGCAAGACACGTCTCGGCACTTTAAAGGTTGCATGTTCAACAGATGGAGACGGTAAACGTAGCTCTGGATTTGATGATCTCGCTCGCCATGAACCACCATCCTAGGTGTTTGCTTTAACTTCGCGGTGTAATATGTGGTTGCATGTTGCATATGGTGTCTAGCTTGTATTCGAAAGGCTGAAGTCGGTCTTTATTAAGATAAGGAAAGATATTTTTTACATGACCCACCATCCCGGGAGCACCAGAAGACAAATAGCTAGTCAGGGCACTGGCCGAGCCAGTGACAAGCCCAGCACAGACAGGCATCACCTGGAAGCCAACTAAAAAGCCACGATGGTGGCGAAGCAGCCCGCCTCCCACTAGGCTCTCAGGTCCTCGATGATCATGCTCACCACTCCAGCCGAATATCTAGCTTGTATTGCTTCCAATTTGGTTAAATTGCATCTGCTTAGCTTACACATTATACCTTTGAATATGACATGCCTTCCTGTTTTTGGTACATACTAGTACATCTGTCTATTAACCATGTTCTTACATCAAACTAATGTTCTTGTGCATCCCTCATCAATCACTTATGATGAGACAGTCATGCCAGTGGGTTACTGTGAGAAAATATGCTCTTTTAAAGAATGCAGTGTCAGCCTCCCCACATGATTCTCAAGAAATAGCAAGGCTAGATGAAGATAGTGAATGTAGCTCTGTAGTTGATGACCGCATTTCCCCTACACCAGCATTGCAGGTGCTTGCTCTAACTTGGCAGCGTGATATGTGGTTGCATGTTGCATATGGTGTCTAGATTGTAATTCTTCCAATCTAGTTAAATTGCATGTGCTATTCTACATAGTTTATACATTATACCTGTTAATGTGACATGCCTTCCTGTTTTTAGTACATAGTACATCTGTCTATTAAGCATGTCCTTACATAAAACTATTGTTTTTTTGTATCCCGCATCAATCAATATGACGAGACACCTTTAGTATATGCAGTGTGATATTGGTTGCATCTTTCATATGATGTATAGCATGCGCTGCTTCTAATTTGTTGAAACGCCATTTATGATGGGACACTTTTAACTTGGCAGAGTCATATTGGTTGCATCTTTCATGTGGTGTCTAGCTTGCATTGCTTCTTATTTGTTGAAATGGCTTCTGCTTAGTTTACACAAATAGTTGTGAATATGCCATGTCGTCCTGTTTTTCGTACATATTCCATCCTGGTATTATGTGTTTGCCTTACATCAAAGTAGTGATTGTCAGTATCATGCACGAATGAGTTCTGAAGAGTGAATTTTATTGCATTTTCTTGTCGGTTTTACTTCACAATTCAAAATCAATAAAGCGGAAGGAAATTAGCAAGGCAGTGGATAAAGGTGCTCCTTCCAAATGGAGGGCCTCTACAGATTCTACTCCGCCACCCCCCAATAAGATTTGCAAGACAACAGATGCATAGACACTCAACGTAGCTGTGTTGATGATGAGCACATCTCCCCTAGTGCACCATCATAGGTGCTCCCTCTAACTTGGCACTGTTATATGTGGTTGCATGTTATGTATGATGTCTAGCTTGTATTGCTTCTAATTTTGTTGAATTCCATCTGCTTACTTTACACATTATACTTGTGAATAAGACACGTGTTCCTATTTCTAGAACATACAATATCTGTCTATCACACCATGTTCTTACATCAAAGTACTACTGTTGTGTAACCTGCAACAATCACTTATCATAAGACACGTTTGACTTGGGAGTGTGATATAGGTTACATCTCACATTCTTTTCTAGCTTGTACTACTTCTAATTTGTTGAAATGGCACTTATGACGAGACAGTTTTAACTTGGTAGAGTGATATTCGTTGCATCTTTCATATGGTGTCTAGCTTTCATTGCTTCTAATTTGTTGAAATGCCTTCTGCTTAGTTTACACATCATAGCTGTGAATATGCAATGCTGTCCTTTTTTCTTACACATTCAATCGTCCTATCATGCGATTGCCTTACATTAAAGTAGTGCTCGTCAGCATCCTGCATCAATGAGTTCTAAAAAGCGAATTTTTATTCATTTTTCTTGTGGGTTTGACTTGACAAGGCAATACAATTAAGAAATAGGAAGGAAAAAAATAAGGCAGGGACTGATGGCGGTCTTTCGGCGAAACCGGCATCCCAGGTGCTTTCTCTAGCTTGGCAGTGTGATATTGTCTTGCATGTTGCATACGGTGTCTCACTTGTATTGCTTGTAATTTGATTAAACTACTTCTGCTTAGTTTACACAAATAGTTGTGAATATGCCATGCCGTCCTGTTTTTCGTACATATTCCATCCTCGTATCATATGTTTGCCTTACATCAAGGTAGTGATTGTCAGTATCATGCATGAATGAGTTCTGAAGAGTGAATTTTATTGCTTTTTCTTGTCAGTTTTACTTGACAATGCAAAATCAATAAAGCAGAAGGAAATTAGCAAGGCAGTGGAAAAGGTGCTTCTTCCAAACGGAGGGCCTCTACACATTCTACTCGGCCATCCCCCCAACAAGATTTGGAAGACAACACATGCATAGACACTCAAAGTAGCTGTGTTGATGATGAGCATGTCCCCCCTTGTCCACCATCACAGGTGCTCCCTCTAACATGGCACTGTTGTATGTGGTTGCATGTTATGTATGATGTCTAGCTTGTATTGCTTCTAATTTTGTTGAATTCCATCTGCTTACTTTACACATTATACTTGTGAATAAGACACATGTTCCTGTTTCTAGAACATACAATATCTGTCTATCACACCATGTTCTTACATCAAAGTACTACTGTTGTGTAACCTGCAACAATCACTTTTCACAAGACACGTTTAACTTGGGAGTCTGATATAGTTTACATCTCGCATTATTTTCTAGCTTGTACTACTAATTTGTTGAAATGGCACTAATGACGAGACAGTTTTAACTTGGTAGAGTGATATTCATTGTGTCTTACATATGGTGTCTAGCTTTCATTGCTTCTAATTTGTTGAAATGCCTTCTGCTTAGTTTACACATCATAAGCTGTGAATATGCAATGGCACTAATGACAAGAGACCTTTAACTTGGTAGTGCGATGTTGTTTGCATCTTGCATATGATTTATTTCTTGTACTGCTTCACATTTGTTTAAACGCCAGTTATGACGAGACACTGTTAACTTGGCAGAGCGATGTTTGTAGCATCTTTCATATGGTGTCTACCTTCCATTGCATTGCTTCTAATTTATTGAAATGCCTTCTGCTTAGTTTACACATCATAGTTCTGATTATCTCATGCCATCCTATTTTTCGTACATATTACATCCTCCTATCATGTGGTTGTCTAACATCAAAGTTCAGTTCGTCTGTATCACGCATCAATTTGTTCTGAAGAACTAAATTTTTATTCCTTTTTTCTTGTTGGCTTGACTTAACATGGCACTGAGAAAGAGGAAGGAACACAGAATGACAGGGGATGGTGTTAGTACTAAGGACACACGTAAATGGAAGTGGAAGAATTATGCAGATTCTGCTGGTACTGATGGTGCAATAGAAGGTCAAAGTCCAGCGGAAAATTGTACAAATGTGGTATCCCATGCTACAGGAGCTGCAAAACAATCCAAACAGAAACTAATAGCTGCCACCAAACAAGCAACGATAGCCCTAGTTGTTGCAACACCTTCCACAGTACCACCAACTGCACGAGTTACTTGTTTGTCAACTCAGCTAGCTCCCAAGCTCCCTTGCCACCTGACACTACTTCCGAAGCACTCTTGACACAATACGAGTTGGCAAGATCAGATGAACCTTGTGAGCTTTAAGAGCAAGAAGGTAGTTGCTGGAGTCAAGTTACAGTTGCATGCTTCTTTATATGTAGTCTCACAGTTTGATGTACACTAACACTTCCTATGTTCGTTGTTGGACTAGCACCTAGGTGCAAGAGGAAACAAACATCAGGGATAATGCTCAATAGGTTAACTAAATCTAGAGGAGGAAGAATGGAGATCCGTTTTGAGGCAGGTTTAAAAAGGCCACGTGATGCTACAGAGTCAGCCAAGTTAGTATCAGAGGCAGCGGTTGCCGTTAGGTGTCATGCATGTATCCTCCCAACATGGATTCAGTACAGGAATGACAAAGAAGAAACCCAGTTCAACACCTTCCTCGACCATTTATCCATAAGCATGGTTATGTATGGAAACTAGTAATATCATCTTGCTCTGTCCCATACTTTCTAGGTTGCTGATAATGAGACTCCCATAATTTTCAACAGATGAGGTTCAAGTTGGATAGCCAAGATGATGCAACCAGACAAGCTTGCACCCATGTTTTCAAGTCTGCTCTGCGACAGTATCGGTATAACTTGAGGAAAACTCACTTTGAAGGCAAGGCTAACAGTGAACTTGCCCAAACATCTCCAGTGGAAAATATATCGGATGAAGACTGGAGAGGCCTCGTTAAACACTGGTCTGATCCAAAGTATCAAGTACGTTATATATATGTGATCAGATCACATGTTGAACTCCTATTTACACATGTGCCTCACAAATCTATCTTCTTGTAGGTGAACTGTTCAAAGAACAAGGTCAACCGTACGAAAGTGAAATTCCAACAGACGACAGGATCTCGTAGCTATATTGCACACTGCGAGGCTCTGGTAATTAGCTGCTGTTTCACTCTTTTCGCTGTGCCATATTATCAGATCTATATTGACTTGGTCCAAATGCAGAGGAAAGCCCGCAAGGACCAAAAAGTACCTGAATCAAATGCTGTGGAAATCTTCAAGGACTGTCACACCAGCAAGACAAAGGGCATGACTACACCAGTCAAAGCCGCTATTGTAAGTCCTTAATCCTCATGCCTTTTAACTACTACTTACTCTGACTTGTGCATTGAACTGCACGGTTTGCAGCCAATGTCTATTACTCTTTCGAATTTTATACACAATTGTCTTAGCGTATCATTGCACCTTACAAGGTTTAAAAGAGAGGAGTGATGTTCCTTTGATCTTGATCTATAATCTAGTTCCGTACAGGACTTGCCCACACAACGTTACAATTGCCTGTTTGTCTATTCTCAGTTGTTTTGTGATATGAATGATGTCATACTATGCTTACCGTATTATAAACTTTGTCTCTTTATCCTTAGCTGTCAATACAATGTGAAGAAATAGACAATACATTAGCCATGGTACATGGTCATATGTTTGGAACCTGGTTTTATTATGTACTTTGAAGTAAAATACAACTAATATTTTACACGGGTTCACCAGAATAAGTTCTGTATATAGACCAAAGATATTATGTTTGGTTTTGCTGCCTCCTTAATATCTTCTGTTCTAGTACTACTAATGTAAAAACTCAACTTTTCAGCAAGCTATGGAAAAATGGTGGAACCGCCACCTTCTGAAGGTGACGAGGCAACTATAACCGCAATGTCACCTCTTGCTGCAGTGGGTCAGTACCTGTCCACTAACAGTGCCAAAAGCACGTTCCTGTGTAATACTGGGTTGATTGTTAAGGCAATCTCATCCAAACTACCTCATGATCAAGATATGCAAGCTCAAAACAATGTTATATCTGCGCTCCAGACACAAGTCCATTCCCTAACAAAGACCCTTTGTGAAACAAGGACATGCATTGTTCGATGTCGTCAAGATATGCATGGTTTTGAAACCAGACTATTAGACATTTGCTATGTTGTTCAGAAGCCTAGGAGAAATGAAGGCGAAGGTTATGGTGCTCCATCGGACAGCACAGCATGAAAACATAACAGTCAGGTCAAATGAACTGAGCTTTTGAACTTCTGGTGGTGCATTTATCTGCTAGACTGTTAACTTTTATTCCAACCTTCCTTTTGTTTTATGGTTGTAATTTGTTTTGTTGCGATACGAAATTTGTTCTTAACGTGCAGCCACCGGCTGAAGAAAACAGCAAGCCATTTTTGTATAGTGTAGGGTGTTCCCTATATTTGCACTGGTGGCGAACTTTGATGCCCAGTGGATGTAATCTGGGCAATCGCCTTAATAGCCTAGCGTTAGTTTCTGGCTTATTTATTTCCTAGTCTTGTTTTTCCCTGGTTTGCTAGTGGCCGCAACAACCATGGGCCATATACGGACCATGGTAACCTTGAGCCTGCTACAGGCCGTAGGATCCATGGGCCTCCTACGGGCCGTCGGATAAATGGGCCTCCAATGGGCCATAGAATCGGTGGGCCTCGGGCCGTCGGATAAATGGGTCCACATGGGCCATAAACGGGCGTAATTGGTATCAGGCCAGCACGGTAACGGGCCGTTAACAGGCCGGAAGACAGCAAAGGCTTAATTCTATCACAGGCATAACGGGTCGTTAATGGGCCAGAATATAGGACGGGGCTGGAAACGGCACAACGGGTTAATAGGCCACGAACGGGCCGATTCTAACCACGGGCCAAATTTGGCCCATTAGGGGAATAGGCCAGTAACGGGCCGGGAGTAATCGAGGGCCAGAAAGGAGCCCAAGAATGTATGGGCCGTCAGTAGGCCGAAAGCTAACACGGGCTGGAAGCAGCCCATGTGAATCATGGGCAGTTAATGGGTACAAAGAAATTTACTTTTCATTATGGGCCAGAGTCACTATGGTCCACTAAAGGGCCTAAAGATACGAAAGGCCTCATATGGGCCAAAATACGTCGTGGGCCATACATGGGCCGAAAGTGAAACGGGCTGGTGTTATATTCGACGACCCACATGACGCTGTTGGGCCGATTTCGGGAAGGCCCTAATGGGCCGTGAGTTACCGGGCCGTAAAATGGGCTATATGCGAACTGACCGTTAACAGGCATTTCATGGGCCGGCCTGCTAACTTTTGACCAAGTCAAACGGGCCAGCCTTTGTAAGCTAAATGAGCCATTGTTGGGCCGTCGCACGTGTCGACATATCATAGGCGCCTATCTGACCCAATGATGAGCTGACACGTGTTTCCTTCGGCCAATGAGAATTTTACACGTGGAAAATCCCCATTGGTCCGGGCTGTTAACGGGTTATCGGATCCAAAACCAGACCCGATAGCTTAATGGCGACCCGTTACGGTGGATGCCACGTGTTGGTTACCCTTGACGAAAGCACTTCCATGACGCGTCATTTATCGTCATGGAAGTGAACACTTCCATGATGATAATTTTGGTATTGTCATGGAACTCTTGTACGACAGCACAGGTATGACTATCTTGATTTTGTCATAAAATCATCATGGATGTACATACATGACAGAAAACATGACCTACTGTGACAAACACGTATCATCACGAAAGTGTATTTTTTTGTAGTGGAGAGAAGAAGCCATCTAGCTACTAGCTATGGACCCGTAGGTCTGTGGTAAACTACTCACGCTTCATCGGAAGGGCAATAGAGTTGATGTAGAAGCCCTCCGTGACCGAATCCCCCTTCGGTAGGATGCCAAAAAAGGCCCCAAGATGGGATCTCACGGGAACAGAAGGTTACGGCGGTGGAAAAGTATTTTGGTGGACGCTTCTGGTGGTTTGGGAATATTTCTGAATTTATAGGCCAAAGATTAGGGTTGGAGGACTCCCGTGGGGAGCACAAGCTAGGGGGCGCACCCCCCCTAGGGCATGCCCTAAGGGCTTGTGGAGCCCTCGGGACTCTTCTGCCTTCCTCTCCAAGTCCTACGTGTGTCTTCTGGTCCAAGAAAAATCATCGCGAAAGTTTTATTCCGTTTGGTATTCATTTTCTGTAAAACTCAAAAACAAGGAAAAAACAGAAACTGGCACTGGGCTCTAGGTTAATAAGTTAGTCCCAAAAATAATATAAAATAGCATATTAATGCATATAAAACATCCAAAACATATAATATAATAGCATGGAACAATCAAAAATTATAGATACGTTGGAGACGTATCAGAGTTTCTCTTGAAAGAATTGAGTGGGAGGAAGGTAGAAGTTGATGAGGTTGTTGAACCATCACTTCAGTTAGAAAGTAGCACGATGCAGAAAGATGATTCTGTGGCGCCTGCGCCAAGTGAGGAGGAAGCTAATGATGATGATCATGAAGCTTTAGATCAAGTTACTACCGAGCCTCGTAGTTTGACAAGGACTCGTACCGCCCCTGACTGGTACGGCAATCCTGTCTTCGAGGTCATGTTGTTAGACAACAGTGAACCTATGAACTGTGAAGAAGCGATGGTGGGCCCGGATTCCAACAAATGACTAGGAGCCATGAAATCCAAGATAGGATCCGTGTATGAGAACAAAGTATCGACTTTGGTGGACTTGCCCGATGATCGGCAATCCATTGAGAATAAATGGATCTTTAAGAAGAAGACAGACGCTGATGGTAATGTCACCATTTATGAAGCTCCACTTGTCGCAAAGAAGTTTCCGACAAGTTCAAGGAGTTGACTATGATGAGACTTTCTCACTCATAGTGATGCTAAAGTCTGTTGGAATTATGTTAGCAGTTGCTGCATTTTCAATTACGAAATCTGGCAGATGGATGTCAAAACAAAGTTTCCTTGATGGTTTCCATGAGGAAAGGTTGTATGTGATACAACCAGAAGGTTTTGTCGATCCTAAGGATGCTAAAAGGTATGCAAGCTCCAGCGATCCTTCTGTGGACTGGAGCAAGCATCTCGGAGTTGGAACATACGCTTTGATGAGATGATCAAACCTTTTGGGTTTATACAAAGTTTGCAATAAACTTGTATTTACAAGAAAGTGAGTGGGAGCACTACAACATTTTTGATAATTATATGTCGATGACATATTGTTGATCGGAAATGATGTAGAATTTCTGGAAAGCATAAAGGGTTGTTTGAAAGGTGTTTTTCAAAGGAAGACCTCGGTAAAGCTGCTTACATATTGGCCGACAAGATCTATAGAGATAGATCAAGACGCCTGATAAGACTTTCACAGAGCACATACCTTGACATGATTTTGAAGGAGTTCAAAATGGACGAGTCAAAGAAGGAGTTCTTGCCTGAGTTGTAAGGTGTGAAGTCGATTAGGACTCAAAAGCTCGACCACGACAGAAGAAAGAAAAAGGATGAAGGTCGTCCCCTATGCCTTAGCCATAGGCTCTATACGATATGCCATGCTGTGTACCGCACCTGATGTGTGCCTTGCCACGTGTCTGGCAAGGGGGTACAAGAGTGATCCAGGAGTGGATCACTGGACAACGGTCAAATTTTTCCTTAGAGGAATAAGGAAATGTTTCTCGGTTATGGAGGTGATAAAGAGTTCGGCGTAAAGGGTTACATCGATGCAAGCTTTAACACCAATCCGGATGACTCTGAGTAGCAACTGGATACGTATAGAGGAGCAGCCATTTGGAATATCTCCAAGTGGAGCGTGGTAGCAGCATCTACAATATGATATAGAGATTTGCAAAGTACACGCGGATCTGAATGTTGCAGACCCATTGACTAAAACCTCTCTCACAAGCATAACATGATCTAACCCCAGAACTCATTGGGTGTTAATCACATGGTGATGTGAACTAGATTATTGACACTAGGGAAAGTGGGAGACTGTTTGAAATATGCCCTAGAGGCAATAATAAATTGGTTATTATCATATTTCCCTGTTCATCATAATCGTTTATTATCCATACTAGAATTGTATTGATCGGAAACTAAAATACATGTGTGGATACATAGACAACAACATGTCCCTAGTGAGCCTCTACCGGACTAGCTCGTTGATCAAATATGGCTATGGTTTCCTAGCCATAGACATGAGTTGTCATTTGATAACGGGATCACATCATTAGGAGAATGATGTGATGGACAAGACCCAAACTATAAGCGTAGCATATGATCGTATCAAGTTTATTGGTATCGTTTTCTGCATGTCAAGTATCTGTTCCTATGACCATGAGATCATGCAACTCACTGACATCGGAGGAGTACCTTGTGTGTATCAAACGTCGCAATGTAACTGCGTGACTATAAAGGTGCTCTACAGGTATCTCCGAGGGTGTCTGTTGAGTTGGCATGGATCAAGATTGGGATTTATCACTCCGTATGATGGAGAGGTATCTCTGGGCCCTCTCAGTAATACAACATCATAATGAGCTTGCAAGCAATGTGACTAAGGAGTTATTCACGGGATGCCGTATTACGGAATGAGTAAAGAGACTTGCCGGTAACAAGATTGAACTAGGTATGGAGATACCGACGATAGAATCTCGGGCAAGTAACATACCGATGGACAAAGGGAACTGCATATGGGATTAGCTGAATCCTTGGCATCGTGGTTCAACCGATGAAAGATCTTCATGGAATATGTAGGAACCAATATGGGCATCCAGGTTCTGCTATTGGTTATTGACCGGAGAGGTGTCTCGGTCATGTCTACATTATTCTCGAACCCGTAGGGTCCACACGCTTAACGTTCGGTGACGCTAGAGTAATATTGGGATATTCATGTTGGTGACCGAATGTTGTTCGGAGTCCCAGATGAGATCCCGAACATCATGAGGAGCTTCGGAATGGCCAGGAGGTAAATATTTATATATGGGAAGTCATATTTTGGCTGTCGGAAAAGTTTCGGGAATTATCGGTATTGTACCGGGAGTGCCGAAAGGGGTCCGGGGGTCCACCGGGGGGTTCCACCTGCCCCGGGGGGGGCACATGGGCTGTAGGGGGTGCGCCTTGGCCTATATGGGCCTAGGGCACCAGCCCTAAGGGGCCCTTGCGCCAGGAGAGAGGAAAAAGGAAGAGTCCTAAGCGTGGAAGGCACCCCCCAAGGTGCCTTGGGAAGGGAGGAAACCTCCCTAGGGCTAGCCGCACTACCTCCCTTCGAGGAGGGGCCAAGGCTGCGCCCCAACCCTCCTCCTTGCCTCCTATAAATAATGGGGGAGAGGTAGGGGCTGGACACACCAAATCCCATGCTCCGGCGGCAGCCCTACCTCTCCCAACACTCTGTTTTCTCCTCAGATTGATTCTGGCAGCGTTTGGCGAAGCCTTGCCGGGAATGCACCACCACCATCTCCACCACACTATCGTGATGGTTGAGATCCCATCTACTTCTCCTTCCTCGCTTGCTGGATCAAGAAGGAGGAGACATCATCGAGCCGTACGTGTGCAGAACGCGGAGGTGTCGTCCGTTCGGCGCTAGATCAGATTGGATCGTGATCGGATTGCAAAGAGTACGACTACATCAACCGCGTTTCTTAATGCTTCCGCTTAGCGATCTACAAGGATATGTGGATCCAATCTCTCCCCTCATAGATATTCATCTCCTAGATTGATCTTGGTGAGCGTAGGAAATTTTTTGTTTCCCATGCAACATTCCCCAACAGTTTGTTGGGATCCGATGAAGTTTGAGTTTATGATCAGATCTATATCCATGAAAGTTATTTGAGTTTTCTTTGATCTCTTAGATGCATGATTACTTATAGCCTCGTATTTCTTCTTCGAATCTTTGGTTTAGTTAGGCCGACTAGATCGATTTTTCTTGCCATGGGAAGAGGTGCTTTGTGATGGGTTCGATCTTGCGGTGTCCTCTCCCAGTGATAGAAGGGGCAGCAAGGCACGCATGTATCATTGCTATTAAGGATAACAAGATCGGGTCTATTCCTACATGAATAGATCTTGTCTACATCATGTCACCGTTTTTATTGCATTACTCCATTTCTCCATGAACTTAATACACTAGGTGCATGCTGGATAGCGGTCGATGTGTGGAGTAATAGTGGTAGATGCAGAATCGTTTTGGTCTACTAAGCTTGGACGTGATGCCTATATAATGATCATTGCCTGGATATGGTCATAATTATTTGATCTTCTATCAATTGCCCAATAGTAATTTGTTTACCCACCGTATGCTATTTTATCTAGAGAAGCCACTAGTGAAATCTACGGCCCCCGGGTCCATCTTTTATCATATTGCTTTCCAATCTATTTTTATTCGCTTTTGTTTTTAGATATATTATTCCAAAAACCCAAAAATACCTTGCTGCACTTTTTCTTTCTTTATTTTATTTTGTGTTATTGCGAGATCTATTTATCCAAAATCATACAAACCAACCTATCTTTTTCCCGAGGAGGGATTGACAACCCCTCTTACGCGTCGGGTTGCAAGTATTTGTTCTTTGTGTGCAGGTACCGTTTACATAGCTTGGCCTCCTACTGGATTGATACCATGGTTTCATAACAGAGGGAAATACTTACCGTAGATGTGTTGCATCATCCCTTCCTCTTTGGGGAAATACCGACGCAGTCTGAAGCGACGTCAGTGCGCAGGCGGGGGCACGCACCGCGGCACGGTGGGGAGGCTCGGCGGCCGCGATGCGACAGGGGGATGGTGAGCGCGTGGGTGGCCGCGAGGGGGGGGGGTGTAGCGCCCAAGGTGCGATTGTATCCCAATCACGTGATGAATTCATGATTGGGGCACAATCGCATTTCGAGCACATAGCAAGGTGGATATCATTACAACATACCATGTAATGAATAGATGAGAATACAAGATAAAGGCTTACACTCGCCACAAGATACTACATGAATACAACAGCTCATCAATACATAGCAATCATCATACATAAGAGCAGGATCCGACTACAGATGAAATCAAATGAAAAATAAGAAC
The DNA here is from genome assembly GCA_011799875.1 of Thinopyrum elongatum. Lineage (NCBI taxonomy): Eukaryota > Viridiplantae > Streptophyta > Magnoliopsida > Poales > Poaceae > Thinopyrum > Thinopyrum elongatum. The sequence goes on along the minus strand of CM022300.1, from coordinate 77,636,305 downwards.
GACATCCACCCTGCTAATCCCAGGCTCCCGACCCGGAAACCTATCCCTTGATCGAAGAAGAAGAAGCAGAAGAACTCCAAACAAGCAAGCATCGCACTCGCGTCAGATCATCGCATTACCTATACCTACAACTGTTGTTGTAGTAAACTATGAACCACGAGGACTCAGCAATCCCATTACCATGGGTATCAAGACTAGCAAAGCCTAATGGGTATGGAAAGGATAGGTGGTGGGGTTGCAGCAGCACTAAGCATTGTATGGCGGCTAACTTACGAGTACAAGAATAAGATGAGAAACTACGCAAACGATCGCAAACTAGTAATGATCAAGAAGTGATCCTGAACTACTTACGTTCAAACATAACCCCACCATGTTCTCTTCTCGAACTCACTTGAAAAGAGACGGTCACAGTTACACACGCGGTTGGTGTATTTTATTTCGGATCTGGTGTCATGTTCTCTACAACCGGATATTAAAAATTCCCATCTGCCACATAACCGCGGGCATGGCTTTCGAAAGTTTAAACCCTGCAGGAGTGTCCCAACTTAGTCCATCACAAACTCTCATGATCAACGAAGGAAAATCCTCCTCCCTGAACAACCTGATCAAGCTCGGAATCTCGGTTCACAAGACATTTCGCCAATGGTAAAACAAAACCAGCAGGACCTCCCGACGTGCCAACACCCTGATAGGAGCCGCGCGTATCTCATCTCAGGCCACGATCGGATGAGCACAGCATACAGCAACTGAGACCCGACTTTCCCCGACGGAAGCCGCACATGACTCTGTTTTGTACCAACACTCATGAGGAGCACTGGCCCGGGTTGTTGATTAAGAATCCTCGGGTGCTAGCCGATCCCTATGCAAGTTTTAGTTGTTATTAGGCAAATGGTAAAACCAAAGTTGGGCCTTGCTGGAAGAGTTTTATTCAATGCGAACTGTCAAGGGGGGCCCATAAACCCCGACCGTGTTAGGAACGTAAAATCAAGGAACAGAACACTGGTATGACGGAAACTAGGGCGGCAAGAGTGGAACAAAACACCAAGCAAAATGCCGAGCCTTCCACCCTTTACCAAGTATATAGATGCATTAATTAAATAAGAGATATTGTGATATCCCATGATGTCCATGTCCCAACATGGAACAACCTGCACTGCACCTGCAACTAGCAACGCTATAAGAGGGTCTGAGCAAAGCGGTAACATAGCCAAACAACGGTTTGCTGGGATGGTGGAAAGGTTAGAGTCTTATCATGGCAATTTGGGAGGCTTGATAAGCAAGTGGTAGGTAGCACAACATAGCGATATCATCGAGACAACTAGCAAAGGAATGATAGTAGTGGTATCTAGGGTTACGGTCATCTTGCCTGAAATCCCGCTAGGAAGAAGACCGAATCCATGAAGTAGACGAACCAACGTAGTCAAACAAATCCTCACCATCGCAACGTTACTGGAACTAAGAAGAAACACCGGAAAGAAGCAAACAACATGGTAAACACACAAGCATAAACATGGCATGATGCACAAACAAGTATGATGCATGTCCGGTTTAATGAGTCATGGCATGGCAAAGTGCAACAAACAATACTACAAATTAAGTGGAGCTCAATATGCAACGAGTTGCATATTGACGAAACATCACATTCAAGTATTTAGTTCGCTCTCGTTTAAGCTACTCATCAATATTAAATGTTGTTAAACATGGAAAGAGGTGAAGCATAAGTAAACTAACTATTTAGGCAAGTTTAAATGAGGCCGGAAACATCAAACAACAATTCCGGTAAATCCCCACATGTCATTTAGCAATTTTAAAGCAAACAACAATGTTAAACATTTTAAATGTTGTTATCATGACGCGGATGGCATATACATGTTTTATGCAATTTTATGAAAATGTTAACATGAGCATGTTATGAAGCATTTGGTCACCATGGCGGAACGAAAGGGGTGCCACGGCAACGACAACGGAAATGGTGCCACGGCAACATTCCGATGATCCGACAACTCGTCGAGATGTCGATGCAAAAGAAAGTCTGGATGTACGGAACATGCAAAAGATGGTGGGGTGATCCCGTTTACCGGGTGTCCCACGAGTTGGTGACAAGGCAAATGAGGAGGAACATGCAATGACAACTCAGACACGATGCAAACACGAGCATCTCATACAACACACATGCATTAGTCCATGGGCGTCATCTCGGTGGTTATACCTTCGAAGCGGATCGAGTTCGTAGTGGAAGTAGTGGTTCATGTTTCGAAGAGGAACTTGATGGCTTTGAATCCCTTCGGGGTTGTCGTGGTACTCGGGGTCTGCGTAGTCGTACAAACTCCATAGATGATCGGTGTCACGGTGAGGAACTTGACGTCCACAGGGTCGACGGTAGAGGTACACACGTTGTCGAGATTGGTGTAGATGTACATGGGAAATGTAGTGGTACTAAGCGTCGGTCGTCGAGGGACTTGTTGAAATCCACAGAGCCGGTGTGCTTGTTCGGGCGTCGGTCTTGTCGGTGGGGTACTTGGCAAAAAATCCCGGAGACGAGGCTTGACGGTCCGCGTACGGGTCTTGGCAACATTCTTGCCAATCCAAAATGAAGCAAGACAAAAGGGCCTTTGGTGGGCAGCGCGTGAGCAGTGGCAGAAGATGCCGGGCCATAGCTGCTCATGCCCAACAGTGAAACAACAAAATCGGCCATGACTTGGTGGTGGTGCAGAGCATCAGGAGGCAGGGCGTTGCTGGAGAAAGGGGCCGGAGATGGGGGGCGGTAGCAGCGGAGCGAAGCATAAATGATGGAGCTCGGGGTTCGTTGTGTAGGGGAGCACGAGAGGCACAATGGACGCAGAGGAGACAAGGTGCACGGCGGCAAGGCGAAACAGGCCGGAGGTCCAGGTCGCCAAGGGAGGGAGGCAGCAGGGGCGCGGCGATGCTGATGGCCTCACGGGCCATGGCGGGCGACGGGCGCGGTCTAGAAGGAGCAGGGCCGACCAAAGCCGGGAGTTGCAGTGGCAAACATGCGGTCGGGCACGACTGAGAGAAGCGAGGGCTTCTTGCGCAAGAAGGACGCGACAGATGGCAGCGCGGCGACCGGAGGGGTCGCGGGCGAGGAGCTCCTCTCCTGTGTGCGTGCTTTGTGCGACGGTGGCGTGATGTGGGAATTGGGACGAGGGCGCGGCGATGGCCTCTCTCTGTGGCAGCGCCAGGAGGAAGGAGGGGATCGAGGGGAGTTGGGGATCCAGCGCTGGGGGTCAGGCTAGGGTTAGATAGGCGCCGAAGTTGGGCCTAGGTGAAGATGGGCCAGCGAGGTGGGCTTCTGCTGGTGACTTCTCCCCATAATAGATGAAAAAAATAGCAAAGAAAGAAAAGGGAGAGGAAAGAAAGGGGCTAGATAAAGAATTTGGGCATGGGGATTATTTTCCCGGACTCACAAAGATGTGTTTGTTCTAAGAAAACTATAAATGAGCATGTGTGCGAAGATTGGATTCGAACTCGTTTGAATTAAACTCAAATGAGTTTGAATAAGAAGTGGGCGTTTGAAATGTCCAAAAATGTTGAGATTTTTGGTGGGGCTCCGGTAAACAGAGAAAGAATTATTGACAAGGTTTGGAGGTCAATTCGAAGCAGAAAAGGCATGGGACTTGTTTTGCACGTGTGTTATGGTTAATTCCAAATTGATGGAATATTTTATTATAGCTTCTTAATAGTATTGGGACACTTTGTATATGTTATAAAGAGAAATCACCATTGTGAACATCCCTCGATTTAAATGGACCAAAAATCCATACGATTTGTTTATTGAGTTGCAAAAGTTAATGAGATGAAGCATGATGACATGATGCAATGCAAATGATGCTATGATGAATGCAACAAACAAATAAATCGCACGGCGAAACTCGGAATACATGGAAGGCATCTGGAGCGTCGGTCTTGGGTCGTCTCAACTCTCCTCCACTTACAAGAGATCTCGCCCTGAGATCTTAGGAACGAAACAGAAGAAGAGGAAGAGGTATAACTAAGTTGCTTCTTGACAAACGAGTGAAACGAAAGAACCTTGAGAGGTTGAAAACTTGAAAGAAAGAACACAACAGAGTTGAACGAAATTGAGAGCACTCCGGTAGAAAAGAGAAACAAGGAGATGCAAGACTTGATAAGATGAAAAGAACTTGAACAGAGGACACAACACTCCTGCTAGACGGATAAGCAAGGAAAAGAACATGATATTTACAAAATGAGATGATGGGTCGAAGAGAGCAACATCACAATGCCTCTGGAACAAATGTAAGAATTGAATCAAAAGAACGGAGAAGAAAACAACATGTTCTACCTCAAATGAATTTGAGAGAGCATCCTTAAAAGAAGGATTGAACGGAGTTGTTGGAAGATCAATACGAAAGGATATGATCCTCGTGGGCTTATGGAGACATCTCAAAATTATGAGGTGAGCTTCTGCCACTAACAAAAACAATTGCTTGCTTGAGATTAACGAAGAGATGATAACTTCTTTCGCCGAGAGGATAGGAGAAAACTTGGATTATTGATATGCTCAACAATTAGCAACATTCCCAATGGAAGGCTTTAGGTGAAATCTATACCAAGATAACCTCCAACGAAGCAATTATGATGGGTTGAAACAACTCATGAGCGAAGGAAAAATGATGGTTTTAAAATATCTCATTCTTGCTAACTTGTGAATCATGAAATACGAACGGAAATTGTCAAGAATGATATAAGACCACCTCAAAAGATAATGAAGAAGAATTGCACTTCTGGATGAATGATGAAGAATAAATGAGCTCCTCCAACAAGAACCTTGAAGAACACTTGGAGAATGAATGAAATCTTTAACGAACCACCATGAAGAAACTCTTGGAACACTCCGGATAGATAACAAGATGATCAAAACGAAAGGAAAGTTGAAAGAACAAAATGAAGGCTTGCAATGATTTAGATGGAGATTCGTGACGAGATGATTGAGAGAGCTTGGAACTCCGGAAAAGAGGAGAATGAAAACACTTGGAGTCACGAATTCATTCACCATGACCAAACTCTAAAAGAAAGGATTGAATCACCTTTAGGATACAAGAATAAGATTTATTGTATGTTTATCCTTCATCAACTTAAATTGATGACAAGTAACGGATTTTGCATACTACTTATTCCTCTTGAAAGGATTAAGAGAGATATAGCGCAAACTTGGGAAAAACTTGAGCAAACCACCGGTAGGATTTGGAAAGAACGAATGAATTGATACGATACCAAAGGAGATGAATCTTGAAGAAACCACTGTAAGAATTGAAATGAACAAAGAAAAGAGAACGAATCGCTGGGAAGAATTAGAGGATAAACGAAGATGCTTGAGTGAATTTAGATACAAGAGAATGAAGAGATGACCAGCTGACTAGAGAATACTTGAACGATGCACAGGTAAGATTTGGAGAACGGGAGGTGAAAGCTGATAATGAGTAATATTCAGAAATGATGGCCTTCGGATGATCGAGAAAGGAAAGCAACTCCTGAAATGCGTCAGATGGGTGAAAAGAATTCTCACAATCGAATACAATTGTGAGGATGGCATGAAGCTAGAACCATGAATCTTTAAGAGAACGGACCAAGATTTAAGAGCAACTTTTCTTCAGCCTTCAAAGCTGAGAACAACGCCGAGAAACACCAGCATGAATTGCTTAGACGCTCCAGGAGAATGAAAAGCGAAGAGGTTGAGCCAACGATGAAAATAATTTGAAATCGATCTTGGAAAGGCATCTGATTGATGAAATTCATTCTTATGTCAACCTTTGAAAAGAATTTGAGAATAACTCCGGGAAAAATTAGAAGATTCAGGTAAGATCCGGGGAAAAGACATGTGGGTTAGGGCCCACTCAAAAGAAACACCGTTGAAAAGATTGCTTGAAAAGAGAGATTGCACCGATTGAATTAAATGGCTTGAATGAGATAACAACCTCAAAATAGCTTGAACGGATTGATAATGGAGACACAAATCTTCTGAGATATCTTCGGCACTATGGAACAAAAGAATAGCGCGAGGAGAATGATTAAGAGGTGCACCGGCATGAGAAAGTAGTTGAAAGGAGGAAAGTGAAATGATCAACACCGAAAGCTTGAATTGAATCCATCGGAGAAGAAAATGAGATTGAAGAATGATAAACTTGAAGCTTACTTAGCATCTTCATGAGAAATCACCGGGTAAGAGCATTGAAGGAGAGAATAAAGAAACTTCTCATGAATAAAAGGATCATGATTTCAGAATTTGACTTCTTGACAAAGAAGGGTGGAAAAAATGAAGACAACTTAGGACGGATGGAACGGACAATCCTCAATCTTCTCAACGACGCCCGTTTGTAATAACTTGAAGAGAAGAGCACCAGTTGAAAAGGATTGACATGACAATCTCGATGATCAAGAAGGATTAGTACTCCCATAGAAATATGAGAACACCGCTTAGGATAGGTATGGAATCAACACTTGACTTCAAAGCAACTCAAATATCACTACTCAAATCAAAACAAAGGATTGGCTTGTAAAATAAGCCGGAAACAAATACATAACCCTCATGCATTTGTTGGAAGGATGATCCTAGGTAAATACTTGAATTCCCACCTAAGAACTCCCAAAACTTTCTGGTTATGCAATCTGGTGTTGGGGATACAGGGAGGCACAAATATCTCACACAACTAACAAATCCTACACTCCAACTGTATCAATCCGTCAACACATAACCAAGAAAACCTCGGAAATCATGTACCTCAGACCTTCGAAAACATCCGATATACTAGCTGTGGCAATACATCTGATCGCTATCCCCAGTACTGGGTGTTGTCAAACTACTCTCACCACAAAGAGTATAGAAGCGTTTTCGATGTCGGCGACCTCTGGTATTCCGGAACTGAAACGATAAGCACTGTGACGAAAACACCTTGGAGCTCAACTCCCCAGGACACTGCCACAACCCCTAAATGTCAGGAGGCACCAAGACAAAATCCCCGTCACAATGATATCGGAACGCTTCCATAATACCCGCGTGATCCTAAAAAAAAATTGAGTGAAAAAGGATAGAAGAGTGGAGAAAACACCTACGTCAGGAGTCCTCACCAGAGCGACGAAGGGGATAAGGAGTAAAAAGAATTCCTACTCTCCGATATACAGCTAGACTCAAAATAGTTTTCTTCTAGACTTAACAACGGCAGCGGTTCGATCAATCAAGGGGGCTCCTAAGGTCGGTAAGGCTCTGGTACCAACTTGTAGCGCCCAAGATGCGATTCTATCCCAATCACGTGATGAATTCATGATTGGGGCACAATCGCATTTTGAGCGCATAGCAAGGTGGATATCATTACAACATACCATGTACTGAATAGATGAGAATACAAGATAAAGGCTTACACTCGCCACAAGATACAACATGAATACTACAGCTCATCAATACATAGCAATCATCATACAGAAGAGCAGGATCTGACTACGGATGAAATCAAACGAAAAAGAAGAACGACATCCACCCTGCTAATCCCAGGCTCCCGACCCAGAAACCTATCCCTTGATCGAAGAAGAAGAAGCAGAAGAACTCCAAACAAGCAAGCATCACACTCGCGTCAGATCATCGCATTACCTATACCTACAACTGTTGTTGTAGTAAACTGTGAGCCACGAGGACTCAGCAATCCCATTACCATGGGTATCAAGACTAGCAAAGCCTAATGGGTATGGAAAGGATAGGTGGTGGGGTTGCAGCAGCACTAAGCATTGTATGGTGGCTAACTTACGAGTACAAGAATAAGATGAGAAACTACGCAAACGATCGCAAACTAGTAATGATCAAGAAGTGATCCTGAACTACTTACATTCAAACATAACCCCACCGTGTTCTCTTCTTGAACTCACTCGAAAAGAGATGGTCACAGTTACACATGCGGTTAGTGTATTTTATTTCGGATCTGGTGTCAAGTTCTCTACAACCGGATATTAAAAATTCCCATCTGCCACATAACCACAGGCACGGCTTTCGAAAGTTTAAACCCTGCAGGAGTGTCCCAACTTAGTCCATAAAAAACTCTCATGATCAACGGAGGAAAATCCTCCTCCCGGAACAACCCGATCAAGCTTGGAATCCCGGTTCACAAGAAATTTTGACAATGGTAAAACAAAACCAGCAAGACCTCCTGACGTGCCGACACCCTGATAGGAGCCGTGCGTATCTCATCGCAGCCCACGATCGGATGAGCGCAGCGTACAGCAACTGAGACCCGAGTTTCCCTGGGGGAAGCCACACACGACTCTGTTTTGGACCAACACTTATGAGGAGCACTGGCCCGGGTTGTTGATTAAGAATCCTCGGGTGCTAGCCGATCCCTATGCAAGTTTTAGTTGTTATTAGGCAAATGGTAAAACCAAAGTTGGGCCTTGCTAGAAGAGTTTTATTCAATGCAAACTGTCAAGGGGGGCCCATAAACCCCGACCGTGTTAGGAACACAAAATCAAGGAACATAACACCGGTATGACGGAAACTAGGGCAGCAAGAGTGGAAAAAAACACCAAGCAAAAGGCCGAGCCTTCCACCCTTTACCAAGTATATAGATGCATTAATTAAATAAGAGATATTGTGGTATCCCATGATATCCATGTCCCAACATGGAACAACCTGCACTGCACCTGCAACTAGCAACGCTATAAGAGGGGTTGAGCAAAGCGGTAACATAGCCAAACAACGGTTTGCTGGGATGGTGGAAAGGTTAGAGGCTTATCATGGCAATTTGGGAGGCTTGATAAACAAGTGGTAGGTAGCGCGACATAGCGATAGCATCGAGACAACTGGCAAAGCAAAGATAGTAGTGGTATCCAGGGTAACGGTCATCTTGCCTGAAATCCCGCTAGGAAGAAGACCGAATCCATGAAGTAGACGAACCAACGTAGTCGAACGAATCCTCACCATCGCAACGTTACCGGAACTAAGAAGCAACACCGGAAAGAAGCAAACAACATGGTAAACACACAAGCATAAACATGGCATGATGCACAAACAAGTATGATGCATGTCCGGTTTAATGAGTCATGGCATGGCAAAGTGCAATAAATAATACTACAAATTAAGTGGAGCTCAATATGCAACGAGTTGCATATTGATGAAACACCACATTCAAGTATTTAGTTCGCTCTCGTTTAAGCTACTCATCAATATTAAATGTTGTTAAACATGGCAAGAGGTGAAGCATAAGTAAACTAACTATTTAGGCAAGTTTAAATGAGGCCGGAAACATCAAACAACAATTCCGGTAAATCCCCACATGTCATTTAGCAATTTTAAAGCAAACAACAATGTTAAACATTTTAAATGTTGTTATCATGATGCAGATGACATATACAAGTTTTATGCAATTTTATGAAAATGTTGACATGAGCATGTTATGAAGCATTTGGTCACCATGGAGGAACAAAAGGGGTGCCACGGCAACGACAACGGAAATGGTGCCACGGCAACATTCCGATGATTCGACAACTCGTCGAGATGTTGGTGCAAAAGAAAGTGTGGATGTACGGAACATGCAAAAGATGGTGGGGTGATCCCGTTTACCGGGTGTCCCACGAGTTGGTGGCAAGGCAAACGAGGAGGAACGTGCAATGACAACTCGGACACAGTGCAAACACGAGCATCTCATACAACACACATGCATTCGTCCATGGGCGTCGTCTCGGTGGTTATACCTTCGAAGCGTGCATTTTGAAGCGGATCGAGTTCGTAGTGGAAGTAGTGGTTCATGTTTCGAAGAGGAACTTGACGGCTTCGAATCCCTTCGGGGTTGTCGTGGTACTCGGGGTCTGCGTAGTCGTACAAACTCCGTAGATGATCAGGGTCACGGCGAGGAACTTAACGTCCACGGGGTCGACGATAGAGGTACACATGTTGTCGGGCTTGGTGTAGATGTACATGGCAAACGTAGTGGTACTAAGTGTCGGGCGTCGAGGGACTTGTCAAAATCCACAGAGCCGGTGTGCTTGTTCGGGCGTCGGTCTTGCCGGTGGGGTACTTGGCGGAAAATCCCGGAGATGATGCTTGACGGTCCGCGTACGGGTCTTGGCGACGTTCTTGCCAATCCAAAACGAATCAAGACAAAAGGGCCTCTGGTGGGCAGCGCGCGAGCAGCGGCAGAAGATGCTGGGCCATAGCTGCTCATGCCCAACAGTGAAACAACAAAATTGGCCACGACTTGGTGGTGGTGCAGAGCATCAGGAGGCAGGGCATTGCAGGAGAAAGGGGCCGGAGATGGGGGGCGGTAGCAGCAGAGCGAAGCAGAAATGATGGAGCTCGGGGTTCGTGGTGTAGGGGAGCACGAGAGGCACCATGGATGCAGAGGAGACAAGGTGCACGGCGGCAAGGCGAAACATGCCGGAGGTCGAGGTCGCCAAGGCAGGGAGGCAACAGGGGCTCAGCCATGCTGATGGCCTCGCGGGCCATGGCGGGCGACGGGCGCGGTCTAGAAGGAGTAGGGCCGACCGAAGTCGGGAGTTGCAGCGGCGAACATGCGGTCGGGCGCGACCAGAGAAGCAAGGGCTTCGCGCACAAGAAGGACGCGACAGATGGCAGCGCGGCGACCGGAGCGGTCACGGGCGAGGAGCACCTCTCCTGTGTGCGTGCGTTGTGCGACGGTGGCGCGACGTGGGAATTGGGACAAGGGCGCAGCGATGGCCTCTCTCTGTGGCGGCGCCAGGAGGAAGGAGGGGATCGAGGGGAGTTGGGGATCCAGCGCTGGGGATCAGGCTAGGGTTAGATAGGTGCCAAAGTTTGGCCTAGGTGAAGATGGGCCAGCGAGGTGGGCTTCTGCCGCTGACTTCTCCCCAAAACAGATGAAAAAAATAGCAAAGAAAGAAAAGGGAGAGGAAAGAAAGGGGCTAGTTAAAGAATTTGGGCATGGGGATTATTTTCCCGGACTCACAAAGATGTGTTTGTTCTAAGAAAACTATAAATGAGCATGTGTGCAAAGATTGGATTCGAACTCGTTTGAATTAAACTCAAATTAGTTTGAATAAGAAGTGGGCGTTTGAAAGGTCCAAAAATGTTGAGATTTTTGGTGGGGCTCCGGTAAACAGAGAAAGAATTATTGACAAGGTTTGGAGGTCAACTCGAAGCAAAAAAGGCATGGGACTTGTTTTGCACGTGTGTTATGGTTAATTCCAAATTGATGGAATATTTTATTATAGCTCCTTAATAGTATTGGGAGACTTTGTATATGTTATAAAGAGAAATCACCATTGTGAACATCCCTCAATTTAAATGGACCAAAAATCCATACGATTTGTTTATTGAGTTGCAAAAGTTAATGAGATGAAGCATGATGACATGATGCAATGCAAATGATGCTATGATGAATGCAACAAACAAATAAATCACATGGTTAAACTCGGAATACATGGAAGGCATCTGGAGCGTCGGTCTCGGGTCATCACAGGGGGGTCCGGCTGGGCGCGACCCAGGGGCGCGCGGGAGCACCGATCGCGGCCTCGGAAAGACATGGGCGGCGGCGACGAACGGAGCGGTGGCTATGCGATGGGTACGAGGAGGGAAAAGCTGGGGATCGAGGGAGAAGATCACGTGGAGGCGATTCACACGCTTGGGGAGGTCGGGGATAGCCGGAGCTACGCGAATCGACACCGGGAAGCGGTGGTCATCGTCGGGGAAGAAGGTTGCAGCCGATGTCTTGGCGGCTCCTCGATCCAAATCAACAGGCGTAGACGACATGGTCGATGTCGGGGATCCTCCTGGACTTATCCTTGCGGCGCGGGGTGCCTTCGGAGTGCGTTGGGGAAGGTGGCGCGGCGATGCAGCGCTCGGCTATGCGCGAGGAAGAAGAAAGCGGCGCGACAGGGGGGAAGGGGATGGTAGGGTTCGTGGGTGCCACAGAGTGGCTCTTGTAGGCGGCCGAATGGCCGCCATTCCGTGGCCACGGCCGACGGATGGCCACCAAGGTCACCCAGCCTCCCCTCTGTACAGTATAGAGGTAGAGGAGAGGCCTATGGTGGGCTTGGGCTGCACTGTGTAATTGGGCTACAAGTGCACAATAGCGTAGGCCTTTCTTTCTTTATTTTATTTTATTTATTGTTTTGTAGTTTCTCCAATGTTCTGTATTTTAATTTAATACCATTCAACTTTTGTTGGGCTTGAAACTTGTTACTTAAATACCAGGTTGCAAGTTGAATTAGCACACAAAGTCTCATGTGGTTTGGAAACGTATAATTATTTGTTTTAAAAGGAAAACATTCAAATAAAAGCTATTTGTCCTGTTTTGAACATTTTAAGGCCATTTTAACATTTCAAAATAAATGTTGGTTAACACATGGCAATTACCTAGTGAATATTTGCAATATTTTGAACACTTTTGTTTTTGTGTTTGAAGGAATAAAATTTTGACTTGCATTTGAATTTAAATTTGACTAGGGTTTCAATCAAGGGGCAATATAAGCATAGCAAAACATGATGACATGGCACATTAGGGAAATATCACTGTAGCTTGACTACCGGGGTGTTACAAATCTCCTCCACTACAAGAAATCTCGTCCCGAGATTTTGGAGGTGGAGTAGGGGGAAAGTTCTGGTTACGAAATTCTAACAGATCTTCTTGGTCTTGGTTGCTCTTCTCGAAGAGGTCGATCCATTACATTGATGTCTTCATTTCTCAGCTTCAGGCCATCATGGTGAAGTCATCATCCTTTCTTCAGGAGTTCCATCATACTTACGAAAAGGATAAGAGGTACCTTCGGTAGAATGGACCTTTGCATAGTTGATTAATTGGTGAATAATTCAAGGAATTTGGCAGATAGTATCTCTCGAACTTAAACTTAAGAAAAACATCGAGAGCAAGGTAAGAAGGTACAATAAGAAGTTTCAAGTGGATAGATAATCGTTCGATGCCTAAAATAGAGTGGGAAAGGGGTTCAGAGCAACGGGAATAAGTATTGTGTCTGATACCAGAATAGACCATCACTAGGACGGTGGCTTGTGAATTACATACGAAGTCAAGTGCAAAGGATTCTTCGGAATCAAGGATGTACAGGAGAGTCAGGTTTTGATCCTGTGGAACTGTGGGTTAAGGGCCCACCATGTGGGTTAAAAGTAGGAAGGGCGCTGACATCTTGCATGGTCATGATAGCAAGGCATGTCAGAGGACAGCCTGTCAGTTATGTTGGCAACAACGTCGGTATCAAGGGCGAGGGACGCAGATAACCATTTTCCTGCTTGTTGAAACGAGGCGGACCAATAGGCAAAGTTCTCTTCCATCGGTGTTTATCGGAATGTTAACAACAATAGTAACAATGTCTTGCTGATAGAGTTGTACAACCGAGGTGTTGACATAACTAGGGAATTATCACTGCTTATATCATATAGATCGCCAGAAGGGTTAAACAAACCAATGGAAAGGAAAAAGTGATGGAAATATGCCCTAGAGGCAATAATAAAATGGTTATTATTATATTTCCTTAATCATGATAAAGGTTTATTATTCATACTAGAAATGTATTGACCGGAAACTTAAATACATTTGTGGATACATAAACAAATACCGTGTCCGTAGTGAGCCTCTACTAGACTAGCTCGTTGATCAAAAGATGGTTAAGATTTGCTAACCATAGACATGAGTTGTCATTTGATAACGGGATCACATCATTAGGAGAATGATGTGATGGACAAGACCCATCCGTTAGCTTAGCATATGATCGTTTAGTTTATTGCTATTGCTTTCTTAATGTCAAATACATATTCCTTCGACTATGAGATCATGCAACTCCCGGATACCGAAGGAATGCCTTGTGTGCTATCAAATGTCACAACATCACTGGGTGATCATAAAGATGCCCTACAGGTATCTCCGAAGGTGTATGTTGAGTTCGCATGGATCGAGATTTGGATTTGTCACTCCATGTATCAAAGAGGTATCTCTGGGCCCTCTCAGTAATACACATCATGAGAAGCCTTGCAAGCAAAGTGACTAAGGAGTTAGTTACGAGATAATGTATTACAAAACGAGTAAAGAGACTTGCCAGTAATGAGATTGAACTAGGTATGAAGATACCGACGATCGAATCTCAGGCAAGTAACATACCGACAGACAAAGGGAATTACATATGTTGTCATAAGGTTCGACCGATAAAGATCTTCGTAGAATATGTAGGAGCCAATATGGACATCCAGGTTCTGCTATTGGTATTTGACCAGAGAGGTGTCTCGGTCATGTCTACATAGTTCTCGAACCCGTAGGGTCCGCACGCTTAACGTTCGTTGACGATATAGTGTTATATGATTTGGTGACCGAATGTTGTTCGGAGTCCCGGATTAGATCACGGACATGACGAGGAGCTCTGGAATGGTCCGGAGTAAAGATTGATATATAGGATGATAATCGGACACCGGAAGAGTTTCGGAGTGCACCGGGTAGTCATCAGATCACCGGAAGGGGTTCCGGGAAGCCCCGGGAGGTATATGGGCCTTATGGGCCAAGAAGGGGGGAACACACCAGCCCACAAGGGGCTGGTGCGCCCCTTCCCTTGGCCACCAGCCCTAGGGATGGAAAGGGGGGAGAGCTAGCCCCTCTTTCCTTCCCTCCACCTAGGAGGAAGGAAAGGGGGGCGCCACCTCCTCCTGCCTTCCCCCTGCAGGCAAATAAGGAAGGGCGGGGGGCGCGATAGGTGTCGGTGTTCTGGGAACCAGGGTACCCAAACTTGCCTGCCTGCGGCCCACGGCGTGGCTCCATCGACGGCTTGGTACGGCCCATCTTCAGCATCGGCAAGACAAGACCCTCGCGAGGGGACAAGCCTCGCGAGGCGGACGACGCCAAGACCTCCGGAGGGAGCGGCCTCCCTAGGCTGGCTCCTGAGGAGCGGAGATTCCTATGCAAGCACCCATCTCATGAGGTTCGTGTGAGGCAAGCCATGACAGCCAAGGCCAGGTGGGGGCCAGCGGGCGCAGCGTAGCAGGTTTCCTCTTTGGTGCTAAGGAGGCAAGTGTAGGCGCGGAGTCCCGAGGTATCACCAAAAGGTTTCCATTCCCGTGCAACGAGACCAAGACTGCCAGGACGGCAGGACGGATGTCATCGCAGAGCCCACCACGACGTCACGACCAGAATCTTTGCAGGCGAAGACCACCTTTCGTCAGGATAAGATGTACTACTTGTCCCCCTTCAAAATTGCCCGTTGTGGGATCCCTTCCCGCCTTCATTTTGGAGGAAGAGGACCAAGGCCGCTATATATAGGTTAGCCACCACCGTAGGAAGGGATGGAATCCTTAGCTCAAACCCACACAAGAACAGACCTCGTGAGGTTGTTCTTCCTCTGTACTAGTTCATTCTCAGCCCCTTGCGAGGCTAATCCACTCCAAAGCAGGAGTAGGGTCTTACACCGCAAGGTGGCCCGAACCTGGGTAAACTGCCGTGTCTCTTTCCTTTCCTGTTCATCAAGCTAGGCCGTGAGAGCGACGAATCGGTTGGCTGGAGAGGTCGAGTTCTTTGCACACGCCCCAGAGTTCGAACATTTCTTGGGATTAGCGGAGCCCTGAATCTGACATTTGGCGCGCCAGGTAGGGGCGTGTCGAAGGCTCTTGTCCGTCGGTCGTTTCGCCGCCATTGCGCCGTTCTCATGGCCGATGCTCATCGAATTCGTGCCGAGCGCCGGGGGGCCCTCGCCGCCCGCGTTGCTCAGACAGCGCCTGCGGGCGACGGCGCCCCTTGTCACTCCCCTTCCCCTGCGGCCAACTCTGCCACCGGGCCCGCGGCCCATGAGCAACAGGACTCGTTGCTGCAGCCCTCTGTGCGGTGTGATGGTCGCACCACGACTCCGTCGCCGACTCCGGCCGCTACTTCGTCCTCCCATGCTCGTCGCGGGCCGGCGAATGCGTAGGCTGCGTTGCTCATGGCGCGCGAGCTTCTGCGCTATCGTCCGGTTGACGACCTCTACGAGGACTGGCTGGACCGCATCGCCGAGCTCGTCAGTGCCGCTGGAGAGGCTCCTGCGCCGTCTCGCTCGCTGCCTCCCCGCCGCCTCAAGCGGGCGACGTAGCCCACAGTGCGCCTCCTCCTCCTCCTCCTCGGCGTGATGTCGTCCCCGAGCCAAGGAGTGAGGCTCCCCAGCGCGACCCGCCGCGCACGGCACCGGTGCGCGACGAAGAAAGTTGCCAGGTGGTATAGCGGCCTCAAGGAGAGGCGCGTGCGCTCCCAGCACCGCCACGTCAAGACCGTGTGCCACCCGTGGTGGCGGCACGCGGGCGCCAAGACAAGGCTCCCCCTCCGCGGCGGGCTCCTGTGAGCGCGGCAGGCTGCCGAGCGTTCACTCCGGAGCTGCGTCGCGTCGTCTGGCCTGGCAAGTTCAAGCCGGATCTGCCTCCACGCTACGACAGCACCCCCGACCCTGCTAAGTTCCTCCAGCTCTACGAGCTGACCATCGTGGCAAACTAGTTTCCCATGGCCCTCAAGGATTGCACGCGCTCGTGGATCCTGAACCTCCCATTGGGATCGATCTCCTCCTGGGATGAGCTGCGTGAGCACTTCATCGCCAACTTCCAGGGCACTCGCGACCGCGCCCCTGCTGCAGGTGACCTGCGGCGCATCAAGCAGCAGCCAGGGGAGACCTTCCACAAATATATCCAGCGCTTCACCAACGTTCGCCTCAAGATCCCTAACACTACTGGAATCAGGATCTTTGTCGTCAGCCAGCTCTTTGCCGTCAGGAGCTGACGACAAAGAAGCTCTTTGCCATCAGCTAAAGGAAAGCTCATGGCAAAGAGAGAGCTGACGGCAAAGATCATGTTTGCCATCAGCCAGCTCTTTGCCATCAGCTAGCTGGGGGCATCTGGGCTGGCATATTTGTGCACTTTGCCGTCTGCTGGTAGACGGCAAAGATGCAAAGGTCTTTGCCGTCTGCCAGCAGACGGCAAAGCACGCTGTTAACCCCCTAACGGACCTAACCAGCCATGTGTGCCGTCCAGGCTCTTTGCCGTCTGCTGGCGGACGGCAAAGACCATTTCATCTTTGCCGTCCGCCAGCAGACGGCAAAGAACCCTTTGCCGTAGCTTATTTAGCCGGACCTGTTGCCGTCTGCTGGCTGACGGCAAAGGCCTTTGCCGTCCGCCATGCATGCGTTTGCCGTCCGCCAAGGCACACGGCAAAGTGCCTAATTCCTGTAGTGTAAGGTGTCGGACGAGGCCATCATTTCAGCATTCACTGATGGCGTCCGGGATGTCAAGATGAAGGAAGAGCTCGCCATACACGAGGACCTGTGCTCGGCTCTGGAGATGTTCAACATGGCAACCAGGTGCGCAAGGGCAGAGGAAGGTCGCCTCTCCCTCCTTGAGCTCCCAAAGGCCGACCCTGAAGAAAAGAAGGCCAAGGCCAAGGACGTGAAGCGTAAGGGCCCGACTGTGCTCGCGACCGAGCCCGAGATGAAGCGCGGCTGCGACCACCCCGAGTCCTCCAAGGGCAGCCGCCCGTTTTGTGTCTTCCACAACATCCACAACCACAACACCAACGACTGCCAAAGAGCTCAGGGCCATCTGAGACGGGCGCCTTGGCCGCCGCCCTGAGCGCAACGACCGTGGCTACGGCCGCGGAGGAGGCCATGGTGGGGGCCGCTGGGACAACCGCGACCCTCGCCAGGACTGGTGTGATCAGCCTCGTGAGGACCGCTGGCAGGGCCAGCCTCGTGACGGCCCCTGGAGGGACCAGCATCGTGAGGATCGTCCTCAGGGTAACGCCGGCCTTCCTCCGCTACCGCCACCACCAAGGAGGAATGATGACCACCGCCAGGATGATGGGGCCGGGGGCTTCCAAGAGCCTCGTGCCATTGCCTACATCCTGGGTGGCGCTCAGGCCCCCGCCTCCCATCGCGTCTTCAAGCAGTTTGCTCGCAAGGTGAATGCGGCCCTCCCCAAGCTCGAGGCGTCGCGTCCTCTCAGGTGGTCCAAGCACGCTATCACCTTCGACTCTACGGATCAGCTCAAGTGCGCAGCCGCCGCTGGCGTGCTCCCGGCGCTCTGCTCACCTACCATCAGCAACGTCCTCGTCACCAAGACACTCATCGATGGCGGCTCGGGGCTCAACATCCTCTCCGTCGAGACATTTGACACGCTCCAGGTGCCATACGACCAGCTTCTGCCCACCAAGCCTTTCTCAGGGGTGACTGATGGCTCCACCGTCACCATAGGGCAGATCCGTCTCCCTGTCACCTTCAGCAAGTGCGACAACTACCGCACCGAGCTCATCGACTTTGACGTCGCCCACATTCGTCTCCCGTACAACGCCATCCTCGGGTATCCAGCCCTTGCCAAGTTCATGGTGGTGACTCACCACGTCTACAATGTCCTCAAGATGCCAGGAAGCGGCGGCATCATCACGGTCGCCTGCGACGAGAAGGATGTGGTGTGCTCCCTCGAGCGCGCCTACCAGGCTGCAGCGGTCGAGAACTCAGATGGCAAGGGCGCCATCCATCATCCTGAGGCCGTCCCTAAGAAGAAGAAGCAGCTGCGCCTCAGAGATTCTCAGGAGGCTGGGGCGTCCAATGGTCGTGCCTCAGGCCCCGCGCCTACTGATGGGGCGCCTTCCCCTCTCGCATAGGAAGGCGCGCCCGGCGCCCCTCTCAGGTTGGGCTCAAGGGCTCTCCTCTGGAGGGCCTCTGACCTGGCTAGCGTCACGAGGGAGGCGTTTAGGCACCATGTGGAGGCGTGCTTTAATGCGCGCTCCCGCGAACAGGGCACAGAGCGCGAGGCGCCAGGCCCTCAGAAGTTCATCACCAAGGGGATTGAGGAGCTTCAGGAGGCGCGAGGCATGCGTGGCGAGCGTCGCCCGGCACCACCCAGTGCAGCTGCTGCCCCTGACGTGGGTAGCGAGCTGTGCATCTGCGTCAATATCCCAGGACTCAATAGGGCTGCTTCTTAGGAGCTCTTCTGGCCATCCCGCGTCGGCCGGTGTGGAGGCCGCCCTCACAGCTACGTCCGCATGCCTTTTGGCTTGCCGAACGCAGCTGCCTTGCACCAACACCACATGAGGAGAGTTCTGGTGGCTCACGAGGCCCGGCGCCAGGCAATCCTGATGAAGGAGGTGCCGGACCCTCGCGAGCCCCCCGGACCTCCGGAGCCTCACGAGGCTCAGGAGCCAGACGACTCATGAGGAGCAACTTCTGCAGCACGCATCTTCAGCTGCTCCAACACTTCTACAATGACGTTGCTAGGTGACCTTTTGGTTTGTTCAGTTGAGGGCGCCCCTCGGGCTGCATTATCCTCAAGCTGCATGGGTCTGTCCCTACGGCATGAATCGTTTGGCTAATATATCAGAACTGGTCCTACCCTTTCATGAATTGCTTTATATTGTCACCCGCATGACCGGTGCTTCGCCACCATGAATGTCGTGCGCCCTCACAAACCCGCCCGCGACCGCCTCATGATTAAGGACTATCACGGCGTTTGTGCTCGGGTCCGTCCCTACAGCATCGCTAAACCCAAGTGGCTGAGCTCTGTCTCACGGGCCAGCTCCCGTGTACGTCACCTCCCATGGTCCTTGGTGCCTTGTTCTCACATGAGCTAATCAAGAGTGGATGAGTTAGGGCGTGCGACCCGGTGCCTCGCCGTCGCGGGAGCCGCGTGCTGGTTGTCTTTCTTTAGGATTGTCACATGAGAAGACTGGGCACGGCGTATGTGCTCAGGTCCATCCCTGCAACGTCAATAAACCCAACGACTGAGATCTGTCTGGCGGTCCGGCCCCGTTCACGTCACCTCCTGGGGTCGTTGGTGTTTGGCCTTCTCATGCAATATCCTCCGGAGATTCACTCGGCGCAGGCCACCTGACCATCTCGCAGGACCCTTGCAAATGTTCCGAACCAAAAACTCAGGTGCAACCCGCCTTGAGGTAGGGCCTCGTGAGTCCTGCGCTGGCTCATGGGTGCCCATATACACCTCCTCCAGTCCTGTCGTGCAAGCCGCGTGCCAGGACGGGGCTGTAAACGCCCCGGAGTCTCCCCTCGGAAGGAGCTCCCACCCACGCACCAGTGGAAGCCCCATGCTCCGCGCTGGCGGACGACACGGTCGAGGAGCGGCTATGCCTGTGCAAGAGTGGAAGCACCATGCTCCGCGCTGGTGAATAAACAACTGAGGGCACCCTAGCGGCTGCAATAACCTCAGGAGGGCCACCAGGCTTGCCGTCCGGCCTCACCGCACCGCTTTTTCCACGGGAGAGTCGCACGAGGGGGCTGGGCATGGGGGCTACGCTCAGGTCACGCCTGGCGTACGCCACCTCATCAGGTCCCTCGGACCTGGTCTTCTCGTGTCCCTCCCGAGAGAAATCTTGCGAGGAAAGGTATGGAGAGCTATTTGTACGTCAAGGGGGACCCCTGAGCATTGCGACTCAGGGGCCTCATTGGTCACGTAGCCCCTCACCCCTTGGTCTCGTCCTGGTGATCCGGATGCCCCAACGGCGGTTGAGGTATGCGCGGGGCCGGGCCCTGCCGACGCAGAACACTAAAGACGATGCTCACGTTTCCTTCATGAGGGTTGTTCGTACGTCAAGGGGGACCCCTGAGCATCGCGACTCAGGGGTATCACTGGTCTCGTGGCCCCTCACCCCTTGGTCTCGTCCTGGTGATCTGGACGCCCCAACGGCGGTTGAGGCATGCGCGGGGCCGGGCCTTGCCGACGCAGAACACTAAAGCAAATAGAAAGGAAATCGCAGAGTCCTAGCAAATTATTACAAAACATAATGTGTCTTAAGTTCAAAGCAGAAGTTCTCATGCCTCCGTGAGGCACGGTAAGTGTCGCAGGATCGAACTGGGAGGAAGCACCGCATTCGAGCCTCTTCTTCAACCTTGGTTGCCGCCGTTGCCCGCCTTGGGGGGGCCCGTCGTCCACAACGCCGCCGCCGTCCTCGCCGCCGGCTTTGATCGCCGCAGCCGCAGGGTCGATGCAGAGAAACTTCTGCTGCAGGGCCTCCACCTGCTTCTTCACGACCTCGGCAGCAGCATCACGGGACTCAGGAGCCACAGGTTCGATCAGCGCGCCAAGGTCGAAGCTTGGGTCCCGGAGGTGGTGGTGGCTGAAGACGCGCGTCGCAGCCGTAGTGAAAAGCGCGCAGCTCTCCCCCTCCACCATGGTGCCCACTCCGGCGACGATGCCCTCAAGCGATTTGGCGAGCTTGGGGAGTATCCCGGCGAGGCCCTCCTCCGGAGTCGCCAGCGGCTCCTCATACCCTTCTCCGTAAAGGGACTGCAGCGCCATGCGGGACCTCAGCTCGAGGGAGGCGAAGGCGTCATGCCCCACGGCGGCTGCCTTCTTAGCCGCGGCGAGGGCCTTCTCCCTGGCCTCTAGCCGGGCTGTCTCCTCGGAGACAAGCTTGGTGTGGGACGCCTGAGCCGTGTCCGCCTCCTCCTTTAGCTTGCCCAGGCGGCTACGCTCCGCGGCCTGTTCCTGGGCTGCCTGCTCTAGTTTAGTGTCGCGATCGGCGAGCGCGGTCTCCCGGGCCTTGAGCTCCTCCTCCTGTTCCTGGAGCCGACGGGTGCGGGCGGCCTGCTCTTCGCGGAGGGCCTTCAGCTCGGCTTCCACCATGCTACAACGTTCCTTGGCGGACGCTGCGTCGACCAGCGCCGCGTCGCGAGCCGCTGTGGCCTTGCCAGCCTCTTTCCTGCCCTCCACGACGGCAGCCTCGGCCTAGCCCCAGGCCGTCCTGATGGACGCGTTGGCCTAGAGCCACCCCGAAATCAGCCCCAAACGCCCCATCACCACCCAACTGTCAGCGCCCTGAAGATCGGTCTGGAGCTGGTCCAGCTCGGCGTAGGCCTCCTCCAAAGCGCCGGGCCTGGCAGAGGAGCCATGGTCCGCCGACGCGAGGGCTTGGGGAGGAGGCGGCACTGGCGCCTGGACTGGCATCGCCGCAGCAGCAAGAGCAGCAGGGGCTGTGGAGCCCCCGAACCCCCGCGGGTACAACGGGGACGGGTGGTCCCGGAGACTGTTGGCCCACGGAGGCAGCTTCCTCCTGAGGCTCCACCACCGTGCCTTGAGGGGCCCGCTCTGCCGCAAGAGGGTGCGAAGCGGTCTCCTCCATCTGCGCTGAGGTCACCATGGCCGTGGAGGGCAGTGTGGCCTCAGGGGCCCCGGCTTCCTCCTTCCTCTTCTTCACCACGGTCTCCACCCTGGTTATCAGGAGAAGAGCATCATGGGCACGGCGTCAAGGATGGAAAACAAGGCAAGGTAAAGATACTTACTCATCAGCGGCAATGTATGCCCTTTTTCTGGCTAGGGCCGGGGTGCCCCTGATCTTCTTGAGCGTAGGTTTCATCGCGCCCTGAGGATTAGTTGGGCGCACGGCGGCCGGCCTCGGCGCGGCAGCGACAGACGGCGAGGCAGCAACGTCACCTCGGGGAAGCGACGTCGCCTCATCCTTCTTTGGAGTCGCTCGGCCCGACCTCCGCAAGGGGGTGGCACCAGACCTCGTCACGACCCCGATGGAGCGCGGAGTCCCCTCGACCGGGGGCTCGGTGTCATCGTCGTCGTCGTCGTCATCGGAGAGTCCACGGAGAAGCTTGCTCCGCGACAAAGGAGGAGTCCCCGCCACATCATCCACCGTCGCCTTAAAGTCCTCCTTCCCTCTCTCCTCGACGTCATCACCAGAGGACAACACCACCGAGGAGTTGGGGAGCTCAGGCGGCACAAGCCCCAGCTCATTGAAGACAGGCATGGTGGCGACCAGCTCCGCCCCGTCACCACGACGGTACAGCGGGATGTAGGCCGCCGGGGGGCCACCGGGATCCTTCTCGAGCAGAGTGTGCATGGCCTTGTCTAGCTCCTCACCCGACAAGCTCCCCGAGTGCAGCCGGATGTTGTCATCCGCAACCTTGAAATCCCACATGGGGCGCGAGCGTGCCTGAAGCGGGGCCAGGCGCTGCATCAGGAACTCTTTGATGAGCATGGCCCCCGTCAGCACCCCGGTCTCCATGTCCGCCGTCATCTTCCTCAGGACCGGTGCCGCCCGGGGGTCGGTGAGCTTCTCATGAGCCCAGCAATCAAGCTTCTCCGGCAGCTCAGTCGGCAATTCCAACCGTGCGTGGGAGTCCTTGGCATCCATGAAAACCCACTTGCGCCAGAAGTTCTCCACCTTCTTCCCGGCCCTCATGAGTGTGTTGCCGGTATGGGCCGCGGTGAAGGAGACGCAGCCGGAGCGCTGGGTCTGGTCGTGCATCCGGAGGATGAAGAAGTGACGGAGAAGCGCAACGAAGGGCGTCACGCCCACAAACGCCTCGCAGTAGAAGGCGAAGATGGACAGGAGGAGGATGGAGTTGGACTGGAGGTGTAGAGTGTCGATCTGGTAATGGTCGAGGATGGCAAGGAGGAACTTGGAGAAAGGCGGGACGAGCCCCGCAAAGACGCTGTGGAGGAAGAAGGGATAGATTGTCCCCGCCAAGGTTCGCGGGTCGATGGAGCCGTCCAAGAGCGTTATCTCCCTCCCCTCGTTGTCGTTGCTCACCGTCAGCAGGCGCACGGCGGCAAGGTGCCTCTCCTCAGTGATGGAGGACGCGCTGAGGGCCGGCGCAGGAGAGGAGGAGGAATTCACGGCCTGTGCGGCCGATTTTGCCTTCTTGGTCGCCATCAGCAAAGGGCTTGAAGGAGAAATTCGGCAGATGCCAGTCTTTTTGTCAGCCTGGGCGGTTGCCGAGGTAGTGTGGGGAAGCAGAGATGCCCACGTCCCGTTAGGCGCCACGCGTCAACTCAGTCCGCAGGCGATTGGGGCCCGCGGCGCTTCGCCCTTGCCCTTTGGCTTCGCCCCGAAGCCAAGTCCGAGCGCACCTTGGGCCCGGGGGCTACTGTCGGCATTCTGGGAACCAGTGTACCCAGACTTGCCTGCCTGCGGCCCATGGCGTGGCTCCATCGACGGCCTGGTACGGCCCATCTTCAGCATCGGCAAGACAAGACCCTCGCGAGGGGCCAAGCCTCGCGAGGCGGACGACGCCAAGATCTCCAGAGGGAGCGGCCTCCCTAGGCTGGCTCCTGAGGAGCGGAGATTCCTATGCAAGCACCCATCTCATGAGGTTCGGGTGACGCAAGCCATGACGGCCAAGGCCAGGCGGGCACCAGCGGGCACAGTGTAGCAGGTTTCCTCTTTGGTGCTAAGGAGCCAAGCACAGGCGCGGAGTCCCAAGGAATCACCCAAAGGTTTCCATTCCCGTGCAACGAGACCAAGACCGCCAGGACGGCAGGACGGATGTCATCGCCGAGCCCACCACGACGTCATGACCAGAAGCTTTGCAGGCGAAGACCACCTTTCGTTAGGATAAGATGTACTACTTGTCCCCCTTCAAATTGGCAATTGTGGGATCCCTTCCCGCCTTCATTTTGGAGGAAGAGGACCAAGGCCGCTATATATAGGTTAGCCACCACCGTAGGAAGGGATGGAATCCTCAGCTCAAACCCACACAAGAACAGACCTCGTGAGGTTGTTCTTCCTCTGTACTAGTTCATCCTCAGCCCCTCGCGAGGCTAATCCAGCCCAAAGTAGGAGTAGGGTCTTACACCGCAAGGTGGCCCAAACCTGGGTAAACTGCCGTGTCTCTTTCCTTTCCTGTTCATCAAGCTAGGATGTGAGAGCGATGAATCGGTTGGCTGGAGAGGTCGAGTTCTTTGCACACGCTCCAGAGTTCAAACCTTTCTTGGGTCAGCGGAGCCCTGAATCCGACAGTAGGGCAGGAGCCCAAGGATGATTCGGCCTCGTTCGGGGCGCCTCCTCCCTCCCCCCACCTATATATATGTGGGAGGGGGCACCACACAACACCATGACAATCTCTTAGCCATGTGCGGCGCCCCCCTCCACAGTTTTGTCCCTCGGTCATATTTTCGTAGAGCTTAGCTAAAGCCCTACGGAGATAGCTTCACCATCTCACTCACCACGCCGTCGTGCCACTGGAACTCATCCACTACTTCACCGTCTTGCTGGATCAAGAAGGCGAGGACGTCATCAAGCTCAACATGTGCTGAACACGGACGTGCCGTATGTTCGGTACTCTATCGGTTGGATCGCGAAGAAGTTCAACTACATCAACCGCATTACTAAATGCTTCCGCTTACGGTCTACGAGGGTACGTAGACACACTCTCCCCTCTCGTTGCAATGCATCTCCTTGATAGATCTTGCATGTGCATAGAATTTTTTTGTTTTTCCATGCAACATTTCCCAACAGCGGCATCCGAGCCAGGTCTATGCGTAGATGATATGCACGAGTAGAACACAAAGAGTTGTGGGCGGTGATAGTCATACTGCTTACCACCAACATCTTATTTTGATTCAGCGGTATTGTGGGATGAAGCTGCCCGGACCAACCTTACATGTGCACGCACATGAGACCGGTTCCACCGACTGACATGCAACTAGTTTTGCATAAAGATGTCTGGCAGGTGTCTGTTTCTCCTACTTTAGTTGAATCGAATTTGACTACGGCCGGTCCTTGAAGAAGGTTAAAACAACAAACTTGATAATCACCATTGTGGTTTTTGCGTAGTTAAGAACGGTTGTTGCTAGAAGCCCATAACAGCCACGTAAAACTTGCAACAACAAAGTAGAGGACGTCTAACTTGTTTTTGCAGGGCATGTCATGATGTGATATGGTCAAGATATGATGTGATATATGTTGATGTATTAGATGATCATGTTTTGTAATATCGACAACCGGCAGGAGCCTTAGGGTTGTCTCTTAACTATTGTATGAAATGCAAACGCCACGTAATTGCTTTACTTTATCGCTATGCGTTAGCAATAGTTGTAGAAGCAATAGTTGGCGAGACGACCCCGACGCAACGATGGAGATCAAGGTGTCGAGCTGGTGACGATGGAGATCATGACGATGCTTTGGAGATGGAGATCAAAAGCACAAGATGATGATGGCCATATCATGTCACATATTTTGATTGCATGTGATGTTTATCCTTTATGCATCTTATTTTGCTTAGAACGGTCGTAGCATTATAAGATGACCCCTTCACTAAATTTCAAGATAAAAGTGTTCTCCCCGAGTATGCACCATTGCCAAAGTTGGTCATTTCGAAGCACCTCGTGATGATCGGGTGTGATAGACTCTACGTTCACATACAACGAGTGTAAGACAGTTTTGCACATGTAGAATACTTGGGTTAAACTTGACGAGCCTAGCATGTACAGACATGGTCTCGGAACACTAGAGACCGAAAGGTCGAACGTGAGTCATATAGTAGATATGATCAACATAGAGATGTTCACCATTGATGACTACCCCATCTCACGTGATGATCGGACATGGGTTAGTTGATTTGGATCATGTATCACTTAGATAACTTGAGGGATGTTAATTTAAGTGGGAGTTCATTAGTAATTTGACTAATTGAACTTAAATTTATCATGAACTTAGTCTTAATAGTTTTTTCATATCTATGTTGTAGATCAATAGCTCGCAATATAGCTCCCCTATTTTTGATATGTTCCTAGAGAAAACTAAGCTGAAAGATGATAGTAGCAGTGATGCGGACTGGGTCCGTGATCTAAGGATTATCCTCATTGCTGCACAGAAGAATTATGTCCTTGATGCACCGCTAGGTGACAGACCTATTGCAGGAGCAGATGCAGACATTATGAACATTTGGCAAGCTCGATATGATGACTACTTAATAGTTTAGTGCGCCATGCTTTACGGCTTAGAACCAGGACTTCAAAAATGTTTTGAACACCACGGAGCATATGAGATGTTCCAAGAGCTGAAATTGGTATTTCAGACTCATGCCCGTGTTGAGAGGTATGAGACCTCTACTTTGCCTACAAGATGGAGGAGAATAGCTCAACCAGTGATCATGTGCTCAGAATGTCTGGGTACTACAATCGCTTGAATCAAGTGGGAGTTAATCTTCCAGATAAGATAGTGATTGACAGAGTTGTCTAGTGAGTATCACCAAGCTACTAGAACTTTGTGATGAACTATAATATGCAAGGGATGACAAAAATGATTCTCAAGCTCTTCGCAATGCTGAAATCAACGAAGGTAGAAATCAAGAAAGAGCATCATGTGTTGATGGTTAAACAAGACCACTAGTTTCAAGAAAAAGGGCAAAGGAAAAAAGGGAACTTCAAGAAGAATGGCAAGCAAGTTGTCACTCCCGTGAAGAAGCCCAAAGCTGGACCTAAGCCTAAAACTAAGTTCTTCTACTGCAAAGGGAATGGTCACTAGAAGCGGAACTGCCCTAAATACTTGGCGGATAAGAAGGATGGCAATGTGAACAAAGGTATATTTGATATACATGTTATTGATATGTGCCTTACTAGTATTCGTAGTAGACCCTGGGTATTTGATACCGGTTCAGTTGCTAAGATTAGTAACTCGAAACATGAGTTGCAGAATAAACGGAGACTAGTAAAAGGTAAGGTGACGATGTGTGTTGGAAGTGTTTCCAAGATTGATATGATCACCATCGCACACTCCCTCTACCTTCGGGATTAGTGTTAAGCCTAAATAAATGTTATTTGGTGTTTGCGTTGAGCATGAACATGATTAGATCGTGTTTATTGCAATACGGTTATTCATTTAATTCAGAGAATAATTGTTGTTCTGTTTACATGAATAAAACCTTCTATGGTCATACACCCAATGTGAATGGTTTATTGAATCTCGTTCGTAGTGATACACATATTCATAATATTGATGCCAAAAGATGCAAAGTTGATAATGATAGTGCAACATACTTGTGGCACTGCCATTTAGGTCATATTGGTGTAAAGCGCATGAAGAAACTCCATGTGGATGGACTTTTGGAATCACTTGATTATGATTCATTTGATACCTGCGAACCATTCCTCATGGGCAAGATGACTAAAACTCCGTTCTCCGGAACAATGGAGCAAGCTAATGACTTATTGGAAATAATACATACCGATGTATACAGTCCAATGAGTGTTGAAGCACGCGGCAGAAATCGTTATTTTCTCACCTTCACAGATGATTTGAGTAGGTATGGGTATATCTACTTGATGAAACACAAGTCTGAAACATTTGAAAAGTTCAAAGAATTTCAGAGTGAAGTAGAGAATTGTCGTAATAAGAAAATAAAGTTTCTACGATCAGATCGTGGAGGTGAATATTTGAGTTACGAGTTTGGCCTTCATTTAAAACAATGTGGAATTGTTTCACAACTCATGCCACCTGGAACACCACAGCGTAAAGGTGTGTCCGAATGTCGTAACCGTACTTTATTAGATATGGTGCGTTATATGATGTCTCTTACTGATTTACCACTATCGTTTTGGGGTTATACATTAGAGACAACCGCATTCACGTTAAATAGGGCACCGTCTAAGTCCGTTGAGATGACACAATATGAACTGTGGTTTGGAAAGAAGCCTAAGTTGTTGTTTCTTAAAAGTTTGGGGATGCGACACTTATGTCAAAAGGCTTCAGCCTGATAAGCTCGAACCCAAAGCAGAGAAGTGCGTCTTCATGGGATACCCGAAAGAAACTACTGGGTATACCTTCTACCAAAGATCCGAAGGCAAAATCTTTGTTGCTAAGAATGGGTCCTTTCTAGAGAAGGAGTTTCTCTCGAAAGAAGTGAGTGGGAGGAAAGTAGAACTTGATGAGGTAGTTGTACCTTCTCTCAAATCGGAAAGTAGTACATCAGAGAAAGCCGTTCCCGTGATGCCTACACCAACCAGAGAAGAAGCAAATGATGATGATCATGAAACTTCAGGTCAAGTTACTACTGAACCTCGTAGGTCGACCAGAACACGTTCCGCACCAGAGTGGTATGACAATCCTGTCCTGGAAGTCATGTTGTTGGACAATAGCGAACCTACGAACTATGAAGAAACTATGATGAGCCCAGATTCCAAAAAATGGCTTGAGGCCATGAAATCTGAGATAGGATCCATGTATGAGAACAAAGTGTGGACTTTGGTGGATTTGCCCGATGATCGGCAAGCCATTGAGAATAAGTGGATCTTCAAGAGGAAGACCGACGCTGATGGTAATATCACTGTCTACAAAGCTCGAGTTGTTGCAAAAGGTTTTCGACAAGTTCAAGGGGTTGACTATGATGAGACTTTCTCGCCCGTAGCGATGCTTAAGTCTGTCCAAATCATGCTAGCAATTGCCGCATTTTATGATTATGAAATCTGGCAAATGGATGTCAAAAACCTTGCATTCCTTAACAGGTTTCTTGAGGAAGAGTTGTATATGATGCAACCGGAAGTTTTTTGTCGATCCTAAAGGTGCTAACAAAGTGTGCAAGCTCCAGCAATCCATCTATGGACTGGTGCAAGCATCTCGGAGTTGGAATATATGCTTTGAGGAGGTGATAAAAGCATATGGTTTTATACAGACTTATGGTGAAGCCTGTATTTACAAGAAAGTGAGTGGGAGCTCTGTAGCATTTCTGATATTATATGTGGATGACATATTGCTGATTGGAAATGATGTAGAATTTCTAGATAGCATAAAAGGATACTTGAACAATAATTTTTCAATGAAATACCTCAGTGAAGCTGCTTACATATTAGGCATCATGATCTATAGAGATAGATCAAGACGCCTGATAAGATTTTCAATGAGTACATACCTTGACAAGATTTTGAAGGAGTTAAAAATGGATTAGTCAAAGAAGGAGTTCTAGCCTGTATTGTAAGATGTGAAGTTGAGTAAGACTCAAAGCCCGACCACGGCAAAAGATAGAGAGAGAATGAAAGTCATTCCCTATGCCTCAGCCATAGGTTCTATAAAGTATGCCATACTGTGTACCAAACCTATTGTTTACCTTGCCATGAGTTTGGCAAGGGGGTACAATAGTGATCCAGGTGTAGATCACTGGACAGCGGTTAAAATTATCCTTAGTTACCTGAGAGGACTAAGGAAATATTTCTCGGTTACGGAAGTGATAAAGAGTTCGTCATAAAGGGTTACGTCGATGCAAGCTTTGACACCGATTCGGATGACTCTGAGTCTCAATCTGGATACATGTTGAAAGTGGGAGCAATTAGCTAGAGTAGCTCCATGCAGAGCATTGTAGACATAGAAATTTGCAAAATACATATGGATCTGAATGTAACAGACCCGTTGACTAAACTTCTCTCACAAGCAAAACATGATCACACCTTAGTACTCTTTGGGTGTTAATCACATGGCGATGTGAACTAGATTATTGACTCAAGTAAACTCTTTGGGTGTTGGTCACATGTCGATGTGAACTATGGGTGTTAATCACATGGCAATGTGAACTAGATTATTGACTCTAGTGCAAGTGGGAGACTGATGGAAATATGCCCTAGAGGCAATAATAAAATGGTTAATATTATATTTCCTTAATCATGATAAAGGTTTATTATTCATGCTAGAATTGTATTGACTGGAAAATTAAATACATGTGTGGATACATAAACAAATACTGTGTCCCTAGTGCGCCTCTACTAGACTAGCTCGTTGATCAAAAGATGGTTAAGGTTTCCTAACCATAGACATGAGTTGTCATTTGATAACGGGATCACATCATTAGGAGAATGATGTGATGGACAAGACCCATTCGTTAGCTTAGCATATGATCGTTCAGTTTATTGCTATTGCTTTCTTAATGTCAAATACATATTCCTTCGACTATGAGATCATGCAACTCCTAGATACCGGAGGAATGCCTTGTGTTCTATCAAATGTCACAACGTAACTGGGTGATCATAAAGATGCTCTACAGGTATCTCCGAAGGTGTCTGTTGAGTTGGCATGGATCGAGATTAGGATTTGTCACTCCGTGTATTGGAGAGGTATCTCTAGGCCCTATTGGTAATACACATCGTGAGAAGCCTTGCAAGCAAAGTGACTAAGGAGTTAGTTATGATATGATGTATTAAGGAACGAGTAAAGAGACTTGCCAGTAATGAGATTGAACTAGGTATGAAGATACCGACGATCGAATCTCAGGCAAGTAACATACCGACAGACAAAGGGAATTAGGTATGTTGTCATAAGGTTCGACCGATAAAGATATTCGTAGAATATGTTGGAGCCAATATGGGCATCCAGGTTCCGCTATTGGTTATTGACCGGAGAGGTGTCTCGGTCATGTCTACATAGTTCTTAAACCCGTAGGGTCCGCACGCTTAACGTTCGTTGACGATATAGTGTCATATGAGTTATATGATTTGGTGGTCGAATGTTGTTTGGAGTCCCGGATTAGATCACGAACATGACAAGGAGCTTCGGAATGGTCCGGAGGTAAAGATTGATATATAGGACGATGATATTCGGACACCGGAAGAGTTTCGGAGTGCACCGGGTAGTCATCGGATCACCGGAAGGGGTTTCGGGAAGCCCCGGGAGGTATATGGGCCTTATGGGCCAAGAAGGGGGGAACACACTAGCCCAAAAGTGTCTGGTGCGCCCCTTCCTTGGCTGCCAGCCCTAGGGATGGAAAGGGGGGAGGGCTAGCCCCTCTTTCCTTCCCTCCACCTAGGAGGAAGGAAAGGGGGGGCACCTCCTCCTGCCTTGCCCCCGCAGGCAAATAAGGAAGGCGGGGCTAGGGTAGGAGCCCAAGGAGGATTCGGCCTCATTGGGGGTGCCTCCTCCCTCCCCCTCACCTATATATATGTGGGATGGGGCACCACAGAACACCACGACAATCTCTTAGCCATGTGCAGCGCCCCCCTCCATAGTTTTGTCCCTCGGTCATATTTTCGTAGTGCTTAGGCGAAGCCCTGCGGCGATAGCTTCACCATCACCGTCACCACGCCGTCATGCTGCCGGAACTTATCCACTACTTCACCGTCTTGCTGGATCAAGAAGGCAAGGACGTCACCGAGCTGAACACGGAGGTATCGTACGTTCGGTACTCGATCGGTTGGATCGCGAAGAAGTTCGACTACATCAACCACGTTACTAAACGCTTCCGCTTACGGTCTATGAGGGTACATAGACACACTCTCCCCTCTCATTGCTATGCATCTCCTTGATAGATCTTGCATGCGCTTAGAATTCTTTTTGTTTTTTCATGCAACGTTTCCCAACAAAAAGTGATTATCACATTTAAACAGAACAATGGAAAGGAGAATGTGTATACATGAGTATTAGGTGTATCTCCTTCCCAATAGCAAGCAGAGTGGGATAATCATGACAGGACTACAAGTAGATAACCGTCAAGGGAAAGGGTTGAGGGAACTCATGATGTTACCCATACAATGGTGTTTGGATAATTGACCAAGAAATATTTAGCATTATGCTTCAAATGTTCTTATTGCTGATCGGAGCACCACAGACATGCTTCGAGATAGTATTGACATGGCCATCAGGTAAAGGTCAGACTTTGGATATACAAAGGATCCATCGGAAACAATTTATAAAACATGTCATACAATTTTAGCAAGGAAATGATGAGGATGTGGCCGACGGGCTCAGCAACAATTCATCAAGATTTCCATAAACATGGATTTCCACAATTAGTGAACAAGGTGATAGAATTGGACACACCAAAGTATATAATGAAGTATGTTCAAGGAGAACATCCACAATTAATCATTGAACAAAAGTGCACCTAGAAATATGGACCAAGTAGCACGATCAATGTTAGAATGGTGATTCAATAACCAAAAGGCTTAGAATGAAACTATCGACCATTCACTTCAAAGCGATAGGGTTGCTAGAAGTTTTGAATTCGCACATCATAGTTCAATTGTCGGTATTTCGGTTAGAAACAACACGGGGACCAAGAAATGTATGGAGATGGCGAGAAGTATTACTATATCAATAATTATTAAGAGGTGGAGCAATTCTCACAACATCCTTGACATAAAAGATGGTAATACTCCAAGGTAGAACATAACATAAGCTGGATAGCAAAGACCTCCATAACATGAACAAGTTTGTCACTACAAAAAAAAGACACATCCGTGACATTATGGGCCAAACGAATTTTTTTCCTGTCATGCTTATGACACTTCTATGACGATAATTGTGACAAAAACGCGTATCATCATAGATGTGGTGGGCTCCTACTTCTATGACAAAAATTCATGACAGAAAATGGGCTTTTCATCCTGGGCGGGCCGGGGACACACCTGCATGACATTCTTTGGGCCGTCCATGACAGAAAAAATCATGGTAGAAGCGAGGGCGAGGAAAATTTCAGGGAGTTCCCGATTACGGTGGGCGGGCGGGGCTGAGCGATGCACGGAGGTTTGCTCGTTTCTCTCGTACATGTACGCGCGTGTGTGCGAGGCGTTGGGCTCTAACTGAACCCGAGCGAGCCGTTCGCTTACTGAACCCGAGCGATTGTAGTAGCTACGTTACTGAACCCGACGATTGATCCCTTCGCTATTAACTGAACCCGAGTGATTCCTTCGCTACTGCTGCCAACTGAAGCCGATCGAACCTGCCTCTTGATGAACAGTGACTGTTGTTGGGGGTTGGATGAACAGTTCCCGGTGGGGGTTGGATGAACAGGACCCTGATACGTCTCCAATGTATCTATAATTTTTGCTTGTTCCATGATATTATATTATCATTCTTGGATGTTTTACAATCATTTTATAGCAACTTTATAGCATTTTTTGGGACTAAACTATTGACATAGTGCCCAGTGCCAGTTGCTATTTTTTGCTTGTTTTTAACTTCGCAGAATATCAGTACCAAACGGAGTCCAAACGCAACGAAACTTTTTCGAGATTTTTTCTGGACCAGAAGACACCCAGTGGGCCAAAGAAGTACCAGAGGGGAGGCCGAGGTGAGCACAAGACACCTGGGCGCGCCAGGAGGCCCAGGCGCGCCCAGGTTGGTTGTGCCCACCTCAGCGACCTCCCGCACCGCCTCTTCGCCCTATAAATTCCCAAATATTCCAAAAACCCTAGGGGAGTCGACGAAACACAATTCCAGTCGCCGCAAGTTCCAGAACCACGAGATCCAATCTAGACACCATCACAGAGGGGTTTAACATCCTCATTGGTGCCTCTCCGATGATGCGTGAGTAGTTCACCATAGACCTAAGGGTCCGTAGGCAGTAGCTAGATGGCTTCTTCTCTCTTTTCAATTCTCAATACAATGGTCTATTGGTGATCTATTTGATGTAACTCTTTTCGCGGTGGTGTGTTTATTGGGATCCGATAAACTTTGAGTTTATGATCAGATCTATATCCTTGAATATTATTTGAGTCTTCATTTGATCTCTTATATGCATGATTATTTATAGCCTCGTATTTCTTCTTCGAATCTTTGGTTTAGTTAGGCCAACTAGATCGATTTTTCTTGCCATGGGAAGAGGTGCTTTGTGATGGGTTCGGTCTTGCGGTGTTCTTTCCCAGTGACAGAAGAGGCAGCAAGACACGCATGTATCATTGCTATTAAGGATAACAAGATGGGGGATATTCCTACATGAATAGATCTCATCTACATCATGTCATCGTTCTGATTGCATTACTCCGTTTCTTCATGAACTTAATACACTAGATGCATGCTAGATAGCGTCAATGTGTGGAGTAATAGTAGTAGATGCAGGCAGGAGTTGGTCAACTAATCTTGGATGCGATGCCTATATATTGATCATTGCCTTTGATATCGTCATAATTATTCGATCTTCTATCAATTGCCCAACAGTAATTTGTTTACCCATCGTATGCTATTTTCTCGAGAGAAGCTACGAGTGAAATTTACGCCCCCCGGGTCTATTCTTTATCATATTTGCTTTGAGATCTATTTTTATTCACTTTTATTTTCAGATATATTATTCCAAAAATCCAAAAATACCTTGCTGCACTTTTTTATTACTTATTTTATTTCGCGTTTTATCGAGAGCTATTTATCCAATCTATCAAAATATTTTTCGTCAACTTGCCAATTTCCGTTTTCTTTTCCTTGGAGGGATCGACAACCCCTCTTACACGTTGGGTTGCAAGTATTTGTTCTTTGTGTGCAGGTACCGTTTACATAGTGTTGCTTGGTTCTCCTACTAGATTGATACCATGGTTTCATAACTGAGGGAAATACCTACTGTAGCTGTACTGCATCATCCCTTCCTCTTCAGGGAAATACCGACGCAGTTTCAAGCGACATCAAAAGGAATTTCTGGCGCCGTTGCCAGGGAGACATCATCAACATCTACCAGGTTCCTAATCACAAATCTCATCTCCTTGCAATTTACATTATTTGCCATTTGCCTCTCATTTTCATTTCCCCCACTTCACAAAAATTTGACGTTTTATTCGCTCTCGTTTTCATTCGTTTTTTCTCATCAGATCTGTTTTTTGTTTGCAATCTTGTTTGCATAGTCACGATGACTCAAGAAAACACCAAGTTGCGTGATTTTTCCAATACCAATAACAATGATTTTATTAGCACTCCGACTGCTCCTCCTGCCACTAGTGCGGAATCTTGTGATATTAATGCCGCTTTGTTGAATCTTGTTATGAAAGATCAATTTTCTGGTACTCCTAATGAGGATGTCGCGTCCCATCTAAACACATTCGTAGAATTGTGTGATATGCAAAAGAAAAAAAGATGTGGACAATGATATTGTGAAGTTGAAATTATTTCCTTTCTCTTTGAGGGATCGTGCAAAAATTTGGTTTTCTTCTTTGCCTCGCAATAGTAACGATTATTGGGATAGTGCAAAGATGCTTTTATTACTAAGTATTTTCTGCACACGAAAATTATTTCCCTTAGAACTCAAATCATGAATTTTAAGCAACTTGAGCATGAACATGTTGCACAATCTTGGGAAATAATGAAGTTGATGCTAAGAAATTATCCTACTCAAGGTTTAAATCTTTGGATGATCATACAAAATTTCTATGCGGGATTGAACTTTGTTTCTAGAAATCTTTTAGATTCCGCCGTGGGCGGTACTTTTATGGAAATTACTTTGGGTGAAGCTACTAAATTTCTTGATAATATTATGGCAAATTATTCACAATGGCACACTGAAAGAGCACCTACTAGTAGAAAAATTAATTCGGTTGAAGAAATTAGTATGTTGAGTGAAAAAGTTGATGCTCTTATGAAATTGGTTGCTAATAAAAGCACTCCTATTGATCTTAATGATGTGCCTTTGTCTACTTTGATTGAGCAAAATAGTGATCCCTTAGATGTGAATTTTGTCTCGCAAAACAATTTTAATAACAATGCTTATAGAGGTAATTTTAATCCTAGGCCTTTTCCTGGAAATTAATCTAATAATTATGGTAATTCCAATGGTAATTCTTCTTACAATAGCAATAGGAACCCCTCTTATCTTGAAAATAATATTAAATAATTTATCAATGCTCAAAAAGTTTTCAATACTAAGATAGAAGAAAAGTTGAATAAGATTGATGATATGTCTAGAAGCATTGATAGAATTTCTCACAATGTAGAAAATCTCAAGTTGAAAATTTTTGTACCCAAGGTTGATGAATCAATTAAAGCTTTATATGTTTCTATGGATGAAAGTAAGAAAAGAACCGCTATGCTTAGAGCTAAAAGAGAATTTTTGGAAAGAGCGTTTTCTAGTGATTGCTTTCATAAAAATGATGAAGATCTTAAAGTGATTGGTGTTTCTTCTATTGATTCCTTGTTTAGTAAAATTCAAATTGATGATAAAGGGACTGAAGAAGAGTCAACTTTAGTTAGAGGGCGTCCCGATAATTTGGAGGGTGAAAATCTTGATGAAAAATTTGATAAAAGTGGGTTTGGAGAGGTCAAAACTTTAACTAGTGATGTGCCGACTCTTTTGGATTACAAAGAATTTAATTATGATAATTGATCTTTGATTGAATGTATTTCTTTGTTGCAATCCATGATAAATTCACCCCATGCTTATGAACAAAGTAAAGCTTTTACTAAACATATCGTAGATGCCATGATGAAAGCTTTGGAAGAAAAATTGGTATTAGAGATTTCAATTCCTAGAAAATTACATGATGAATGGGAACCTACCATTAAAGTCAAGATTAAAAATTATGAGTGTTTTGCCTTATGTGATTTGGGTGCTAGTGTTTCCACAATTCCGAAATCTTTATGTGATGTGCTTGGTCTTACCGATATCGAAGAATGTTCTCTTAATTTGCGCTTGGCGGATTCTACTATTAAAAAGCCTTTGGGAAGAATTGATGATGTTCTTATATGTGCCCATATATTTTATTGTTCTTGATATTGATTGCAATCCATCTTGTCCAATTATACTTGGTAGACCGTTTTTACATACTATTGGTTCCGTGATTGATATGAAAGAAGGCAATATTAAATTTCAATTTCCACTAAGAAAGGGTATGGAGCCCTTCCCTAGAACAATAATTAAGCCACCATATGAATTAATCATGAGGGCCTCCTATGGATCAAAAACTAAAAATGACAATACTTGAATCTATGCATTATGCCTAGCTAGGGGCATAAAATGATAGCGCTTGTTGGGAGGCAACCCAATGAATAAAAATTATTTTTTGCCTTTTTCTTTCTGTTATTGAGTGTTTACACAATTATGCCTCTGTTATGATTATGTTTTTTATGTTTTAGTTAGTATTTGTGCCAAGTAAACCCTTTGGGATAGCTTTGGTGGTAGTTGATTTGATCTTGTTGAAAAACAGAAACTTTTGTGTCTGGTAACAGAATTGTTTAAATTCACGAAGCGATGAAAACTTCTGAATTGTTTACACAAGATTTATATACAAATTTACTATGTTGTCCTAATTTTTCAGAAGTTTTGGAGTTACATAAGTATGGGAACAATTCGCATCTTTACATACTTTTCTGTTTTTGATAGATTCTGTTTTCTTTGCATTGTGTGCTTATTTTGATGAATCTATGGATTGTATTGGGGGGTACAAGCCATGGCAAAGTTGGAATACAGTAGATATAATGCAATAACAAAATTTGAATGGGTTTGCAACAGTACTTAGAGTAAAGATTGGTTTCTTATACTAACAGATCTCAAGAAGGTTTTCTTAAGTTTTGTGTGATTGAAGTTTTCAAGTTTTGGGTGAGATCGCGATGGATGAAGGAATAAGGAGTGAAAAGAGCCTAAGATTGGGGATTCCCCATGGCACCCCAAGTTAATATTCAAGGAGAACCAAGCAACTGAGCTTGGGGATGCCCCGGAAGGCATCCCCTCTTTCTTCTAACGACCATCGGTATTTTACTTGAAGCTATATTTTTATTTGTCACATATCATGAGTTTTGCTTGGAGCGTCTTGTATTATATGAGTACTTGCTTGTTTTGCTTTTTAGTTTGTCGCAAGTATCCTTGATGGAAACACCTATTTGAGAGAGCCAAAATTATGCTATGATTTGTTAGAATTGCTCTTTATGCTTCACTTAAATGTTTTGAGCTATGGAATTGCTCTAGTGCTTCACTTATATCTTTTTTAGCACGGTGTGCTTTAATATTTTTGAAGAAATGCTCTCATGCTTCACTTAGATTTATTTGAGAGTTAGTAAATTTTTGAACAAATTATCTCATGTTTCACTTATATTATTTTGAGAGACAAAAAAATTTATGCTCATGTTCTTCACCTAGATTTGTTTGAGCTTGTCAAAAGCAATTGCAACATATGAAACTAGTCCCAAAGTGATAGATATTCAAGAGGGATATAATAAAAACTTTCATGAAGATCAATGGACAAAATAAAGTTGATTCTTTGTAATAGTTTTGAGATATGATGATAGTGATGTGTGAGTCATGTTGGTGAGTAATTATGCTTTAGTAAGAATATTGGAGTTAAGGTTTGTGATTCCCTATGCAAGCATGAAAGTCAATAGTTATGCAATGAAATTACATCCTACTTATGGTGCATTATTCGGTGTTAGTTATGCTTAATGCTCGCTTATGTGATTTTTTGTTTCTTGGTTGGTTGCTTCTCAATCTTTTTGCTAGCCTCCACTTGTACTAAGTAGAAATACTACTTGTGCATCCAAAATCTTTAAACCCAGTTTTTCCACATGTGTCCACCATACCTACCTATATGCGGTATTTCCATGCCGTTCTAAGAAAATTTGTATGTGCCATCTCTAATTTCCATAATGAATTTCTTTTTGTGTGCTCGTACCGCTCATGAAGCGGCAGGGGGTGGCCAATATTTTCCATGCTAGATGTGTTATTCTCAAGATGAGTGTTTATTCACTTGTCATTGCACGCGAGTATGGCGGTAATAGGGATGCCCAGTCCCGAAATGAAAAATAAATTCACTTTATGTTGTCAAATAATAAATTCCTTGGAAAGTGTTCGTATGGACGGTACCCGTGGATATGGCTAGCCGTGGAGTGTGAAAGTATGGTGAAAAAAGGAATAAACTTTATTTTTTGTTTGGGAACCGCCTATGATATATCTAGCATGGAAAGTGTTCGGAATTACTTGGTCGTTTTTGTTGACGGGAAAAGTATGCCTCTCAAAAGAATTTATCTTGTAGTTTAAGATTTGAGCTCTCGCACCTCTACAAATGCCTACTTCCCTCTGCGAAGGGCCTATCTATTTACTTTATGCAATTTTTATTTTTTATTTGAGTCTCCATCTTCTCTTATAAAGCACCAACTAGGGAGCACTATGATCATACTTGAGCATTGGATGTAGCAAATATGCGAGTGTGTTTCATGAATGGATCAATGATTGAGCATGATGGGCTAGAGATAACTTTATTTAGTGTTGATATTTTGAAAGACATGGTTGCTTGTTGATATGCTTGAGTATTGAAATCTTCATGTCAAAACTAGACTATTGCTTTGAACCATATAAAAGTCCAAATGTCCATGCTAAAAAATAAAAGAATATGTGATGAACATGTTAGGCAGCATTCCACATCAAGAATTCTGTTTTTATCATTTACCTACTCGAGGACGAGTAGGAATTAAGCTTGGGGATGCTGATACGT
Source organism: Thinopyrum elongatum (assembly GCA_011799875.1). Classification (NCBI taxonomy): domain Eukaryota; kingdom Viridiplantae; phylum Streptophyta; class Magnoliopsida; order Poales; family Poaceae; genus Thinopyrum; species Thinopyrum elongatum. The sequence continues at coordinate 77,596,470 of CM022300.1, read as the reverse complement.
CTCCAACGTATCTATAATTTTTGCTTGTTCCATGCTGTTATATTATCAATCTTGGATGTTTTACAATCATTTTATAGCAACTTTATAGCATTTTTTTGGGACTAACCTATTGACATAGTGCCTAGTGCCAGTTGCTGTTTTTTGCTTGTTTTTTACTTCGTAGAATATCAGTACCAAACGGAGTCCAAATGCAACGAAACATTTTGGAGATTTTTCTGGACCAGAAGACACCCAGTGGGCCAAATAAGTACCAGAGGGGAGGCCCGAGGTGAGCACAAGACACCTGGGCGTGCCAGGAGGCCCAGGCGCGCCTAGGTGGGTGGTACCCACCTCGGGGACCTCCCGCACCGCTTCTTCGCCCTATAAATTCCCAAATATTCCAGAAACCATAGGGGAGTCGATGACACACAATTCCAGCCACCGCAAGTTCCAGAACCACGAGATCCAATCTAGAGACCATCACGGAGGGGATCATCATCCTCATTGGTTCCTCTCCGATGATGCGTGAGTAGTTCACCATAGACCTAAGGGTCCGTAGGCAGTAGCTAGATGGCTTCTTCTCTCTTTTTGATTCTCAATACAATGGTCTCTTGGAGATCTATTTGATGTAACTCTTTTTTAGGTGTGTTTGTTGGGATCCGATGAACTTTGAGTTTATGATCAGATCTATATCCATGAATATTATTTGAGTCTTCTTTTGATCTCTTATATGGATGATTATTTATAGCCTCGTATTTCTTCTTCGAGTATTTGGTTTAGTTAGGCCAACTAGATCAATTTTTCTTGCCATGGGAAGATGTGCTTTGTGATGGGCTCGATCTTGCGGTGTTCTTTCCCAGTGGCAGAAGGGGCAGCAAGACACACATGTATCATTGCTATTAAGGATAACAAGATGGGGGCTATTGCTACATGAATAGATCTCATCTACATCATGTCATCATTCTTATTGCATTACTCTGTTTTTTCATGAACTTAATACACTAGATGCATGCTGGATAGCGGTTGATGTGTGGAGTAATATTAGTAGATGCAGGCAGGAGACGTGATTCCTATATACTGATCATTGTCTTTGATATCGTCATAATTATTTGATCTTCTATCAATTGCCCAACAGTAAAAAAATTACCCACCGTATGCTATTTTCTCGAGAGAAGCTACTAGTGAAATCTACGGCCCCCGGGTCTATTCTTTATCATATTTGCTTTGAGATATATTTTTATTCACTTTTATTTTCAAATCTATTATTCCAAAAACCCAAAAATACCTTGCTGCATTTTTTTATTACTTATTTTATTTTGCGTTTTATCGAGAGCTATTTATCCAATCTGTCAAAATATTTTCCGTCAACTTGCCAATTTCTGGAGTCGTTACCTAGGAGGGATTGACAACCCCTCTTACGTGTTGGGTTGCAAGTATTTGTTCTTTGTGTGCAGGTACCGTTTACATAGTGTTGCTTGGTTCTCCTACTGGATTGATACCTTGGTTTCATAACTGAGGGAAATAACTACTGTAGCTGTACTGCATCATCCCTTCCTCTTTGGGGAAATACTGACGTAGTTTCAAGCGACATCAGACCCCGTGGTAGTAGGCCATTGCCACTGGATGAACAGGACCCCGAGGAGGCCGCCACACCCGAGCCGGTTGGGGGTGGATGAACAGGACCCCATGGAGGGCTGGTTGAACAGTAGACGGTGGAGGCTGGATGAATAGTAGCCCATGGATGAACAGTAGCTGATGGAGGCAGGAGGAAGATGCGGTGGATGAATAGTAGCAGGTGGTGGCTGGAGGAAGTCGAGGGTGGATGAACAGTAGCCCGTGGAGGTTGGAGCGAGGCAGTAGACGGTGGATGAACAGGACTCCCGATCAACAGAACCCTATTTCGACCGTAGGCACTCAAACAGAAGTCCGTTTCCTCCGTTTTGCGGTACGCCACACCCTTCCCGATGAACAGGACCACGTTTTGACCGTACGCGGTCAAACAGAAGTCTGTTTCCTCCGTTCTGCGATACGCCAGACCTCGTTTCGGCTGTTCCGTCCAAGCCGGTTGACTCCCGATGAACAGGATGTATTACGACCCAGTCGGTTGCCTCCCGATGAACACGACGATGTTTCCTCCGTTCCAACCCAACTGGTTGGCTGCCGATGAAAAGGACGCCATCGCTGCCGTCCGTATGCGTGAGTAGGCGTTTAAGACCCCACCCGTATGTATGTACGTGGCCATATTTTTTGGCATGTGGCTATACGTACGTGTACACAGTTTAGAAGGGACTGCCTGAACTGCTACGTAGGGGGCTCTACTACTACACGTGCTACTGCTTGCTTGGCCACGGTGCATTGTTGCAGAGAGACCGATCGACCAGTATGTACGTACACGTCCGTGACCAGACAGACAACGCTACGTACGCTTCGACCAGGTGGGTCCCAGCTGTTAGGGAGGATAAGGACGCACTTCCTTCCGTGCAAAGATATAGATGGTGGGTCCGAGCTGTCAGGGGGAGGATTCATTTTTTTGCCCGTAATATGGATGCACTTCCTTGCGTGCGAATATGTAGCTGGTGGGTCCTAGCTATCAGGGGGGAAATGTTATTTTCGCAAAATAAAGAGGCCCTTTCAATGGGTCCCCGCTGTCGAGGAATAATTATTTTGCGCGTAATAAGGAGGCGCTTCCTTGTTGCGGCTGTGGACCCAGCTGTCAGCCTCTCCATGTACAGCCCTCTTCTGATGGAAGTCATTCCTTGACCACGCTGCGCCGAGAGCACCAAGGTGGTGGACGATGGCTAGGCCTAGGAAGGGAATGACCCGAAGCCGGGGAAGACTCGACAGTTGATTCCCATGCGGAGGGAGCACGAGGGTTTACTGGTTCAGCTGCAGTGTGAGGCTGCCATTGCCAGAGAATAACAGGAGGTCTGGGTGAGTACAGGGATGGCCAGGCTAGCGATGGGAGTAGGGTGGGGCGGTGAGGCCTGCGCGGCAGCACAGCCGGCCATGGGAGGCAGGAGCAGGCGGCACGGTCGGCGCTGGTTTGGGCGGCTGGAGCAAGAAGATCAGAGGTTGATGAAGCACGACGACCGTTGGATGGACATCGTACGGTCACCACAGCTAGAATCATTTATATTGACTAAGTTGACAAAGCCTAGCATCCGCGTCAACTTAGTAGGCCCACAAGTCAGCTTCCAAATATGGTGGGTCCCACCTATTAGTGGGGGTATTCATTTTTTTGTGCGTAATAAGGAGGCACTTCCTTGCGTGCGACGATATACCTGGTGGGTTCGAGCTGTCAGCGGGGGGGGGGGATGTTTTTTTTGCAAAATACAGAGGCCCTTCCGGTGGGTCCCCGCTGTCAGGTGGAGGAATCATTATTTTGTGCGTAATAAGGAGGCACTTCCTACTCGCAAAAAAAGGAGGCACTTCCTTGCGTGTGTCCGTGGACCCAGCTGTCAGCCTCTCCACGTACAGTCCTCTTTCGATGGATGTCGTTCATTGACCACGCCGTGCCGAGAGCACCAAGGTGGTGGACGACGGCGAGGCCAAGTAAGGGAATGACCCGGAGCCAAGGAAGACTCGGCAGTTGTTTCCCACGCAGAGTGGGTACGAGTGTTTACTGGTTCTGCTGCAGTGTGAGGCTTCCATCGCCGGAGAATAACAGGAGGTGTGGGTGAGTAGAGGGATGGCCAGGCCAGGGATGCGAGTAGGGTGGGGCCGTGAGGCCTGCCCGGCAGCACAGCCGACCACGGGAGGCGGGAGTAGGCGGTTCCACTGGCGCTGGTTTGGGCGGCTGGAGCAGGAAGATCAGAGACTGAAGAAGCACGATTGCCGTTGGATTGACATCTAACAGTCTGACGCTGGTAGAGTCGATTGTTGAATAAGTTTCTTTTTTTGAGAAACCTTGTGTACGCATGAACTTAGTAGGCCCACAAGTCAGCCTCCAAATCTGTGGCAGACAACATAGAGCCCATTTGCTATTTTTTTAATAATTTGCATCCCATTTGCTAATTCTTAAGGAATTTATTACAGCCCATTTTCTTCCCAGGACCACGGTCAAAAAGTTCAACCTAATTTTGCATATTTCAGTGGAGTCCGAACTGTTTTAATCCAGTAATGATAAAAAAATATTTTTTAAGAACTTATTGATTTGCCAAATAAAATATTGTTTTATTTTTGTAAGCTAATAAGACGTGGGACAATTGAGTTGGTTTTAGGGAAAACCAGTGGTAAAAAAATCAGCATTGGGAGGGAAAACAACAACAAAAAATAAGGATGTAAAGATGAAAAGGGAACTTTACGTATTTTCAATATAATAATACATGTATATGAACTAGTAAAACTATAGGTAGAGATTAGAAAATGGAAGTACGACATGGCGTTTTTAGAGGAAAATAGAACTGGGCTATGTGTTTTCTTCAGTAAAAAAACTGCATGCGGATGTTCTAAAGGAAAATATAACTAAGGCTGGCGGGCTAGAGGCTAGTTGATACCTGCTGAATCTTTGTGCCCCATTGTCATCATGGGCTGGGCCTGTTAAAAACAAAACCAAGCCTGGGCAGTCTACAGCCCAGTTGAAACTTGCTCAACCTGAAAAAACAATATACCTGTTGTATCCCAGTTAGCAGTCTGTACTTGCAGAATTCTCTTGTTTATTGACTACATTGAAAATTTCATGGGTTTCACCGTCTCAAACGTCAGAATTATTTTTCCATCGTGATAATAAGTGCTTGCACTTGCTTGTGTATGGCCATGGACCTGCTGGTTCCGTACGGTTAGGCTCTGTATGGGCAGCCGTCTTGTGGGTCCACGGACGAATTTCATGCAAATCAGATGGTCTTCAGTGAAACCAGACTAAATTCATTGCATTTTACATATTTCTTTTTATTATGGAATATTTTACATATTTCAACTTATAATAACCGACTAGGCCTTTTTTTAGTCCATGGGAGGCGCTTCACGCGATCGAGGTCGCGACACTTAACTGTTCTGGAAGGCTCAAATCCATCGCTCCTCTCTCTTAACAATTTGCAGCAGGGCTTGGCATGCCACAACCAAGTTACGACGTGCTGCGTCCAACTATCAGCCTATGAAACCGGATGGATCCCGTGCGTACTTCGAAGATGTAAAAAAATTGGAGATCTGGGAATTCGAACAGTAGGTGCTTATGCTACCCATCAAATAAAAAGCAGGTGCCTGAAAATTCGTTTCGAAACAAATGATTCAGCTTTATATCCACGTGGACCCTCGACATGATGGTTGGAAGCAAATGCCAAGTTCATACCGAAAGATCCTTAACAACAATACCAACTTGCAGACGACCAGGTAGTACAAGTACCAATACCAAACTAACTTATAATCTTTTTTGTCCTAGCCCTAGTGTTCGTCTGGTAGAAAATCTTGCACACGACCAGCTCCCGCTCCTTCTCATGCTCCATGTCCCCGAGGTGGTACTGGTGCATCACCCAGTTGGTCCTCTGCTGGTCAAAGTTCTTGTTGGTGTGTAGCACCAGAATCTTTTTGCTGCCCGTTTGCCGGCCGTTGACCATCACCGGCAAGGTATTGCGGGTCTTGTGCCACATCACATGCATGCCGCACTCCAACAGTATCTTGCGACGCGTCCACGTGCCCCTTTTGAATGCCCTGGAGATGCGCTGGAAGAAATGCTTGCTTAGGCCACTCAGTGTGATACCTGCAGTATTGGCGAATACAAGTTTTAGGGTACGTAGTTGGCATTTTCCTAACATCTTTGGCATGTTGCAGTCACTTGCTTCACTTTTTATTTACTGTCAAATTGTAATTGCTTCACTAGGTCTGCGTCTAAAAAGAAAAATAGAGGTATAAACAAAGGAATATGTTTGTGCAAGTAGACAGCCAATCGGTGTCTCACCTGGAAGTTTCTCAGGATGGGTGTATCATATGCCGTGCTCGCTGTCGATGGTTGGTATGAACAAACCGATGAGAGGGTGAGATCTCACGCTGTCAGCACTCACTTTGGCCTCAAGGTGCTCGACCAGCTCGTGATCCGTGGGATCAAACTTGACGTCAGCCGTCAGCACCGGCCAATCCTTCTTGGACTTGCATCGGTTAATTCTAGTTAAATGACACTCAATGTATGATCAATCAACTGTTTTAAGTAAATGATGAAAGATTTCGACAGATAAGTGGTACTCCAAATCTGAAGTCCACAATACCCGAACAAACTGGGGTCTCGGCTTCATTACTACATGCAGACTCTAAAGACTTGAAAACCCCCATAAAGATCGAAATCATCATACAGGGTGATGGGACGAATACTCACAGGAGCGGCCTCCCTGGTTCCTTCCTTCATCCGGCTAGCTTGAAGAGCATCCTTGTTGAGATCAATTTTTTCAGCGTCTTCCTTTTGACTACTTGCAATGAAGTATAGCAGCTCCAGTAGCTCATCGCTCATCGTACCAAATGGATCGGAACAAGGTGGCGGCTGGGAGGCGGGGAGACCGGGAGAGAATGGGGGAGTGATTTTGTAGAGAATGGGAGAGTGTTGTTGTACTACGAGAGGGGTGAGGCTCACTTTGGTGAACCGAACACACCGCCGGGACTCTTGTGTCACCTCACGCGCAATGTGTTGTCACGTCAATTCAATGTGAGGACATGATGAATAATTTGACCGATGTCTACTAGTACTACTGTACTACTTACTAGTCGTATTTAGTGTCACATTTTAACCATAGGTTTAGCTAACAAAATTTCAATGCATGTCACCAAAAATTATACCATTGGAAAGTATGTTCAAATACGAATCCAACGATATAATTTTTTGTGACATGCATTAATATTTAGTTAGTTAAATTTATGGTCAAAATTTGACACAAATTATGAAGGGGACGAATAAACCAGGAGGGAGGTAGTAGTACGAGTAGCGTAATATACGGTATAGAGGACTACTAGTACTAGTACAAATTTAGAAATGGAGTACGAAGTTACAAGGCTGTGCGACAGACTTTGTAGGCTACATGAGTAATACAAAATATAATTCCCATTGGACAACACTTTCACCAACAAGTACACACTTGAAGCCTAATTGATATATATATATGGCTTCTACACAGCATCTCCATCATCATTATCAGTACATGCTACGCAGGTGAGTTAGGATGCACATGATCCCAGAAAGGTATCTATCCTTCAAACTAACTACAGTACATAATATCCAACAAAAGAGGGTCATGCTACAGCAGCAGGTTACATGGCTCAGTCTAGATATCACTACGAATCAAGTTGTGCATATTTGCTGTTGGCATGAACCACATCGCCGCATGCCGGGTTTGCAAAAGCCATTCATCGCTTGGAAGCTTGATGTGTTTCACACACTGAAGATCATCTGGCAACAAGCTGTGTCGACAAATCTCTGGATATGGTGATACCTGAAACACATGGTATGATGTGTAAACACAGTTCCCCCTGGCAAATGGAAGTTGCATAGCACGGTAATCATCGCCGGTGATATGATCGATGATTGGTTGGATGATAGGATAATTGAGCCCGAGGAACATGGATTGGTTGCCGAGGCTGTAAACCCGCCTCCAGTTGAATACGCCTGGCCCAACGGAGCTGGGATCTTTCTCGAACACGAAGAAGCCATAGCCATCATAGTCACGAACGCCTCAGGCATTGTACTGCATGTGGTTTGATGAAATGGTTTGGTCAATTTGGTACGTGTGAATGAGCATCAAATGACCACCGTTAGTTGAACAAGCGATAAACCACCACCCATTGACTTGTATATTTCCAGGTCCTCGAATTATGAAGGCCAGCGCATTTGCGTCTGCTGCAACAAATCAAATTGGAGACCAAAAGGACAAAAATATACAATCATGTTCAGAGTATGTGTGGAATTAAGATTATTATAACAGTGACACAGATCAAAGCTAGAAAATTGCAATGTCGTGGTCATAATCATACCCCAAGTTAAAAAAATTTAAGCCAATGGCTTTCATATTCTAGCAATATGTCATGGTTCCAACATCATGTAAAAATGAGAGGAAAACAGCTATGCCATGGCCTACTCATATTCTACCATAGCAGTTACTACTGTTCTCATATCAACTCTGACAATAACATGCGTGGTTATAAAAATCTTGGAAATGAGAGTAACATATAGCAATCATGAGGTTATACTCATAATATCTATTCTAACAATCATTAGATGCCAATTGTTCTCATATCAAATCTCACAATAACATGTGTGGTCATAAAAATCTAGGAAATGAGAGGAACATATAGCAATGATGTGGTTATAGACATACTATCTATTCTAAATTTCTAACAATCAATAGGTAGTCCTATTCATAAGGTAAAGATGAGATGAGATAGAACAATTACACGATGATAGATTCCACCAGTATATGCAGCCAATCTGTGCGTCGACCGTGTAAACGATGCCATCGTGCACTATAGCATCAGACAGAAATGGAGGGTCAACAGGATTGATGATGAGCCATAACAATGTATGGCGACCGGATTCCAGATAGACTAATCCCCCGTCAAACAAGGCAATGACCATGTAATCCATGTAGTCTTCTGATGGTGTGGGCACTTCACAGATTACAACCTTCAGCAAACGGAGGTCGTACCAAAAGCTCGGCGTGTCTCGTGCGTAGTAGGCAGGAGTATCCGGCGGGCCGCGAGGCTCGATGCCGGTGGAATCCAACGATGGAAGGGTGACCTCTCGCTGGGTGTAGATATGCATGAGATGCCACAGACTACTGGATTGGTGGATGAGGACGATCCAGTTGGCCTTCATGCCCGCCCAGTTGTGGCCGCGCATGAAGGACAGGTGGGCGGGTAGTGGTAGCATGTCGAGGGGCTCGACGGCAACCTCCGTAGGATCGTCAAGTCGGTGTCTAGGCCACCTGCGAGGATCGGGCATCAGCAAGCAGGGTGTCTTGAAAAGGGTCGGACGGTTGCAGACAAGTACACGGTACATAGACACCGAGCATGCTGCCAGACGCATGGTGCTGAGCAGGTCCATACGATTACAGATCTGCTCCCAGAGAACATCGGGGAGGGAATTCCACTCACAGCTCTGTGAGTCAGTCGGTCCTGCCATAGGGTTTTTTAGGGCGCTGAGTGATTGGGGTTTTCGGTGCCTGCGAGCGAGTGGGGAAGTGGATTCGGGCAGGCGAGCGAAGAAGATAGCGTGTGTGGCCAAGCAGTGAGCGGGGGGGGTGGGGGGGGGGGATATGGTACGCGTGAGCTACCGAGGAAGATGGCGCGGGCGGGCGAGCAGTGAGCGGGGGGAAATGGTGTGCGGCCGACGATGGGGAAGAGAGGAGGAAGAAGAGGGAAAGACGGGCAAGAAAGTGCATTAAATCTCAATTCTACTAGTACTACTACCAGGATATACCGTCCTTCGGAGTGTAAATAGTTAAGCCGATGACATGTGGGTCTACCTCAAGAGGGCCCGTATGCCAGTTAATGGAAGAGAGAGGTGCATAGGCGTATTTGCGGAAGCGTGCTCCACTGGCAAATATGATGGTAGTGCAGGGTAAGGCTGATTTACTAACACCAACATGTTGGCTCAACTTATTAATTAAGTGTCCCATCTGCTGCTGCGTGTATTGTCACTTCACTGTGAAGACTAGTTGAATAGTTCTCTCTGACCGAGATGGGGAATAATGGATCGCCAAGACTTCCTATCTATAGTATCCCTATGCTTCTACTCTTAGCCTGTCCAACAACAAGAAACATTGGCCAAGGCACCCGGCACCAATAATGTAGGAGTGCTACTAGTATTTTGTGTCAAACTTTGACCATCTATTTAACTAATAAAATGTTAATACATGTCACCAAAAATCATATCTCTAGATTCGTATTTGAACATAGTTTTTATGACATGCGTTGACACTTTGTTAGTTAAATTTACGGTCAAAATTTTACATTAAATATGAAGGGGACCAATAAACCAGGACGGAGGTTTATATACAGGTCAATAAAAAATCATCAACCAAGGTAGTAGTAAATGATGAGCGCCCGAAGAATTTTTTCCAAAAGTACTCAATAATGGGCTCGTTTTCCTCAAGAAAATTGTGTTCACGAACGTATTAATTGGAATGCATGCGTGAAGAACAAAATACCAGAACTTTTACACGCATTGGTGAGTTTTCACTTAATTCCTGCATGCAACGTTTTAATGACGCTTGAAATATGAACATGTCAATGGGAGGGAGTAGAAGCCTCATGCATGCATGCATGCAACACTCACACGTACACATGCACGCACGCAACACTCACGCATCCATGCGGCACACAACACACTACGCAACACACATGCTCACGCTCAAGTGCTCAACCTACTCCCTCCGTCCGTGAAAGATTGTACATATAGAGATTTACACATTGACCAAGAGGAACCGGAACTTCATGGCATACTTAATGCCCAAAAGTAGCAGACTTATGTGTGCATGCGACCATTGAGAGAAGAAGATTAAATGAAGGTTGTTGATGTAATTAAGGATAGACATGCAACCTATAGCTAGAGCACAAGTTGCTGCATTAGTCAATCAATACTGATTAGATTAAAGGCTAAGTGCATTGGAAGTGTAGATGTACACTCTTTGTTGGGAAAATTTCTACTGCTAGATGTAAAGTTTTTCACGGACCGAGGGACTACACGTGCATGCACTCACATACACAGCCAGGGTGGTTCGCGCGCAAGGGTTGGACTCCTGTCGCGCCTGCGTAAAGTTTTGTTTAACTGATTTCTTTACTCTGCCAGCTGACAGGTGGGACCCAGAAACCAGGTGCTAATTTAACCAGTCAACAAAGTGCCACGTTGACTAAGTGGCCGGTCAGCAGGGTGCAATACGGTGCTCTACGGTGAGCTAGTGACCGTATAATCACCGCAAAACTTTTGGTAGAGTGTTTGTAGGGTGTATGAGAGCAAAAGTTCCATTCTCGACCCACTTTTGAGTGTTTGGTAGAGTGTATGAAGAGTGCATGAGTCCACACTAGCTTAACACAAATACACTAGGAGCATGCATGAAGAGAGCATGCATGAAGAGGGCTGTTGAGATGAGCATGCACGAAGAGGGAACAACTATGCTGAGATGAGAATGCAACCAAACACACCCTAGTAACCGTAATGAGCGTAGTACTATGAAGTCCATTGACTGTATTGTTACATACGTTGACCGCCAGTGTATTTATCTCATTTCAAATTAAGCCATATTAACCGGAAAGGACGCAGTATGGACTACTACTTTGATGTGTCCCATCAACTCGCAAAACAAGGAGAAGCTTGCTTACTACACCCTCTCCCTCGCCCACACGCGGTGGATCACAGGACGAGGAGAAGCTTGCTTACTACGTACGCCTACGCCCTCTACCTCTCCCTCTCCCTCGCCCTCGCGGTGTAGGTGCAGCAGTTCATTCGGTGTCAGATTCCCAGAAGCATATTGTACTAACATTGTTGGACCTTCCGAAGAGGCGAAGAGCCAAGTGCAAGGTTCACAGGAGTACGAACTGTTGAACCTTCCAAAGAGGCGAAGAGCCAAGCACAAGGTTTATAGGAGTTGTTGTCCTAGTACTACAACTATAGCGAACGATCGCTACTGTATGATGCCGCCACGTCACCTATAGCCGAAGTTGTGCCACCTTTTTTTCTCACAGAGCGTGTTGGAGCCCGTGCAACAGCCACACAAGTTGCATGTACACATAACACATTTACTTGTAATAAATTATAAAGGACAAATGTCAGCATGCCACACAAGTTCATCTCCACTTCATGTGATAAATTTGTGCACGACTACTCTACATATATTTACAACGCTACCATTCACAATTTACCATACTCCACTTACATGTTATAGATGGGCTCCATGTCCTCCTCTAGGTTCCAGTCCCAGGTGTTCTCCATAGATGGCACGATCTATTGCAGTGGGCAACAGGAATTATTGTCGCAGCTTTCTAGTCCGGATCCACATGATGGAGACTCGTCCAAGCTGAAGCGGCATAAATCAGGGATAGCGTGTCCCAGCATGTCGTTCATCCAGCAGTGCACACTGAAGACACAACCATGCTTCATGAATGGCAGGCCTTCGGTATCGTGCATGAAAGGTGGCATCTGCTTCACAATGGGGTAGCTGTCCCCAAGGAAAAGCGAGTACTCTCCAAGAGTGTTCCTCGGCACCCACATAGCATCACGGGGGTCAAACTCGGCGCCGTTCATCTGGTACACGCGGCATCTCAAATCTGGACACATGGTGATGTACAAGTTCAAGGTCCATGCATGATAATGGCAGTCAGTAATATTATGCAGCAAGTAGTACTACTCCAGTATAGAGGAAGTAAAATAACCGGCTTATTATATATAGCCACTCTTGGCTACATGGATGAGATAGTAAGACATGGAAAAACAAAAATGGTGGGAGCTAGTGGGTTCAAGTCTTCAAGGGCCTAGATAGCTATACGCGCCCTCCAAGGTAAAAAGTACTAGTACTAGTAAGTAGTACTACAATGAAAGAGAAGGCGAGAGGGTTAAAAAAATATAATACTAAATTGTAGTACTAGTACTAGTAAACATGTCCCAGTCAAGAAAAGAAAAGGACTAACAAGTACTACTACTCTAACACACAACAATGAGAAAATGGAATACCTGGGTAGATGGTGACGGTCCGATCGTGGTAGATCATGTGACCATGTTGCACATTAGTGGTACCATGGGTAACGACTGCTAAGATAGTTGATCCCAATATGCCAAAGTCAGCTATGAGGTTCCAGGTTAGACTAAATAGCAGATGCAAATGCACATCCAGGATCGGCGATCTTATTTTGATCGGGGGATGACTGGTCCCTGCAAAATAATGGAGTACCGTTAGGGATGCAAATGATGGTTTATGCATTCCGTTTGTAATATCCCGTACCATAGGATGGCAACCAGATGAAACAAGTCCCCTGGCTTGTCACCGCGAAGATGCGGCCTACATGGCACACGGCGCCTTCGAACGTGTAGGGGTACAAATCTGTCGCGGCCAACATGTGCCAGCCTCTGCTGTTACAACCATTTGTATTGATGGCAATCCTTATGTCGAACACCGCGATGGGATAGTAATCGTCGTTGTCGGCGTTCTGGGAACGGGGGTACCTAGGCCTGCCTGCCTACGGCCCACCGCGTGACTTCACCAACGGCCCGGCGAGGCCCAACTCCAAGACTTCATGAGCAAGACCCTCGCGAGGGCCCCCGTCTCGCGAGGCGAACAACATGAAGACCTCCCAAGTGGCGGCCTCCCGAGGCTGCCTCTCGAGCAGCGGATATATCTAGGCAAGCACACCACCTCGCGAGGCTCGTGGTGACGTGAGCCATGACGACCGAGGCCAGGAGGGCGCCAACGGGCGTAGTCCAGGACAATTTCCACTTTGGTGCTAAGGAGGCAAGGATGAACGCGGGTTCCTGAGGAATCCCCAAAAGGTTTCCATTCCAGTGCAACAAGACCAAGACCACGGGCTCGGCAAGACGGAGGTCATTACCGAGCCCACAACAGCGTCACGACCAAAAGCTTTGCAGGCGAAGACCACCTTTAGTCCAGATAGGGTGTACTCCTGTCCCCCTTCAAAATTGGACGCTGTGGTATCCCTTCCCGCCTAAGCCATGAGGGAAGAGGGCCAAGGCCACTATAAATATAGGTTAGTCTCCACCGTAGAGAGGGATCGTCCCCCGGATCGAATCCCTCCACCATTGAGCTCTCCCAAGGCAGCTCATCCACTGTACTAGTTCATACTCATCATCCTCGCGAGGCAATCCACCACAAACAAGGAGTACGGTTTTACACCGCAAGGTGGCCCGAACCTGGGTAAACCACCGTGTCCACTTCTTCTTCCAGCGCGCTCGTGCACGGCGAGGATTGGCCATGGGGTGGTGAGCAGCTGAGTTGAGGCCAAGCGGGATTCTTCGCACATGCCCCTGAGTTCGAACCTTGTTGGGGTCCGCAGAACGCCAGACTCTGACATTTGGCGCACCAGGTAGGGGGCGCGTCGAAGCCTTCCCCTCTTCATCGACATCGCTCCGTCCTTGTTTCGCTGCTCCCATGGCCGATGCTCGCCACGTCCGCGCCGAGCGTCGGGCTGCCCGTGTCGCCCAGATGGCGCCAGTGGGTCGCGGCGCCCCACGCCGCTCCGCTTCACCCACGGCTAACGCCGCCACCTACCCTGCCGCTCATGAGCATCAGGATTCCTTGCTGCCTCCCTCATGCCGCGTGATGGCCGCACCGCCACACCTTCCGTCACCGCCTCCACGGCTTCATATTCACATGCTCGTCGCGGGCCGGCGAACGCGCAGGCAGCGCTGCTCATGGTGCAAGAGCTGCTGCGTTACCACCCCGCCAACGAGGGCTACGACGTCTGGCTGGGCCGCATCACCGAGCTCGTCAACACAGTCGGCGAGGCCTCAGTGCCCTGCCACTTGCTCTGCCCCCCCCCCATTGTCTCATCCAGGCGATGTGGCACACGTCACGCCTCCGCCTCCCCGCTACGCAGTGCCAACGTCGAGCCAAGGCACGACGCACGCCCGCGCGACCCTCCGCACGGGGCGCTGGCGCCGGCCCGGGACGAGGCCAGCTGCCAGGTTGTGCAGCAACCATAGTACGACGCGCGTGCGCTGCCAGCACCACCGCGCCAGCACCAAGGCCAGGCCGCTCTGGAGGCTGCCGCGCATGGGCGTCTGGACCGTGTCCCCCTCGCGCGGGCCGCGCCCTTGATCGCGGTGGGCTGCCGCGCCTTCACCCGAGAGCTGCGCTGTGTTGTCTGGTCGGTCAAGTTCAAGCCAGATCTGCCTCCTCGCTACAACGGCACTCACAAACCTACAGAGTTCCTCCAGCTCTACTCGCTGAGCATCGAGGCGGCAAATGGCGACGACAAGGTCATGGCCAATTGGTTCCCCATGGCCCTCAAAGATGGTGTGCGCTCCTGGCTCATGCACCTTCTTGAGGGATCCATCTCCTCATGGGACGAGCTCTGCGAGCGGTTCATCGCCAACTTCCAGGGGACCTGCGACAGCGCCCTCACCGTCAACGACCTGCGGCGCATGAAGCAGAAGCCAGGCAAGACCCTCCGGAAATACATGCAACGCTTCACCCAAGTCCGCCTCAAGATCCCAAAGGCTTCATATGAGGCCATCATCTCCGTGTTCACTGAAGGCGTCATGGACATCAGGATGAGTGAGGAGCTCGCCATCAATGATGACCTGTGCTCAGCACTGGAGCTATTCAATCTGGCCGACAAGTGCACCAAGGCTGAAGAAGGCCGCCTCTCCCTCCTCAAGCACCCTGACGTCGATCTTGAGGACAAGAAGGCCAAGGCCAAGGAAGGGAAGCGCAAGGGCCCCACCTTGCTGGCAGCGGGAGCCTAAGTTAAAGCGCGACCGTGATCGCGACGGCCCCCCAAGGATGCTTGCCCGTTCCACGTCTCCCACGACATGCACACCCACAACACCGAGGACTGTCAGGAGCTCAATGCGCTCTGGGACGAGCGCCTGGGCCGCCGCCCTGAGCGCAACGACCGTGGCTTCGCCTATGGAGGATGCCGTGGCGGAGGTCGCTGGGACAACCGCAACCCTCATCAGGGCTGACGTGATCAGCCTTGCGAGGCCCGTTCTCAGGGCAACGCTGGCCTTCCACCCTTGTCGCCGCCACCACGGAGAAACAACGACAACCAGCAAGATGAAGGGGCTGGAGGCTACTAGGAGCCTCGCGCAGTTGCCTGCATCCTCGGCGGAGCTCAGGCACCCGCCTCGAATCGCATCTTCAAGCAGTTCTCTCGCGAGGTGAATGCAGCCCTCCCGAGGCTCGAAGCTGCGTGCCCCCTCAAGTGGTCATAGTACGCCATCACGTTCGACTCCAAGGACCGCCTCAAGTGCTCAGCTATAGCTGATGCGCTCCCATGCTGTGCACGCCCACCATCAGCAACGTCTCGGTTACCAAGACCCTCATCGATGGCGGTGCTGACCTGAACGTCCTCTCCGTTGAGACTTTCGAGACACTCCAAGTGCCTTAATTATGACCAACTCATTCCCACCAAGCCATTCTCTGGGGTGACTGATGGCTCCACCACTCCCCTGGGGCAGGTGCGCCTCCCCGTCACCTTCGGCAACTGCGGCAACTACCACACCGAGCTCATCGACTTTGACGTGGCCCACATTGGCCTCCCGTACAACGCCATCCGAGGATACCCTGCCCTTGCCAAGTTCATGGCAGGTACCCACCATGGCTACAAAGTCCTCAAGATGCCAGGGTGCAGCGGCATCATCACTGTCGCCTGTGATGGAAAATAATGTAAATTGCAAGGAGATGAGATTTGTGATTAGGATCCTGATAGATGTTGATGATGTCTCCCCGGCAACGGTGCCAGAAATCCATTCTTGATGGCTCGTATCCGCGTCAGTATTTCCCCGAAGAGGAAGGGATGATGCAGTACAACTTCGGTAGGTATTTCCCTCAGTTATGAAACCAAGGTTATCGAACCAGTAGGAGAACCAAGCAACACTATGTAAACGGTACCTGCACACAAAGAACAAATACTTGCAACCCGACGCGTAAGAGGGGTTGTCAACCCCTCTCGGGTAAAATATAGATTAGTTTGTATGATTTTGGATAAATAGATCTCGCAATAGAACAAAATAAAATAAATAAAGAAAAAGTGCAGCAAGGTATTTTTGGGTTTTTAGAATAATAGATCTGAAACCAAAGGCAAATAAAAATAGATCTCAAAGCAAAAATGATAAAGAATAGACCCGGGGGTCGTAGATTTCACTAGTGGCTTCTTTCGAGAAAATATCATACGGCGGGTAAACAAATTACTGTTGGGCAATTGATAGAACTTCAAATAATTATGATGATATCCAGGCAATGATCATTATATAGGCATCACGTCCAAGATTAGTAGACCGACTCCTGCCTGCATCTACTATTATTACTCCAAACATCGACCGCTATCCAGCATGCATCTAGTGTATTAAGTTCAGGGAGAAACAGAGCAATGCAATAAGAATGATGACATGATGTAGACAAGATCTATTCATGTAGGAATAGACCCCATCTTGTTATCCTTAATAGCAACGATCAATACGTGTCTTGCTGCCCCTTCTATCACTGGGAAAGAACACCGCACGACTGAACCCATCACAAAGCACCTCTTCCCATGGCAAGAAAAATCGATCTAGTTGGCCTAACTAAACTAAAGATTCGAAGAAGAAATACGAGGCTATAAGTAATCATGCATATAAGAGATCAAAGAAACTCAAATAACTTTCATGGATAAATAGATCTGATCATAAACTCAAAGTTCATCGGATCCCAACAAACACACCGCAAAAAGAGTTACAACAAATAGATCTCCAAGAGACCATTGTATTGAGAATGAAAAGAAACAAAGGAAGCCATCTAGCTACTAAGTATGGACCCGTAGGTCTACCACTGGTACAACGAGGTGGTATACAAACGGTTTTTAGACGGCATTTGGAACCGTCGCCAAGTGAGTGTGGGCGATAGGGGGTCCTTCCCACACGACCCAGAAACCGTCGGGGATAGGCCCTCCTGGCACACAGGTTGGGGCAAAATGAGCTTGTGTGCGATCGGGTGAGGCATCAAAACCCAATCGTTTCTGTTCATACGTACATCCCACACAGTCAATCCCAAACAAACATTTCCGTTTGTTATGTACATTCCACAGAGTCAATCCAAGGAATACGTTTCCGTTCTTATGTACATCCCACATAGTCAATCCAGGGAAAACATTTTCGTTCGTATGTACATCCCACACAGTCAATCCAGGGAAAACGTTTCTGTTCGTATGTACATCCCACACAGTTTTATGTATAGGCTTGTGTGTGATAGGTGTAACTATCACACACGCTCTGCCTTGGTTAACCGTTTGCTTTTATTCAACTACATCACACATGGTTTGATGAAGAAAACTGTGTGGCATTGGGCTATCAATCACAAGCACTTTTACTGCTAGAACCGTTTGCAAAGTTCCATGACCCATTTAGCAGGTTTATTAGTTTACAATTAATAATTCCAGTATTACGCAAATTCACATTTCATATCGAACAACTGTTTGCCAATTTCATATCAGGCACATAAATATATTTTAACATCACAATACGATAGCTACCTAAAAACACCACAGTACAGCATATAGCTAGTTCAGCTTCATAAGAACAATATATTAATTTCCCTAATCAAGATCATCCAGGCTCATCTTATCCACCTCCGCTTTCAGTTCAGTAAGAACCTGTTTTGCACTAGCCAACTGGGAAAGGGCCTCCTCCTTCGCCAACACCATCTTAGCAAAGTCTGATTTAAAAAATCTGAGCTCATTCTCCACCTTCCTCTTTTTATCCCACATCTTCAAATATTCTTCAGCGTTGACAAAACTTTCTCTAAGCCTACCTCTGTTCTCTTCCTCATACATGCTCCAGAGCTTTGCTAGGCACATCTTCAAAGACTGTGGCCACTCTTGATCAACCCACTCCAAGTAAGAACACTTCCGTTCATCCTATAATATTTAAAACTAGATCAGTAACAATTGTAGGGAAAATGGGTTTATAGAAACATAGAAAATCACCAATACTTATTTTGAAAAACTGAAGAAACAGGTTAATTATGACATATCTTCTCAAAAAGATCAATGTGCAAATGAATTAATTGCTACTGAGACAACAACCAAATTCTGAAACATCAGAAGCTATAATTAACTACAACAACGCTACAAGTTCTTACTCATGTACTATAAATAACAAATTGAACATTTTATGAGGAAGGTAAATATAACTGCAACAGCATAGCGACAGTGTTTGGATGACAGCAAATTGATACTAACAGGTGTGTACATGCACAAATTTAGTAGCATAGAACTAATAGCACTAAGGCCGTCCACTATGTATGCCAAAACCGGTGTAAAGACAACTGTTGCTACATCTCGCACCAGTGCCCTACACTGCCGAGCCGATGCAGCGGAAAAAAATTAGGGACCCGGACTCTGGAGCACCTAGTTGCTTCGATGCCCAGTTCCTTCGTGCCATAAAGATTTAGTATTTTACTGCTTGGTTGCTCGGATGTGTGGACCAAAGTTGGCTGCACAAACTGCTGAAGCGGTGCCAAATAATTTTCTAATGGCACCGCTGGTGAGATGGCAACATTTTTAGATACTAGGTACAAACTGTGACAATGTCTTAGGATGCGTTTGGTTGAAGCTGTGGTATGAATGGGTTGGGACCATGACAGTGTCTGAATCACATCTAAGAAATGATTTGTAACAACGAAAGAGGGTCTAACCTTCTCTGCACATGCCAGAAACTTCCTCCCACTGTCCACAGATTCAAACGCAACTAGCTTCACGCATGGACATTGATGGTGACAACGAGCAGACAGATCTTCAGCCACCCCACTCCATTCGTTGCAACTGATGGTCCTAGGGAGCTACAAGAGGAAGAAATGACTCAAATCGACCGCCGGGTTAAAATCCTTCATTCCAAGTCATAGCCCGAGAGAGAGAAGAGAGGCATACCCAGGTGGTGAAGGAGTCGTCGGAGGAGGAGGAACCGCTGGAGAGGTCATTGAAGAAGACCATGGCGACCCCGGCGGTAGGATGTGAGACGGCGAGAGCGAGGAAGCAAGTGAGGAAGCAGCTATATCTTAGGAAGGAAGGAAGGAAGGAGGAAACAGGGGAAATGTGACTTGTGGTCGGGGAGAAAAGGGGGTGGGGAAGGGGGGCGGGGGTAGATATTTCGGCGGTAGGCCAAAAAATTTGAAATGTGGAGGGAAACTTTGCGCGCGGTGCCGCCGGACACCATTCACTTTGAACGATTGTGTGCATCGCAAACAATTCTTCTGCTTTACGTGCATGGGATGAGTTTGATAATTCAAATTTTGGTGGAAATTTCCCCGGGTACGTCATTGCATAATTTAACATCGCTTGCTAATTTGGGCACACAAAAGAGCGTACAGCACACAGACCACACTTACTGAATCGTGCAATTTTAGTAATTAAATAGAGCCAGTTGACCTAAACATTGCTCTAACAAAAGACCAACATTAAAAACAAAGCCTAAGTATGCGTAATTTTAACAAATCCGCCGCCGCGCCGGCCTATGCATCGCCGGTGTGAGATGAGACGTCGATGACTTGTCCTGGCGACATGCCGCCGTTGGTGGACTCCGTGTACCCCCTGCTGAAGTCGACCGCGTCCTCATCCTCGGTGCCGCCCTCAAGGTTGTAGTAATCGTAGTAGTGGCTGCGCCAGAGCTCGCGTTGGTACTCCACCGCCGATTCCTCGACGGACGGACTCTTCTCTACCTCGACCTCGGCCACGCGCAACTCCTCCTCCCGGCGCTCCTCGATCTCCACCGCCTCCTGCATCTCTTGCTCTCGCTCGGCGATCTCATGAGGAAGCAGGTGCTCCATGGCCACCGCCGCCTTTTCGAACGTGGGTTGTGATGTCTGCTAGAACTACGTCGGTTTTTCCCCAGAGAGGGAGGGATGATGTAGCACGGCGACGGTAGGTATTTCCCTCAGTGATGAGACCGAGGTTACCGAACCAGTAGGAGAACCACGCAACACCACGTAAACAGCTCCTGCACACAAAGAACAAATACTTGCAACCCGACGTGTTAAAGGGGTTGTCAATCCCTTTCGGGTAACGAGATAGATAAAATTGTAGTAGATTGAAAGATGCAAATAAAAGCAAATAAAATTCAGCGAGGTATTTTTGGGTTTTTGGATTAATAGATCTGAAAGTAAAAGTTGCAAATAAATAAAAGAGTGAATAGCAAAATAGATCTTGAAGGCCAATATATTAAAGAAGAGACCCGGGGGCCGTAGTTTTCACTAGTGGCTTCTCTCGAGAAAAATAGCAAACGGTGGAAACAAATTACTGTTGGGCAATTGATAGAACTTCAAATACTCATGACGATATCCAGGCAATGATCATTATATAGGCATCATGTCCAAGATTAGTAGACCGACTCCTGCCTGCATCTACTACTATTACTCCACACATCGACCGCTATCCAGCATGCATCTAGTGTATTAAGTTCATGGAGAAACGGAGTAATGCAATAAGAACGATGACATGATGTAGACAAGATCTATTTATGTAGAAATAGACCTCATCTTGTTATCCTTAATGGCAATGATACATACGTGTCGTTTCCCTTTCTGTCACTGGGATCAAGCACCGTAAGATCGAACCCATCACAAAGCACCTCTTCCCATTGCAAGATAAATAGATCAAGTTGGCCAAACAAAACCCAAATATCAGAGAAGAAATATGAGGCTATAAGCAATCATGCATATAAGAGATCAAAGAAGACTCAAATAACTTTCATGGATAAAAAGATAGATCTAATCATAAACTCAAAGTTCATCGGATCCCAACAAACACACCGCAAAAAAGAGTTACATCATATGGATCTCCAAGAGACCATTGTATTGAGAATCAAACGAGAGAGAGA
Source organism: Thinopyrum elongatum (assembly GCA_011799875.1). Classification (NCBI taxonomy): domain Eukaryota; kingdom Viridiplantae; phylum Streptophyta; class Magnoliopsida; order Poales; family Poaceae; genus Thinopyrum; species Thinopyrum elongatum. The sequence continues at coordinate 77,575,001 of CM022300.1, read as the reverse complement.
AAGCCATCTAGCTACTAACTACGGACCCGAAGGTCTACAATGAACTACTCACGCATCATCGGAGAGGCACCAATGAGGATGATGAACCCCTCCGTGATGGTGTCTAGATTGGATCTGGTGGTTCTGGAACTTGCGGCGGCTGGATTTGATTTTCATCGACTCTCCTAGGGTTTCTGGAATATTGGGGTATTTATAGAGCAAAGAGGCGGTGCGGGAGGCCCCCGAGGTGGGCACAACCCACCTGGGCGCGCCTGGGCCTCCAGGCACGCCCTGGTGGGTTGTCCTCCCCTCGGAGCACCACCCAGGTGCTTCTCCTGCCCACTGGATGTCTTCTAGTCCAAAAAAAATGCACAAAAAGTTTCGCTGCGTTTGGACTCCGTTTGGTATTGATTTCCTGCGATGTAAAATACATGCAGAAAACAGCAACTGGCACTGGGCACTATGTCAATAGGTTAGTACCAAAAAATGATATAAAATGATTGTAAAACATCCAAGAATGATAATATAATAGCATGGAACAATCAAAAATTATAGATACGTTGGAGACGTATCAGCATCCCCAAGCTTAATTCCTGCTCGTCCTCGAGTAGGTAAATGATAAAAACACAATTTTTGATGTGGAATGCTGCCTAACATGTTCATCACATATTCTTTTCTTAATAGCATGGACATTTGGACTTTTATATGGTTCAAAGCAATAGTCTAGTTTTGACATGATAACTTAAATACTCAAGCATATCAACAAGCAACCATGTCTTTCAAAATATCAACGCTAAAGCAAGTTATCCCTATCCCGTCATGCTCAATCATTGATCTATTCATGAAACACACTCAAATATTAGCTACACCCAATGCTCAAGTATGATCATAGTGCCCCTTAGTTGGTGCTTTGTTAGAGAAGATGGAGACTCAAATTAAAAATTGCATAAAGTAAAAGAAAGGCCCTTCACGGAGGGAAGTAGGGATTTGTAGAGGTGCCAGAGGTCAAAGCTTAAATTGAGAGATAAAAACATTTTGAGAGGCATACTTTTCCCACCAACGAAAATGACTTAGAGCTCCCAACACTTTCCATGCTAGATATATCATAGGCGGTTCCCAAACAGAAAATAAAATTTATTCCTTTTTCCACCATTTCTTTCACTTTTCATGGCTAGCCGTATCCACGGGTGCCCTCCATACCAACACTTTCCAAGGAATTTATTATTTGACAACATAAAGTAAATTCATTTTTCATTTCGGGACTGGGCATCCCTAATACCTTTGCCGTACTCTCGTGCAATGACAAGTGGATAAACACTCATCGTGAGAATAACACATCTAGCATAGAAAATATCGGCCACCCCTCACCGCCTCGCGAGCGGTACGAGCACACAAAAGAGAAATTTATTTTGAAAATTAGAGATGGCACATACAAATTTTTTTAGAACGGCACGGAAATACTGCATATAGGTAGGTATAGTGGACTCATATGGCAAAACTGGTTTAAAGGGTTTTGGATGCACAAGTAGTGATCATACTTGGTGCAAATGAAGGCTAGCAAAAAGATTGAGAAGCACCCAACCAAGAAACGAATAATCTCGTAAGCAAGCATTAAGCATAAGTAACACCGAATAATGCACCATAAGTAAGATATAATTTCATTGCATAACTATTGACTTTCGTACTTGCATAGGGAATCACAAACCTTAACACCAATATTCTTACTAAAGCATAATTACTCATCAACATGGCTCACATATTATATCGTCATATCTCAAAACTATTACAAAGAACCAAGTTTATTTTGTCCAATGATCTTCATGAAAGTTTTTATTATATCCTTCTTGGATATCTATCACTTTGGGACTAGTTTCATATGTTGCTTTTAATAAGCTCAAACAAATATAAGTGAAGAACATGAGCATAATATTTCTTTCTCTCAAATTAATCTAAGTGAAGCAAGAGAGAATTTCTTCAAAAATAACAAAGCACACCGTGCTCAAAAAGATATAAGTGAAGCACTAGAGCAATTCCAAGGCTTTAAAAATTTAAGTGAAGCATAGGAGCAAGCATAGCATAGTTTTTGGCTCTCACAAAAAGGTGTGTCCAGCAAGGATTCAAGACTTAAAATAAAAAGCAAAACAAGAAAAGACTCAAATCATACAATATGCTCCAAGCAAAACTCATGATATGTGACGAATAAAAATATAGCTCCAAGTAAAATACCGATGGTCGTTAGAAGAAAGAGGGGATGCCACTCGGGGGCATCCCCAAGCTTAGTTTCTTGATACTTCTTGAATATTATCTTAGGGTGCCTCGGGCATCCCCAAGCTTAGCCTTTTGCTAATCCTTATGCCTTCATCCATCGTAATATCACCCAAAACTTGAAAACTTCAATCACACAAAACTCAACAAAACCTTCATGAGATCCGTTAGTATAAGAAAACAAATCACTACTTTAAGTACTGTTGCAAACACATCCATATTTTATTTTTGCATTATATCTACTGTATTCCAACTTTTCTATGGCAAAAACTCTTCAAAGAAAACCATAGAATCATCAAAACAAGCACACAACGCAAAGAAAACAGAATCTGTCAAAAACAGAACAGTCTGTAGCAATCTGAAAACTTAGAATACTTCTGTAACTCCAAAAATTCTGAAAAATAAGGCCAACGTGATAAATTTGTTTATTAATCTTCTTAAAAAAGAATCAAATCAAAATCGCTCTTCTGTTAAAAATAATAATTGTTTTCCTGAGCACAAAAGTTTCTGTTTTTCAGCAAGATCAAATCGACTATCACCCAAATCAACCCAAAGGCTTTGCTTGGCACAAACACTAATTTAAACCACAAAAACACATCTAATCAGAGGTATAATTGGGTATTTTATTGAAAACAGCAAGAAAACCAAAAAGCAAAAAGATACAAGTTGGGTTGCCTCCCAACGAGCGCTATCGTTTTACGCCCCTAGCTAGGCATAACGCAAAAGATCTACATGTTGTCAACTTTGTTTCGAGATCCATAAGATGCCCTCATGATTGATTCATAAGGTGGCCTAATTATTTTCCTAGGGAAGTGCTCCATACCCTTCCTTAGAGGAAATTGAAATTTAATATTGCCTTCTTTCATATCAATCACGACACCAATAGTACGTAAAAACGGTCTACCAAGAATAATTGGGCAAGACGGATTGCAATCAATATCAAGAACAATAAAATCTATGGGCACATAATTCCTATTTGCAAGAATAAGAACATCATTAATTCTCCCCATAGGCTTTTTAATAGTAGAATCCGCCAAGTGTAAATTTAAAGAGCATTCTTCAATATCGGTAAGACCAAGCACATCACACAAAGATTTAGGAATTGTAGAAACACTAGCACCCAAGTCACATAAAGCAAAACACTCATAATTTTTAATATTGACTTTGATAGTAGGTACGCATTCATCATGTAGTTTTCTAGGAATTGAAACTTCTAATTCCAACTTTTCTTCAAAAGCTTTCATCATAGCATCAACAATATGTTTAGTAAAAGCTTTATTTTGTTCATAGGCATGGGGTGAATTTATCATGGATTGCAACAAAGAAATAAAATCAACCAAAGAGCAACTATCATAATTAAAGTCTTTGTAATCCAAAATAGTGGGCACATCACTAGTTAAAGTCTTGACCTCTTCAAACACACTTTTATGAAAAAATTCAACAAGATTTTCACCCTCCAAATTATCGGGACGCCTTCTAGCTAAAGTTGACTCTTATCCAGTCCCTTTATCACCAATCTTAATTTTACTAAACAAGGAATCAATAGAAGAAACACCAATCATTTTAAGATCTTCATCACTTTTATCCTTTAACGAGATTGGTTTAGCGGCCATTTGATTTACTAGGGTAGCTTGTGCATCGGATATTTTACCTAGCAAACTTTCAGCAAGAGCATACTTAGATTGGAGATTGCAAACTTATTTACTAATATCATCAAGTTGTTTTGGTATAGCATCTAGCACAACGGAGTGTTCCTTAAGTTCTTCGATGAAATACTTATTACGCTTAAATTGTGTAGTCATATATTCCTTAGTACTTTTCTCAATTTCAAGCAAAATATTTGGGTAGGGAACATCATAATATTTTCTTTGAGGCAGCATGACTACGCAAACAAGATTGCACTCAAAAATAGATTTGACGAGAAAACGGCGAACAGAAAAGAGGGCGAATAAAACGGCAAATTTTTGTGAAGTGGGGGAGAGGAAAATGAGAGGCAAATGGCAAATAATGTAAATTGCAAAGAGATGAGATTTGTGATTAGGAATCTGGTTGATGTTGATGATGTCTCCCCGGCAACGGCGCCAGAAACTCCTCTTGATGTCTGCTAGAACTACGTCGGTTTTTCTCCAGAGCGGGAGGGATGATGCAGCACAGCGAAGGTAGGTATTTCCCTCAGTGATGAGACCAAGGTTATCGAACCAGTAGGAGAACCACGCAGCACCACGTAAACAACTCCTGCACACAAAGAACAAATACTTGCAACCCGACGTGTTAAAGGGGTTGTCAATCCCTTTCGGGTAACGAGATAGATAAAATTGTAGTAGATTGAAAGATGCAAATAAAAGCAAATAAAATTCAGCGAGGTATTTTTGGGTTTTTGGATTAATAGATTTGAAAGTAAAAGTTGCAAATAAATTAAAGAGCGAATAGCAAAATAGATCTTGAAAGCAAATATATTAAAGAAGAGACCCGGGGGCCGTAGTTTTCACTAGTGGCTTCTCTCGAGAAAAATAGCAAACGGTGGAAACAAATTACTGTTGGGCAATTGATAGAACTTCAAATACTCATGACGATATCCAGACAATGATCATTATATAGGCATCACGTCCAAGATTAGTAGACCGACTCCTGCCTGCGTCTACTACTATTACTCCACACATCGACCGCTATCCAGCATGCATCTAGTGTATTAAGTTCATGGAGAAACGGAGTAATGCAATAAGAACGATGACATGATGTAGACAAGATCTATTTATGTAGAAATAGACCCCATCTTGTTATCCTTAATGGCAATGATACATACGTGTCGTTTCCCTTTCTGTCACTGGGATCAAGCACCGTAAGATCGAACCCATCACAAAGCACCTCTTCCCATTGCAAGATAAATAGATCAAGTTGACCAAACAAAACCCAAATATCGGAGAAGAAATACGAGGCTATAAGCAATCATGCATATAAGAGATCAAAGAAGACTCAAATAACTTTCATGGATACAAAGATAGATCTGATCATAAACTCAAAGTTCATCGGATCCCAACAAACACACCGCAAAAAGGAGTTACATCATATGGATCTCCAAGAGACCATTGTATTGAGAATCAAACGAGAGAGAGAAAGCCATCTAGCTACTAACTACGGACCCAAAGGTCTACAATGAACTACTCACGCATCATCGGAGAGGCACCAATGAGGATGATGAACCCCTCCGTGATGGTGTCTAGATTGGATCTGGTGGTTCGGGAACTTGCGGCGGCTGGAATTGATTTTCGTCGACTCCCCTAGGGTTTCTGGAATATTGGGGTATTTATAGAGCAAAGAGGCGGTGCGGGAGGCCCTTGAGGTGGGCACAACCCACTGGGGTGCGCCTGGGCCTCCAGGCGCTCCCTGGTGGGTTGTGCTCCCCTCGGAGCACCCCCAGGTGCTTCTCTGGCCCACTGGATGTCTTCTGGTCCAAAAAAATCCACAAAAAGTTTCGTTGCGTTTGGACTCCGTTTGGTATTGATTTCCTGTGATCTAAAAAACATGCAGAAAACAGCAACTGGCACTGGGCACTATGTCAATAGGTTAGTACCAAAAATGATATAAAATGATTGTAAAACATCCAAGAATGATAATATAACAGCATGGAACTATCAAAAATTATAGATACGTTGGAGACGTATCAGGTTGCATGCTGGATTCCGAGGTGGCCTGGAATATCTTGGCGTGTGCGTCCTCGATCTTGGCGTGGATGGCCTCGACCCGGGCCAGGGCGACATCGGCGGCACGGACGGCAGCTCGAGCGCTCTCGGCGTCCGCAGCCGCTGTCGCAGGAGCAGCAGCTGCAGCCGTCTCGGCTGCTGCTGCTGCCCTGTCGGCTGCCGCAGACGCCCTCTCGGCGGATATGGCCGCGCTCAATGCGGATGCGGTGGCACTCTCGGCGTAGGCGGCCGCGCTGTCGACACAGGCGGCGGCGCTCGGGAAGGATGTGGCCATCATACGGGCCTTCACGAAGCGTTTCCATGGTGTCATCTTTGCAAGAAGGGGTTGCGGGAATGGGGATCGGGATTAGTGGATTCGGGGGTTGCCTGCACTGGAGCAGACGAGCCGGCGAAGCTTAAGGAGGAAGACTTAAAAAGAACCAGGAATTTTCATCGTAAACGGTTCCTACAAAAAACTGTGTGTGATGTTGTTTATATTTTTTATTAGCTGTGAAAGATGAATTTGGATTAAAGTGGCAACAGATGGTGTTTTAAATGTATGGGAAAATTTGTAGTACTAATACAACTGTCATGTCAAATTTTGGAAAATTTCAGGGGTCATTTGACCTTTTAAGACATTTAAATGATTTTCTAGCCATTTAATGACCGTAATTCAAATTTGAACTATATGTTCATGCAATAGCTAACCATAACGGTTTGAAAAATAATATATCTGTACTTGTGTGCGAGTTAATTCCATGTGCAGTAAATTAGAAGGAATTTTCAAACATATTGGCCTCATGGCATGGACACATTCATGGAGTGCCATGGCATTTTAATTCCAAAAAATTAAAAAATGATCAGAAAAACATGAAACCTTGCTTGATGTAATGTCATGCCACCAAGATGATGTGGAAAAAAACTTGGCATGTTTGACGAAAGTTTGGACACACACCCCTCACAAACCAGAGCAACTCACTAGAAGACTCGTGGTTCCGAGAGGGAACAATGCATCTTTGATGACGAACGGGAGATAGCTTCCTCTTACGTCCTTCAATTTTTTTCTACGTTTAACGTTCACTAATACAACTGTCATGTGAAAATTTGGAAAATTTCAGGGGTCATTTGACCTTTTAAAGACATTTAATTGATTTTCTAGCCATTTAATAACCGTAATTCAAATTTGAACTACATCTACATGCAACGGCTAACCATAACGGTTTGAAAAATCATATTTGTGTACTTGTGTGCGAGTTAATTCCATGTGCAGTAAATTAGAAGGAATTTTCAAACATATTGGTCTCACGGCATGGACACATGCTTGCAGTGCCATGGCATTTTAATTCCAAAAAATTAAAAAATGATCAGAAAAACATGAAACCTTGCTTGATGTAATGTCATGCCACCAAGATGATGTGGTAAAAAATTAGCCTGTTTGACGAAAGTTTGGACACACACCCCTCACAAACCGGAGCAACTCATTAGAAGGCTCGTGGTTCCGAGAGGGAACAATACATGTTTGATGACGAACGGGAGATAGCTTCCTCTTACGGCCATCAATTTTTTTCTACGTTTAACGCGCACTAATACAACTGTCATGTTAAAATTTGGAAAATTCTAGGGGCCATTTCACCTTTTAAAGACATTTAAGTGATTTTCTAGCCATTTAATGACCGTAATTCAAATTTGAACTACATCTACATGCAACGGCTAACCATAACGGTTTGAAAAATTATTTTTGTGTACTTGTGTGCGAGTTAATTCCATGTGCAGTAAATTAGAAGGAATTTTCAAACATATTGGTCTCACGGCATGGACACATGCTTGCAGTGCCATGGCATTTTAATTCCAAAAAATTAAATAATGATCAGAAAAACATGAAACCTTGCTTGATGTAATGTCATGCCACCAAGATGATGTGGTAAAAAATTGGCCTGTTTGACGAAAGTTTGGACACACACCCATCACAAACCGGAGCAACTCACTAGAAGGCTCGTGGTTCCGAGAGGGAACAATGCATGTTTGATGACGAACAGGAGATAGCTTCCTCTTACGGCCTTCAAATTTTTTCTACATTTAACATGCACTACTACAACTGTCATGTGAAAATTTGGAAAATTCTAGGGGTCATTTGACCTTTTAAAGACATTTAAGTGATTTTCTAGCCATTTAATGACCGTAATTCAAATTTGAACTACATCTACATGCAACGGCTAACCACAACGGTTTGAAAAATCATATTTGTGTACTTGTGTGGGAGTTAATTCCATGTGCAATAAATTAAAAGGAATTTTCAAACATATTGGTGTCACGGCATGGACACATGCATGGAGTGCCATGGCATTTTAATTCCAATTTTTTTTTAAAAATGATCAGAAAAACATGAAACCTTGCTTGACGTAATGTCATGCCACCAAGATAATGTTGTAAAAAAATTGGCCTGTTTGACGAAAGTTTGGACACACACCCCTCACAAACCGAAGCAACTCACTAGAAGGCTCGTGTTTCCGAGAAGGAACAATGCATGTCTGATGACGAACGGGAGATAGCTTCCCCTTACGGCCTTCAATTTTTTTCTACATTTAACGTGCACTAATACAACTGTCATGTGAAAATTTGTAAAATTTCAGGGGTCATTTGACCTTTTAAAGACATTTAAGTGATTTTCTAGCCATTTAATGACCATAATTCAAATTTGAACTACATCTACATGCAACAGCTAACCATAATAGTTTGAAAAATCATATTTGTGTACTTGTGTGCAAGTTAATTCCATGTGCAGTAAATTGGAAGGAATTTTCAAACATAATGGTCTCACGGCATGGACACATGCATGGAGTGCCATGGCATTTTAATTCCAAAAAATTAAAAAATGATCAGAAAAACATGAAACCTTGCTTGATGTAATGTCATGCCACCAAGATGATGTGGTAAAAAAATTGGCCTGTTTGACGAAAGTTTGGACACACACCCCTCACAAACCGGATCAACTCACTAGAAGGCCCGTGGTTCCGAGAGGGAACAATGCATGTTTGATGACGAACGGGAGATAGCTTCCTCTTACGGCCTTCAATTTTTTTTCTACATTTAACATGCACTAATACAACTATCATGTTAAAATTTGGGAAATTCTAGGGGTCATTTGACCTTTTAAAGACATTTAAGTGATTTTCTAGCCATTTAATGATCGTAATTCAAATTTGAACTACATCTACATGCAACGGCTAACCATAACGGTTTGAAAAATCATATTTGTGTACTTGTGTGCGAGTTAATTCCATGTGCAATAAATTAAAAGGAATTTTCAAACATATTGGTGTCACGGCATGGACACATGCATGGAGTGCCATGGCATTTTAATTCCAAAAAATTAAAAAATGATCATAAAAACATGAAACCTTGCTTGACGTAATGTCATGCCACCAAGATAATGTGGTAAAAAATTGGCCTGTTTGACGAAAATTTGGACACACACCCCTCACAAACCGAAGCAACTCACTAGAAGGCTCGTGGTTCCGAGAGGGAACAATGCATGTTTGATGACGAACGGGAGATAGCTTCCTCTTACGGCCTTCAATTTTTTTCTACATTTAATGTGCACTAATACAACTATCATGTGAAAATTTGGAAAATTTCAGGGGTCATTTGACCTTTTAAAGACATTTAAGTGATTTTCTAGCCATTTAATGACCGTAATTCAAATTTGAACTACATCTACATGCAACAGCTAACCATAACAGTTTGAAAAATCATATTTGTGTACTTGTGTGTGAGTTAATTCCATGTGCAGTAAATTGGAAGGAATTTTCACACATAATGGTCTCACGGCATGGACACATGCATGGAGTGCCATGGCATTTTAATTCCAAAAATAAAAAAATGATCAAAAAAACATGAAACCTTGCTTGATGTAATGTCATGCCACCAAGATGATGTGGTAAAAAATTGGCCTGTTTTACGAAAGTTTGGACAAACACCCCTCACAAATCGGAGCAACTCACTAGAAGTCTCGTGGTTCCGAGAGGGAACAATGCATGTTTGATGACGAACAGGAGATAGCTTCCTCTTACGGCCTTCAAATTTTTTCTACGTTTAACGTTCACTAATACAACTGTCATGTGAAAATTTGGAAAATTTCAGGGGTCATTTGACCTTTTAAAGACATTTAATTGATTTTCCAGCCATTTAATGACCGTAATTCAAATTTGAACTAAATCTACATGCAACGGCTAACCATAACGGTTTGAAAAATCATATTTATGTACTTGTGTGCGAGTTAATTCCATGTGCAATAAATTAGAAGGAATTTTCAAACATATTGGTCTACGGCATGGACACATGCATGGAGTGCCATGGCATTTTAATTCCAAAAAATTAAAAAATGATCAGAACAACATGAAACCTTGCTTGATGTAATGTCATGCCACCAAGATGATGTGGAAAAAAAATTAGCCCGTTTGACGAAAGTTTGGACACACACCCCTCACAAATCGGAGCAACTCACTAGAAGGCTCGTGGTTCCGAGAGGGAACAATGCATGTTTGATGACGGATGGGAGATAGCTTCCTCTTACGACCTTCAAAGTTTTTCTACGTTTAACATGCACTAACACAACTGTCATGTGAAAATTTGGAAAATTCTAGGGGTCATTTGACCTTTTAAAGACATTTAAGTGATTTTCTAGCCATTTAACGACCGTAATTCAAATTTGAACTACATCTACATGCAACGGCTAACCATAACGGTTTGAAAAATCATATTTGTGTACTTGTGTGCGAGTTAATTCCATGTGCAGTAAATTAAAAGGAATTTTCAAACATATTGGTGTCACGGCATGGAGACGTGCATCGAGTGCCATGGCATTTTAATTCCAAAAAATTAAAAAAAGATCAGAAAAACATGAAACCTTGCTTGATGTAATGTCATGCCACCAAGATGATGTGGTAAAAAAATTGGCCTGTTTGACGAAAGTTTGGACACACACCCCTCACAAACCGGAGCAACTCACTAGAAGGCTCGTGGTTCCGAGAGGGAACAATGCATGTTTGATGACGAACGGGAGATAGCTTCCTCTTACGTCCTTCAAATTTTTTCTATGTTTAACGTTCACTAATACAACTGTCATGTGAAAATTTGGAAAATTTCAGGGGTCATTTGACCTTTTAAAGACATTTAAGTGATTTTCTAGCCATTTAATGACCGTAATTCAAATTTGACCTACATATACATGCAACGGCTAACCATAACAGTTTGAAAAATCATATTTGTGTACTTGTGCGCGAGTTAATTCTATGTGCAGTAAATTAGAAGGAATTTTCAAACATATTGGTCTCACGGCATGGACACATGTATGGAGTGCCATGGCATTTTAATTCGAAAAAATTAGAAAATGATCAGAAAAACATGAAACCTTGCTTGATGTAATGTCATGCCACCAAGATGATGTGGTAAAAAAATTAGCTTGTTTGACGAAAGTTTGGACACACACCCCTCACAAACCGGAGCAACTCACTAGAAGGCTCGTGGTTCCGAGAGGGAACAATGCATGTTTGATGATGAACGGGAGATAGCTTCCTCTTACGGCCTTCAAATTTTTTCTATGTTTAACATGCACTAATACAATTATCATGTGAAAATTTGGAAAATTCTAGGGGTCATTTGACCTTTTAAAGACATTTAAGTGATTTTCTAGCCATTTAATGACCGTAATTCAAATTTGAACTACATCTACATGCAACGGCTAACCATAACAGTTTGAAAAATCATATTTGTGTACTTGTGTGCGAGTTAATTCCATGTGCAGTAAATTAGAAGGAATTTTCAAATATATTGGTCTCATGGCATGGACACATGCATGGAGTGCCATGGTATATTAATTCCAAAAAATTAAAAATGATCAGAAAAACATGAAACCTTGCTTGATGTAATGTCATACCACCAGGATGATGTGGTAAAAAAATTGGCCTGTTTGATGAAAATTTGGACACACACCCCTTACAAACCGGAGCAACTCACTAGAAGGCTCGTGGTTCCGAGAGGGAACAATGCATGTTTGATGACGAACAGGAGATAGCTTCCTCTTACGTCCTTCAATTTTTTTCTACGTTTAACGTTCACAACTACAACTATCATGTGAAACTTTGGAAAATTTCAGGGGTCATTTGACCTTTTAAAGACATTTAAGTGATTTTCTTGCCATTTAATGACCGTAATTCAAATTTGAACTACATCTACATGCAACGGCTAACCATAATGGTTTGAGAAATAATATTGGTGTACTTGTGTGTGAGTTAATTCCATGCTCAGTAAATTAGAAGGAATTTTTGAACATATTGGTCTCACGGCATGGACACATGCATGGAGTGCCCTGGCATTTTAATTCCAAAAATTAAAAAATGATCAGAAAAATATGAAACCTTGCTTGATGTAATGTCATGCCACCAAGATGATGTGGTAAAAAAATTAGCCTGTTTGACGAAAGTTTTGACACACACCCCTCACAAACCGGAGCAACTCATTAGAAGGTTCGTTGTTCTGAGAGGGAATAATGCATGTTTGATGACGAACAGGAGATATCTTCCTCTTACGGCCTTCAAATTTTTTCTACGTTTAACGTGCACTAATACAACTGTCATGTGAAAATTTGGAAAATACTAGGGGTCATTTGACCTTTTAAAGACATTTAAGTGATTTTCTAGCCATTTAATGACCGTAATTCAAATTTGAACTACATCTACATGCAACGGCTAACCATAACGGTTTGAAAAATCATATTTGTGTACTTGTGTGTGAGTTAATTCCATGTGCAGTAAATTAGAAGGAATTTTCAAACATATTGGTCTCATGGCATGGACACATGCTTGGAGTGCCATGGCATTTTAATTCCAAAAAATTAAAAAATGATCAGAAAAACATGAAACCTTGCTTTATGTAATGTCATGCCACCTAGATGATGTGGTAAAAAAATTGGCCTGTTTGACGAAAGTTTGGACACACACCCCTCACAAACCAGAGCAACTCACTAGACGGCTCGTGGTTCCGAGAGGGAACAATGCATGTTCGATGACGAACGGGAGATAGCTTCCTCTTACGTCCTTCAAATTTTTCTACGTTTAACGTTCACTAATACAACTGTCATGTGAAAATTTGGAAAATTTCAGGGGTCATTTGACCTTTTAAAGACATTTAAGTGATTTTCTTGCCATTTAATGACCGTAATTCAAATTTGAACTACGTCTACATGCAACGGCTAACCATAACAGTTTGAAAAATCATATTTATGTACTTGTGTGCGAGTTAATTCCGTGTGCAGTAAATTAGAAGGAATTTTCAAACATATTGGTCTCACGGCATGGACACATGCATGGAGTGCCATGGCATTTTAATTCCAAAAATTAAAAAATGATCAGAAAAATATGAAACCTTGCTTGATGTAATGTCATGCCACCAAGATGATGTGGTAAAAAAATTAGCCTATTTGACGAAAGTTTGGACACACACCCCTCACAAACCGGAGCAACTCACTAGAAGGTTCGTGGTTCCGAGAGGGAACAATGCATGTTTGATGACGAACGGGAGATAGCTTCCTCTTACGGCCTTCAAATTTTTTCTACGTTTAACGTGCACTAATACAACTGTCTTGTGAAAATTTGGAAAATACTAGGGGTCATTTGACCTTTTAAAGACATTTAAGTGATTTTCTAGCCATTTAATGACCGTAATTCAAATTTGAACTACATCTACATGCAACATCTAACCATAACGGTTTGAAAAATCATATTTGTGTATTTGTGTGTGAGTTAATTCCATGTGCAGTAAATTAGAAGGAATTTTCAAACATATTGGTCTCATGGCATGGACACATGATTGGAGTGCCATGGCATTTTAATTCCAAAAAATTAAAAAATGATCAGAAAAACATGAAACCTTGCTTTATGTAATGTCATGCCACCAAGATGATGTGGTAAAAAAATTGGCCTGTTTGACGAAAGTTTGGACACACATCCCTCATAAACCGGAGCAACTCACTAGAAGGCTCGTGGTTCCGAGAGGGAACAATGTATGTTTGATGACGAACATGAGATAGCTTCCTCTTATGGCCTTCAAATTTTTTCGACATTTAACATGCACTAATACAACTGTCATGTGAAAACTTGGAAAATTCTAGGGGTCATTTGACCTTTTAAAGACATTTAAGTGATTTACTAGCCATTTAATGACCGTAATTCAAATTTGAACTACATCTACATGCAACGGCTAACCATAACGGTTTGAAAAATCATATTTTTGTATACTTGTGTGCGAGTTAAAAAATCATCAGACGATGTAAATATCTGGTGTTCAAAAAAGAAAATGTAAAGATCTGGCAAGACAACCGGCCCCCACACGATTGGCACTCTATCTCGCGCCTCAAGGTTTGGAAGGTGAGTGGCGGGGGTTATTAATCAGACACGGTTCTGTATTGGAAACCGTCAGCTATTAAGTTCACACACGGATTTTGCTGCGGGAATCGTGTGTAATTCAAACTACAGTACTCGTAAATTCCGACAACCAGCGTGTACTGTTCCCATCGATCTAGATTCCGGCCGCCAATAAATACTACCTTGCTCATGTCATCCCGCCTGCATTCTCATCTACATCCTCATCTACATCCGCGGAGGAGGTGTACGAAGATGGGTACTTCACGAGGAAGGTCAAAGGCGCTAGGCGCCTCATCGCTGCATGGAGGTGGGCCGATAAGCTCCAGCGTGCCACCGACGAGGAGCTCCGGTGGGTGCCCAACAAAATGGCAAGATCATTCGCGCTCGTCCGCCAGCAAGAGGTAGATCAGTATGTCAAGCGCTGCCAGGCGGAGGAGGTGGAGTACTGCCTCCGCGCTGGGAAGACGCCACGCACCAGGGAGCTGCTGGCGAGGGGCTGCTGGAATACTGCCCCCAGGTGGGATTATTAGTTTTAGTATTGTTCGTTTTCATTTTTATGCATTGTACCTAGTAGTTAAGTATCATCATGTATATGTGATGATATTATATATATTCTGTGATGAACTAATAAACAATTAATATATATATTATGAATTCCATTTTCTATCTGTTTTTGTATACTAATTTGAATCTAGCTATTATCATCCACATATATAGAATGGAAAGCGTATATACACACATTGAAACAGAACATATAAGAACGGAAAACAGAGTACACACATTGAAACAGAGCAATATTATGATTGCTGTGAATACATAGCGATCCATGTCGAAACGACTCAATAAAATAAAATGCGTCCATGAGACCATGACCAGCCCTTGCCTACAGTAGCTCTTGGCTCTGCCTGAACTCATGCAGGCATTCGTCCAAGCGGTCGACACGCTCGCGGTACATCTGGAGCGCGATCTCGAGCTCCAAGTTGGCTATTTCATCGGAGATCACCAGCTCGAGGATGCGACGGCCATGTTCCTCTACTGCGCCCAGGTGGACACTTGGGCCAAGGAGGCGGTCGAGCCTACCGACCAGTGCGTTGGCATCGAGCGGGCCGCGGACAAGGTGAACGGCGCGACCCATGCGAACGGCGCGGCGGGCGTCCGGTGCAAGTACAGCGCGGCCGACCTCTGGTGCAAGTACGGCGCAGAGGGCCTCTGCCCACTCCTAGCGAGGAATGGGGGTACTGACGGTACGTGTACCCAGCTGCGACGCCCTGTCGACAACAGGCAAGCGCCGATGGATCCGCTCTTGCTGTGCGGCGCGCCGCGCCTCTCGCTCTGCTGCGCTCCAACGGTCTCGCCGTGCGGCGAGCCGCAACCTATCAGCGCGGATGCGCCTAGATTGCTCTGCGGCGCGCCATCGACCATGTTGTGCAGCGAGCTGCAGCCTCTCGGCGCTGACATGCCTATCTTGATCCGCGGTGCTGAAGCACCATGCGCCAAGGGTCCGCTCAACCCTGGCGATGATGCGCATCACGGCGTCATCCATCGCGTTGCCGGGGAGTGCCTCGGCCTCGACGGGCCATGGCGCCTTCTCATTTTCCTTGTCGATGAGGTTGATGGCTGAGGCGGCGCTTTGGTGGGTTAGTATGCTTGGAAAAGGTGGATGTGCTATAGGCTGCGCTTGTTGCCTCCGTGCGTCGCGTGCCGCCTAGGTTTATGCGCAATATCGTTGGGTGGCGGGAAACAGGTGAGGAAATGGCGGGAAACGGAGGCGTATTCATAAAACGCCATCAATTAATGGAAACTTAGCATAGAAGGAACATCGAGCTAGCACAAGAAGTAGATGATGATCAGATGATCGTTTATCCTAGTTAATTATGCATGTAATAGTTTACATTGGTGTGTGGAAATGTCATGTGTGTACTAGCCACCTATGTAATTGGATGTTTGCCGCGTAATACACACATCTTGTTTATGTGAAACGTTTATGTTCTCTTGGCTCAACACAAACAGTTTATCGCAATGAACCGTATGCCGTATATCGCATACACCTTGATCTGGCTGACCGTTTCTTTTGTGTTGCCTAATCACAAACAGTTTATCTGAGTGAACTGTATGCCGTATATCACACACACCTTCATCTGGCTGCCTGTTTCTGATGTTCCGCCTCATCACAAACAGTTCATCCGAGTGAACTGTATGCCTTATATCGCACACGCCTTCATCTGGCTACCCATTTCTGTTCTTCTTCCTCATCGCAGACCGTTAATTGAACTGAACCGTATGCCCTGCATCGCACACGCAACTAAAATTGGAACCGTGTTTGATGGCCCCGCCATCGCAAATGTTTTGCATCTTTTTTTACGGTTATTTTACATCACCGTTTGCGATTAATGCATCGCACACAGTTTCGTGAAAGGGTCTCTGATCGTAGTGTCACGTTAGTAGCATCCTGCAGTAGTGTACAATGAACTACTAGCGCATCATCGAAGAGGCACCAATGAGGATGATGAACCCCTCCGTGATGGTGTCTAGATTGGATCCGGTGATTCTGGAACTTGTGGCTGCTGGATGTGTTTCGTTGACTCCCCTAGGGTTTTTGGATTTTCGGAGTATTTATAGAGCAAAGTGGCGGTGAGGGAGGCGGCCGAGGTGGGCACAACCCACCAGGGCGCGCCTGGGCCCCCAGGCGCGCCCAGGTGGGTTGTGCTCCCCTCGGAACCCCCCTCTGGTACTTCTTTGGCCCAACAAGTGTCTTCTGGTCTAGAAAAATTCTCCAAAAAGTTTCAATGTGTTTGAACTCCGTTTGGTATTGATATTCTCCGAAGTAAAAAACAAGCAAAAAACAGCAACTGGCACTGGGCACTATGTCAATAGGTTAGTCCCAAAAAAATGACATAAAGTTGCTATAAAATGATTGTATAACATCCAAGAATGCTAATATAACAATGTGGAACAAGCAAAAAAAATAGATACGTTGGAGACGTATCAACATCCCCAAGCTTAATTCCTACTCGTCCTCGAGTAGGTAAATGATAAAAACAGAATTTTTGATGTGGAATGCTGCCTAACATGTTCATCACATATTCTTTTCTTTTGTAGCATGGACATTTGGACTTTTATATGATTCTAAGCAATAGTTTAGTTTTGACATGAAGATTTCAATACTCAAGCATATCAACGAGCAACCATGTCTTTCAAAATATCAACACTAAAGCAAGTTATCCCTAGCCCATCATGCTCAATCATTGATCTATTCATGAAGCACACTCGCATATTAGCTACATCCAATGCTCAAGTACGATCATAGTGCCCCTTAGTTCGTGCTTTATAAGAGAAGATGGAGACTCAAATAAAAATAAAAATTACATAAAGTAAATAGAAAGGCCCTTTGCAGAGGGAAGTAGGGATTTATAGAGGTGCCAGAGCTCAAAGCAAAAAAATAGAGATAAAACATTTTGGGTGGCATGCTTTTCCTGTCAACGAAAACAATTGAGTAGTTCCCAATACTTTCACATTCCACGGCTAGCCGTATCCACCATACTTTCACATTCCACGGCTAGCCGTATCCACGGGTGCCGTCCATACCAACACTTTCCAAGGAATTTATTATTTGACAACATAAAGTAAATTCATTTTTTCATTTCGGGACTAGGCATCCATAATACCTTTACCGTACTCTCGTGCAATGAAAAGTGAATAAACACTCATCTTGAGAATAACACATCTAGCATGGAAAAATATCAGCCACCCCCTACCGTTTCATGAGCGGTACGAGCACACAAAAAGGAAATTATTTTAAAAATTAGAGATGGCACATACAAATTTGCTTAGAACGGCACGGTAATACCGCATATAGGTAGGTATGGTGGACTCATATGGCAAAACTGGGTTTAAGGAGTTTGGATGCACAAGTAGTAATCCTACTTAGTACAAGTGAAGGCTAGCAAAAAGATTTAGAAGCATCCAACCAAGAAATGAAAAATCACATAAGCGAGCATTAAGCATAACTAACACCGAATAATGCACCACAAGTAGGATGTAATTTCATTGCATAACTATTGACTTTCGTGCTTGCATAGGGAATCACAAACCTTAACACCAATATTCTTACTAAAGCACAATTACTCACCAACATGACTCATATATCACTATCATCATATCTCAAAACTATTACAAAGAATCAAGTTTATTTTGTCCAATGATCTTCATGAAAGTTTTTATTATATCCCTCTTGAATATCTATCACTTTGGGACTAGTTTCATATATTGCAATTTATTTTGGCAAGCTCAAACAAATTTAAGTGAAGAACATGAGCATAAAAATTTTCATCTCTCTAAATAATATAAATGAAGCATGAGAGAATTTCTTCAAAATTACTAACTCTCAAATAAATCTAAGTGAAGCATGAGAGCATTTCTTCAAAAATATTAAATCACACCGTGCTCAAAAAGATATAATAGAAGCACTAAAGCAATTCCATAGCTCAAAAAAAATTAAGTGAAGCATAAAGAGCAATTCTAACAAATCATAGTGTAATTTTGGCTCTCTCAAATAGGTGTGTCCAGCAAGGATACTTGTGACAAACTAAAAATCTAAACAAGCAAAGACTCATATAATACAAGATGCTCCAAGCAAAACTCATGATATGTGACGAATAAAAATATAGCTCCAAGTAAAATACCGATGGTCGTTAGAAGAAAGAGGGGATGCCACTCGGGGCATCCCCAAGCTTAGTTGCTTGTTTCTCCTTGAATATTGCCTTGGGGTGCCATGGGGAATCCCCAAGATTAGGCTTTTCTTACTCCTTATTCCTTCATCCATCGTGATCTCACCCAAAACATGAAAACTTCAATCACACAAAACTTAACAAAACCTTCGTGAGATCCGTTAGTATAAGAAAACCAATCTTTACTTTAAGTATTGTAGAAAACCCATTCTAATTTTGTTATTGCATTATATCCACTGTATTCTAACTTTGCCATGGCTTATACCCCCGATACAATCCATAGAATCATCAAAATAAGCACACAATGCAAAGAAAACAGAATCTTTTAAAAACAGAACAGTCTGTAAAGACTCGAATTTTACTCATACTTGTGTAACTCTAAAAATTCTGAAAATTCAGAACAACAGAGACAATTTGTATATGAATCTTGTGTAAAAAATTCAGATTTTTTAATCCCTTTTATAAATTTAGACAATTATTTTACTGTATGAAAAAGTTTCTGTTTTTCAACAGGATCAAATCAACTATCACCCAACATGATCCCAAGGGCTTTACTTGGCACAAACACTAATTGAAACATAAAAACACAATCATAACAGAGGCATAATTGTGCAAACACTCAAGAACAGAAATAAAAAGGCAAAAATAAATTTTATTCATTGGGTTGCCTCCCAACAAGCGCTATCGTTTTATGCCCCTAGCTAGGCACAAGATTTCAATGATGCTCACAAGAAAGATAATAATTGAAACACGAAGAGAGCATCATGTAGCATGTAAAAACACATTTAAGTCTAACATACTTCCTATGCATAGGCATTTTATAAGAAAACAAATTATCAAGGCAAGCGAAAACTAGCAAATGCAAGGAAGAAGAAAGTAACAATAGTAATCTCAACATAACGAGAGGTAGTTTAGTAACATGAAAATTTCTACAACCATATTTTCCTCTCTCATAATAATTATATGTGGGATCATATTAAAATTCAACAATATAGCTATCACATAACATATTCTCTACATGATCCACATGCATGCAAAGTTGACACTCTTCCATAATAGTGGGATTATCATCAAATAAAGTCATGACCTCTCCAAGCCCACTTTTATCAAAAATTTCATAGGATTGATCACTCTCCAAATATGTGGGATTATTTTTACCTAGAGTTGACATTCTTCCAAACCCACTTTCAATATTATTGCAAACATATTCATCATGAGGTTTAAATAAATTTTCAAGATCGTAAGAAGAATCACCCCAATCATGATCATTGCAATAAGTAGTGGACATGGCAAAATTAGCATCCCCAAGATTGGGGTTTTGCATATTATTAGCACAATTGACATTAATAGAATTTATAGTAAAATCATTGCAATCATGCTTTTCATTCAAGGAGCTGTCATGAATCACTTCATAAATTTCTTCATCACAATTTTCAGATTCATGAATCTCAAGTAAAACTTCATAAAGATAATCTAGTGCACTCAACTCACTAGCAATTGGTTCATCATGATTGGATCTTTTAAAAATATTAGCAAGTGGATGGGAATCCATATCAATAAATTTTTAGCAAGTGAAGATGCAAGCATATAGGAGGCACATGGCAACACAAGCAAACAAAAGATCGAACGAGAAAAAGGCAAACGAAAAAGAGAAGGCAAATAAAACGGCAAATTTTGTGAAGTGGGGGAGATGAAAATGAGAGGTAAATGGAAAATAATGTAAATTGCAAGGAGATGAGATTTGTGATTAGGACCCTGATAGATGTTGATGATGTCTCCCCGGCAACGGCGCCAGAAATCCTTTCTTGATGGCTCGTATCCGCGTCAGTATTTCCCCGAAGAGGAAGGGATGATGCAGTACAACTTCGGTAGGTATTTCCCTCAGTTATGAAACCAAGGTTATCGAACCAGTAGGAGAACCAAGCAACACTATGTAAATGGTACCTGCATACAAAGAACAACTACTTGCAACCCGACGCGTAAGAGGGGTTGTCAATCCCTCTCAGGTAAAAGGTAGATTGGTTTGTATGATTTTGTATAAATAGATCTCGCAATAGAACAAAAGAAAATAAAGAAAGAAAAAGTGGAGCAAGGTATTTTTGGGTTTTTAGAATAATAGATATGAAAACAAAGGCAAATAAAAATAGATCTCAAGGCAAATATGATAAAGAATAGACCCCGGGGCCGTAGATTTCACTAGTGGCTTCTCTTGAGCAAATAGCATACGGCGGGTAAACAAATTACTGTTGGGCAATTGATAGAACTTCAAATAATTCTGACGATATCTAGGCAATGATCATTATATAAGCATCACGTCCAAGATTAGTAGACCGACTCCTGCCTGCATCTACTACTATTACTCCACACATCGACCGCTATCCAGCATGCATCTAGTGTATTAAGTTCATGGAGAAACAGAGTAATGCAATAAGAACGATGACATGATGTAGACAAGATCTATTCATGTAGGAATAGACCCCATCTTGTTATCCTTAATAGCAACGATACATATGTGTCTTGCTGCCCCTTCTGTCACTGGGAAAGAACACCGCACGATCGAACCCATCACAAAGCACCTCTTCCCATGGCAAGAAAAATCGATCTAGTTGGCCTAACTAAACCAAAGATTCAAAAAAGAAATACGAGGCTATAAGTAATCATGCATATAAGAGATCAAAGAAACTCAAATAACTTTCATGGATAAATAGATCTAATCATAAACTCAAAGTTCATCGGATCCCAACAAACACACCGCAGAAAGAGTTACATCAAATAGATCTCCAAGAGACCATTGTATTGAGAATCAAAAGAGAGAGAGGAAGCCATCTAGCTACTAACTATGGACCTGTAGGTCTACAATGAACTACTCACGCATCATCGGAGAGGCACCAATGAGGATGATGAGCTCCTCCGTGATGGTGTCTAGATTGGATCTGGTGGATCTGGAACTTGCGGCGGCTGGAATTGTGTTTCGTCGACTCCCCCAGGGTGTTTGGATTTTTAGGGTATTTATAGAGCAAAGAGGTGGTGCGAGAGGTGGCTGAGGTGGGCACAACCCACCAGGGCGCCCCTGGGCCCCCAAGCGCGCCCAAGTGGGTTTTGCTCCCCTCGGACCCCCCCTCTGGCACTTCTTTGGCCCAACAGGTGTCTTTTGGTCCAGAAAAATTCTCTAAAATTTTTCGTTGCGTTTGGACTCCGTTTGGTACTGATATTCTGCAAAGTAAAAAACAAGGAAAAAACAGCAACTAGCACTGGGCACTATGTCAATAGATTAGTCCCAAAAAATGACATAAAGTTGCTATAAAATGATTGTAAAACATCCATGAATGATAATATAACAGCATGGAACAAGCAAAAATTATAGATACGTTGGAGACGTATCAAGCGACGCCCTGCAGTTCCCACCAGTGCAGCCGTCGCTACTGACGCAGACGACGGGCTGCACGTCTGCGTCAACATCCCGGGCCTCAACAGGGCCGCTTCTTAGGACCTCTTCTGCCTGTCGCGTGTCGGCCGGAGCAGGGGCTACCCCTGCAACTACGTTC
This sequence comes from Thinopyrum elongatum, assembly GCA_011799875.1. Lineage (NCBI taxonomy): Eukaryota > Viridiplantae > Streptophyta > Magnoliopsida > Poales > Poaceae > Thinopyrum > Thinopyrum elongatum. The sequence goes on along the minus strand of CM022300.1, from coordinate 77,552,385 downwards.
GCATGCCTTTTGGTCTGGTGAACATGGATGCTATGTACCAGTGCCTCGCGCGGGCCGTGCACGCGTCTCACGAGGCCCGACGCCTGGCGGTGGTGTCTCAGGAGGCCCCAGACCCTCGCGAGCCCCCCGGGCCTCGCGAGCCTCTCGAGCCTCTGGAGCCATCCGGCTCATGAGGAGCGAGCCTCCCCGACACGCTTCATCGACTACCTCGATGCTTCTACCGCATCATTACAAGGTGACCTTTTGGTTTGTTCAATTGAGGGCGCCCCTCGGGCTACATCATCCTCACGCTATTTAGGGCCCACCCCCGCATCCGCATTATTTTGCTCATGTATCAGAACTGGCCATGCCTCGATGAAATTATCTCGATATTTTACCTTGCGTGTCCGGTGCTTCGCCACCATGAATGCCGCCATGCCCTCGCGAGCCCACCCACGACCGCCTCATGATTAAGGGCTGGCACGACGTCTGTGCTCGGGTTCGTCCCGGCAGCGTTGCTAAATCCAAGCGACCGAGCTCTGTCTCACGGGCCAGTTCCCGTGCACGTCACCTCCTGGGGTCCTTGGTACCTTGTCCTCGCATGAGCTCAACGGGGGTAGGTGAGTAAGGGCGCACAGCTCGACTCGTCCAACCGCACTCTTGGTGCCTCACCACCGCGGGAGTCGTGTGCCGAGTGTTCTTCCCTAGATTGTTGCATGGGAAGACTTGGCACGACGTCTGTGCTCGCACCCGTCCTTGCAGCGTTGATAAACCCAAGCGATCGAGCTCTGTCTGGCGGGCTGGCCCCATACACGTCACCTCCTATATGGGTCCTTGGTGTCTGGCCTTCTCATGCGATAGCCTCTGGACGCTCATTCGGCGCAGGTCGCCCTCTTAACCCAGGTTTCACAAGCGCGCCCTGCGCCAAAAACCAGGCGCAACCCGCCTTGAGGTAGGACCTCCTGAGCCCCGCGCTGGCTGATGAGTGTCCAGATACACCTCCTCAATGTTCTGCCGTGCCGGTCAGGCGTACGAATGAAATAGGGTTGTACACACCCGGAGACTCTAGCACATAGCTCCCTACCCACGCCCAGTGGAAGTCCCATGCTCAACGCTGGCGGATGCGGTCACAATACAACCATTCCCATGCCCACTGGAAGCCCCATCCTCAGCGCTAGCGGATTCGGTTGTAATACAACCATGCCCACGCCTAGTGGAAGCCCCAAGCTCCGCGCTGGTGGATAAACAACTGGGGGTGCCCTATGGGTTGCATCAACCTCAGGGTGGCCTCTCGGATCTTCAGCAACGCTCCTCATGGCCTTCCCCTGGGTCGCACGCGAGCGGGGGCTAGACAGGGTGTCTATGCTTGGGCCAGTCCTAGCAGCACCGCCCTCACACACGTCACCCCACCAAGATCCCTAAGACCCTTGGTGTCTGTCTCCTCGCGTGCCCCCCAGGTGCAGGCTGGCAAAAGAAAGGTATGAAGGGCCCCGGGTTAGCCTCGTCGTCGCCATGTTTCCTTCATACGAGCCACTCGCATGTCAAGGGGGACCCCTGAGCACCGCGACTCAGGGGCCTCACTAGTCACGTAGCCCCTCGCCCCTTGGTTTCGTCCAGGCATCGTGACCTGACATTCCAATGGTGGCCGAGGTATGTGCGGGGCTGGGACCTGCCGATGCAGAGCACAAAGGCAAGCAAGAAGGAAACCGAGCACGAAAAGGAAATTACGGAGATTCAAACAGTTATTACAGGCACCAAATGTATCACAAATTCAAACAAAGTCTTACGCCTCCACGAGGCATGATCAGTGTTGCAGGATAAACTCTAAGGGGAAGGGCCGTTGCTATTGCCATCGCCACCACCTGCCTCAGCTACGACAGGCCCATCTTCAACATCGTCGTCGCCACCATTGCCGTCATCGCTACCGTCCGCCTCGGCTGCTACAGGACTGACATCAAGGTTGCAAGTGAACTTCCCCAGCAGCGCGGTCACGTGGTCTTCCACAGCTGCCGCCGTGGTGGCGCAGGACTTGAGAGGGACCGGGCCGATCTCCGCATTGAAGTCAAAGCCGGGGTCACCAAGGTAAAGGTGGCTGAAGACGCGCGTCGCTGCCACGGAGAAGAGGTCGTGGCACTCCCCCTCCAGGATGGAGTCCACCTTGGCGGCGGCACCTTCAAGCTCTTCGGTGAGCCTGGAGGAGAGCCCCGTACAGCCGCCCTCAGGGGTCGCGAGCAGATCTTCAAACCCTCCTCTGCAGATGGACTGCAACACTTGGCGAGCACGGAGCTCGAGGGAGAAGAAGGCCGCGCGGTCCGCCGCCGCCTTCACCTCGGTGTCGACCTAGATTTTCTTCTCCCTGGCATCCAGTCGGGCGTTCACCTCGGAGACATGCTTGGAGTAGGCCACTTGGGCTTCGGGTGCCTCCTGCTGTAGCTTCTCCAGGCGCTCGCGCTCCGCGGCCTGCTCAGAGGCCACCCTCGCTAGCTTAGAGTCGCGGGCCGCAAGCTTCACCTCGTGAGCCTTGAGGTCCTCTTCTTGCTGCAGAAGCTGCCGTGCGCGTGTGGTTTGCTCTTCCTGGAGCTCCTTCAAGCTGGCCTCCGCTCCGCTGCAGCGGTCGACAGCTGCCTTCGCCTCGGTAAGAGCCACATCGTGGGCCATCCTCGTCTCATCGGCTTCCCTCCTGTGCTCGGTGACGAGGGCCTCGGCCCGATCTTAGGTCGCCTTGCCGGCCAAAGAGAGCTGGCGCCACCCCACAACAAGCTTCAGGCGTTCCTGCTTGAGGCGCTCGTCGGCATCCTGGAGGTCCGCCTTGAGCTGGTCGAGCGCGGCATGGGTGTCGGCCAGAGCCCCACATCTGATCAGGGCATCATGGCTCACGAGCGTGAGGGACAGCTACGGAGGAACTAGTGGGGCGCCTAGAACTGGCATCACCACGGTAGGAGGACTCAAGGTGCCTTCCACCTGAGGCACAGGGGGCTCCAGACTGCCCCCCGTGGCCAGCTCCCGCGATGCGCCTTTGAGGGCTGCTGCATCGGCCGACTGAACCTCGGAAGAAGGGGCCACCCGAGGTTGTGCCGTGGGTTGCTCCTCGTCGCGCTTGGAGGCTGGAGCTGGAGCACTAGGCGGAAGCGGGGCCACCGCCTCCCTTTTTGAAGCTGGTGGTGCAGCGGCCGCAGCTGAAGGTGCCGCAGGGTGGAGCATCGAGGCCTCGGCGACCCGCCCCTTCAAGGAGCCTGGCGAAGCAGCGGGCGGAGCCAGGGTGCCCGAACGTCCTGATGAAGCGATGCCCGTGTGCCCGAGCATGGCACTAGGGTGGCGCAGAGCGCCCCCGCCATCGTCTATGCCGCGGCCAAGCGCCGGCGGCCCCCGCAGGACGAGGGGCGCCTTCCACCCGGGCACCACCTTCTTCTTCTTCTTCTTCTTCTTTGTGCCATCGCCCCTATTTGGTGCGACGAGGGACTGCATGAGCACACAGATTACGAGTACGTGATCAGGAGGTAAGGCAAGAATGCTCACTCGTCTGGCGCAGCCCACTTCCTCTTCCTCTCCTCCTCGAAAGGCCGACACGCCCTCTCCCTTCTTCAACGTGGCCCTGGTCTCTCTCTTGGGGCTGACGGAGTGGCCCTCGGTGGGCCTCGCTGCGGCACCGCTGACTGGAGGAGCGAGGGGATCCCCCTAAGGAGCTGTGGCCGGTGAAGCCAGGGCCGCCTCGGCGGAGGCTGCAGCGACCAACGGCTGTGCGCCCTGCGGGGGCGAACCCGCCCCCTTGGTTGCGCTAGCGGGGCGCGGAGGGCCTTCTGAGGTGGGCACTGCCGCCCCCTGATACGTCTCCAACGTATCTATAATTTTTGATTGTTCCATGCTATTATATTATCTGTTCTGGATGTTTTATATGCATTAATATGCTATTTTATATTATTTTTGGGACTAACCTATTAACCTAGAGCCCAGTGCCAGTTTCTGTTTTTCCTGGTTTTTGACTTTTACAGAAAAGCAATATCAAACGGAGTCCAAACGGAATAAAACTTTACAATGATTTTTCTTGGACCAGAAGACACCCAGGAGACTTGGGGAGAGGGCCAGAGGAGTCCCGAGGAGGCCACAAGCCTCTAGGGCGCGCCCCAGGGGGGGCCTGGCTTGTGGGCCCCTCGAGGGTCCCCTAACCCTAATTTCAGCTCTATATATTCTCAAATATTCCCCGAACATCAGAAGCGTCCACAAAAATACTTTTCCGCCGCCGCAAGCTTTTGTTCCCGTGAGATCCCATCTCAGGGCCTTTTCTGGCACTCCACCGGAGGGGGATTCGATCATGGAGGGCCTCTACATCAACCTTGCTGCCCTTCCGATGAAGCATGAGTAGTTTACCATGGACCCAAGGGTCCATAGCTAGTAGCTAGATGGCTTCTTCTCTCTCTTTGATCTTCAATACAATGTTCTCCTCGATGGTCTTGGAGTTCTATTCGATGTAATCTTCTTTTGCGGTGCGTTTGTTGAGATTCGATGAGTTGTGGATTTATGATCAGATTATCTATGAATATTATTTGAGTCTTCTCTGAACTCTTTATGCATGATTAAGATATCTTTGTATTTCTCTTCGAACTATCGGTTTGGTTTGGCCAACTAGATTGGTTTTTCTTGCAATGGAGGAGGTGCTTAGTTTTGGGTTAAATCTTGCGGTGTCCTCACCCAATGACAGAAGGAGTAGCGAGGCACGTATTGTATTGTTGCCATCAAGGATAAAAAGATGGGGTTTATATCATATTGCTTGAGTTTATCCCTCTACATCATGTCATCTTACTTAAACCGTTGCTCTGTTCTTATGAACTTAATACTCTAGATGCAGGCAGGAGTCGATCGATGTGTGGAGTAATAGTAGTAGATGCAGAATTGTTTCGGTCTACTTGTCACGGACGTGATGCCTATATTCATGATCATTGCCTTAGATATCGTCATAACTATGCGCTTTTCTATCAATTGCTCAACAGTAATTTGTTTACCCACCATATGTTTTCTTCAAGAGAGAAGCCTCTAGTGAAACCTATGGCCCCCGGGTCTATTTTCCATCATATATTTTCAGATCTATAAACCAAAAATACCTTGCTGCAATTTATTTATACTTACTTTAGTTTGCTCTTTTATTTATGTTTTATACCTATCTCTATTAGATCTCACTCTTGTTCATGACCGTGAAGGGATTGACAACCCCTTTTTCGCGTTGTGTGCAAGTGTTTGTTAGTTTGTGCAGGTGCATATATTGGAGACTTGCTTGTGCCTCCTACTGGATTGATACCTTGGTTCTTAACTAAGGGAAATACTTATCTCTACTTTGCTGCATCACCCTTTCCTCTTCAAGGGAAAAATCAACGCAAGCTCAAGAAGTAACAGGAAGAATTTCTGGCGCCGTTGCCGGGGAGGTTCTACATCAAGCCTACCAAGTACCCATCATAAACTCTCATCTCTTGCACTTACATTATTTGCCATTTGCCTCTCGTTTTCCTGTCCCCCACTTCTAAAATGTTTTCAGAAAAATACAAAAGCATTTGCCTTTTTATTCGCCCTTTTTTCATTCGTCTTTTCGTTTTCTTTCCATTTGCTTGTGTGCTAGATTGTTTGCTTTGTCACGATGTCTCAAGAAAATACCAAGCTGTGTGACTTTTCCAACACTAATAATAATGATTTTATTAGTACTCCGATTGCTCCTGCCACTAGTGCAGAATCTTATGAAATTAATGCCGCTTTGTTGAATTTTGTTATGAAAGAACAATTTTCCGGTAGTCCTAATGAAGATGCCGCATCCCATCTAAACACTTTCATTGAATTGTGTGATATGCAAAAGAAAAAAGATGTTGATAATGATATTGTTAAATTGAAGCTATTTCCATTCTCTCTACAAGATCGTGCTAAAACTTGGTTTTCATCTTTGCCTAAAAAATAGTATTGATTCATGGAATAAGTGTAAACATGCTTTTATTTCCAAGTATTTTCCTCCCGCTAAGATAATCTCCCTTAGGAATGATATAATGAATTTTAAGCAACTTGATCATGAGCATGTTGCACAATCTTGGGAGAGGATGAAATTGATGATAAGAAATTGCCCTACTCATGGTTTAAGCAACTTGATCATGAGCATGTTGCACAATCTAGGCCGTTTTGTGATGCCCGAATAATTAAGCTATAGTGAACCTCCGCTAATGATGCCACGTCACCTCGGTTACTGTTGATAAACTCGCATCAGTTCGAAACCCAGTTCAAATTCCAAATTTAAAGTAACGGCAAATGACAAAAGTTTTCAAACAATAAAACTAAAATGTTCGGGTTGTGCCAAATAATGCGTAGGTAATTATGGTGAAGAAACCACACTTTTTACAAAATGCTTAAATACTCTAAAATGATTAAAACAGTAGTTGAAACGATTAAATAAATGCCTTTGATATTTTACAAAATACTAATCTAATTTATTATTGGGTCAAACATTTTGTGGCAGTGGGTGGTGTTGAGACACTAAACTAGGAATTTACTTTGCGATATATAAAACAAAACTAGTTCAAGAAATAAAAGAGATCAATAAAAGACAATAAACAAAGGAAAAGGAATTTGCAAAAAAAAAGAAATAGAAAACACCATTGGGCCAACTGGCCCAGCTGGCCAGCCGGCCTAGCTGGCCCAGCCGGCCCCCTCCCCACTCCTCCATAACCCCCCTGGGGAAACCCTAACTCCCCTGAATGAACCACTTCCCCCACTCCCTCGTTCTCTCTCCACCTCCCCCGATCCAGATCTGGATCGGGGACAAACCCCCATCGACGCCATCGCCCGACGCCACCCGGAGCTACCTTGTCACCGAGTCGCCACCCCATCGCCGGATCTCGCTTCTCTGACCTCCTCCCCGAGCAGCTTCCTCGAGCCTTGCCGCCCCCTTCTCACGACGCATGTTAGGCCCCCCTCATTCTCCTCTTCCCCTCCGCCCTGTAGTCATCGTTGCCAGCCGCGCCTGCTCGCCTCCCCCTGCTGCTCGCCGCTGCGAGCTGCTGCTGCCACCCGTCGTCGCCCGCGTGCTCCCGCAGCTTTGCCTAAACCTCGCCCCGACAGCGTGGCGACCCCGCCCTGCCTCTGCTCCACTGCCCTCTGCCGCCCGTGCCCGACCATCGCAGCTCCGCCCCTTTCGCGCCGCTGCCGCCGTGCTCCGCCGCGGCCTCGCGCAGCCCCGCGCGCCCCCGCTGCAGTCGCTCGCCGGCCCGACCGCGCCACCCCCGCTGGCTACCGCGCCCGCCTCCTCGGTCTAACCGCAGTCCCTCTGCGCCCGTGGTCACCACGCGCATCACGCGCCTGCTTTTGCCCGGGGCCATGCCCCCTGATCTGTGGTCTACTGATGCTGCTCCTCATCGCCGGCCGCTTCCCCCGTCCGCACCACTGCCTCGCCTAGTGCTCGTGCCTCGCCGCAGGCCACTGCCCCGCGGCCCCCCTCCGCTCGCCCTGGGGCCGCGCCGTGCTGCCTCGCGCGCTGGCCACCGCGCCTATTCGGGCTGCTCCCGCTTACCGTGGCCTGGCGCCCGTGCGCCCGTTAGGCCTCTCCTAGGCCTATGACAAGTGGGCCCCTGCCCCAGAACGAAAGCGATTTTTTTAAAATAATAATATTATTATTAATTAATTAACTTAATTAATCCTATTTAGTTAACTAATTAAACTTAATTAACCTACTAATTAGTCTAACTACTGTTAATTAGTTAACAGCCAATGACAAACAGGCCCCACCCGTGAGTTGACTGGTCAACGGTCAACTTTGACCACTGATGTCATGCTGGCATCATGATGATGCAGTAATTCTTTTTCGAATTAATTAAATAACAATAATCCTAGAAAATGATTAAATCCTTTTAAATTAATATAAAATAAACCGTATCTCGGATGAAAATACTTTGTACATGAAAGTTGCTCAGAACGACGAGACGAATCCGAATATGCAGTTCGTTCATCCACCGCACGTCCCTAGAAAAGCGAACATGTAACAATCCCCCTTTGGTTCGTTTATCCAAAAATGCCAAACACCCGGGATACTTTCCCGGATGTTTTCCCCCTTAGCCGGTATTACCTATCCCTGCGTTAGATCACCCCTGGCATCGCGTATTGCCTTGTTATATTTTGTGATGCTTTGTTTGCTCTGTATTTACTATTTCTTCCCCCCTCTTCTTCTTCGGTTGACCCAGAGACCGGCGCGGATGCCACTGAGTATGACTACGTCACCGACGACCCTTCTTCCTGTGCAACAGAGCTTCCAGGCAAGCCAACCCCCCTTGTTCATCCCGATATCGCCTACTCTTTCCCTCTACTGCTTGCATTAGAGTAGTGTTACTGTTTCATCGGTTTGATCCTATCTGCTGCATAGCCTGTCTTTGCTACTGCTATTGTTACCTTTACCTGCAATGCTACATGCTTAGTATAGGTTGCTAGTTTATCATAAGTGGCCTTACACTCTTGTCCATCTGCCATGCTATACTACTGGGCTGTGATCACTTCGAGAGGTGATCACGAGTACATATACTACATACTTTTACATTACTTATGTTACTATTCGCAGATGGGGGCTGAAGGGGCAGGTGGTTCCACCCAGGTAGTGGTGGGCCTGGGTTCCCGGCAGCCCCCTGACTGTTACTTTGTGGTGGAGCGACAGGGCAGGTTGTGACCACCTAGGAGACAGGTGGGCCTGATCCCTAGTCGGTGTCCGTGGATACTTCAAATAACATGCTTAACGAGATCTGGATATTTGATCTGAGTCTGGCCACTGGCCTATATGCACTAACCACCACGCGGGAACAGTTATCGGCACTCGACGTCGTAGTATCAGCCGAAGCCTCCAAGACGTCAGCGACTGAGCGGCGCGTGCCGGGTTGGACCGCGTAACGCAACTTCCTTTGTAATGGAGGTTTCTAGGTCTGCTCACCGGCCGCCCTCGCAACGTGCAGGTGTGCAACGGGCAATGGACCCAAGACCCCTGCGTGCTTAGGATTTAGACTGTTGTGCTGACCTCTCTGTTAGGCCTAGGTAGGGCTGCGACGTGTTGATCTTTTGAGGCCGGGCATGACCCAGTAAAGTGTGTCCGGCCAGAGGGATCGAGCATGTTGGGTAATGTGGTGCACCCATGCAGGGAAGTTTATCTATTCGAATAGCTGTGTCCCTCGTTAAAAGGACGACCCAGAGTTGTATTCTGACCTTATGACAACTAGAACTGGATACTTAATAAAACACACCTCTTACAAGTTCTAGAGACAACCTGGTGATCGCTTTCCCACAGGGCGACGAGGGGAGGATCGCCGAGTAGGATTATGCTATGCGATGTCACTTGTTACTATACTTGCTACTCTCTTCTACATGCTTCAAGATGGAGGCTGCCAGAAGCGTAGTCTTCGATAGGACTAGCTATCCCCCCCTTATTCTGGCATTCTACAGTTCAGTCCACAGATATTACCCATTTCATTGATACCGATGCATATGTAGTGTAGATCCTTGCTTGCGAGTACTTTGGATGAGTACTCATGGTTGCTTTGCTCCCTCTTTTCCCCCTTTTTCCATTCTTCTCGGACATCGCAACCAGATGCTGGACCCCCGGAGCCAGACGCCACCTTCGATGACTCCTACTACACCGAGGGTGCCTACTACTACGTGCAGGCCACTGACGACGACCAGGAGTAGTTAGGAGGATCCCAGGCAGGAGGCCTATGCCTCTTTGGATCTGTATCCTAGTTTGTGCTAGCCATCTTATGGCACCTTGTTTAACCTTATGTCTGTACTAATATATTGTTGCTTCCGCTGACTCGTTTATATTCGAGCACTTGTATTCAAGCCCTCGAGGCCCCTGGCTTGTATGACTTATTTGTTTTTTTTGAGTTGTGTTGTGATATCTTCCCGTGATCCCTGATCTTGATCGTACATGTTTGCGTGTATGATTAGTGTACGATTAAATCGGGGGCATCACACATTTCCTAGTAATTCCTCTAATAATTATGGTAATTCCTACAACAATTCTTATGGAAATTATAATAAAATACCTTATGATCTTGAGAATAATATTAAAGACTTCATTAATTCTCAAAAGACTTTCAATGCTATGGTAGAAGAAAAATTGCTTAAGATTGATGATTTGGCTAGAAACGTTGATATAATTTCTCATGAGATTGATTCTTTTAAGATTAGATCTATGCCACCTAAGATTGATATTAATGAGTCTCTGAAAGGTATTAAAATTTCTATGGATGAATGTAAAGAGAGAACCACTAGGATGCTTGCTAAGAGAGATTGGCTAGAAAAAGCATGTTCTTCTAGTTTTTGTGAAAATAATGATGATGATCTTAAAGTGATTGGTGTGACTCCTATTGAATCTTTGTTTGGTAATATAAATCTTGATAAAGATGGGATTGGATATGAGTCAACTTTAGCTAGAAGGTGTCCCAACAATTTGGAGGGTGAAGATCTTAATGAAAAAATTGATAAAAGTGGGATTGGAGAGGTAAAAACTTTAAGTAGCGATGAACCCACTCTTTTGGATTTCAAGGACTTTAATTATGATAATTGTTCTTTGATAGATTGTATTTACTTGTTGCTATCCATGCTTAATTCACCTCATGCTTATAATCAAAATAAAGCTTTTACTAAACATATCGTTGATGCTATGATGAAATCGTTTGAAGAAAAACTTGAATTGGAAGTTTCTATCCCTAGAAAGCTTTATGATGAGTGGGAACCTACTATTAAGATTAAAACTAAAGATTATGAGTGTAATTCTTTGTGTGATTTGGGTGCTAGCGTTTCCATTATTCCGAAAACTTTATGTGATGTGCTAGGTTTCCATAAATTTGATGATTGTTCTTTGAATTTGCATCTAGCGGATTCCACTATTAAGAAACCTATGGGAAGGATTAATGATGTTTTTATTGTTGCAAATAGGAATTATGTGTCTGTAGATTTTATTGTGCTTGATATAGACTGCAATCCTACATGTCCTATTATTCTTGGTAGACCTTTCCTTAGAACGATTGGTGCAATTATTGATATGAAAGAAGGAAACATTAGATTTCAATTTCTGTTAAGGAAGGGCATGGAACACTTTCCAAGAAAGAAAATTAAATTTCCATATGAATCTATTATGAGGGCTACGTATGGATTGCATACCAAAGATGACAATACCTAGATCTATGTTTTATGCCTAGCTATTGGCGTTAAACAATAGCGCTTGTTGGGAGGCAGCCCAATTTTATTTTTGTGTTTTTGTTTTTGGTTCTGTTTTTCAATAAATACACATTATTACCTCTGTAGTAATTGTGTTTTGGTGTTTTAATTAGTGTTTGAGCCAAGTAAGACCTTTGGGATGGTCTATGGTGATAGTTGATTTGATCTTGCTGAAAAACAGAAACTTTTGCGCTCATTGCCAGAATATTAGAAAATCACAGAAACGTGCTTTTGATCTGATTGTTTTACACAAGATTGATATACAAATTTCCTAATTTTTCAGAATTTTTGGAGTTACAGAAATATACAAAATTTCCATATTACTACAGACTATTCTGTTTTTGACAGATTCTGTTTTCTATGTGTTGTTTGCTTATTTTGATGAATATATGGGTAGTATCGGGGGTATGAACCATGGAGAAGTTGGAATACAGTAGATATAACACCAATATAAATTTAGAATGAGTTCACAGCAGTACCTAAAGTGGTGATTTATTTTATTATACTAACGGATCTTACGAGTTTTCTGTTGAGTTTTGTGTTGTGAAGTTTTCAAGTTTTGGGTAAAGATTTGATGGACTATGGAATAAGGAGTGGCATGAGACTAAGCTTGGGGATTACCAAGGCAACCCAAGATAATATTCAAGGACAACCAAGAGCCTAAGCTTGGGGATGCCCCGGAAGGCATCCCCTCTTTCGTCTTCGTCTATCGGTAACTTTACTTGAGGCTATATTTTTATTCACCACATGATACATGTTTTGCTTGGAGCGTCTTGTATGATTTGAGTCTTTGCTTTTTAGTTTTGCCACAATCATCCTTGCTGTACACACCTTTTGAGAGGGACACGCATGAATCGTGATTTATTAGAATACTCTATGTGCTTCACTTATATCTTTTGAGCTAGGCAATTTTGCTCTAGTGCTTCACTTATATCTTTTTAGAGCACGGCGGTGGCTTTATTTTGTAGAAATTATTGAACTCTCATGCTTCACTTATATTATTATTCAAGGACAACCAAGTATCTAAGCTTAGGGATGCCTCGGTGATACGTCCATTTTTCATCATGTTTTCCTACTATTATTTATGATGTTTTTATGCATAATAATGCTTTTTGCAGTAATTCTAATGCCTTTTCTCTCATAATATGCAAAGTTCACACAAAGAGGGAGAATTCCGGCAGCTGGAAATCTGGACCTGAAAAACCTACGACAGGCTACCTATTCTGCACAACTCCAAATGAGCTGAAATTTCATGAGGAATTTTTATGGAATAAATAAGAATTATTGGACCAAATAAGTACCAGAGGAGGCCCACCAGGTGGGCACAACCCACCTGGGCGCGCTAGGGAGCCCAGGCATGCCCTGGTGGGTTGTGCCCTCCTCGGCCCACCTCCGATGCCCCTCTTCTGGTATATAAGTCATTTTGCCCTAGAAAAAGTAAGGAGAGGACTTTCGGGACGAAGCGCCTCCGTCTCGAGGCGAAACTTGGGCAGGAGCACTTTTGCCCTCCGGCGGAGCGATTCCGTCGGGGGAACTTCCCTCCCGGAGGGGGAAATCATCATCATCATCATCACCAACAACTCTCCCATCTTGGGGAGGGCAATCTCCATCAACATATTCAACAGCACCATCTCCTCTCAAACCCTAGTTCATCTCTTGAGTTCAATCTTTGTACCGGAACTATAGATTGGTACTTGTGGGTGACTAGTAGTGTTGATTACATCTTGTAGTTGATTACTATATGGTTTCTTTGGTGGAAGATTACATGTTCAGATCCATTATGCTATTTAATACCCCTCTGATCTTGAGCATGATTATCATTAGTGAGTAGTTACTTTTGTTCTTGAGGTCACGGGAGAAATCTTGTTGCAAGTAATCATGTGAACTTGATTTGTGTTCGATATTTTGATGATATGTATGTTGTGATTCCCTTAGTGGTGTCATGTGAACGTCGACTACATGGCACTTCACCTTATTAGGGCCTAAGGGAATGCATTGTGGAGTAGTTATTAGATGATGGGTTGCGAGAGTGACAGAAGCTTAAACCCTAGTTTATGCGCTTTTCTGTAAGGGACTGATTTGGATCCAAAAGTTTAATGCTATGGTTAGATTTATTCTTAATACTTTTCTATTAGTTGCGGATGCTTGCAAGGGGGTTAATCATAAGTAGGAGGTTTGTTCAAGTAAGAACAGCACCTAAGCACCGGTCCACCCACATATCAAATTATCAAAGTAGCGAACACAAATCAAACCAACATGATGAATGTGACTAGATGAAATTCCTGTGTACTCTCAAGAATGCTTTGCTTATCATAAGAGATCGTTTTGGCTTGTCCTTTGCCTCAAAAGGATTGGGCTACCTTGCTGCACTTTTATTACCATTACCGTTACTTGCTCCTTACAAATTATCTTGCTACCAAACTACTCGTTACTTATAATTTCAGTGCTTGCAGATATTACCTTGCTGAAAACCGCTTGTCATTTGCTTCTGCTCCTCGTTGGGTTCGACACTCTTACTTATCAAAAGGACTATGATTGATCCCCTATACTTGTGGTTCATCAAGGCTCTTTTTTGGTGTCGTTGCCGGGGAGTGAAGCGCTCTTGGTAAGTGGAAATCGGTAAGGAAAAATTATTACTACGTGCTGAAATTTATTGTCACTTGCTACTATGGAGAACAATCCTTGGAGGGGTTTGTTTGGGGTATCTTCACCTCGACCGGAACCACAATTAGTTACCCCTCAACCTACTGCACCTACTTAAAATGTTGGTTATGAAATTCCTTCGGGTATGATAGAACAACTGCTAGCTAATCCTTATGCAGGAGATGGAACCGAACATCCTGATATGCACTTGATATATGTGGATGAAATTTGTGGATTATTTAGGCTTGCAGGTTTACCCGGAGATGAAGCTAAGAAGAAGATTTTCCCTTTATCTTTGAAGGGAAAAGCATTGGCATGGTATAGGCTATGCGATGAAATTGGATCTTGGAATTGGAATCGATTGAAATTGGAATTTCACCAAAAAAATTATCCTATGCATCTATTTCATCGTGATCAGAATTACATATATAATTTTTGGCCTCGTGAAGGAGAAAGTATCGCTCTAGCTTGGGGAAGCTTAAGTCAATGTTATATTCATGCCCCAATCATGAGCTCTCAAGAGAAATTATTATTCAGAATTTTTATGCTCGGCTTTCTCATGATGATCGATCCATGCTTGATACTTCTTATACTGGTTCCTTTATGAAGAAGACTATTGATTTCTGGTGGGATCTTTAAGAAAGAATTAAACGCAACTCTGAAGATTGGGAACTCTACAAAGGTAAAGAGTCAGGTATTAAGCTCAAGTATGATTGTGTTAAATCTTTTATGAATACCGATGCTTTTCAAAAGTTTAGCACTAAATATGGACTTGACTCTGAGATAGTATCCTCCTTTTGTGAATCATTTGCTACTCATGTTGACCTCCCTAAGGAGAAGTGGTTTAAATATCACCCACCTATCAAAGAAAAAATTAAAGAACCAGTAGTAGCTAAAGATGAAACTATTATTTACAATGTTGATCTAGTTGTGCCTACTGCTTATATTGAAAACCCACCTTTCCCTATTAGGATAAAGGAACATGCTAAAGTCTCAACTGTGGTCAACAAAAGTTATATTAGAACTTCCAAACCTGCTGAACAAATCAAAGTAGAACCTAGTGTTGCTATGGTTAAAGATCTCTTGGTTGGAAATATAGATGTAGCATGTTATTTACTTCTGTGATGAAGCTGCTAGAATTGCCAAACCCAATGAAAAAGATAAACATAGACCCATTGTTGGAATGCATGTCGTCTCAGTTAAAATAGGAGGTCACTGTTATCATGGTTTATGCGATATAGGTGCTAGCGTGAGTGCCATTCCTTTTACCTTATATCAAGAAATTATGAATGATATAGCACCCGCTGAAATAGAAGACATAGATGTTACTATTAAACTTGCTAATAGGGACACCATCACACCACTTGGGATTGTTAGAGATGTTGAAGTCTTGTGTGGGAAAATAAAATACCCTGCTGATTTTCTTGTTCTTGGTTCCCCACAAGATGACTTTTGTCCCATTATCTTTGGTAGACCTTTCTTGAACACCGTCAATGCTAAAATAGATTGTGAGAAACAAACCGTCGGTGTAAGTTTTGGTAATGAGTTTAATTTTTCCAAGTTTAGTAGAAAACATCATAAGGAAGAATTGTCTAGTAAGGATGAAATAATTGGTCTTGCTTCTATTGCCGTGCCTCCTACCGATCCACTAGAATAATATTTGCTAGACCATGAAAATGATATGCATCTGCATGAAAGAAATGAAATAGATAAGATTTTCTTTGAACAACGTCCTCTGCTTAAACACAATTTGCCTATTGAAACTCTAGGAGGTCCTCCTCCACCTAAAGGTGATCCTGTGTTTGAATTAAAACAATTGCCAGACACTTTGAAATATGCTTATCTTGATGAGAAAAATATTTATCCTGTTATTATTAGTGCTAACCTTTCAGAACATGAAGAAGAAATATTATTGAAGGTTCTGAAGAAGCACCGAGCTGCCATTGGATATACTCTTGATGATTTAAAGGGAATTAGTCCCACTCTCTGTCAGCATAAAATTAATATGGAGCCTGATGCTAAACCAGTTGTTGATCCCCAACGACGTTTAAATCCTAAAATGAAAGAACTGGTAAGAACATAAATACTGAAGCTTCTGGAAGCAGGTATAATCTATCCCATAGCTAATAGTAGATGGGTAAGTCCTGTTCATTGTGTCCCTAAAAAGGGAGGTATTACCGTTGTTCCTAATGATAAGAATGAACTTATTCCACAAAGAATTGTCACTAGCTACAGAATGGTAATTGATTTTAGAAAACTAAATAGAGCTACTAGAAAAGATCATTACCCTCTGCCTTTTATTGATCAAATGTTAGAAAGACTATCAAAGCACACACATTTTTGCTTTCTTGATGGATATTCCGATTTTTCTCAAATACCTGTCTCACAACCTGATCAAGAGAAAACCACCTATACTTGCCCTTTTGGAACTTATGCTTATAGACGTATGCCTTTTGGTTTATGCAATGCACCTGCTACTTTTCAAAGATGTATGACTGCTATATTCTCTGATTTTTGTGAAAAGATTGTTGAGGTTTTCATGGATGATTTTTTCGTTTATGAAACTTCTTTTGATGATTGCTTGAGCAACCTTGATCAAGTTTTGCAGAGATGCGAGCAAACTAATCTCGTCTTGAATTGGGAGAAGTGCCACTTTATGGTTAATGAAGGTATTGTCTTGGGACATAAAATTTTTGAACGAGGTATTGAGGTGGATAAAGCTAAAGTTGATGCAACTGAGAAAATGCCATGCCCTAAAGATATCAAAGGTATCCGTAGTTTCCTCGGTCATGTTGGTTTCTATAGGAGGTTTATTAAAGACTTCTCTAAAATTTCTAGGCCTCTTACAAATCTTTTACAAAAGGATGTTCCATTTGTTTTTTATGATGATTGTGTAGAAGCCTTTGAAACACTTAAGAAAGCCTTGATTTCTACACCTATTGTTCAACCACCTGATTGGAACTTGCCTTTTGAAATTATGTGTGATGCTAGTGATTATGCTGTTGGCGATGTTCTAGGATAAAGAGTCGATAAGAAATTAAATGTTATTCATTATGCTAGTAAAACTCTGGACAGTGCTCAACGAAATTATGCTACTACTGAAAAAGAATTTTTAGCATTTGTGTTTGCTTGTGATAAATTTAGATCTTACATAGTTGATTCTAAAGTGACTATTCACACCGATCATGCTGCTATAAAATATCTTATGGAAAAGAAGGATGCTAAACCTAGACTCATTAGGTGGGCTCTTTTGCTACAAGAATTTGATTTACATATCACTGATAGAAAGGGAGCTGAGAACCCCGTGGCTGATAACTTGTCTAGGTTAGAAAATATTCTTGATGACCCACAACCTATTAATGATAGTTTTCCTGATGAACAATTAGCTGCAATAAATGCTTCTCATAACACTCCTTGGTATGCTAACTATGCCAATTATATTGTTGCTAAATATATACCACCTAGCTTCACATACCAACAAAACAAAAAATTCTTCTATGATTTAAGACATTACTTTTGGGATGACCCACATCTTTATAAAGAAGGAGTAGATGGTATTATTAGATGTTGTGTACCTGAGCATGAACAGAGAAAAATCCTACGAAAATGTCACTCCGAAGCTTATGGAGGACATCATGCGGGAGATAGAACTGCTCACAAGGTATTGCAATCTAGTTTTTATTAGCCTACTCTCTTCAAGGATGCCCGTGAGTTTGTTTTATCTTGTGATGAATGTCAAAGAATTGGTAATATTGGTAAGAGTCAGGAATTGCCTATGAATTATTCTCTTGCTATTGAACCATTTGATGTTTGGGGATTTGATTACATGGGACCTTTTCCTTCCTCTAATGGGTATAAACATATTTTGGTTGCTATTGATTATGTTACTAAGTGGGTACAAGCTATTCCAACTAGTAGTGCTGATCACAACACCTCTATTAAAATGCTTAAGGAAGTCATTTTCCCAAGATTTGGAGTCCCTAGATATTTAATGACTGATGGTGGTTCACATTTTATTCATGGTGCTTTCCGTAAAATGCATGCTAAATATGATGTTAACCATAGAATTGCATCACCTTATCATCCTCAGTCTAGTGGTCAAGTTGAACTTTGCAATAGAGAAATAAAATTAATATTACAAAAAATTGTCAATTGGACCCGAAAGAATTGGTCTAAGAAGTTAGATGATGCACTTTGGGCTTATAGAACAGCATATAAAAATCCTATGGGTATGTCTCCGTATAAAATGGTTTATGGAAAAGCTTGTCATTTGCCTCTTGAGTTAGAACATAAAGCATATTGGGAAATTAAAGAACTCAACTATGACTTCAAACTTGCCAGTGAAAAGAGGTTATTTGATATTTGCTCACTAGATGAATGGAGAACCCATGTATTGCTTGATTCGAATGCTTGCTTGTTACTTGTTAGGCTATACCTGAGTTGGCCAATATGTCAGCAGTGACTGCTGTACCATCGTAAAGAAATGCATGCCTAGTTCATTTGACAACTTAACTTTTCCTATGAACTTCATCACAAGACTGTCTTCATAGTTTATATGAGGCCACACTGTTTAAGTGCTTTCTTAGATTATTTCAACTGCTTATATGCCTGGGCAACTTAAATATAGCGGTGGTACACTGCCTTTCATCTTACCATTTTAATTTGTTTTCGGCTGATGCTGCTTCGAACCATTTAAATATAGCTTGCCATGCTCGGTAATAATTTGTATGTCGTTTACCATGTAAGCTTACTGCCTGGATCATGCGATAACTATCTCTTACTTATGTCCAGCGGAAACCTTTCAGGATGCCGTTCACACTAGGACACAATGTACAACCCCAAAATATATTTGTGGAAGTAGTGCGCCATCCATGTTACCAGATGGTAGCAGTTCAGAGGCAACACCCTTGGAGAGCAGTCTGAGCACAGATATTATAGTTCTTGAGGCTCTACTAGAGGCAGAAAGAGATGGTGTGGCTGCCATGAATGAGGTAATCTTGATCTTGAGGCTGAAAATTATGCAATTAGCTGCACACGTTATGCAAGCAAGCTAAGAATTGGAGGAAGTAAGAATGTTGCATTTGAAGACAGAGGAGGTCCTGCTGCTTCTGCTATCTGAAGCCCAGGGTAATCCCAGTTTTTCTTTAGATACCATTTGAAATTGTCATTAGATTAGTATACTTGCATGTTGTGTCATGTCTCTGAATGGATTATGTTGTAAGACACCTTTGTTGTCCATGTGTTGTAATGATCTGAATTTTTTAGGCGAGGTAATCCTCAGTACTTGTATGATTGACATAAGGTGAACTGTTTTTCATGTGAGCAGATTGTATTGGATGAAATAACTGTTTGACTCAAAGTGTATCCAACCTACTGAATTCGAAGATCATGACATTTCTAAATCATATTCATATATAAAGGAAGAATAAATCTTTGTTGTGGTTTTGAAGAAATAAATAACAAAATGTAGAATGATGTAAGGATATTCGTAATCGTATACAAATTGGATTTGAATTTAGTTGCCAGGGCCCAGGGTAAACGTGAACGCTAATTCTCCCAAATTTTGAATGAAGCGGCAAAACACCCACTATCTTTTGTCAGCTGCCCGAAGCCAGTGTTTGCGAGATGGAAATTACTATCTACCCTTGACACTTCACATCCTAATTAGCCCGATTTCCACTGCTGTCGATAGGGGTAGGTTAGTAACTTCAGTCAGACATGACACGACCGCCTGTCTCACCATTCAGACACGGTGGGCGCCAAACATGGGCGGCAAACACACATTTGATTCAAACTCATCCAAAAGACCTCTCTCTCTCCCTCCATTTTCCCATTCATACACGTGGGCGGCAAACCAAACTCTCCTCGGCCGAAATCGATGTAGGCAAATATTTTAAATAGGGGCAGGTGTGTAACTTCCACTGGTACGCGTCGGTGCTATACAAACGGTTTTTAACCCCTTTCCACGACGGCATTTGGAACCGTCGCCAAGTGAGTGTGGGCGATAGGGGGGTCCTCCCCACACGACCCAGAATCTGTCGGGGATAGGCCCTCCTAGCACATAGGCTGGGGCAAAATGAGCTCGTGTGCGATCGGGCAAGGCATCAAAACACAATCGTTTCCGTTCGTATGTACATCCCACATAGTGAATCCCAGAAAAACATTTCCGTTCGTATGTATATCACACACAGTCAATCCAAGGAGTACGTTTCCGTTCTTGTGTACATCCCACACAGTCAATCCAGGGAAAACATTTCCGTTCGTGTGTACATCCCACATAGTCAATCCAGGGAAAACCTTTCTGTTCGTATGTACATCCCACACAGTCAATCCAGGGAAAACGTTTCAATTCGTATGTACATCCCACACAGGTTTATGTATAGGCTCGTGTGTGATAGGTGTAACTATCACACATGCTCTGCCTTGGTTAACCGTTTGCTTTTATCAACTACATCACACACGATTTGGTGAAGAAAACTGTGTGGCATTGGGCTATCCATCACAAGCGCTTTTACTGCTAGAATCGTTTGCAAAGTTCCATGACACATTTAGCAGGTTTATTAGTTTACAATTAATAATTCTAGTATTACGCAAATTCACATTTCATATCAAACAGCTGTTTGCCAATTTCATATCAGGCACATAAATATATTTTAACATCACAGTACTATAGCTACCTGAAAACAGCACAGTACAGCATATAGCTAGTTCAACTTCGTAAGAACAATATTAGAGCAATATATTCATTTCCCTAATCGAGATCATCCAGGCTCGTCTTATCCACCTCTGCTTTCAGTTGAGTAAGAACCTGTTTTGCACTGGCCAACTGGGAAAGTGCCTCCTCCTTCGCCAACACCATCTTAGCAAAGTCTGATTTAAAAAATCTGAGCTCATTCTCCACCTTCCTCTTTTTATCCCGCATCTTCAAATATTCTTCAGTGTTGACAACACTTTCTCTAAGCCTACCTCTGTTCTCTTCCTCATACATGCTCCAAAGCTTTGCTAGGCACATCTTCAAAGACTGTGGCCACTCTTGATCAACCCACTCCAAGTAAGAACACTTCTGTTCATCCTATAATATTTAAAACTAGATCAGTAACAATTGTAGGGGAAATAGGTTTATAGCAACATAGAAAATCACCAATACTTATTTTGGAAAACTAAAGAAACAAGTTAATTATGACATATCTTCTCAAAAAGATCAATGTGCAAATGAATTAATTGCTACTAAGACAACAACCAAATTCTGAAACATCAGAAGCTATAATGAACTACAACAACGCTACAAGTTCTTACTCATGTACTATAAATAACAAATTGAACATTTTATGAGGAAGGTAAATATAAATGCAATAGCATAGTGGTAGTGTTCGGATGACAGCAAATGGATACTAACAGGTGTGTACATGCACAAATTTAGTAACATAGAACTAATAGCACTAAGGTCGTCCACTATGTATGCCAAAACCGGTGTAAAGACAACTGTTGCTACATCTCGCACCGGTGCCCTGCACTGGCGAGCCGATGCAGCGGAAAAAAATCAGGGACCGGACTCCGGAGCACCTAGTTGCTCCGATGCCCAGTTCCTTCGTGCCGTAAAGATTTAGTATTTTACTGCTTGGCTGCTCGGATGTGTGGACCAAAGTTGGCTGCACAAACTGCTGAAGCGGTGCCAAATAATTTTCTAATGGCACCGCTGATGAGATGGCAACATTTTTAGATACTAGGTACAAACTATGACACTGTCTTAGGATGCGTTTGGTTGAAGGTGTGGTATGAATGGGTTGGGACCGTGACAGTGTCTGAATCACATCTAACAAATGATTTGTAACAACGAAAGAGGGTCTAACCTTCTCTGCACATGCCAAAAACTTCCTCCCACTGTCCACAGATTCAAACGCAACTAGCTTCACGCATGGAGATTGATGGTGACAACGAGGAGACAAATCTTCAGCCACCCCGCTCCATTCATTGCAACTGATGGTCCTAGGGAGCTACAAGAGGAAGAAATGACTCAAATCGACCGCCGGGTAAAAATCCTTCATTCCAAGTCATAACCCGAGAGAGAGAAGAGAGGCATACCCGGGTGGTGAAGGAGTCGTTGTCGGAGGAGGAACCGCAGGAGAGGTCATTGAAGAAGACCATGGCAACCCCGGTCGTAGGATGCGAGATGGTGAGAGCGAAGAAGCAAGCGAGGAAGCAACTATAGCTTAGGAAGGAAGGAAGGTAGGAGGAAACCGGGGAAATGTGACTTGTGGTCGGGGAGAAAAGGGGGTGGGGAAGGGGGTAGATATTTTGGCGGTAGGCCAAAAATTTCGAAATGTGGAGGGAAACTTTGTGCGCGGTGGCGCCGTACACCATTCACTTTGAACGATTGTGTGCATCGCAAATGATTCTTCTGCTTTACGCAAATGGGTTGAGTTTGATAATTCAAATTTTGGTGGAAATTTCCCCGGGTACGTCATTGCATAATTTAACATCGCTTGCTAATTTGGGCACACAAAAGAGCGTACAGCACACAGACCACACTTACTGAATCAAGCAATTTTAGTAATTAAACAGAGCCAGATGACCTAAACATTGCTCTAACAAAAGACCATCATTAAAAACAAAGCGTAAGTACACATAATTTTAACAAATCTACCACCGCGCTGGCCTATGCATCGCCGGTGTGAGATGAGACGTCGATGACTTGTCCTGGCGACATGCCGCCGTTGGTGGACTCCGCGCCCCCCCTGCTGAAGTCGACCGCGTCCTCGTCCTCATCCTCGGCGCCGCCCTCAAGGTTGTAGTACTCGTAGTAGTGGCTGCACCAGAGCTCGCGTTGGTACTCCACCGCCGATTCCTCGACGGACAAACTCTTCTCTACCTCGACCTCGGCCACGCGCAACTCCTCCTCCCAGCGCTCCTCGATCTCCGCCGCCTCCTGCATCTCCAGATCCCGCTCGGCGATCTCATGAGGAAGCAGGTGCTCCATGGCCATCACCGCCTTTTCGGACGTGGGTTGCATGCTGGATTCCGAGGTGGCCTAGAATATCTTGGCATGTGCGTCCTCGATCTTGGTGTGGATGGCCTCGACCCGGGCCAGGGCGACATCGGCGGCACGGACGGCAGCTCGAGTGCTCTAGGCGTTTGCAGCCGCCGTCGCAGCAGCAGCCGCAGTCGTCTCGACTGCTGCAGCTGCCCTGTCAGCTGCCGCAGATGCCCTCTCAGCGGATACGGCTGCACTCAATGCGGATGCGGTGGCACTCTTGGCTTAGGCGGCCGCGCTCTCGGCGCAGGCGGCGGCGCTCGGGGAGGACGCGGCCATCATACGGGCCTTCACGAAGCGTTTCCACGGCGTCATCTTTGCAAGAAGGGGGTGCAGGAATGGGGATCGGGATTCATGGATTCAGGGGTTGCCGGCACTGGAGCAGACGAGCCGGCGAAGCTTAAGGAGGAAGACTTAAATAGACCCGGAAATTTTCATCGCAAACGGTTCCTACAAAAAAACTGTGTGTGATGTTGTGGATATTTTTTATTAGCTGTGAAAGATGAATTTGGAGTAAAGTGGCAATGGATGGTGCTTTAAATGTACGAGAAAATTTGTAGTACTAATACAACTGTCATGTCAAATTTTGGAAAATTTCAGGGATCATTTGACCTTTTAAGACATTTAAGTGATTTTCTAGCCATTTAATGACCGTAATTCAAATTTGAACTACATGTACATGCAACAGCTAACCATAACGGTTTGAAAAGTCATATTTTGTGTACTTGTGTGCAATTTAATTTCATGTGCAGTAAATTGGAAGGAATTTTCAAACATATTGGTCTAACGGCTATGACAGAATTAAGCATGGAGTGCCATGGCATTTAAATTCCAAAAAATTAAAAAAAGATCAGAAACACATGAAACCTTGCTTGATGTAATGTCATGCCACCAAGATGATGTGGTAAAAAATTTGGCATGTTTGACGAAAGTTTGGACACACACACACCCCTCACTAACCAAAGCAACTCACTAGAAGGCTCGTGGTTCCAAGAGGGAACAATGCATGTTTGATGACGAACAGGAGATAGCTTCCCCTTACGGCCTTCAAATTTTTTCTATGTTTAACGTGCACTAATACAACTGTCATGTGAAAATTTGGAAAATTTCAGGGGTCATTTGACCTTTTAAAGACATTTAAGTGATTTTCTAGCCATTTAATGACCGTAATTCAAATTTGAACTACATGTACATGCAACAGCTAACCATAACGGTTTGAAAAAACATATTTGTGTACTTTTGTGCGAGTTAATTCCATGTGCTGTAAATTAGAAGGAATTTTCAAACATATTGATCTCATGGCATGGACACATGCTTGGAGTGCCATGGCATTTTAATTCCAAAAAATTAAAAAATGATCGGGCAAACATGAAACCTTGCTTGATGTAATGTCATGCCACCAAGTTGATGTGGTCAAAAAATTGGCCTGTTTGACGAAAGTTTGGACGCACACCCCTCACAAACCGGAGCAACTCACTAGAAGGCTCGTGGTTCCGAGAGGGAACAATGCATGTTTCATGACGAACGGGAGATAGCTTCCTCTTACGGCCTTCAATTTTTTTTCTACGTTTAACGTGCACTAATACAACTGTCATGTAAAATTTTGGAAAATTTCAGGGGTCATTTGACCTTTTAAAGACATTTAAGTGATTTTCTAGCCATTTAATGACCGTAATTCAAATTTGAACTACATCTACATGCAACGGCTAACCATAACGGTTTGAAAAATCATATTTGTGTACTTGTGTGCGAGTGAATTCCATGTGCAGTAAATTAGAAGGAATTTTCAAACATATTGGTCTCATGGCATGGACACATGCATGGAGTGCCATGGTATTTTAATTCCAAAAAATTAAAAATGATTAGAAAAACATGAAACCTTGATTGATGTAATGTCAAGCCACCAAGATGATGTGGTAAAAAAATTGGCCTGTTTGACGAAAGTTTGGACACACACCCCTCACAAACCGGAGCAACTCACTAGAAGGCTCATGGTTCCGAGAGGGAACAATGCATGTTTGATGACGAACGGGGGATAGCTTCCTCTTACGGCCTTCAAATTTTTTTCTATGTTTAACGTGCACTAATACAACTGTCATGTGAAAATTTGGAAAATTTCAGGGGTCATTTGACCTTTTAAAGACATTTAAGTGATTTTCTAGCCATTTAATGACCGTAATTCAAATTTGAACTACATCTACATGAAACGGCTAACCATAACGGTTTGAAAAATCATATTTGTGTACTTGTGTGCGAGTTAATTCCATGTGCAGTAAATTAGAAGGAATTTTCAAACATATTGGTCTCACGGCATGGACACATGCATGGAGTGCCATGGCATTTTAATTCAAAAAATTAAAAAATGATCAGAAAAACAAGAAACCTTGCTTGATGTAATGTCATGCCACCAAGATGATGTGGTAAAAAAATTGGCCTATTTGATGATAGTTTGGACACACACCCCTCACAAACCAGAGCAACTCACTAGAAGGCTCATGGTTCCGAGAGGGAACAATGCATGTTTGATGACGAACGGGAGATAGCTTCCTCTTACGGCCTTCAAATTTTTTTCTATGTTTAACATGCACTAATACAACTGTCATGTGAAAATTTGGAAAATTTCAGGGGTCATTTGACCTTTTAAAGACATTTAAGTGATTTTCTTGCCATTTTAATGACCATAATTCAAATTTGAACTACATCTACATGCAACGGCTAACCATAACAGTTTGAAAAATCATATTTTTGTGTACTTGTGTGTGAGTTAAAAAATCATTAGACGATGTAAATATCTGGTGTTAAAAAAAATGTAAAGATCTGGCAAGACAACCGGCCCCCACACGATCGGCACTCTATTTCGTGCCTTGAGGTTTGGAAGGTGAGTGGCGGGGGTTATTAATCAGACACGGTTCTGTATTGGAAACCGTCAGCTATTATGTTCACACATGGATTTTGCTGTGGGAATCGTGTGTAATTCAAACTACAGTACTTGTAAATTCCGGCGACCGGCGTGTGTACTGTTCCCGTCGATCTAGATTCCGGCCACCAATAAATACTACCTTGCTCATGTCGTCCCGCCTGCATTCTCATCTACATCCTCCCCTCGCTCACCCTCTCTCTCTCTCTCTCTCAAATCTCTGCCATGGCACCACCGGTCGGCCCACGCGCCGACGAGGAGTCGCTGCCCCCCGAGGATGCTCACTCGAAGAGTAGCGACGAGGACCCCTACGCGCCACCGGACGAGGTTGCGCCGGACCCCCGAACTTTGGATTAGTTTTGGGGCCAGTACAATCTTTGCCTGTGGAAGTCGCTGCCGCCGGCTGAGAAAGCCGGGCAAGTGGCGTTCAAGAAGGAGATGGCGGAGGAGCAAGCCATGTACCAGGCGGCCTGTGAAGCCCGTGATGCCGCCTGGAAAAAGGAGGCGGTGGAGCTTTGGGGACGGGCGCGTCATTGTGCGGAGGAGGTGTACGAAGACGGGTACTTTGCGAGGAAGGTCAAAGGCGCTAGGCGCCTCATCGCTGCGTGGAGGTGGTCCGATAAGCTCCAGCGTGCCACCGACGAGGAACTCCGGTGGGCGCCCAACAAAATGGCAAGATCGTTCGCGCTCGTCCGCCAGCAAGAGGCAGATCGGTACATCAAGTGCTACGAGGCGGAGGAGGCGGAGTACTGCCTCCGCGCTGGGAAGACGCCGCGCACCAGGGAGCTGCTGGCGAGGGGCTGCCGGAATACTGCCCCCAGGAGGGATTATTAGTTTTAGTATTGTTCGTTTTCAATTTTATGCATTGTACCTAGTAGTTAAGTATCATCACGTATATGTGATGATATTATATATATTCTGTGATGAACTAATGAACAATTAATATATATATATATATATTATGAATTACATTTTCTATCTGTTTTTGTATACTAATTTGAATCTAGCTGTTATCATCCACATATACATAATGGAAAGCGTATATACACACATTGAAACAGAACATATAAGAACGGAAAACAGAGTACACACATTGAAACAGAGCAATAAACAGAGCAATACTATGATTGTTGTGAATACATAGGTATCCATGTCGAAACGACTCAACAAAATAAAACGCGGCCATGAGCCATGACTAGCAGCCCTTGCCTACGGTAGCTCTTGGCTCTGCCTGAACTTGTGTAGGCATTCGTCCAAGCGGTCGACATGCTCGCGGTACATCTGGAGCGCGATCTCGAGCTCCAAGTTGGCTATTTCATCGGAGATCACCAGCTCGAGGATGCGACGCCCATGTTCCTCTACTGCGCTCAGGTGGACACCTTGGCCAAGGAGGCGGTCGAGCCTACCGACCAGCGTGTTGGCATCGAGCGGGCCGCGGACAAGGCGAATGGCACGACCCATGCGAACGGTGCGGCGGGCGTCCGGTGCAAGTACGGCATGGCCAGCCTCTGGTGCAAGTACGGCGCAGAGGGCCTCTGCCCACTCCTGGCGAGGAATGGGGGTACTGACGGGACGTGTACCCAGCTGCGACGCCCTGGCGACAGCAGGCAAGCGCCGATGGATCCGCTCTTGCTGTGCGGCATGCCGCGCCTCTCGCTCTGCGGCGCTCCAACGGTCTCGCCGTGCGGCGAGCCGCAGCCTATCGGCACAGACGCGCCTAGCTTGCTCTGCGGCACGCCATCGATCATGTTGTGCGGCGAGCTGCAGCCGCTCGGCGCTGACATGTCTATCTTGATCCGCGACACTGGAGCGCCATGCGCCAAGGGTCTGCTCAACCCTGGCGATGACGCGCATCACGGCGTCGTCCATCGTGTTACCGGGGAGTGCCTCGGCCTCGATGGGCCATGGCGTCTTCTCGTTTTCCTCATCGACGAGGTTGATGGCAGAGGCGGCGCTTTGGTGGGTTGGCATGCTTGGAAAAGGTGGATGTGCTATAGGCTGCGCTTGTTGCCTCTGTGCGTCACGCGCCACCTAGGTTTATGCGCAATATCGCTGGGTGGCGGGAAACAGGTGAGGAAATGGCGGGAAACGGTGGCGTGTTCATAAAATGCCATCAATTAATGGAAACTTAGCATATAAGGAACATCGAGCTAGCACAAGAAGTAGATGATGATCAGATGAACACGGACCACACTAGGGAACCCGTCGATGATGAATTCATCAATCGTAAACGGTTGTATACTAGCAAGCATTTGCCCACAACACACACGGCTTATTCCATCACAAACAGGTCGGATGGATCAACTGTATGCCACGTATTGCACATTGTCAAAAAGTAATGCGGTAGACCTTCTTTAACATGTGTTAAAAAAACAAGGACCTCGAGGTTAATTTAACTGATGGGATGGATCATAGAGGTCATTTAATTTGACCCTTATGACCCATCCCATCCGTTAATTTAACATCAAGACAACTTCCCATCCAGTCACCCATCTGATGGCTACTCCAGCCTGAGCACACTTAACTTGAGAGTTCTCTTAGATGAGCTATTGGTGGAACAGCTAGTCCTTGCTGATATAGGATGCCTCTTCGCATCCTTATGGCGTACCCGGATGACCGCCCGTCACCCAATGACCAATAGATGCTGTGTAGACACAGCATATCACATACGTCTTATTAGAAGCAATCGTATGTGTTATTATCGGTCTTCGCACACATTTCTGATTACAGACCTGTTTGTCGCGTATCACACACATCTTGTTATATTGAACCATTTCTGTTATCTTGGCTTAACGCAAACAGTTCATCCGAGTGAATTGTATGCCCTCTATCGCACACACCTTCATCTGGCTGACCATTTCTTTTGCTCTGCCTAATCACAAACATTTCATCCGAGTGAACCGTATGCCGTATATCGCACACGCCTTCATCTGCCTGCCCGTTTCTTTTGTTCTGCATCATCGCAAATAGTTAATTGAACTGAACCGTATGCCTGGCATCGCACACGGAACTAAAATCTGGACCGTGTTTGATGTATCCTTCATCGCAAACATTTTGCATCTTTTTTGACGGTTACTTTACATCACCATTTGCGATTAATGCATCGCACACAGTTTCGTCGAAGGGTCTTTGATCATAGTGTCGCGTTAGCAGCATCCTGCAGTAGTGTTCCATCAGACGTGACACAACCGCCCTACCTTTCAGCCTCGTTCATACACCGTGGGCACCAACCGTGGGCGGCAAAACACCCTCTCCTCGCCCGAAATCACTATCGGCAAATATTGGGAAGATGCGAGATTACCGTCCTATCACCAACCGATGGGACTTATATTTAGGAATGGAGGGGGTAGTATAGTTTGTTCCTTGTCGGGAAGTGGAGCAGGGACATTTGCAGTCGATAGGTCTGTTGGGTCGCTTCAGATGGATGCTTTCAACTATTCTAGATGGTCTGCCATAATATCCGGGAAATGCTGGGAGCTATGTCGTCTTTGAGAGTCTAGACTGATAGTAACAGTATTGTGCCTTCAGTTGAATAGAGCTGCCCCATTTGGGGCCGAAGCCTTTCCGAACCCTTTCTAGCCGTACCGGCAATACAAGCCCATATGGTCCAGCTAGTTCCACTTTCCTGATTTTACTCGTGATGCTTATGGTTTTCCCCTTTTATCTACACTACTATGATCTGCGTAGGTGCTTTCTGTCATACTAGCAGTACTCCACCCTTCAAGCTAAAAAACACAGCATTCATAATTCCAAAGCTTAGTTGTTCAAATATGATTGTGATATGATATTGATATTAGTTAACAGACACATTTAATTGGTTAGCTAAAGGTCCCACTTGAGTTTCCAAATGCATGTCGCGACATATAGAGAGACAGCAGGAATTGCATTTCTTGGTCACTTGTTGACTGTACTTGTCCATACCAAATCTTAGTTGTTATTTCAAAGCAAACATCGGTTGCTAAGTACCCTTTGCACGGTTTGCAGCTTCAGATCTGCCATGCCACTGCCACGGTCAACACTATACTCATCATGCTTGCGGTTTCCCCATTTTATGATGACCATGATCAGCCTACGTGACATAATAGCACTGTTCCACCCATCAAGCTAAACAAGCTTAGTTGTACAAATTCAAATCTGATATGATGCTGATATTAGTAAAACTGAGACATGTTTAATTGGTTAGCTAAATGTTCCTACTTTAGTTTCGAAATGCATGCGAGCCACATATGGAGAGACCGGAAGGAATAGTATTTCTCTGTGTGCTCTGGTTCATCATGGGTGGGCAACACGCATTGTATTATCTAAAATCTACTTGCTCCTTGTTATCATGTTCCTCTTCTATTCTTCTTAATAAGTATATTACTTCCTCCGTTCCTATACTGCCTTGGGTGCATGCATGTGTTGCGGTGGCATGCGTTTGTACTGGGTGTTGTTCATCATTGGTTTATTTATAAAGCAGGGCGAAAGCCTTTTTGGTAAAACATAAGTCTTTTTAGATATTCCAATAAGAACTACATACGGATGTATATAGACATATTTAGAGTGTACATTCACTCATTTTGCTCTATATGTAGTCCGCATTCAAATCTCTAAGAGACTTATATTTAGGAATGGAGGGAGTAGTACAATATGTTCCTTGTCGGGAAGTGGAGCAGGGACATTTGCAGTCGACATGTCTGTTGGGTCGCTTCAGATGGATGCTTTCAACTATTCTAGATGGTCTGCCAAAATATCCGGGAAATGCTGGGAGCTATGTCGTCTTTGAGAGTCTAGACTGATAGTAACAGTATTGTGCCTTCATTTGACGCCCCCGATTCAATCATACACGCAAACGTGTACGATCAAGATCAGGGACTCACGGGAAGATATCACAACACAACTCTAAAAACAAATAAGTCATACAAGCATCATATTACAAGCCAGGGGCCTCGAGGACTCGAATACAAGTGCTCGAACATAAACGAGTCAGCGAGAAGCAACAATATCTGAGTACAGACATTAAGTTAAACAAGGTGCCATAAGATGGCTAGCACAAACTGGGATACATATCGAAAGAGGCGCAGGCCTCCTGCCTGGGATCCTCCTAACTACTCCTGGTCGTCGGTGGCCTGCATGTAGTAGTAGGCACCCTCGATGTAGTAGGGGTCATCAAAGGTGGCGTCTGGCTCCCGGGCTCCAACATCTAGTTGCGACATCCGAGAAGAATGGAAAAGGGGGAAAAGAGGGAGCAAAGCAACCATGAGTACTCATCCAAAGTACTCGCAAGCAAGGATCTACACTACATATGCATTGGTATCAATGAAATGGGTAGTATCTGTGGACTGAACTGCAGGATGCCAGAATAAGAGGGGGATAGCTAGTCCTATCGAAGACTACGCTTCTGGCAGCCTCCATCTTGAAGCATGTAGAAGAGAGTAGCAAGTGCAGCATCAAGTAACATCGCATAGCATAATCCTACCCGGCGATCCTCCCCTCGTCGCCCTGTGGGAAAGTGATCACCGGGTTGTATCTGGAACTTGTAAGGGGTGTGTTTTATTAAGTATCCGGTTCTAGTTGTCATAAGGTCGAAGTACAACTCCGGGTTGTCCTTTTACCGAGGGACACGGCTATTCGAATAGAGAAACTTCCCTGCAGGGGTGCACCACATTACCCAACACGCTCGATCCCTCTGGCCAGACACACTTTCCTGGGTCATGCCCGGCCTCGGAAGATCAACACGTCGCAGCCCTACCTAGGCCTAATAGAGAGGTCAGCACGACGGTCTAAATCCTAAGCGCGCAGGGGTCTAGGCCCATCGCCCGTTGCACACCTGCACATTGTGAACGCGGCCGGTGAGCAGACCTAGCAACCTCCATTACAAAGGAAGTTGCGTTACACGGTCCAACCCGGTGCGCGCCGCTCAGTCGCTGACGTCTAGGAGGCATCGGCTGATACTACGACGTCGAGTGCCCATAAATGTTCCCGCGTGGTGGCTAGTGCGTATAGGCCAGTGGCCAAACTCAGATCAAATATTCAGATCTCGTTAAGCGTGTTATTTGAAGTATCTGTGGACGCCGACCAGGGACCAGGCCCACCTGTCTCCAAGGTGGTCACAACCTGCCCTGTCGCTCCGCCACAAAGAATCACGCAGGGGCTGTGGGGAACCCAAGCCCATCACCACCTGGATGGAGCCACCTGCCCCTTCAGCCCCCACATCCGAACAGTAACATAAGTAGTGTGATAGTATATAGTGTAAACCCATGACCACCCCCCGAGTGATCACGGCCCAGTAGTATAGCATGGCAGACGGACAAGAATGCAGGGCCACTGATGTAATTCTAGCAACCTATACTAAGCACTAGGATTGGAGGTAAAGGTATCAACAACAGTAGCAACAAGGATAGGCTATGCAGTAGTATAGGATCAAACCGATGAAACAGTAACACTACTCTAATGCAAGAAGTAGAGGGAAAGAGTAGGCGATATCGGGATGAACAAGGGGGTTGGCTTGCCTGGAAGCTCTGTTGTACAGGAAGAAGGGTCGTCGGTGACGTAGTCGTACTCAGTTGCATTGGCGCCGGTCTCGGGGTCTACCAGAGAAGAAGAGGGGAGAAGAAACAGTAAATATGGAGCAAACAAAGCATCACAAAACATAACGAGGCAATACGCGATGCTAGGTATGCCCTAACGCAGTACTAGGCGATGCCGACGATGGGGGGAAACATCCGGGAAAGTATCCCCGGTGTTTGGCATTTTCGAACAGATGAAACGGACAGGGATGGTTGCATGTTCACTATGCTAGGGACGTGTGGCGAACGAACGGATTGCGTATTCAGATTCGTCTCGTCGTTCTGAGCAACTTTCATGTACAAAGTATTTTCATTCGAGTTAAGGTTTATTTTATATTATTTTTCAAAGTCTTAACTATATTTTGGAATTAATATTAATAAAAAAAATTAAAACTATTGTCACCAAGCAGTGAGCTAGCCACAGCCACTGACTGGTGGGGCCGGTCAACTGCCTAGTCAGCAGTTGACTGGTCCACATTTGACTGGTCAACGGGGTAGGTGGGGGGCCACCTGCCATTGTCAGATTTACTTAACAATGTTTAATTTAACTAATTATGTTAATTAACCAGTGGGTCCCATATGTCAGTGGAACATCTAGTTAACAGATTTTTTAATTTGGTATAATTAGGTATGGAGCCTACTGCCAGGGGCTTGTTTTAAGTGAAATGTTATTCGGGCGCTGGGGTCCACATGTTATTGACTGCTTAGTTAAACAGGTTTATTAAACAATGTGAATTATCAGGGGGGTGGCCCATAGGTCAATGTCATAGGGGGGTTTATTAGCATGGTAATTAAGCACTAATCACAGAGCCATGTCAGCACGGTAACGGCGGTGAGGCAGAGCGCACCGGCGACGACCGTGCACTCGCCTCCGGCGAACATTCTAGCGAGTGGTCGGCATGGATCGGATGTGGGCTTTGCCGCGCACCCACTGGAACTACTAGCAGGTGCTGGGACGGTCAGAATTGACCACCACGTCGGCGTCGAGCGGCGGCAGAGGCACGGCCTCGTTGGCAGGGCGTCTACGGGGCACGGGGAAGAGAGGGGAGAGGCCAGGGGGAGCCGGATGCTCACATCGTTGCAGAGGAGGGCTCGAGGAGGCCGGAGGAACCCTACCGGTGAGGTCCGGCGACCGGACGGTCCGGCAGGCGCGAGGCCGAGCTGAGGGCTTGGGGTGACGCAGTGCATGGACGACGGCCTCAGCACGGGGCGAGGAGGAAGCCGTGGCACACGGGGCGGTGGCGAGCTTTGGCGGGGCGTGGCGATGATGGAGCGGCCGGTGGTGTTATAGGCGCGGCGTGAGGACAACGAAGAAGCTACGGGGCGGAGGTGGCAGCCTCGGGCACGGGCGTGCTCGCCGAGGCCGCGGGGAGCAGCGGCGGACGCGGGGAGGGCCGGTGAAGGAGAGGCGGGGACGGCGTGTGGCGACGACGGGGCGAGGCGACGCGGCGAGGACGAGCGGCATCGGGGCACCGGGGTCGGGGGCGGCGAGCGCTTGGTGCTCCCGATCTAGATCCAGGGGGATCGGGGGAGTGGGGGAGAATGGGGGAAGGTGGGATAAGGTTACAGGGGAGTGGAGGTTAGCTAGGAGGGGAGGTGGTCCGGCCTGGTGGGAGGCCAGCTGGGCCGGTTGGCCCACAGGGGGGTGCCTTTCCCTTTTCTTTTTTTGTTTGTAATTTTCCTTTTCTTATTTTACTTTTTCTCCTGTTTTATTTTACTTTTAAGTTTCTTTAGTTTTGTTAAATATGACAATAGCTCCTAAAATAATGTTTCAAAATAACCTCTGCATAAAAAGTTTTACCCCGAAATAAAATAGTTTAGTATTTTACAAAATACCAAAGGCATTTAAACAAGTGTTTTTGCTACTGTTTAAATCACTTTAGTGCATTTAAATATTTTATAAAAATGTGGATTCTCCACCATAATTACCTAAGCATTATTTGGCACCTCTAGAACATTTTAGTTTTAAAGTTTGAAAAACTTTTACTGTTTGATTTGATTTTGATTTTTGATTTCGGACGGGATTGAATCATCGCGAGATCGACAACAGTAATCGTGGTGACGTGGCATCATTAGCAGGGAAATACTGTTGCATAACTATCCGGGCGTTACAATTCTCCTCCACTACAAGAAATCTTGTCCCGAGATTTTAGGGGTGGCGTAAGGGGGAATGACAAGGTTTCAAAATTCTAACGATTCTTCTCGGTCTTGGTTGCTCTTCTCAACAAGGTCGATCCACTACGTTGATGTCTTCATCTCTCTACTTCAGGTCATCATGATGAAGTCGGCATCCTTCCTTCGGGGTCTTCATTGTACTAACGAGTAGGTAAGGTGCAGCTTGATAACGATAGGATGCTATAAGGGTTAATCATCTGGGGGAAATCCCATGAACGAGCACATGATTATCTCTCGAGTTGAACAAATAAAACACGTCAACAGGAAAGTAAGAAGGTACAGTAAGAAGTTTCAAATGGATAGACAATCGTTCGACGTCTAAAACAAAATGTGAAAGGGGGTCCAGAGCAACAAGAATAAGTATTGCGTCTGATACCATAGTAGATCACTAGGAAGGTGGCCCATGAATTACCTACGAAATCAAGCGCGAGGAATAACTTTGGCAACAAGGGTGTACATGAGAGTCAGGTTTTGATCCCGTGGAACTGTGGGTTATGGGCCCACCATGTGGGTTAAAGTAGAAAGAGCGGTGACATCTTGCACGGTCATGATATCAAGGCAGGTCAGAGCATAGCCTGTCAGTTATGTTGGCAACAACGTCGGTACCAAGGGCGAGGGACAAAGAGAACCATGTTCCTGCTTGTTGTAACAAGGCGAACCAATAGGCAAAGTTCTCGTCCATCGGTGGTTATCGGAATGTCATCAACAATAGTAACAGGGTCTAACTGACAGAGTGGTACAACAAGGTGCTTACCTAAGCAGGGAATTATCACTGCTCAGTTAAGTCAGATTACAAGAAAGGTTAAACAAAACAATGGAAAGGAATTATGATTATCAGATTAAACAGAACAATGGAAAGGAAAATATGTTTAAACACATATTTCAGGGGGATATCCTTCCCAAGGACAAGCAGAGCATGATAACCATGACAGGATATCAAGTAGAAAACCCTTTAGGCGAGGGGAGAGAAATTTCATGACATTACCCATACAATGGTGTTTGGATAATCGATAAAGAAATTTTAGCATTGTGCTTCAAATGTTCTTACTGAAAACTGGAGTACCACAGAGATGCTTCGAGATAGAATTGACATGGTTATCAGGTAAAGATTGACTTTGGATACACAATGGATCCATCAGGAACAACTTACAGAATAAGCCTTACAATTCCCTCATGGAAGAATGGATAACCTTGCTAATAAGGAAACTATAACAGTAGGTCCTCCGGCCAGGTGTGCTAGGCATGACATCACCTTACCGGGTCATAAAAGACTAGTGTTATAACTCTTGGAATTATGCCCCAACCATCATATCTGACCAAGATTCAGATCTGATTGGTGTCAGGATACCTCAGACTCAGGGTGCCTGAGAAGAAAAGGTTCAACACAAATTGACGAGATGACATTGTAAGGTCCTCGAGGAAATGAACTATGGAAGCGAGTTCCGAAACAAGAGTTAAAATTAAACCAAGGAGAGGATGAGGAGGTAGTTGATGAATTCAGCGATAATTCATCGAGGTTTCCAAGAAGATGGATTTCCACAATTATGTGAACAAGGAGATAATATTGGACATACAGAAGTAGATAACGACGTATGTTCGAGGAGAACAGCCACGAGTAAACAATGATCAAAACATGCACTGGAAGGATGGACGAAGTAGCATGATCGATGTTAGAATGGTGATTCAATAACCAATAGACTAAGAATCAAGCTATCAACCATTAACTTCAAGCAATAGGGTTGCTAGAAGTTTTGAAATTACACATCACAATCCATTTGTCGGTATTCCGGTTAGAAACAACACGGGGACCAAGAAATGAACGGAGATGGCAAGAAGTATCACTTATATCAAGAATTCTTAAGAGGTGGTGAAATTCTCACGACATTCTTGACATAAAAGATGGTAATACTCCAAGGTAAAGAAGAACAAATGCTGGATAGCAAGGAACTCAAGGTATAACACAAGACATGAACAAGTTTGTGTTGAACGGAAGGCAATAAAGTGGTCAATGGTAAGACAAATCATCGAGGGCAAGGATGGTATTTCTCATCATGAATTCAATTAATATCCTGGAAGAGCTTAGAATGTTGATGATGATCACGACACATTTGTCGAGAGATTTCATGAAGATGTAATCAATCGGCGATGACATCAAGTCAAAGGAATGATGAAGCGAAAGGTTATTGGAACCAAGGGTACGACACAAACTCGAATCAAGCCTATTGTTCAAGGTGAAATGATATGACAAGGAAGATCAATGTAAGCTTAGCTCATCGTCAAAAAATTGTGCTCCGGGAAGCAGGACCAGGTAGCACAGTTAAAATATAGCATGATAATGATATAGCCGATCAGGTTAGGAATGACTTGAAGGATTACTAATCTCGTAAGCAATGAAAAATGCTTAGATTTATTGAATCGGAGTGCGCAATCGATTCACTTATCGGTGTTCTCGAGTGATTAATAACTCAGAACCCGTGGAGTGACTATGACGGGGAAAGGTACTACTTCATTAGAAATTCATAAGATGTAGTACAATGAGTTGATATCCTCGAGATACCAGGGGGTAATACTCGAAGGTGGATCAAAATAGAGGTTGGGCAGGCGTACTGATATGCAAAAGGCAAGTACTTTAACTTGTCCGATAAATAGAGTCAAAGGAGAACATATGGTCGGAACCACGATTGCAAAGGATCAATTCACAGATACCAGAGGATATTATATCAAGGAAATAGTTATTATTACAAGAAGCTTCCATGATAGGATCTACATCATTTCCATGGGCATGAACACAAAGTCTAAGGTCGACTCCCACTTCTCCAATGCATAACCTTTCATTGACTTCTCGCGTTCGATGAAGTTGTAGTGTTGAAAAAATTTTATCTGGCAAAACACCAGAAGAGTATGACTCATGAAAACTCTCGGGTTCACATGGATTAGGGAAGGCATAGGTTCAACCCATCGGGGTATCTTAGAAACATATACCACAAGCTTCAAGAGTAAATATCACTAGCTCAAAAGCAGAGCATGGTTGGCTAAATCAGAGAACAGGATTTACCGATGGCATTATGTATCAGGGAAAGAACTTCCAAAGTGATTGAATATGAAGGACGATGTCAGATAAAATCCAACAAAGGATCCGGTGGTCCTCAAGGGATCTGATGTGAGCATTGGTACTCAACCAGAGGAAGACAGAATGCAAGGAGATCAGATTATAGAAACAACTGACTAATTCAAAGCTCAAATGCAAAAGAATTATGATTTCCAAATCAAGGGATCAGAAGCAAATGCTCGGATTAAGGATGGATAAGTTGAGTAGGCTTAGGGGTACAATCGATGGCAATTTGATTGGTCGAGATCCAGCCCATGTTTAAAATGATGTCTGAGCCGGAAGGATGAATTCTAGGATCTGATTGAGGATTGCGAGCATTCGCAACATATTGAATCAAGGGACTCGAAATAATAATGACAAAAGATACTATGAATATTGCTAGTCATATGGAACGCAACAATAATGCAAGAAGACAAGTATTTGCCGAGCAATAGCGGGCAGAGGGTTTTCGAAAGATTGAATGGTATTTTGAAGGTTTGTGAAATACCTGAATCAACGGCAGATGAGCGGATACTCGGTAAGTGCGAGAAATTATCCGTAGGGGTATTAATGTGGCAAAGAACTATAAGGCAGTAGGCACAAGGTATTCTCGGAACAATAGAGAAAATTTCGGGGTATCTTGTAATAACAAGATCAACTGGGAATAAAAGTAAGAATGACATGTGTATGTATTTATCCATAGGGATAATTTGATGGTAGGGAATTGCAAAAGCAACGGGCACAAAGTCTCAAGAGAACATCGTAGAGTATCTTCGGAATCTTCTGGTGCAGCAGGCGATCATCGGTAATGAGGGGCTCTCCGGGTGGATGTGATCACGAGATCCTAATGTTAGAGTTAGTAAATTCATTTTAACCTGAATAGAAGAGAGATCAGAGTCCCAGAGTATAGACAAGGAATAAAAGAACCTAATACCACCCAATGGCGACGGGGCCCGTAAGCCACACAGCCATGTTAGTAAAAGTTTTGCAATGACTAGACTCGAATTCGGCCAAGGAGTGTGGAAGGGGGATTCCTACAGGCAGTCGGCACTGATACCAACTTGTGATGCCCCTGATTCAATAGTACACTAATCATACACGCAAACGTGTACGATTAAGATCAGGGACTCACGGGAAGATATCACAACACAACTCTAAAAGTAAATAAGTCATACAAGCATCATAGTACAAGCCAAGGGTCTCGAGGGCTCGAATACAAGTGCTCGATCATAGACGAGTCAGCGGAAGCAACAATATCTGAGTACAGACATAAAGTTAAACAAGGTGCCATAAGATGGCTAGCACAAACTGGGATACAGATCGAAAGAGGCGCAGGCCTCCTGCCTGGGATCCTCCTTAAGCTACTCCTGGTCGTCGTCGGCGGCCTGCACATAGTAGTAGGCACCCTCAGAGTAGTAGGAGTCGTCGAAGGTGGCGTCTGGCTCCTGGGCTCCAGCATTTGGTTGCGCCGTCTGAGAAGAATGGAAAAGGGGGGGAAAAGAGGGGGCAAACAACCGTGAGTACTCATCCAAAGTACTCGCAAGCAAGGATCTACACTACATATGCATTGGTATCAATGAAATGGGTAGTATCTGTGGACTGAACTGCAGAATGCCAGAATAAGAGGGGGATAGCTAGTCCTATCGAAGACTACACTTCTGGCAGCCTCCATCTTGAAGCATGTAGAAGAGAGTAGCAAGTGCAGCATCAAGTAACATCACATAGCATAATCCTACCCGGCGATCCTCCCCTCGTCGCCCTATGGGAAAGCGATCACCGGGTTGTATCTGGAACTTGTAAGGGGTGTGTTTTATTAAGTATCCGGTTCTAGTTGTCATAAGGTCAAAGTACAACTCTGGGTTGTCCTTTTACCGAGGGACATGGCTATTCGAATAGATAAACTTCCCTGCAGGGTGCACTGTGACGACCCCGGCTTAATCGTGCACTAATCATACACGCAAATGCACACGATCAAGCCTAGGACTCACTTGAAGATATCACAACACAACTCTAAAACATAAATAAATTCATACAAGCTTTATACTACAAGCCAGGGCCTCGAGGGCTCGAATACATAGCTCGATGGCATACAAGTGTCAGCGGAAGCATCAGATATCTGGGTACAGATATATTACAGAAATAGAGATAAGCCTTTATGAAGGCGGGGCAAAATAAAACACTATGATCGAAAGGTGTAGGCCTCCTGCCTAGGACCCTCCGAATCCTACTCCTGGTCGTCTGTCAGCTCCTCGTAGTAGTACTCGCCTGGAGGGTAGTAGTAGTAGCCATAGTCATCGACGGGGGCTGCTATCTCAGGGGCTCCGTCATCTGGCGGCGTCAAATGGATATGGGGAGAAAAAGAAAATAAAGCAAACGTGAGTACTCATCCGAAGTACTCAGCAAGCAAGGATCTACACTACATATGCATCATTTTCAAAGGGGGCTGTATATGTGGACTGGGCTGCAGAATTGCCAGAATAGAGGGGGAGAGCCTAGTCCTATCGAAGACTAGCATCTTCAAGCATCTCCATCGGTCTTGCAGCATTAGAAGAGTGCAGAATAACATAATGTAAAGTAGTTGTAGTATCATCAACCTCGGCCAGAGAATCTTCCTTGACTCCCTGCGAGAAAGCAATCCCAGAGCCATACTATCCATTTCATCTCAAGTCACCAGTTCTAGTTGTACCGATCGGGATACAACTCCGAGTGTCCGTTACTGTAGGACAGGCTATCGATAGATTGTTTCTTCCCTGCAGGGGTGCACCAAGTTACCCACCACGCTCGCTTAACTCCGGCCGGACACACTTTACTGGGTCATGCCCGGCCTCGGCTAAGCAACACGCCGCAACCCGACCTAGGCTCTAAAGAGAGGTCAGCACGCCGGACTAACCTATGCCCCCAGGGGTCTTGGGCCTTCGCCCTGGGAACCCTGCACGTTGGGAGGACGCTCCGAAAGCAGACCTAGCCCCCTTAATACAAGCGCAGGCTTAACCAGTCCAATCCAAAGAGGGCCGCTCCTCGCTGACGTCAATAGAGCTTCGGCTGATGTATACGATGCAGAACGCCCATACTATGCCCACGTGATGGTTAGTGCTATCAGGCCAGAGGCCCCTCGGATCAAATATCCAAACCGTTAGTGGATTAGGAGCGCGCGGTAACGAGCAGAGACTCATGATTGATGTGACCCCGTCGCCCCGTCTCGAGGACTTGCGGCAAGGGCTAAGAATGCCCGGCCACGCCTCGTAGTTATCTCACGGGCACCTCTCAGGTCAACCCGACTCCACATCACTTCGCATTCATGCTCGCGCGGGTACCCCTCAGGGCCAACCCGTCTTTAGTATCATGGTTCAGTGTTCAGCCATAGTAACCAAAGTCTCCGTGTGTCTGACACCAAGGGGGAACCCTGAGGAATCACCCTCGATGGAATCCCACTTGATGCTATCATCAAGGTGAACGAAGGAGGAATCACCCTCGAGGTCCACACTTAAGAGGTTGTGCGACGACGTCGTTATCGGAGGTGGTGTAGGAGGAACCACCCTCGCTTACCACGACCGATTAACTAACCTACAAGGTTATCATCAGAAGTGTTGACGAGGTATCACCCTCGGCACTCGATAGTAACCCAGTAGTGTTGGCAACTAAGGGGAAAGTGACGTGCGGTGTCGGGGCCTGGTCTTCAATCCCATTGCATGGGTCTTCTGATCATCCAGCGGGGCAGTCGGGATAAGTGGGGTCTCTGATGGTCTCTACCCAACCCATTATAAGCAGTTTAGGATAGCAGATAAGTATCAACAACAGGTTACAAGTAAACAGGCTATGCAGTAGATATAGGATACAGAACAGCAGCAGATTCTAATGCAAGCATAAGAGAGAAGAGAATGGGCGATATCGGAATGCTCAACAGGGGGGTGCTTGCATGTCTGCTCGACGGCAAGGGCAGGGTCGTCGGGGACGTAGTCGTACTCCGGAGCGGCGTCTGCCTCAGGAGCTACGTTGACGTCGGGGTCTACCGAGAGAGAAGAGAGGGGGAGGAAACAAGTAAATAGAATGCAGTCAAATGCAGTGCAGGGTTGCCTAAATATGCAGCTAAGTCATCTTAGTTATTTTTAGGATTACCGCGGGATTTATTACCCGGTGTGTATGCACTATTCATCTACCAGAATCGGGCTCGGAGTTACGAGTTCTCCTACGTAGGAGGTTCCGTCATCGAAATGGACGACATGATCAGATTCGTCTCGTCGTTCTGAGCAACTTTCATGTTTTAAGTTTTTCGATCTGAGCTACGGTTTAAAAGTTATTAATTTTTGAAGTTTAAATGATTTTCTAGAATTATTTTTATTAACAGAATTGAA
Source organism: Thinopyrum elongatum (assembly GCA_011799875.1). Taxonomy (NCBI): domain Eukaryota; kingdom Viridiplantae; phylum Streptophyta; class Magnoliopsida; order Poales; family Poaceae; genus Thinopyrum; species Thinopyrum elongatum. The sequence continues at coordinate 77,510,435 of CM022300.1, read as the reverse complement.
TTATGATGTCAGCATGAGGTAATGCTGACATCAGTAGGTCAACTGGTCGTCTGACCAGGTCAAACCTGACATGTGGGGTCCACATGTCAGTGACTGAGGCTTAATAGGATTGATTTAAACTAATCCAGATAGTTAATTAGCAGCTGGACCCACATGTCATAGACTAATTAGCAATTTTAGTTTATTTTTATTTATAAAAGTTTTTTAGTTAATTAACCGGGTGGTGGGGCCCGTGTGTCAGTGACACTGGGTTGCCCAGTCAGCAGTTGACTGGGTCAACCCAGTCAACTGGGGCCCACGGTGAGTGGCTCAGGGGCGGAGCCCACCGAGCCACATCGGCGGCCGGCGTCGGAGACGCGCCGGCGAGGCCATTTGCGGCGGCTACTCACCGGAGTTGGCCGGAAATGAGCTACAGGGGGTTTTCGGCCCCGGGATTTGACGCGTTCGGCTGCGGGTGATGTTGCGCTTCCAATCGTAGTGGCTACGAGGGCTACTGTGGCCGGAGTTGGCGCCGGCGATGACGGCAGGCGGCGGCCGGATCGGAAGCTAGGGAAAAACATCGACGCGAGCGCGCTCGAGTTGAATGGATGGGCCAGGGGGCACCTTTGCGTGCGTGTGAGTGCAACGGACTCGGACGCGGGACCATATGGTCGCCGGCGACGAGCTCGAGCAGCGAGGGGTTCGGGCATCGACGGCGAACGACGCTAGGCACGGCAAAATGGAGAGAAGACGAAGGGGATTCGCGTCGAAGCTCACCTAGTAGCACAGGAAAGGCCTTTGGAGGTTTAGTAGCAGCAGCGGGCGCCGGGGAGTCGCCGGAGTTCGTCGCAGAAGAAGCAGCGGCCGGGGACGAAGAAGAGCTCGATTCCTTCACTGTAGTTCATCCCGGCTTCAACCGATAGTCGAGGAAGAAGAGGCAATGGCTGGCGCACCTCCCAGACAAGATCCCCGGGCGCGGGAGCGCCGGTGGCCGCGGCTTCGAGCGGTGCACGGTGGTGGCTGCGTTCGGGAGGAGGGGATCTAGAGGGGGAAGAAGAGAGGAGAGGGCAAGCGAGGCGATGGAGGAGTGGATAAGGCGACAACGGAGAGGGCAGGGGTGGTCCTTATCCCCTCAGCCATCTGCGGGCGTCGCCGTGTCGGCACCGGAGCGGCGAGCGCGCGCTCGGCCAGGGAGAGGATGACACGCGACGGAGAGAGAGAGAGAGAGAGAGAGAGAGAGAGAGAGAGAGAGAGTTGGGCCAGGTGGGCTGGGCTCTAGGCACTGTGCACTTAGGCCTGTGCACAGTGGCCTTTTTCTTATTTTCCCTTTTCTGATTTCTATTTTCTTTATTTATTTTCTGTTTTGAATTAGTTAGGCCACTTGTGCACTTTTATAGAATATGAGACTTGGCCCATATATTGCAATGCAATATTATCTTTCACCAAAAATCGGTTTGGGCAGATTTGGAGTTTGTTTGAATTTGGAATGATTTTAAATGTATTAAATATTTCTGTTTTAGTGCTGTTTCATGTTGTTGGAGTCATTTAACTAATCCAAGTAGCATTAGTTATATTTTTATGAGTGCTTCTGGAATATTTGCTAATTAATGAACATTTTACCAAAGGTGTTTGAGCAAATTTATTTTGCACTTCTGAATTTGAATTGATTTTCAGAATGGAATTTGAATTGCTTTGGTTAACCACTATGTTTAAGCACTACAAATGATATGACTTGGCATTATTAGCAGCTGATCACAGTGGTAGTTACACAGGGGTGTTACATGCACCACATTACCCAACACGCTCGATCCCTCTGGCCGGACACACTTTCCTGGGTCATGCCCAGCATCGGAAGATCAACACGTAGCAGCCCTACCTAGGCCTAACAGAGAGGTCAGCATGCCGGTCTAAATCCTAAGCGCGCAGGGGTCTGGGCCCATCGCCCGTTGCATACCTGCACGTTGCGAACGCGGCCGGTGAGAAGACCTAGCAACCTCCATTAAAAAGGAAGTTGCATTACGCGGTCCAACCCGGCGCGCGCCGCTCAGTTGCTGACATCTAGGAGGCTTCGGCTGATACTACGACGTCGAGTGCCCATAACTATTCCTGTGTGGTGGTTAGTGCGTATAGGCCAATGGCCAGACTCAGATCAAATATCCAGATCTCGTTAAGCGTGTTATTTGAAGTATCCGCGAACGTCGACCCGGGAGCAGGCCCACCAGTCTCCTAGGTGGTCACAAGCTGCCCTGTCGCTCCACCACAAAGAATCACGCGGGGGCAGTGGGGAACCCAGGCCCATCACCACCTGGATGGAGCCACCTGCCCCTTCAGCCCCCACATCTGAACAGTAACATAAGTAGTGTGATAGTATATAGTATAAACCCGTGACCACCCCCCGAGTGATCACGGCCCAGTAGTATAGCATGGCAGACGGACAAGAATTTAGGGCCACTGATGTAATTCTAGCAACCTATACTAAGCATTAGGATTGCAGGTAAAGGTATCAACAACAGTAGCAACAAGGATAGGCTATGCAGCAGTATAGGATCAAACCGATGAAACAGTAACACTACTCTAATGCAAGCAGTAGAGGGAAAGAGTAGGCGATATCGGGATGAACAAGGGGGTTGGCTTGCCTGGAAGCTCTGTTGTACAGGAAGAAGGGTCGTTGGTGACGTAGTCGTACTTAGTGGCATCGGCGCTAGTCTCGGGGTCTACCGGAGAAGAAGAGGGGGGGAAGAAACAGTAAATACGGAGCAAACAAAGCATCACAAAACATAACGAGGCAATACGTGGTGCTAGGTATGCCCTAACACGGTACTAGGCGATGTCGACGAAGGGGGAAACATCTGGGAAAGTATCCCCGGTGTTTGGCATTTTCGGACAGATGAAACGAAGGGGGATGGTTGCATGTTCACTATGCTAGGGACGTGTGGCGAACGAACGGACTGCAAATTCTGATTCGTCTCGTCGTTCTGAGCAACTTTCATGTATAAAGTATTTTCATCCGAGTTACGGTTTATTTTATATTATATTTCAAAGTCTTAACTATATTCTGGAATTAATATTAATAAAAAAATAGTTAAAACTATTGTCACCAAGCAGTGGGCTAGCCACAGCCACTGACTGGTGGGGCCGGTCAACTGCCTAGTCAGCAGTTGACTGGTCCATGTTTGACTGGTCGACGGGGTAGGTGGGGGGCCACCTGCCATTGTCAGATTTACTTAACAATGTTTAATTTAACTAATTATGTTAATTAACCAGTGGGTCCCATATGTCAGTGGAACATCTAGTTAACAGATTTTTTTAATTAGGTATAATTAGGTATGGAGCCTACTGCCAGGGGCATGTTTTAAGTGAAATGTTATTCGGGCGCTGGGGTCCACATGTTATTGACTGCTTAGTTAAACAGGTTTATTAAACAGTGTGAATTATCAGGGGGGTGGCCCATAGGTCAATGTCACAGGGGGGTTGATTAGCACGGTACTTAAGCGCTAATCACAGTGCCACGTCAGCACGGTAAAGGCGGCGAGGCAGAGCGCACCGGCGATGACCGTGCGCTCGCCTCCGGCGAACATTCTAGCGAGTGGTCGATATGGATTAGACGAGGGCCTCACCGCGCACCCACTGGAACTACTAGCAGGTGCTGGGACGGTCAGAATCGACCACCACGTCGGTGTCGAGCACTACAAGAAATATGTCAACTTGCAACCATCATTATTGGTCGCGGAATGGTCATTGTTTTCCATTTGTGACCTTTTTATGACCAAAAACAATTGATCAAAAGCTGACCGTCTTTAATGAAACTTAACAACCTTCTCTCTGATATGGTCATAGAAGGCAACGACCAAAACAAAAGGTCGTTTGTCCTACGACCTTTTGTTTTGGTCGCTGGTTGTCTGCCCAGGCCACGTCGGATCCAACGTGGCAAGCTGACGTGGCAAAATTACGACCAATTGAATTGGTCGTTGATAAGAATCAGCCCGGTCCAGTTCAGCCGTCTTTGTGGGCCGAGCCCAATAATTCAGCCCATTTATTAGTTATTTTTCTTTTGATTTTGGTCAGCTACATGGGCCGAGCCCAACAATTAAGCCTTTTTTATTTTCTGGGTTGTGGCCTTTTTGGCTCAGCAGTTTAAGTATTTCTTTTTTAAAAAGATGGGTCCCAATTGTCACGTTCTTTTGGTAAGTGGGTCCCAGAAGGTCATTTTCTTCAAATTTCAATTTGCTAGTAAATAAATAACCAATATTCAAATCGGAACAGACAAAGAACACATGTAATACTTCAAATAATAGCCAAAATCAGTTTGATACATCATACAATAGCAGAATCAGTGCGTTACATCATCATATAACACATATACAATGGCAATCAGTCTAGATACTCCAGGTCTCTTCAAACTTCAGATTCCCCAGCTTCCCAGCTTCCAAATCTTGGTTCATGCTGATCTTCAGCACAAAATCGATGCCACGTTAATAGACCAAACTTAGCGTTACAGCAGATGAATGAATATGTAGTGTCTTCTTCAAATAAGTTCAGTTTGTTGAGTATGGCATATAGAACTAGAAGCCATCCACCCACTAACAGAATTTCCATGAATATGTTCAGTTGTGTTTAATAACTAACCTACATGAGCTCTAAGCAACTTTCAGCACACCAGCAATAGTCGCTCGAACATGCACACAAACAAACACGACGACAAATAAATTAAGGCTAGGAAGTGGCCCAATCACTACTGCAACTCAGATATAATCAAGAATCTAAGCAGGATAAAAGTGGTTCCTCAATATGATCATGTCCCAGGTAAGCTAAAAGCAGTACTAATATAAACAAAAGTAAAATTCTTAGAATTGATATACAGAGACCGATGCTAGGTTACGCAAACATCCAAATATCAGGAAACAAATAAACCCTAGATCCTCATAAGCAGCAGCATCCAGTGCCCGCACTGCTCCCGCTTAGAACTAGAGTTTGGTGTTGCGCCTATACAATCCTACTCTACTCGAACACAATACCTGTGTCTGCTTTGTACCAGAGATAGGAACAGAGAAATATGAGCAATAAGGGGCCGCCCTAAACAATCCTACTCTGCTCGAACATAGATCCACCAATTAGTATATATTACATGACAGGTTATTTACTACTCCATAAGTACATAAGTAGTATATGCATCAGTACAGCTACACTGGCACATAGTACAAACATGGTATTTCAGCATTCACTTGTAGATGGCATCTGTATATACCTAGAGGTAATTTAGCTCATCTTTTTATGTCAAGAATAGAGATCATATAGATTTCCTTGAATAACATAGGAGAAGAAAAATGTTCAGCAAAGATGTATCACAAATTTAATGATGAGACAAGGCTAGATGAAGACATTTTCTATTTGACAAGCACCCAAATATATACAGGCACCAGTTCAGGAAATCCATGACTTGGACAGTGTATTAATAGCAGATATGATGACGAACTAATGTACTTGTACTTGATCTAGTTGAATACATGCAGAATAAGTTCATGGTTTAAATTGAATAGGATCAACAAGCAAAGAGCATGGGAATAAATAGACCATCCCCCACATTCCAATAATTCAAACACTTAGCAGTCGAATGTGTGTGCGTGTGCATGTAAATGTATTGAGGTTATGCAAAGTGATAAATACAGTTTTACCTTTGTTTCTTTTGTTCATGTACATTATCTCCCATCATATATAGACCAAAATGCATGTGACAAAAAAATATAGAGCATGCTTTTCAATATGCAAATAACTGCAGTGGATGGGTCTGTACTTGAAGAAGATTTGGTCTGCATCATCACCTCAGCTATGCAGAATGTTCCTGCACTCAACCAGCAAGAAACCTGTCCATGGCGAATCAGGCAGAAATGAGAAGGGCATAGTTTAGAGTCCTGTCAGTTAGCACTCACGGCTGAACCTTGTGGAACTACAGGAGGACACAAATGGCGAGTTCAGGACTGGGCGCATAGCTGGAAACCATCTCGTTCAGCATCTACGTGAGAATCATACTGATGGCAGCCCACCGGTACATCTCAAAGGTAGTCATCACTCCAAGATCCCTTCCCCTGCGATCACAACAAACCGTCTCATTAAGTTGAACACACGCTGAAACTACAATAATAATTATCGATCGTGGCACAACATATGCACAAATTATATATTACAAAAGAAAGTCAAGCAACTCAACTCCCTGATCCCTTCCTCCCCTACAATGGCTAATATGGGGTTGCTTCACCCGAATGAACAAATTTGAATAGATTTTTCAAATACATGTGCTGGTATGGGGATGCTTCTCCCGAATGACGTACATGTGCACAGATTTTTCAAATGAACGAGGACTCCTAGAACAATCAGAGAATGAATGGATGTGAAAGGGCATAGCAGCATCATTAGTACAACACGCTGCATTATCCTACTATCACTAGTACAACAAGCTACAGGTTGGCATAGTTCATGAACCATATACCTCATGACAAATGGAATATCATCCAATGCTCGTCTATGACAAAAAATGAACAATTACACTTCACAAAGGCAGAGCATAGAATCATGGAAGGGGACCTAAGGAGCTCACCGGAAGGGATTGTAGCCTAGGCTGAGCTTCATCACCACGACGGCGGTCAGGGGAGGCAGCCAAGCCTACCAGCGTGTAGCCATCGTAGGAGCGGCAACACCACCACTGCCGGAACCAGAACCGCCGGAGCGAATCACCATCACATAGGTCACCTCCACCGAAGGATCTGGCAAGGGGTAAAGTCTGCATGTTTCAGTACAAACTAGTGGCGTCAAAAACCAAGCAGTAGCAAGAAGAAGCAAAATTCTAGTAAATGATGATTATTAGACAAAAACAGAAAATAGATTCAGTAGCGATGTTTCCATCATCCTACTATCACCAGTAGAGCAAGCTGCAGGTTACCATAGTTCCTGAACCATGTACTTCACGACAGATGTATGTAGTAACACCAGACACATTACACCTAAAGAAATATTATTCATTCAAGAGACTAAAAATTATACATACATGCCCAAATTCTGATGCCCACATGCCTTAATGCAGTAAACAATAAGCATGATACATAGTAAAATTTTGCCACAACCAGAACTGAGATCACTCACTCCTTCAATGACCCACACTAACTTTTTTTACACAACCAGGCAGCCAAATCCAACACAGGCAGACTAGACTGACTAAGAAATTAACCGCTACCAAAAGGGGCAAGCCACACAACACATACAGAATTAGTACTAATCTGTTAGTAGTGACCCAGTCGCTTTGGTTACCTGCAAAGGGACCAAGGAGCGAGTACTTACCACTAGGGTGGTCATAGGACCACCACTGCCCGGCTTTGTTGGCTCGGCTGCTGTGACGTTCGTAGCAAGCACCACCATGGCAGCAAGCATGGGCCAGCCCTTGACATCTCCCCAGCATAGACAGATGCCTGCTGGGTAGCACGTACTTAACGTAAGCAGCCATTGTAAGTACGTAGTAGTACTACTACAAGCAAACTATTCAGACTTTCTAGTTGCATCTCCCTGCTGGTGACTGAAGCCATGAAGCGTCGTGTAGGATAGGATGCTGCTCTGCTCGACTGATTGCGTAGGCGTAGCGTAGTGATTTGGTAGCTAGACGGGCTGCAGGGGTTCCACCTTCCAAGTACGCTGCGGCTGGCTACCCAAGCTCAGACACATAGGGAGGGAATTTCTACGTGCAACACAGAGGGATGCAGCGACACACAGGGACGGAGGTGTCATTTTGGGAGTAAATTATTCAGTGCGTCAGCAAGCACACTCGGGCATCACCTCGCCTCGGGACGGGAGGCTGCAGCTGGAGTAGGTACTGCTTCCATGCCTTGTGGGGAGGGAGAGAGGGAGATAAAAAGTTACCGGATCTGAAGCTCCTGGTGCTCGTCTATGTCATTGTTGTCGAGGACGAGCAGATCCGGAGGCGTTGCTGTCGGAGAGGAGGGGATCCTGTGGCAGCCTTGTCGAAGAGGAGTGGATCCAGCAGCGGAGAGGAGCTGCTCCGGCGGCGGCCTTGTCAGGGAGGAGGATCTCACGCGCACCGCCACCGCACCCGAGGGCTACCTTAAGGATCGAATCGAATCGGCGCCGCCGCCTTCCTGGTAGCCTAAGACCCTTGGCCGGCATGTAGCACCACCACCGCAAACCCTAGGCAGGCCACGCGCGTGCCGCGGTCCGGCCAGCTCGACGAAGCGCCGCGCAACGAAGCACGCACACGCGCGCCAGCGACCAAGCCAGCCGCGATGTCGTGGTTGTTAGACTGGAGGACGAACGGGATAGACTGGGATTGGAGGAGCAGCGGAAGGGAGGATGGGGACGCGCGCGCCGGATCTGGTGTGAGTGGAGGATGGAGCGCAGGTAGGGGGTCGCAATAGTGTGCTGGGAGCCGCCGATTGCCGCCGCAAGTCGCCGGGATCGGCCGCCATAGGTGGCGGCGGTGAGGAGTCGTGGGGGTGAGAGATGGGGCTAGCGAGAAGAGATGGTGCGTAGGGTTTCTGTCTTTTTTTTCCTCGCTTCTTTTCTTTGGCAGAAAATGGAAACGCAACCAGCCAATCGCGTGTGAGGCCACGGATCCCTCCCGGAGAACTAATCCTGGCCATCCACTCATCCTGCATCCAACGCTCGAAAACCTTCCCCTGATCCAACACACCTCTCTCTCTCTCTCTCTCTCTTTTCAATCGATTTAATCTTTGGTTTTCTTTTGTGATGAATCTATCGAATATTTGTGGCAAAATTGGACCACACAATTTTTCAAATGATCTCATATTGTGCACAAGGGTGCATATAGGAATGCCAAACAATGTTTCCTAAGTAAGTTTTCATTTTCTTTTCACGAAAAAAACATTTTCCATTTTTTGAGTGTCCGAAATGAGTTTTTTTGTGAATGACCTACCATATATTTGTTGCAAAATTGTACCACATCATTTTTAGAAAATATTAGGCCATATTTAATGTACAGCTGACCAAATGGTTGCATGTCAAAAGCTTTGATCCACCTCTCTTGAAAAAAGACAAATTTCTGCCAATTCAGATGGAAGCGGGTCAACTTTGAACTGCAGCTGCCTTATAGTTTGCTCTTTATTTTTTCTAAAAATTATTTCTAGGTACATAAGCATCTATTTAATCAGGGAAACACCAAAAGTTTTCCAAGATTCAACCACTAGCTAGGAACGGTCATGCCCGCCGTTTTGACCGCATTTTGAAACGGGCATAAGAAATTCAAAAAAAATTGAAAAAATTGGAAAACCTTCGCATTGTGTCATTATATGTGACCAAGTTATCAGGAAAAATAATAAACTTGTAATATGGCAATTATTTTAAAAAAGTGTTCTCAGAAATGAGCTATCATGTGTGAAGATTAATGGCTTTCAAGCCAAATGATCAATCTTATGGCCACATTCATGGCATAGTTTGTTCAAATGATCTCATATTGTGCACAAGGGTGCTTCTTGGAATGCCAAACAATGTTGAATAAGGAAGTTTTCATTTTCTTTGGACAAAAATTTCATTTTCCATTTTTCGAGTGCCCAAAATGAGTTTTTTTGTGAAGGACCTACCATGTTTTTTTTCAAAATTGGACCAAATCAATTTTATAAAATATTAGGCCATATTTAATGAACAATTGACAAAATGGTTGGGTGTTAAAAGTTTTGATCCACCTCTCGTGAAAAAGACAAATTTCCGCCGATTCAGTAGAAAGCAGGTCAAATTTGAACTGCAGATGCCTCATAGTTTGTTGTTTATTTTTTCCAAAAATCATTTCTATGTACACAAGTATCTATTTAATCAGAGAAACACCAAAAGTTTTCCAAGATTCAACCACTAGCTAGGAACGGTCATGCCCGCAGTTTTGACCGCATTTTGAAACGGGCATTAAAAATTAAAAAAAATGGAAAACCTTCGCATTGTGTCATTATATGTGACCAAGTTACCAGGAAAAATAATAAACTTGTAATATGGTAATCATTTTTAAAAAGTGTTCTCAGAAATGAGCTATCATGTGTGAAGATTCATGGCTTTCAAGCCAAATGATCAATCTTATGGCCACATTCATGACATAGTTTGTTAAAATGATCTCATATAATGCACAAGGGTGCATCTTGGAATGGCAAACAATGTTGCCTAAGGAAGTCTTCATTTTCTTTGGACGAAAAATACATTTTCCATTTTTCGAGTGCCCAAAATGAGTTTTTTTGTGAAGGACCTACCATGTATTTGTTGCAAAATTGGACCAAATAAATTTTATAAAATATTAAGCCATATTTAATGCACAATTGACAAAATGGTTGGGTGTTAAAAGTTTTGATCCACCTCTTGTGAAAAAGACAAATTTCCGCCGATTCAGCAGGAAGCCGGTCAAATTTGAACTGCAGATGCCTCATAGTTTGCTGTTTATTTTTTCCAAAAATCATTTATAGGTACAAAAGTATCTATTTAATCAGAGAAACACCAAAAGTTTTCCAAGATTCAACCACTAGCTAGGAACGGTCATGCCCGCAGTTTTGACCGCATTTTGAAACGGGCATTAAAAATTCAAAAAAAATCAAAAAATTGAAAAACCTTCGCATTGTGTCATTATATGTGACCAAGTTACCAGGAAAAATAATAAACTTGTAATACGGTAATTATTTTTAAAAAGTTTTCGCAGAAATGAGCTATCATGTGTGAAGATTCATGGCTTTCAATCCAAATGATCAATCTTATGGCCACATTCAAGACATAGTTTGTTCAAATGATCTCATATCGTGCACAAGGGTGCATCTTGGAATGGCAAACAATGTTGCCTAAGGAAGTCTTCATTTTCTTTGGACAAAAATACATTTTCCATTTTTCGAGTGCCCAAAATGAGTTTTTTTTGTGAAGGACCTACCATGTATTTGTTGCAAAATTGGACCAAATAAACTTTATAAAATATTAGGCCATATTTAATGCACAATTGACAAAATGGTTGGGTGTCAAAAGTTTTGATCCACCTCTCATGAAAAAGACAAATTTCCGCCGATTCAGTAGGAAGCGGGTCAAATTTGAACTGCAGATGCCTCATAGTTTGCTGTTTATTTTTCCCAAAAATCATTTCTAGGTACACAAGTATCTATTTAATCAGAGAAACACCAAAAGTTTTCCAAGATTCAACCACTAGCTAGGAACGGTCATGCCCGCAGTTTTGACCGCATTTTGAACGGGCATTAAAAATTCAAAAAAAATTCAAAAAATTGAAAAACCTTCGCATTGTGTCATTATATGTGACCAAGTTACCAGGAAAAATAATAAACTTGTAATACAGTAATTATTTTTTAAAAGTGTTCTCAGAAATGAGCTATCATGTGTGAAGATTCATGGCTTTCAAGCCAAATGATCAATCTTATGGCCACATTCATGACATAGTTTGTTCAAATGATCTCATATCATGCACAAGGGTGCATCTTGGAATGGTAAACAATGTTGCCTAAGAAAGTCTTCATTTTCTTTGGATGAAAAATACATTTTCCATTTTTCGAGTGCCCAAAATGAGTTTCTTTGTGAAGGACCTACCATATATTTGTTGCAAAATTGTACCAAATCAATTTTATAAAATATTAGGCCATATTTAATGCACAATTGATAAAATGGTTGGGTGTCAAAATTTTTGATCCACCTCTCGTGAAAAAGACAAATTTCTGCCGATTCAGTAGGAAACGGGTCAAATTTGGACTGCAGCTGCCTTATAGTTTGCTCTTTATATTTTCCAAAAATCATTTCTAGTTACATAAGTATCTACTTAATCAGAAATACATGGTTTGGTGGCGATACGTTGAGGTTTGGATGGTGGCCGAGGGCCCCAACTCCAGAGCGCGTAAACTCGCATGCCCGCCGTGTGGTCATCGCGTGACCATGGCGTTGCCATGCATTTTGGGTGGCCTAGGCATGTCTAGTGGGTTGGGCACTCCCCCGGTAGGTGTTAGGAAGAAGAAGGCAATAGAAGAATCTCACGAGGAGACTGAACTAAGCTCAAACATGAATTAGCCGCCAAGTGTTTGATTAGTGGTAGGGAAAACACACATGGCCAATGGGCCTGAGGTTTGGCCGAGGATGATCATCTACTAAGGACACTTTCTTGGAAAAATTTCAGCTCAAATGGAGGAGCCTAGGTGTCACTTGCTTTGCAAAGTACCACACTAGACAAAAATATGAATGTTGAAGCTGGACTCAAATGATTGAATGGACTGATCTGAAGTTTGGAGGAGGATGATAATTTGGGCATATGAAGGCACTGTAAAAATTTCATACCATTTGGATAAATAAAAATGGTACTTCCTTCATAGTGCACTCCACTGAACAGAAAATTGGGAAAAATGCTGAGGGAAATTGGCTATATTAAATGAGCTAAAATTTGGTGGAGGGAGGTTATATGGGTAGGGTCATGTCCTGGTAAATTTTTAGGAATTATAAATTAACATAAAATATAGTTGCTTCACAAACTGAAAATATTATCAGAAACAAAGATTGGATGGTGAGCTCACATGGATTGTTAGATGGGGCTCAAATTTTGTGGAGAGATATTATTTGGGAATATAGAAGATGTGGCAAAAATTCAACTCATTAGGATATGCCTGGCTAGTACTTCCTTCACAAACGGTTCTAGCTAAACAGAAACTATGGAAATTTGCCGAGGAAGATTTACCAGGCAAATGGAGCTGAATATTGTCATGAGGCAATCATTTGGATAATAAAGAATGCCCAATTTTTTTGGGAATTTTGGGAATGACAAAAATATAGGCTGCTTCACAACCTAGGGCAAAATTTGACACATAGACATGACACATAGGCAAAACTGATGAGGTGGCGCCTAGTCATAGAAATGCACCACAATTTACAAGGCTATGACCATCTATATTGGTCGTTATCAGCTAGAAATAAGGCAGCAGACCAGTGTTGTTTGCTTTATGACCATTTCGTGTAAGGAAATTACGACCTTTCTGACCAAAATGGTCGTTATAGTTTAGAGTTTGGAGCCCCCCGAATAGCTTTTGACAATTGGTCTCAAATGGTCATAGATTTATGACCAATTCTTCCAGGGTCACTGACAGAAGGTCACAAGTTGACATATTTTTTGTAGTGGAGTGGCAGCAGAGGCACGGCCTCGTCGGTAGGGGGTCTACGGGGCACGGGGAAGAGAGGGGAGATGCCAGGGGGAGCCGGATGCTCACATCATTGCAGAGGAGGGCTTGAGGAGGCCGGAGGAACCCTGCCGGCGAGGTCCGATGACCGGACGGGCCGGCAGGCGCGAGGCAGAGCAGAGGGCTTGGGGTGGCGCAACGCGGGGACGACGGCCTCAGCACGGGGCGAGGAGGAAGCCGTGGCACGCGGGGCGGTGGTGAGCTTCGGTGGGGCGTGGCGATGACGGCGGCGGCCGGTGGTGTTGCACGCGTGGTGTGAGGACGACGAAGAAGCTGCGAGGCAGAGGCGGCAGTCCTCAGGCGCGGGCGTGCTCGCCGAGGCCGCGGGGAGCAGCGGCGGATGCGGGGGCCGGTGAAGGAGAGGCGGGGACGGCGTGCGGCGACGATGGGGCGAGGCGACATGGCGAGGACGAGCGGCATCGGGGCGCCTGGGTCGGGGGCGGCGAGCTCTTGGTGCTCCCGATCCAGATCCAGGGGGATCGGGGGAGTGGGGTAGAATGGGGGAAGGTGGGCTAGGGTTACACGGGAGTGGAGGTTAGCTAGGAGGGGAGGCGGGCCGGCCTGGTGGGAGGCCAGCTGGGCCGGTTGGCCCACAGGGGGGTGCCTTTCCCTTTTCTTTTTCTGTTTGTAATTTTCCTTTTCTTATTTTACTTTTTCTCCTGTTTTATTTGACTTTTAAGTTTCTTTAGTTTTGTAAAATATGACAATAGCTCCTAAAATAATGTTTTAGAATAACCTACTGCATAAAAAGTTTTACCCCGAAATAAAATAGTTCCCAGGTTGTTGCACATTTTAATGTACCATCAGAATGTGTAAGCACGCCCTTCAGTCTGTCTTTCATTCCAGATAGATCAGATATAGCATCATCATGAATAGCTGCAGTCTCAGTGCCGCTGGGGTCAGCTGATGCATAGCTACTCTTGTGCGGTGTTGTCGCGCAATAACCAGCATCCTCCATGCCCGCCTCCCCTCCCATCTGTTGGCTATCTGTCAGTGTTAGAGTCTTCTGCTTTTATCATTGACTCCTCAAGTTCCTTTCTAACAGTCGGATACATGTCCTTCCTCAAACTTTCATACAATTCTTTCTGCTTCATTTCACTCCTCGTTTTTTCATGTTGAGCCTCTCTTCTTTGCTGAGTGTGAAAGCCCTCTTATGCGGGACATTAACACCTATACCCCTTGCATGGCCAGGGGGCTCTCTTGTTTCCAGAGCATCGGACAGAATGTCACATGGCCCTGAGTTCCTGTAGAACCTTCCAGGGATCTCGGAGGCCTTTAACATCGCGCGATACAGTTTTTCATCATGTGAGTTTTCAAAGTAATAAGTTCCGTCATCATGCCTCCTTGCATGTGCCTGCAGGTAGTCTCTAGCGCGTTCGCCCCTGATTTCACTAAAGGCCGGTTTCCCACCCGCAACTACTGCTTCTTTGTCCTCCTGGTCCCATATCGGTTTCATGCCGTAGTATCCTGCCACACCCATACGGTGGGTGTGTGTGTTCCTCTTCTAAAGTTCCGATTGCTTGGCACACTTCTCAGCAAACTCTGTAGTTTCCCTGACCCTTTTGAATTATGCCCAGTCTGCCTTTGTAATTTGGGGGTATGCGGGGATTGGGTCCTTGCCTTCACTCAAGTACTTCTTGTACAACACGTGCTTCCAGTTTCTCCAAGCATCCCTAGCCTTCTTCAGTGCAGCGTGTTCCACCTGCATTCTCCACTGCTCTGGAACATTGAAGTGATCCATGATCTCCTGGACTATCCTTTGTCGTGTTTGTGTGTCAGCCTTCCAAAACCCCAGCAGATTAATGTTAAGCCTTGCCCTGCCAACAAATCCACACACACTCTTGAACCTCATGCGTGCTTTATCTGGTTTAGTTGGAGCCCAAGACTTTAAATTGATGTTGGTTACTTCATATACACCTTTAGGCTGGTGTGTGGGCTTCCTTGGAGCGTTCCTCCGTGTCCTGACCGGAAGGGTAATTGCTGCAGCTCTATCTCATTCCAGATTACATGATCCCTCACCATCTGCTGGAGACCTAGGGTTGTCGGACTTAGATGAAGATACATTGCCTGAAGCGTGAGCGTTGTCACTGCTACTCGGCATCTACAGATAACACATGCGAAACTCAGGGAAGGAGGATAAGCATAAAGCTAACAACTTGGTATCAAGCTGTCTAAACATGTCATGCAATAATTTAGAAAAAGTATTTGTTAAGTTTGTGTGACTCGGGCGCCCATGATCTGTAAATTGACGGTAACTTATTAGAACAAATACAGCTTATATGTACTAGTTAGGAAGGTAGATAATGAACATATATACGCTCTTCGTTATTTTATAACCAATTTGGGAACATATCGAACGAAATAGGAAGAGGAATTGCGAGGAAATATGCCCCACCACGATGGAGAGCAGTAACTAACAGGTTTCTTATGCAAACCCGGCAGGACCACAGGAGAGGCGAGGGTTACAGGATCGATATGCTCGAGGGTGGCTAGCGAGCAAACGAAGACGACGAGGCGCGGGCAGCCGCGTGTTGGGAATGGCAGTGGAGGTAGGGTTGACGCCGAAGAGCGGGCACACGGTCGGGTTGAGCTCGCCGGCGCCGAAGAGGGTTCTACTGTGGATCTGGGGGATGGGGAGCTGGCGATGGAGATTGGGTGGACTATTGAGTGAAACGCGGGCGGGCGATGGGGGCGGTGTTGGCGGCCTAGGTGAAAAGGATGGAAAAAGATCCCTGGTCGCCGCACGGAAAGGCCTATGCAAACAGTTGCCTCTAAGCGCTCGTGTGCACAAACAGCATAATTTCATTTGAAATGAAGACATGCTAATTTTGAAATGAAGACGTGAGTTCATCGTTTCGCCACTTTTTTTCCACGGTAAGAAATCACCATTATACCACAGGTTTGAATTGCTGGCGCATTTCAGGTCTCGTGTGCTATATTTAAGCCATATTTGGCATTTACCGTGCATTTTGGCATATAAATCAAATCGCCGGAACTGCATGTGCTGACGAAAGGCATGAGGATTGTCGTTCGATCTGGGAGCATCCAACGGTGCAGACGTACGGTCCGTGGGGTTTGGGTTC
This sequence comes from Thinopyrum elongatum, assembly GCA_011799875.1. Taxonomy (NCBI): domain Eukaryota; kingdom Viridiplantae; phylum Streptophyta; class Magnoliopsida; order Poales; family Poaceae; genus Thinopyrum; species Thinopyrum elongatum. The sequence continues at coordinate 77,494,177 of CM022300.1, read as the reverse complement.
TGGCCAATCAGAACGCATGACTCAGATCGCGTGCGCAGCAGCGCGGGGGGGGGGGGGGTTGGCATCGGCCACAGTTTGGTAGGCACCCAACTTTCTTGAATGAATCGTGTGCTATTTGAAAACATTTACATGAACTAACAGCATGTTTTCGTTTGAATGAAAAAGTGAGTTCATCGTTTCACCTCGAATTTTTTTTCCACGGTAAGAAATCACCATTGTACCCTAAGGTTCGATTTTCTGGTGCATTTGAGATCTCGTTTGCTATATTCGAGTCATTTTTTGCATTTACCATGCGCGCGCGCGCGCACACACACACACACACATATATATATATATACATATATATACAACCGGTCTATTCTGCTAATATTAGCAGAATAACTATTCTGCTAACACTTCCGAACTACACGCTCAACGAAAGTGCACTTCATCTCTGTATAGTGAGCACTTACCGCCTAGAACTCCCGCACGCACCACATCCACCCCACTCAACTCTCGTCCACCTTCTTCCTCCTGTAGCCCGTCTCAACTCCTCCACGTTCTCCCCCCACTCCTCTCCATGTCCAACCACCCCCACAAAACCACTTCCACGGCTCCACCCACGCCCCACCTCCCTATTGCCCTACCTTCCTCCTACCCCGGAAGTGCCCCACCGCACCACCAACCTCCTCGCGGACCACCACCTTCCTTCCTTGGTGGTGCGCTGCCACGACCAGCGATCTACAGCGCCACCGCCAGCACACCCCTCCCCCGCAGCCCCGGCCACCACTGGTCCCAGATCCGTCTGCCACGGGCACCCAATCGGAGACCAGGGCCATGGCTCCTCCTCCTGGCTCTTCCCATGCAGCGACAGCAACAAAGTTCCCCTGCCTCCTCCTCTTGTCTCTTCCCCGGCAGCGCCATGGCCCTTCCTCCCCGCGGATCCACTCCCCCCTCCACCGACACCTCGCCAAGCCACACTGCGCCCCTTGCCCCACGCAACGGTGGCCACCTTCCCGCAGCGATCAGGCGGCCGCCCTGCGGATCCCACCGGATCCAGCCGCCACCGGCCCGGGGCACAGCCATCAACACCGGACCCGTCGGCTAGGCTGCCTACTGCGCCGTCCAGCACCCTCCACGGCCGATATACCACCCCCGGCGACTGCTCCCCTGCCCCCTTCCTCGCCTGCCCACGGCGTGAGCATGCGGGCGCCCTATCCCCTGCAGTGGGAGCAACAAATTCCCGGTGCGGCTAGTGCGGCATGCCAAGGACAGGACGTCGGCGTTGTCCCGCGGGCCAGGGCCAAGGCATTCCCTGGCAGCCTTCCCTGCAGTCCGGCGACTGCAGCCGTGAAGTTGAGGTCGGTGCTCCGTGCAGTTGGCTTTCCGCGCAGTTGGCCAGTGCTTCTGTGCAGTTGACCGGTTGGTAGCCCCTGTATTCCTCCCCTCCCGGTTGGGTTCCTCAGCCATCCCGGCGAGGACGGTGCCGATCGTGGCGAGTTCCAGTGCGCCACCTCGACCTACTGCCTGGATGGGTCGTTGCGGCCACTGCCTACGGTCGGGCGTCGCGTGCATCCAGGGATGTGGTCAATTGCAGCTCGGCCGGCCCTCCATTGTTGTTCGGTTGGGTGCCCGGTAATGATTTTGTGTCTATCAGCATCATTCGATGATATATTTCCACTGTGGGAATCAGGCGATCCTCCCAGGCTGGAACTGAAGGTCAACGGCGACAACGACGCCTCGTGCAGTGCAGAAAAATGCTTGTTTTCCGATTCTTCTTTTTTGCCTTCGGATGCAGTTCGCCATGGCCTCACACGCGGTCAACGATGCAGTGTTGTTGAGGTGTGCAGTTCATCGGTAATGCATACAACTCTTTGTTGGTTTGGGTACAGCTTGCAGGCATCTATGGAGTTCAAACAGCACATAGGTGTGCCCGTGCGCTTCCGAAGGAACACACCACATCGCCGACGGCAGCACAACCACTACGTCATGCAATTTGGCAGGCTGTGCCCTGCACTTCGGCAATCCTGTCCTGGGTTCACATGGCAATTCGGCAGGCTGTGTCTTGTATTGTGAAGTCCACTGTTTGCTGTCCTTGCGGTTCAATTTACTTTTTTGTAGCAAAAGACGAAATAGTGAAAGAAAAGTGCATTGCACACCTTTGTTGGGAAAAAAAGTGAAGTACACTCTACCCGTATCTGCAGCACAGACGCATTTATTTATTTTTTGGAAAGGAAAATGAGTCATGCAGTTCTCTATTTGTGTTGCGATTCACTTCCCACCGCACATGCTATGGATTAAGTGAACCACATTAATTTTGCTGCCTTTTCACATTTTGAAGTGAATCACACTGCAATGTCGACCAAATCGAAAACAACATATCACACGCACTGCTTCAAATCAAAAACCGCACTGCAATGTCGACCAAGTAACTGCACGCAAGTTTGACTGTACTGCTTTTGCTATAATTTTTAAACGAGGCAAGTTTGACTGTACTGCTTTTGCTATAATTTTTAAACGAGGCATGTGATACGTGCGTTGTTCTTGAGCCCGAGTGAGCTTCCAGAGAGTTCAAAGTGAACTCCCACACACATAAAAAGTGTACTGCAGTTTTTTTGGCCATCATTCTTTTTAGTTATCTACATTTTTCTCTTCTGGACTACATGGTGGAGCCAAATAAACTGCACAAGCCCTTGGCGAACGGAGTTAACTCGCAAAAACTAAAGTAAACATTTTTCTCTTTTGTTTTAGTTTTTCTCTTTTGTTGTTCTGCTCTATCACACAGAAGAAACTAAAGTGAACTGATCTGAAAAACAACTAAAAGGCAAAAACTGCAATGCATTGTGTTGCCGATGCGAATTGCAGCATGCCCCTCCGAGGAACCGCACTACATCTCTCAAACAAAAAGGAACCGCACTGCAGCACCCTGGGCAACCGATCCCAGGAGAACTGCACCTGTCTCCCAGCGCCCTCTTGTGGTCGCCGTCGCCTACTTTTTTCACCATGGGAGCTCAATCGAGTTTTTTCCTGCTCAAATCAGTACGGCGTTGCCGCCAACCGTGGAAACAAACAAGTGAACTGTGAGGGGTCGTGAGACAAACTTAAAACAAAAACAACCTTTTTTGTTCAGAGATGCACTTGCTCTAAACTGCAGGCGAACAAAAGGAGCTGCACTGCACGTCAGGGCGAGCTGCACTGCACGCCAGGGCGAGCTGCACGCCAGGGAGGGTCGCGGAACTGCATGCCATCGTACGTCGTATTGCACGCCTATCGCTGGCCAAACTGCACGCGAGACGCTGGATGGAGTTTGCGGGGAGAGGAGGAAGAAGGAAAGGAGAGAGGGGAGGGGAGGGCGGCTCGCGCTCCGGTGCTGTTGAGGTCGTGCCGCGCGGCTGCGGCTGCACAGATGTGGTCACCGGACTGCGGGGAAGGCCGCCGAGGGGATGTGACGAGCCTGCTGCAAGCACCCGCATCCCACCTCGGCCGCCGTTCGGTATCCACTGCCGTGAGCCGGTGCAGGAAGAGGAAGGGAGCTCGTTGGAGAGGCTCCTGCATCGGCGGGTTGGCCTGGTGCCAGCGCTGGAGGAGAATGGGGTTCACCCGTGGCGGCGGCTCGATCCAGATCATGGATGGGTGGTGGATCCGGGCGTGGGGGGTGGAATCCACCCGTGGCGAATCCTGAGGGCACCGGAGACGCAGGGCAGGGGCAGCATCAGGGCCGGAGCATGGGAGGAGGTGGCACGAGGGTAGGTGGTGGCGTGGTGGTGCGAGGGGTGTGGTGGGGCGACGATGGGCGGTCATAGTTTCTGGTGGGTGGGGGAGGGGTGGATCGAGATTTGAGAGGAAGAGGGGCCACCGGGGGATCCGCGGCGCGCGGAGGCTGTTGGCCGGCCGGGGGCACGGCGTGCGGCGGCAGTTGGCTAGCCCGGGGCACGGCGCGGCTGGGGCCGAGGTCGGTTGTGAGGTGTGGGTTGAGGAGTGGGTTTGTGGATCGGGGCATGGGGTGTTGACCAGGAGGAAGGTGGAGAAGAGAGTGGTTTTTTTTGTCGAGAACTGAAGAGAGAGTTGTGGGTGGGGTGGGCCGGTGGGGTGGGTTTTTCATCTGTGTGCGTTTTCATAGGTGCGTCGGGTGTTAGCAGAATAAGCCTAGGTGTTATCAGAATAAGGTCTTAAGGGGTGTTATCATAATAGACCCACCCTATATATATATAGCCATGTTGCAACTACACGTGGGTGTTAGCAAGATCATTTGTGTGTCGCTTTGCGAGTTTTCATTCATTGTCCGAGAAACGGGAAAAAATTCAAACAGTTCGGCCACAGGGTACGGCCAGCGGCGTAGGCCTTGTTGGTATTTTAATTACAGGAAATGCATATAGAGTGCGGAAATAACGAAAATCGGTGTGTCACCGTGGCGTGCTCTCATGATCCCATGGAAAAAAATTGGTAAAGTTTGGCAGAAGTTTTGATGCTCGCACCTTCCAAACCGGAGCATCTCACAAGAAGGATCATAGTTTCCAAAAGGAGATGCGGCACTTCGGACTCCAATCGTCGGTGACTTCATCGTTACTTCTCGAATCTTTTTCACCGTAACAATCACGGATATACCCTAGGTTTGATATTCTGGCCCATTTCAGGTCTCGTCTGCTATATTTAAGTCATTGTTTTGCATTTACCTTTCATTTAGTGCATATAAAATCAAAACCCTACTACAACTACATGTGGGTGTTAGTTAGCAAAGAAGGTGTACAGATCATTTGTGTGTCGCTTTGCGAGTTTTCATCCATTGTCCAAGAAGCGGGGAGAAGTTTCAAACATTTCGGCCGCGAGGTACGGCCACCGGCGTAGGCCTAGTTGGTATTTTAATTATAGGAAATTCATATGGCGTCCGGACATCATCAAATCGGTCTGTGCCCGTGGCGTGCCCTCACGACCCCGTGGAAAAAATTTGGTAAAGTTTAGCACAAGTTTTGATGATCGCTCCTTGGAAACCGGAGCATCTCACAAGAAGGATCATGGTTTCCAAAAGGAGACGTGTCAATTCAAACTCCAGTGGCCGGTGACTTCATCGTTTGGCCTCATAAAAATTTCCACGGTACGCAATCACCATTATACCACGGGTTTGATTTTCTGGCGCATTTCAGGTATCGTTTGCTATATTTAAGACATTTTTTTGAATTTAACATGCATTTTGTGCATATAAATAAAATCACAACCACAACTCCATGTGCTGTTGAAAGGGATGAGGATTGTTGTTCGATCTGGGAGCATCCAATGGTGCAGACGTACGATCCGTGGGGTTTGAGTTCTGGCGAATCAGAACACACAACTCAGATCACGCGCACGGTAGGGGGTGGCATCGGCCATGGTTTGGTAGGCACACGGCTTTCGTGAGTGAGCCATGTGCTATTTGAAAACATTTACATGAACTAACAGCATATTTTCGTTTGAATGAAAACATGAGTTCATCGTTTCGCATCGAATTTTTTTCCACGGTAAGAAATCACCATTGTACCCCAAGGTTCGATTTTCTGGTGCATTTGAGATCTAGTTTTCTATATTTGAGTCATTTTTTGCATTTACCATGCATATATATATAGCCATGTCGCAACCACATGTGGGTGTTAGCAAGATCATTTGTGTGTCGCTTTGCGAGTTTTCATTCATTGTCCGAGAAACAGGAAAAAAATTCAAACAGTTCGGCCGCAGGGTGCGGCCAGAGGCGTAGGCCTTGTTGGTATTTTAATAACAAGAAATGCATATAGAGTGCAGAAATAACGAAAATTAGTGTGTCACCGTGGCGTGCTCTCACAATCCCATGGAAATTTTTTGGTAAAGTTTGGCACAAGTTTTGATGCTCGCACCTTCCAAACCGGAGCATCTCACAAGAAGGATCATAGTTTCCAAAAGGAGACGCGGCACTTCGGACTCCAATCGTCGGTGACTTCATCGTTACGCCTCGATTTTTTTTCACCGTAACAATCACGGATATACCCTAGGTTTGATATTCTGGCCCATTTTAGGTCTCGTCTGCTATATTTAAGTCATTGTTTGGCATTTACCTTTCATTTAGTGCATATAAAATCAAAACCCTACTACAACTACATGTGGGTGTTAGTTAGCAAAGAAGGTGTATAGATCATTTGTGTGTCGCTTTGCGAGTTTTCATCCATTGTCCAAGAAGCAGGGAGAAGTTTCAAACATTTCGGCCGTGAGGTATGGCCACCGGCGTAGGCCTAGTTGGTATTTTAATTACAGGAAGTTCATATGGAGTCCGGACATTATCAAAATCGGTCTGTGCCCGTGGCGTGCTCTCACGACCCCGTGGAAAAATTTTGGTAAAGTTTAGCACAAGTTTTGATGATCGCTCCTTGGAAACCGGAGCATCTCACAATAAGGATCATGGTTTCCAAAAGGAGACATGTCAATTCAAACTCCAGTGGCCGGTGACTTCATCATTTGGCCTCATAAAAATTTCCACGGTATGCAATCACCATTATACCACGGGTTTGATTTTCTGGCGCATTTCAGGTATCGTTTGCTATATTTAAGACATTTTTTTGAATTTAACGTGCATTTTGTGCATATAAATAAAATCACAACCGCAACTGCATGTGTTGTTGAAAGGGATGAAGATTGTTGTTCGATCTGGGAGCATCCAATGGTGCAGACGTACGATCCGTGGGGTTTGAGTTCTGGCGAATCAGAACGCACGACTCAGATCACGCGCACGGCAGGGGGTGGCATCGGCCATGGTTTGGTAGGCACACGGCTTTCGTGAGTGAACCATGTGCTATTTGAAAACATTTACATGAACTAACAGCATATTTTCGTTTGAATGAAAACATGAGTTCATCGTTTCGCATCGAATTTTTTTCCACGGTAAGAAATCACCATTGTACCCTAAGGTTCGATTTTCTGGTGCATTTGAGATCTAGTTTTCTATATTTGAGTCATTTTTTGCATTAACCATGCATATATATATATATATATACATATATATATATATATAGCCATGTTGCAACTACACGTGGGTGTTAGCAAGATCATTTGTGTGTCGCTTTGCGAGTTTTCATTCATTGTCTGAGAAACGGGAAAAAATTTCAAACAGTTCGGCCGCAGGGTGCGGCCAGAGGCGTAGGTCTTGTTGGTATTTTAATTACAGGAAATGCATATAGAGTGCGGAAATAACGAAAATCGGTGTGTCACCATGGCGTGCTCTCACGATCCCATGGAAAAATTTTGGTAAAGTTTGGCACAAGTTTTGATGCTCGCACCTTCCAAACCAGAGCATCTCACAAGAAGGATCATAGTTTCCAAAAGGAGACGCGGCACTTCAGACTCCAATCGTCGGTGACTTCATCGATTTGCCTCGAATTTTTTTTTCACCGTAAACAATCATGGATGTACCCTAGGTTTGATTTTCTGGCCCATTTCAGGTCTCGTCTGCTATATTTAAGTCATTTTTTTGCATTTACCTTTCATTTAGTGCATATAAAATCAAAACCCTACTACAACTACATGTGGGTGTTAGTTAGCAAAGAAGGTGTACAAATCATTTGTGTGTCTCTTTGCGAGTTTTCATCCATTGTCTGAGAAGCGGGGAGAAGTTTCAAACATTTCGTCCGTGAGGTGCGGCCACCGGCGTAGGCCTAGTTGGTATTTTAATTACAGGAAATTCAAATGGAGTCCGGACATCATCAAAATCGTTGTGTGCCCATGGCGTGCTCTCACGACCCCGTGGAAAAAATTGGTAAAATTTGGCCGAAGTTTTGATGATCGCTCCTTGGAAACCGGAGCATCTCACAAGAAGGATCATGGTTTCCAAAAGGAGGCGTGTCAATTCAAACTCCAGTGGCTGGTGACTTCATCGTTTGGCCTCATGAAAATTTCCACGGTACGCAATCACCATTATACCATGGGTTTGATTTTCTGGCGCATTTCAGGTACATTTGCTATAATTAAGATATTTTTTGAATTTAACATGCATTTTGTGCATAGAAATAAAATCACACCCGCAACTCCATGTGTTGTTGAAAGGGATGAGGATTGTCGTTCGATCTAGGAGTATCCAACGGTGCAGACGTACGATCAGTGGGGTTTCGGTTGTGGCCAATCTGAACGCATGACTCAGATCGCGTGCGCGGTTTGGTCGGCACACGGCTTTCATGAATGAACTGTGTGCTATTCGTAAACCAGAATGCATATCTTCTGTTTATACATACTGGAGTGAGATCAATTGAGTGTGCTACCTCTATGGTATAATAATAATAATAATAATAATAATAATAATAATAATAATAATAATAATAATAATAATAATAATAAACAGTTCAAATTCATTGCCTGATCTGACAGCATATCAAGGTCAACATATTAACGGTTCTTACATCAACAGAAGACCGGGCATAACTCACAGATTCAGTACACACGACAGTTCTAAATTGAACGAATTAAGTTGCAGGGTAGGCATAAAAACTAGTCTTACGGCTTAATTCCCATGTACATGGGGGAACTGGGATCATTACGTTGACCTCGAATGAACTTAGGTTTTCTGATGATTTTACGCTTCTCTGTTTGGACGGTGGGTGATCCCTTGGCTGGCAACTCAGCAAATTCATCGTACTCGTCCTCATCGGCAACATCCTCGACGCCCAGTACCCTCCTCTTCCCATGCATCACTACATGGCAGTTCTTATGCAAGGGGTCTTCCACATAGAAAATCTGGGTAGCATCGCTGGCAAAAATGAACGGGTCCGCGTGATATGCCATCATTGTCCTGTTAACACAGGTCTTCCTGTAATCATCAACCTTTACCTGACTAAGAGGGATCCATGTGCACCTGAATAATGCCACCTTAACTTTCACATAGTTAAGCTCCCAAATCTCTTTGATGGTTCCATAGTATACCCTTTTACCAGCTTCATCAACAGTCATGCATTCTATTTGAACAGAGCTGTTCTGATATGAGGTCTTCTCATGACATTCCTCTGTGTAGAACGTGTAGCCATTTATGTCATATGCTTGGTACATCAACATCGTAGGTGATGGCTTTTGTGCCAACCACGTAGCAATGTCATCCATGGATCCTTGTGCCAAACGATTCTTCAGCCATCTGGCGTAGCTTTTAGTGTGCTCCTTCATCTCCACATCTAACGGATACACCATTGGTAAGAAGCTTTGGCGTATCTCCGCCAAGTGTTTGTCAGGATAAGTGTTGAGAACTGGGCTGTTAAGAGTACCGTCAAATGGGCTGTGTCGGCCAACTCTTCGGGTGCAGCCTTTTGCGTGCCAGCAAGGACTGGCTTACCTTTCAGCCTTCCCTCGTGGAGAGAGAGGGGCAAACCTATAGGTCTTTGTTTCATGTATTCGGTGCAAAACTCAACCACCTCCTCTGCGGTATAACCTTGTAGGATGCTTGCCTCTGGATGGCTTCGGTTCCGACAATAGCGCTTCAGTATTCCCATGAACCGCTCGAATGGATACATGTTGCGAAGAAACACAGAACCATAATACTTTATCTCGTCGACAAGGTGCACAGTGAGATGGACCATGACATCAAAGAATGATGGTGGGAAAAACATCTCTAGGCTGGACAATATTCTTGCAATATCCTCTTGCATATGATCCAACTCTTCAGGATCTACAACTTTCTGCCATAGTTTGTTGAAGAAATCACATAGCTCAATGAGTGTGTTTCTTATATATTTGTCCATCAGATTCCTGATGGCCACCGGGAGGATTTGTGTCAACATTACGTGGCAATCATGTGACTTCATGTGTCCCAACTTCATTTTACCTAAGCTCACATTCACGAGACTTCTGATGTTTGTGGAGTAGGAAGAGGGTGTCTTAACTAACAACAAATAGTTGAAGAACTATGTTGCTTCTTTTGTACTGAAATTGTAACTCTGGTGAGCGTGGAGGAATTTGTGAACATCTTCTGCTTCACTCTTGCATTTTGATTGATCACCAAGCATATCAAGTCGTGCACCGTCACCATCCTTTGTTTTACCTTTAATCTTGAGCAGAGTACCAAGGATGTTTTCACATACGTTCTTCTCTACGTGCATGACATCGATGCAGTGACATACACGTAGAATCTCCGAGTAAGGTAATTTCCAGAACACCGATTTCTTCTTAAACACTTGACCCTTGGGTGTTTGTTTCACCGTCAAAGCATGGTTCTTGCCAAGCACAACATTAATTTGTTTAGCCATGTTATGGACCACCTCCCCAGCATAGGGTCTTGGGCCCAAACCTACCTCTGCCGTACCATCAAATTCAGCTTTCATCTTTCGGTATGGGTGATTTCTCCGTAAGAACCAACGATGACACAAATACACGGTTTTGCGTGAGTTGGGAAGAAATCTGCTAGCTGTCCCATCCATGCATGTGACACACCCTACATCTCCCTTTGTTTTCTGCCCCGATGTGTTGTCTAATGCCGACATATCTTGAATGGTGTGCAGCAGCATCGCATGTAAATCAAAAATCTCCTTTTTGTAAGCATCATAACATTTTACAGTAGGCTCTTTTATCCACAGTGTCAGCAGTTCTTCTACCAGTAGCTGAAAGTAAATGTCGATGTCATTTCGAGGTTGCTTCAGGCCTTGGATAATCATTGACATCATAATGTATTTTTTCTTCATACACAACCAGGGAGCTAGGTTATATATGCACAGAAGCACCGGCCATGTGTTGTGATTGGTGCTCATATCGCCAAAAGGATTCATCCCGTCAGTACACTCCCCGAGCCTTATACTTCTAGGATCCTCGGCAAAGTCTTTAAACCTATTGTCGATTAATTCCCACTGAGCCCCATCTTTTGGGTGCCTCATATATTTGTCCGCAGTTCGCTCATCATGATGCCACCGCAACCTCTTTGCCTCTCTAGGGTTTGCAAACAAATGCCTCAACCTTGGAATTAAAGACAAGTACCAAACAACCTTGAACGGGATTCCTATCTTGATCTCGTCGTCTAATTTGTACTTGTCATTTTCTCTCCTGCGCTTGTATCGTGCATGCTTGCATATGGAACATGCATGCAAATCTTTGTACTCACCACGGGACAATATACAATCATTCACACAAGTGTGTATCTTCTGTACTTCAAGTTCCAATGGGCACACAATTTTCTTCGCTTCGTTCGTGCTTTTGGGGAGCACATTATCTTCCGAAAGAATTTCTTTGAAAAGACCTAACAACTCTGTGAAGCCCTTGTTTGATAGACCATTTGCTGCTTTAAATCTGAGAAGCGCCAGTGTGGCACTCAACTTGGAATATTTCTTTTTGCATCCTGGATACAAATCTTTCTTGGAATCCACATCAATGGTTGGCAGATCCTTGTACTCAATCATATCCTTTTTTGGGCCCTTGAAACTGCAATCATAACAGCAAAATCTGGCATATCAAGGTCGTCATCGTCGCTGTCTTGGTTTTCCAGTGGGAGTTTTGGCTTTCTGGTGTTCCATTGGTAGCTTGACGCCTCAGCCCTGATGTTAGATTCAACATCCATGTGACTCTGACCGGGGTTTGGCATCTCGCAGCCCTGGGTATATTCATCCATGACCTTCTCTTCATTGTGTCTGGTCCAACGTGTATATCCATCCATGAACTCCCGAGTGAGTAAGTGGAACTCGACAAGTGTAACTTCATGTGACCCTGTATTGGCACAATGACTGCATGGACACAGGATGTAATCCTCATGACCAATTCTCTTATTTGTACTTTCAGCCAAATTCATGAACTCCGTCATGCCACTGACAAAATTTGAGCTACTCCAATTCTTCATCCATTCATATCGTTCCATCTACACCACACGAAGGGTAATTAAAAACAAAACAAGAACATTAATACACAGATTAACTGATGCCCAAAGATGCGTGCTTAAATCACAAGATTTTATTTTCATAATTACAGAGGGTGCTCCATATTGTTATCCAGCCGTGCGATGACAAAAATTAATGGCCAGTTTATTTACACGCAGAGTACTACAACACTACCCTTAGGAATTGAATACCTTAATTAAGCCACTCACGAAAAGAATACCTTAATTAATTAGCCGCGCGGCGACCTCCACCCAGCAAACAGAGAAGCGCGATGCGGCAGCACGCCGAGATAGCAGGGTCGAGGAGCAAAGCTTAGTGCGGCTACTGAAATTCGACCTCCACTATCCCGCCATCAACCGCGATGGATGTGCTCCAATCACGCTGCCGCCGACCTCGATGGTTGAGCTCCTCCTATCTCCTGCCGCAGACCGAGGATTGACCTCCTATGACGACGCCACCGCCCACCGACCGGGGATTGACCTCTTATCCGGTAGCCGTTGCCTCGGCCGCCGCCGCCGCCATCTCTATCTGCAGAGCGGCTGTTTTATTTTTAACGGATATCCGCAGAGCGGCTGTTTACACTAAGTATTACTGTAACTCAATTATTGCAGCCCCATATGTACAGGGTAGTACATCACATACGGTTATGTCACGGCAACCGTGTCTCACCTACGTTGTCTTCTCACACGGTTTGGTGCGGAAATCGTGTGTGAAGTTGTAATACCTAACACAAATGACATGTATAAACAGTGCGCCGTATACAACATAGTGCGATAAGTAGTTCCCAACCGTTAGCTTATCCCCACAGTTTCCCCATTTCCCCCAAATCCCTAGATAGCCTCCAAATTCCCTCGTGTGGCGCTGACATTGGGGAATGCGGATGAGTGGTGCTGATGCTTTCTGTGCGGCTGCTCCCGCTTGTATCGCCGCTCTCGGCAGCGCCGCCATGACGGCGGTCACCGCCAAGCACTTGCCTAAGGTCATCAGAAGGCAAGTGTACTACGGATCCAAATCGTCCTGTCAGGTTCCAATCTATCCCGATCTTTTTTAGCATGTCCAAAGTAGCTCCCTGCTAAATCCGTCCTGAATGACCCCCCCCCCAGGAAAGCGATCAGCCGCCGGATCCGGAGCATGACTCCAGACTCCCGCAACACGAGTTCGACTCTGAGTTTTGCGCCACCGAGAAGTACCAAAAGCTGAGTTGTGTGCACGGGCACACTCCCGCTCGACGTGTATTCACGGAAGTATTCGACATTGGCAGACGGTTTCTCAGTTGCCCCTTAGAGGTTAGTGCTAAGTTCATCATTTTAGTTGAGTTAATGCCACCGCTCATCCTGAATACTATTTAACTTTGGCAGGGATATGAGGCTTGTGCCTTTGTTAACTGGTTGGATGAAGAATGGAATGGCAAGGCTCGGAGTGTTATCACCAAGCTCGCAAAAGATAATGTAAAGCTGAAGAATAAACTGACTGATCTGGAGTGTACAATCAGTATGATGAAGCAAGAAAGAATCAATCACAGGCAACAGATGAAAACAAGAGACAAGAAGGAACTAGCATGTGTAGTTGTGGTTGTCGCATTAGCCATGTTCTATGCGCTATTTGCAATGATGATTAGGGGTTTTGTTTGACAGTACTGCTAAAGCACATCTAAATGTGCTCTAAGTAATGCACATCTAGGTCCTATGCCATTGATGTTACACGAAGATTCGTGCAGATATTTTCCTTTGTCTTTTTTTTTCCTTTGTAGTTTGATTATTACTGGCTTCATCAATAAGAAGAGCTCAATTTATTGCTTGCCAACTATCCTACTCCATTCGTACCGGTGCATAAGTCACATTACGAAAACCAAATAATCCCAAAACTCGTTCCTTGTTTTTTGTCCTGAAAAAAGAAATCAGCCAATAGGAGTCCTGGGGCTTGTATGCATTCAATTACTTCAGACTACTTAGCATAACATGCAATGGTCAATTCTCTGCATGCAATGGTATTGATTACCAAATAATCATCAAGTTCTCTCGTTTTTTCCCCACCTAGGTCGCCGGTACGGAGGGAGTAGTACTATAAAAAATGCTTGTTTCATATTTGGACGCTCCAACGCGTGTGCGTAATTATCACATTGAGAACTGGGCAACCTCAGGAATTTGGAGTGACTGGGTACAAATAATTGTGGTTGATTACATCAGCGGTTAGACAATACGTCAATCCCCCGCTTCATTTGACATTCCTCTTCTCTGCGTACCCCGCTTAAGTGTCCACCATCTTCATCGTCCCCGGCCGACCGCGCTACACACTTGCACACACTCTGCAATCTCGCTTTCTCGTGGTTTGTATACGTACCGCAGCCATGTCGAGCGACAGCGAGGACGATAGTTCCGCCAGCAGTCTGGTGCCCGATGATAGATCAACATCGGAATCATCCCGCTCGTCTTCCATGAGTCCAGCATCGAGCCCAGACCTCGATTTATCCGGATCATGGAAGGGACGCCGCCTCCGGAGTCGTCAGACAACAACTAGACGGACGAGGAGCCATCGGAGGATGAAGAAGAGGACGACGATGATGAGGAGGAGGAATGGTCGAACGAGGAGGAGGACGACGACGATAGCAACGACGATGATGATGGCGGTTGCGATGAAAAGCCAACGGTCAGCGGCAAGAAGCGTCCTCGCCAAGATGATGTCATGGGGCCATCCAACAACAACAAGAAGAAGAAGGACTAAATTAAGCAGACTGTATATATCTCTGTTTCCATTCGCTCATATTAATTCGTTATCTCTGTTTCCCCTGTCAATCTCATCCCAGATGGTTAGTAATATGTATTCGACAAAGATCTTTTACATTATCACCCACAGGTTGGTTCTTGAATTGTGTGCCTTGTCGAGCACACAATTCACAAAAAAAAGACTGTATGGGTTGTCTATAATGATCGCAAACAATTTTGATTACCGACCTGTTTGCCGGGTATCACACACATCTTTTTACGCCGAATCGTTTGTGTTCAACTCGATCATCGCAAATGGTTTATCCGAGTGAACTATATGTCGTATATTGCACACAACTTGATCTAGCTGCCCGTTTCTGTTGTTCTGTCTCATCACAAACAGTTCGTATGGATCAACCGTATGCCCCGCATTGCACACACAACTATAATCTGAACCATGTTTGATGTATCCGCCATCGCAAATGTTTTGCATATTTTTTGACGGGTTTTTACATCACCGTTTGCGATTAATGCATCGCACATAGTTTCGTCGAAGGGTCTCTGATTGTAGTGTCGCGTTAGCAGCATCCTGCAGTAGTGATCATTGCTTATATATTTGTGAAACCTGTTACGTGTCTCCTTGTTTCTCTTTTAGAGTCATATCTCTTATGCCAGGCAGAACTTTAGGGAAGATAGTGAACCAAACCATCTTGAAGAGAGCGAGATGACCCCAAGGTCATGTCTTGATGAAGACAGTGAGTTGAAGCTACTCACCAGTAGCTGTGAGACAACCTTTGTGCAGTTGCTGCCTCAATCAGTTCGACTTCTTCAGTCTCAACTTAAAGCGGAAAGGCTTGCTTCAGCTCAGCTCCGACTTGATGTCAATGATGTAAAGAAGACCTCAGAGGACAGCCATGCGCGCTTTCTTGCTATGTAGCTAGGGTTAGAGCATCTATCGTTGACACAACTGAGGTATCATCAGCTAGTTCTGCTGCTTGTGGTGCACCTCCAGGGCAGGCCTAATGCCTTCAGAAGTGCTCTCAGTTTTGTATATTCTTTTGTCGGCACGTTTATATGCACTGGTGGCGACCTTTGATGCCCAGTGTATGTAATTCGCGGTCTCGATGTGCTTTGTTATCACCGGTGGCGACCTTTGATGCCTAGTGGATTTAATATGCCATACTTTTTTATTGTATAGTCTAGGTTTATTCTTAGTCAGTATGCTGTAATTTAGGCCGGAAGCTTCAACGGATCTCAATGTCGTCAGTCTTCAGGCCGGCCCGTAACTCGCTATATATGGGTCGAAACGTGGGCCTATAATCATCTTGGGCCATTAGCAGGTCTAAACGTATAGTAGTTTTCCGCCTTTAACAGGCCGAGTAAAGTTCTGGCCAGCTGGGCCAGAGAATAACATGGGCTTTTAACAGGCTAAAAAATAGATTGGGCTAGCATTGAGCCGAAAAATTCACGGGCCATGTTTGGCCCAAATAGCAAATGAGCCGTTAACAAGCCAAAATGTATCTCGGGCCCTGTTTGGCCCAATAAAATTATGGGCTTTAAGCAGACCAGTATCAACACGGGCCGTAGGCCCAACTGTGTCACGGGCCATTAACAGATGGGTTGTAAGCAGACCAGATTCAACGCGGGCTGTAATTAGGCCCATCTGTTACACGGGCCGTTAACAGGCCGATAGGCACATTGGGCTGAAATTTATCCACAAAGACTACAGGCCGTTAAGAGGCCTAAAGTCACTTCGGACAAGAAATAGCCCAGTTTCAGCACGGGCCGTTAAATGGGCTAAAGTGAAACCGGGTCGACAATGGCCCAGATGCACCAATTGCCACAAACAGGCCGAAACGATTATCGGGCCGAACTGGTAAATGGGAATTTAACAGGCTGAAATACAAACCCAACTTAGAATGGGCCCAAAAAAACAGTGGCATGTTAACGGGCCTGATCTGATATGGGCCGTAATTTAGCCCAAAACACAACAGGCTGTGAACGAGCCAGATCTGATATGGGCCTTAATTTGACCCAAAACATGGCAGGATGTTAACGGGCTGGCCCACTAGTGTCTGAAAAAATATGGTGGGCCTTTAGCTGGGCCGGCCTTTTTACCTTAAATGGGCCACTGTTGGGCTGTGCCACGTGTCGACATATCATAGGCGTCTTCCGTCCATTGTAGGGATGACATCTGTCTCAACGATGAGCTGGCACGTGGATCCTCTGGCGAATGAGAATTTTACAAGTGGAAAATCCCCATTGGTCCAGGCTGTTAACGGGTTATCGGATCCAAACCGGAACCCGATAGCTTAACGGCGACCCGTTACGGTGGAAGCCATGTGTCGGTTACCCTTGACGAAAACACTTCCATGACGCTGTATTTATCGTCATTGAAGTGGACACTTCCGTGATGATAATTTCAGTATTGTCATCGAACACAACACATGTATGACTATCTTGATCCTGTCATAAAATCGTCATGGTTGTACATGCATGACAGAAAATGTGACCTACTGTGACAAACACGTATCATCACGGAAGTGTTTTTTTTTGTAGTTTGTGTTGGAGGGAAGGCAAGAATGTTGTCGATGATATCACAAATCATCGAGGGGCAAGGATGATATTTCTCATCATGAATTCGATTCACAACTTGAAAGAAGTCAAAATATTGACGATGATCACGACACATTTGTCGAGAAGTTTCATGAAGATGTAATCGATAGGCGACGACATCAAGCCAAGGGAATGGTGAAGCAAAAGGTTATTATAACCATAGATAATATGCAATCTCAGAATCAGAGTTGCCTCTCAAGACAAACAATATGATGTTGAAAGCTCGATGTAAGCATAGCGCACTGTCGGGATTGTGTTCCGGGGATGAAGGACGTAGGTAGCACGGTCAAGCTTTAGCATGACAAAGATCATATAGTCAATCGATTGGGAATGACATGATCGAGTACAAACTCGTGATTAATGAAGATTACTAAGAGTTGTTGAATCGCAGGGCGGACTCGATTCAGTTATCGGTGTCTTTGTGTGTCTAACATGAACTCGTGGAAAATTGGAATCGGCGAGAAATAATAGTTGATGAAGAACACATAAGAAGTTATGTAGTTCCGTGATATTCTCGATATACCAGAGGGTAATACTAGGAGGCAGATCAAAATAAAGGTTGGGTAGGTGAAGGGATCTGCAGAAGACAAGTACTTTAACTTGTCTAAGTAATGGGATCAAAGAAGAATGATATGGTCGGAACCACAATTGCAAGGTCAAAATCACATATACAGGATCAAATTATACCAAAGGAATAATTATTGTTACAGGAAGCTTCCTTGATAAGATCTACATCGTTTCCATTGGCATGAACACAAATGTCCTAGGTCGACTCCCACTTCTTCAATGCCTAACCTTTCATTCACTTCTCGTCTTCGAAGAAGTTGTAGAGTTGAAAATTTATCCGACGAAACACCGGTAGATATAACCCGCATAATCTTTGGGTTCACACAGATTTAGGAAGACAGAGGTTCAACCCATCGGGGCATCTTAGGAACATATACCACAAACTTCAGGAGTAATTAACTCAAGCTCGGAAGCAGAGCATGGTTGACAAGAGCAGGGGATATAATTTACCAATTCCAATATGTATCAGGGGAAGAACTCAAGGTTCTGAGAATTTGCAGGAACGGTTGGATAATAACCCACCAAAGGATCTAGCGGACCGTAAAGAATCTGATGTGAGTATCGATGTTCAACCATGAGAAGAAATAATGCAAATGCATCGGATTATAGTAATATCTGGATAATTTCAAAGCTTAAATACAAAGGAATTATGATTCCCAAATCGAGGGATCAGAAGCAGAGGCTCTGATCAAGGGTGGATAAGTTGAATAGACTTGGGGTACAATCAACGATAATTTGATTGGAAAGAACCAGCTTCGACTGATGATTGCGACCATTCACAAACATATCAAATCAAAGGCTCAAAATGACGATGACAAAGGAATACTAATGAATATTGCTAGACATATGGAGAGTAACCATAATGCAAGCAGACAAATATCTGTAGAGCAATATGCTGCAGAGGATTTTCGAAAGATCAGATAACATTAAGAAGCATTTTGTGAAACACATGAACAACGGGGGTGAACGAATACCCAGTAAGTGTGAGGAACTATTAGTAGGTGTAATCATACGAAAAGGAGTTGCAAAGCAGTAGGCACAAAGGATCCACCGAGAAAAATAGGAGAAAACTTGGATCATGGATAATCACCACAAATAGCAACATTCTTTAGGGAAGGCTTTAGGTGAAAGCTATACCAAGATAGCTCCAACTAAGAGATTGATGGGTTTAAATATCTCATTCTTGATAACTTGTGAATCATGAAACATGAAGGGAAATTGTCAAGAATGACATAACACCACCTCCAAAGATAAGGTAGAAGGAATTGCACTTCGGAATGCAAGATGAAGAATACTTGAGC
Source organism: Thinopyrum elongatum (assembly GCA_011799875.1). Classification (NCBI taxonomy): domain Eukaryota; kingdom Viridiplantae; phylum Streptophyta; class Magnoliopsida; order Poales; family Poaceae; genus Thinopyrum; species Thinopyrum elongatum. The sequence continues at coordinate 77,475,184 of CM022300.1, read as the reverse complement.
TCCTCCAACAAGAATCTTGAAAAAACACTTCGCTAATGAATTAAATCCTTGATGAACCACCATGTAGAACTTTCGAAGAACTCCGGTAGTAAAAGGATTATAGGATATAATTGAAGGTTGAAAAGAACAAGATGAAGCCTTGCAATGATTTAGATGGAGCTTCGCAATGAGATAACCGAGAGAACTTGGAACTCCGGAAAAGAAAAGATGAACAACTGAGAACCGAGAAATTGATATGATGAGCAAACTCCGAAAGAAGGAATTAAACACTTGGATGAAACAAGAATAAGAATTATGTTATGCCCATCCTTCATCAAATTAAATTGATGACAACCAATGGATTTGACATACTACTTATTCTCATTGAAAAAGGATTCAGGAGAGATATAGCTCAACTTGAAGGTCTTCAACAAACAACTGGTATGATTTTTGGAAGGAACAAATGAATTGGTGTGAATACAAAGGAAGATGAATCTTGAACGAACCACCGTAAGAATTTGAAAAAGAACGAAGAAAAGAACGATTCGCCAGGAGGAATTGGAAAACAAACAACGATACTTGAGGGAATTTGGATACAAGAGAACGAAGGGATCACGAGCGGACTAGAGAATACTTCAACGATGCACCAGAAGAATTTAAGAACAAGAGGTGAACGTTGAGAATGAAGAATTTCTTCTGGAATGACGACCTTCGGAGGAATATAATGGAAAGAACTCATGAAATGCTTCGGATGGGTGTGACAAGAATTCTCACGATCGAAAACAATTATGAGGATGGCATGAACCTAGAATCATGAATTTTCAAGAGAACTGAGCAAGATTTAGAGGAAACGCTTCTTCGGTCTTCAAAGCTTAGAACGATGACGAGAAACACCTTGAAGAATTTAGAGATACTACGGAAGAATGAAGAATATAAAGGTTCAGCCAAAAATGAAAATAATTTGAAAGCGATCTTGGAGAAGGCATATGACTGATGAAAATCCATTCTTGCGTTAAACTTTGAAAAGAATTTGAGAATAGCTCCGAAAAAGTTAGAAGAGCCAGGTAAGATCCTGGAAAAGACCTGTGGGTTATGGGCCCGCTCAAAAGAAACGCCGTTGAACGATTTTAAAGAGAGACTGCACCGGTTGAATTTAAATGGCTTGAATGAGATAACAACCTCGAAATAGCTTGAATGGATTAAGAATGGAAACACGAATCTCCTGATATATCTCCAGCACTCCGGAACAAATTGAATAGCAAGAGGGGAACGATTAAGAGATGCGCCGGCTTGGAAAAACATTGACAATGAAAGGGATATGCTCAACACCAAAAGCTTGAATTGAATCCACCGGAGAAGATAACAAAAACGAAAGAATGATGAACTTGAAGATTCCTTAGCATCTTCATGATAATCACCGGATAAGAACATTGAAGGAAAGAATGAAGAAATTTCACATGAATAAAATGGATACTTGATTAAGAAATCTGAGTCCTTGAAGAAAATGGTGGGAGGGCGGGAAAACAAAGGCAACTTGGGACGGATGAAACGGACAAATCCTCAAGCTTCTCAATGGCGCCCGTCGGGAATAACTTGAAGAGAAGTGCACCGGTTGAAAAGGATTGACATGAGAATCTCGATGATCAAGAATGATTAGCACTCCGATAGAAATATGAGAACACCGCTTAGGAAAAGGTATGGAATCAACACTTGATTTCGAAGCAACTCGAATACCACTACTCAAAACAAAACAAAGGATTTGACTTGCAAAATAAGCCGGAACAAACATATGATAGAGATTTCGCCCAAAGTGTTCGCGATGAGGCCCCACGGGCACGACATACAGTGGACATCATGAATGACAAACGAGACATCCCCGAATCAGCATAGCCAAGGATTCTTTAAGACGTCTCGCGACCACTGTAAATCGACCGTGAAAAACGAACCACTAGACGTTGGACCCCAATCTCAACTCATACATCTGTCGAAAAGAAATCCTGGGTAACTACTTGAATTCCCACCTATGAACTCCCGAAACTTTCTGGTTATGCAATCTGGTGTTGGGGATACAGGGAGGCACAAATATCTCACACAACTAACAAATCCTACACTCCAACTGTATCCATCCGTCAACACATAACCAAGAAAACCTCGAAAATCCTGTACCTCAGACCTTCGAAAGAACATCCCCTATACTAGCTGTGGCAATACATCTGGTCGCTCTTCCCAGTACTGGGTGTTGCCAAACTACTCTCACCACTAGTAGCATAGAAGCGCTTTCGATGTCGGCGTCCTCTGGTATTCCGGAACTGAAACGATAAACACTGTGACGAAAACACCTTGGAGCTCAACTCCCCGGGACACTTCCACAACCCCTAAATGTCAGGAGGCACCAAGATAGAATTCCCATCACAATGATATCGGACTGATTCCACAATGCCCGCGTGATCCTAAAAAAAATTGAGTGAAAAAGGGTAGAAGAGTGGAAAACACCTACGCCACGAGTCCTCACCAGAGTGATGAAGGGGATAAGAAGTAAAAAGAATTCCTACTTTTCGATATAACTAAGACTCAAAATAGTTTTTTTTAGACTCAACAACGACAACGGTTCGATCAATCAAGGGGGGCTCCTGCGGTCGGTAAGGCTCTGATACCAACTTGTAGCGCCCAAGATGCGATTATATCCCAATCACGTGATGAATTCATGATCGGAGCACAATCGCATTTCGAGCGCATAGCAAGGTGGATATTATTACAACATACCATGTACTGAATAGATGAGAATACAAGATAAAGACTTACACTCACCACAAGCTACAACATGAATACATCAATACATAGCCATCATCATACAGAAGAGCAGCATCCGACTACGGATGAAAACAAACGAAAAAAAAAGAACGACATCCACCCTGCTAATCCCAGGCTCCCGACCCGGAACCTAACCCTTGATCGAAGAAGAAGCAGGAGAACTCCAAAACAATCAAACATCGCTCAATCGTCAAGGCGTCGCTTTACCTGTACCTGCAACTGTTGTTGTAGTAATCTATGAGCCACGAGGACTCAGCAATCCCATTACCATGGGTATCAAGACTAGCAAAGCTTAATGGGTATGGAATGGATAAGTGGTGAGGTTGCAGCAGCACTAAGCATGGTATGGTGGCTAACTTACAAGTACAAGAATAAGAAGAGTTACTACGCATAATGGTCGCAACTAGTAATGATCAATAAGTGATCCTGAACTACTTACGAGTCAAACATAACCCCACCATGTTCTCTTCTCGAACTCACTCGAAAAGAGACGATCACGGTTACGCACGCGGTTGGTGTATTTTATTTCGGGTTTAGTGTCATGTTCTCTACAACCGGATATTAAAAACTCCCATCTGCCACATAACCGCGGGCACGGCTCTCGAAAGTTTAAACCCTACAGAGGTGTCCCAACTTAGCCCATGATAAGCTCTCACGATCCGCGGAGACAATTCTCCATCTCGAAACACCCCGATCAAGCTCGGGATCCCGGTGCACAAGACATTTCGACAATGGTAAAACAAAACCAGCAAGACCTCCCGACGTGCGGACACCCTGATAATAGCCGCGCGTATCTCGTCTAAGGCCACGACGGATGAGCTATGGTTACAGCGACCAAATACCCCAAGTTGCCAAGGGGCGACGCCGCAAGCTGCTCTAATTTGGACCAGCACCAACAGCACTGGCCCCCCTGTATTATGTGGAATTAAAAATCCTCGGGGACGCGACCCCCTACGCAAATTAATTATTTATCAGTATTATTATGTTGGCAAATTTTAAAACCAAAGTTGGGCCTTGCTGGAAGAGTTTTATTCAAAGCGAACTGTCAAGGGGGGCCCATAAACCCCGACCGTGTTAGGAATGCAAAATTCAAGGAACATAACACCGGTATGTCGGAAACTAAGGCGACAAGAGCGTAACAAAACACCAAGCAAAAGGCCAGGCCTTCCATGTAACACCCCTGTGTAACTACCACTGTGATCAGCTGCTAATAATGCCAAGTCATATCATTTGCAGTGCTTAAACATAGTGGTTATCCAAAGCAATTCAACTCCATTTTGGAAATCAACTCAAATTCAAAACTGAAATATGGAGCTACTCATGCACTGTTGGAAAAATGTTCTTTAAATAGCAAATATTCCAGGAGCACTCATAAAAATATAAACAATGATAATGGGATTAGTTAAATGACTCCAACAAGATGAAACAGCACCAAAACAGCAATATTTAATACATTTAAAATCATTCCAAATTCAAACAAACTCCAAATCTGCCCAAACCAATTTTGGTGAAAGATAATATTGCATGGTAATATATGGGCCAAGTTCCATATTTCACAAAAGTGCATAAGTGGCCTAACAATTACAAAGCAGAAAAGAAACAAAGAAGAAAAGAAAACAGAAAAAGGAGAATTGGAAAAGGCCTAAAGGGTTACTGTGCACTTAAGCTTGCGCCACTGTAGCCGGCCCAGCCCAACCGCCGGGTCGTCTCCCACCTCGCGCACGCGTCAGCGCGCGCGCGCATCCGACCGGCGCTCGACGCCGTGTCGACAATCCCACGGCTCCCCGTCGCCTATATGGCCGCGCCCGAGCCCCTCGCTCACTCCCCGCAACCCTAGCGCCCCTCATTCCCCTCGTTTCCCCTCTCTGGTTTGATCTGGGCGGACGCCCGAAACCGCCGTCGATCGATCCCGCGCTCTCCGTCAACCTCGCACCTCGCCCCGATGATGTAACGCTCCGCCGTCGTCCTCCGCATCGACCGGTCCAAACCGTTGGAGCCGGGAGCCTCAGCATCAAGCCCCTCGAGCTCCTCTTCCTCCTTCGGTCGCCGCAGCTCCGGCGAGGATTCCGGCTCTGCCACGCTTCCCCGAGCCCTCTGCCCAGACCCCACGCTCTCCCTGTAAGCCCCCGCCTGTTTCCCCTCTCTCTCCCGAGCGGATCCGTCCCTGTAGCCGCCGCTAGCCATCTCACCGGAGCTCGGCTCCGCCGTGTAGTTTGCCGCCGTCGGTGTAGCCGTTGTCGAGGCTGGGCAAGCATGGCAACGTGCTCAGGGCACCTCCCTGGTGCCGCCCGAGCCACTAGATCTTTCCCTCATGCCCCCTGACCGCGAGACGCACCTCGGCTGAACTCCGGTGACCGCAGCGGTCGACGCCACCGCCGTTCCCGTCCATCCCAGCCCCGTCTGAAGCCAAGAATGGACGCGCGCGAGCCTCTGCGTCTCGTAGCTGCTCGCGGCGCTCGATTTGGTCGCCTGTGCGACGAACCCGAGCAGCGCCGCCGTCTCAGTTGCTCGCCAGGGCAACTCCGACGCGCGCGCCGACGTTCAAACCCTGCCTAGGTCACCGACAGGTGGGCCCAGGGTGTTTAGCGACTAATCTGGCCCTAATGACTCGCTGACGTGTGGGCCCTTTTACTGTAGCAATTAGTAAGCTCACCCACTGACAGGCCGGCCCCACACCCACTAACTATCTAATTAGATTAGTATAAATCTGTTAATTGCTAACAGCCACTGACTACTGGGTCCCACTGGGCCCAGTTGACCAGTCAACCTGCTGACTGGGCAAGTCCAGTCACTGGCAGGTGGGTCCAGTGGGCCCCTATTTGACCAGTCAACGCTGACCTAGTCAACTGCTGACTGTGCAGTTGACTGGGCCCACTGTCAGTCTCTGGGTGCATTTCTGTGTGCACTCAGCTGGGTACCCGTAGCATTTTGATCATTTATTTATGAAATAAAAATAATTTCAGAAAATTATTTAAACTTTAAAAATTAATAACTTTTAAACCGTAGCTCAGATCGAAAAAGTTAAAACATGAAAGTTGCTCAGAACGACGAGACAAATCTGATCGTGTCGTCTGTTTCTTTCCCGGAACCCCCTACGTAGGTGAAACAGCAACTTCGAGGCCGTATCCGGTAGATGAATAGTGCATAATCACCGGTAAATGAATTCCACCTTAATCTTATGATAACTAAAATGACTTAGGCATACTTCAGGCAACCCTGCACTGCATCATAGTCGTAGCATGCCCTGTGTTGCATCGTTGCTGTGTATTTACTTGTTTCCTCCCCCTTTCTTCTCTCTCGGTAGACCCCGATGTCGACGTAGCTCCTGAGGCAGACGACGCTCCGGAGTACGACTACGTCCCCGACGACCCTGCCCTTGCCGTCGAGCAGACAGGCAAGCACCCCTATTTTGAGCATTCCGATATCACCCACTCTCTTCTCTCTTATGCTTGCATTAGAAGTTACTGCTGCTACTGTTGTCCTATATCTGCTGCATAGCCTGTTTACTTGTAACCTGCTGTTGATACTTTCCTGCTATCCTAAACTGTTTAGTATAGGATGGGTAGAGCCTTATCAGAGACCCACTTGTCCCGACCGCCCCGCTGGACTCTCAGAAGACCCGAGCAACGGGATCGAAGATCAGACCCTGGCACCGCACGTCACTTCCCCCTTAACTTGCTCGACACTATTGGGTTACAGTCGGGTGCCGATGGTGATACCTCGTCAGCACTTCTGATGATAACCTTGTAGGTTAGTTAATCGGTCGTCGTAAGCGAGGGTGATTCCTCCTACACCACCCCCGATACCGACGCCGTCGTGCAACACCTCAAGTGTGGACCTCGAGGGTGATTCCTCCTTCGTTCACCTTGATGATATCATCGAGTGGGATTTCATCGAGGGTGATTCCTCAGGGTTCTCCCTTGGTGTTAGACACACGGTTACTGTTGTTACTGTGACTTACACTGAAACATGATACTAAAGATGGGTCGGCCCTGAGGGGTACCCGCGCGAGCATGAATGCGAAGTGATGTGGAGTCGGGTTGACCTGAGAGGTGCCCGCGAGATAACTACGAGGCGTGGCCGGGCATTCTTAGCCCTTGCCGCAAGTCCTCAAGACGGGGCGACGGGGTCACATCGATCATGAGTCTCTGCTCGTTTCCGCGCGCTCCTAAACCACTAAATGGTTTGGATATTTGATCCGAGGGGCCTCTGGCCTGATAGCACTAACCATCACGTGGGCATAGTATGGGCGTTCTGCGTCGTATACTTCAGCCGAAGCTTAATGGACGTCAGCGATTGAGCGGCGCGCGCCGAGTTGGACTGGTTACGCAACTGCGCTTGTATTAAGGGGTTGCTAGGTCTGCCCTCGGCCGTGAACGTAACGTGCAGGAGTTCCCGGGGCGAAGGCCCAAGACCCCTGGGGGCATAGGTTTAGTCCGGCGTGCTGACCTCTCTGTTAAGTATTTGGTCGGGTTGCGGCGTGTTGCTTAGCCGAGGCCGGGCATGACCCAGAAAAGTGTGTCCGGCCGGAGTTAAGCGAGCGTGGTGGGTAACTTGGTGCACCCCTGCAGGGAAGAACTAATCTATCGATAGCCTGTCCTACGGTAACGGACACTCGGAGTTGTATCCCGATCGGTACAACTAGAACTGATGACTTGAGATGAGAACTGGATAGTACGGCTCTGGGATTGCTTTCTCGCAGGGAGTCGAGGAAGAATCTCTGGCCGAGGTTGATGACACTGTTATACTTTACATTATGTTATTCTGCTCTCTTCTAATGCTGCAAGACTGTTGAAGAAGCTGAAGATGCTAGTCTTCGATAGGACTAGGCCTTCCCCTTTATTCTGGCATTTCTGCAGCCCAGTCCACATATACAGCTCCCTTTGAAAATGTTGCATATGTAGTGTAGATCCTTACTTGCTGAGTACTTCGGATGAGTACTCACGTTTACTTTACTTTCTTTTTCCCCCATATCCAATTGATGACACCAGACGACGGAGCCCTTGAGTCAGATGCCCCAGTCAACGACCACTTCTTCTACCCGCCCGACGAGTACTACTACTACGAGGAGCCGACTGGCGACTAGGAGTAGGATCGAAGGGTCCAGGGCAGGAGGTCTACGCCTTTTGATCGTAGCTTTTATTTTGCCCCGCCTCTGTGAAGGCCTATCTCTCTCTGTAATATATCTGTACCCAGATATCTGATGCTTCCGCTGACACTTGTATGCCATCGAGCTATGTATTCGAGCCCTCGAGGCCCTGGCTTGTAATATAAAGCTTGTATGAATTTATTTATGTTTTAGAGTTGTGTTGTGATATCTTCAAGTGAGTCCTTAGGCTTGATCATGTGCATTTGCGTGTATGGTTAGTGCACGATTAAGCCAGGGACGTCACATTCCACTCTTTACCAAGTATATAGATGCATTAATTAAATAAGAGATATTGTGATATCCCAAGATAACCATGTCCCGACATGGAACAACCTGTAACTAGCAACGCTATAAGAGGACTGAGCAAGCGGTAACATAGCCAAACAACGGTTTGCTAGGAAGGTGAAAAAGGTTAGAGATTGTATCATGGCAATTTGGGAGGCTTGATAAACAAGTGGTAGGTAGCGCGACATAGCGATAGCATCGAGACAACTAGCAAAGCAAAGATAGTAGTGGTATCCAGGGCAACGGTCATCTTGCCTGAAATCCCGCTAGGAAGAAGACCGAATCCATGAAGTAGACGAACCAACATAGTCGAACGGATCCTCACAATCGCAACGTAACCGGAACTATCAAGGAGAAACGCAACCAGAAAGAAGCAAACAACATGGTAAACACACTAGCATAAACATGGCATGATGCACAATCAAGTATGATGCATGTCCATTTTAATGGGTCATGGCATGACAGAGTGCAACAAACAATACTACAAATTAAGTGAAGCTCAATATGCAATGCATATTGATGAAACACCACATTCAATCATTTAGTTCGCTCCCGTTTATGTACCCAACAATATTAAATGTTGGTTAACATGGCAAGAGGTGAAGCATAATTAATCTACCTATCAAGGCAATTTAAATGAGGCCGAAAATAACAAACAACAATTCCGAAAAATCTCCATATGCAAGTTTTAAACTTGGTACTGTTCTGCCCTAAACCATATTTTAGAGTTGTAAAAAAATGCAAAGTAAGTGCATCATGTTAATATATGCATTTTTCTAAGCAAGTTACGTATATGGTTTATTTAATTCGGAGTTATGGTTATTTAGTTATGAAATAAACCATTTTAACATGTCGTTTATGCAATTTAATGCAAACAACACATTTAAACATTTTAAATGTTGTTATCATGATGCGGATAACATGTTCAAGTTTTATGCAATTTTAAGACAATGTTGACATGAGCATGTTATGAAGCATTTGTCACCGTGGTGGAAGGAAAGGGTGCCACGGCGACGAGAACGGAAACTATGCCATGGCGACGTTCCGGTTCCGGTAACTCGTTGAGAGACCGGTGCAAAAGAAGTGGGCGTGAGCGAGTCATGCAAGGATGGTGAGGTGATCCCGGATACCGGGTTCCCACCTGATGGTGACATGGCAAAAGAGGAGCACGCAAGCGACAATTCGGACATGGTGCAAACACGAGCATCTTATACGAAACATGCATTCGTCCACTGGCGTTGTCTCGACGGTATACCTTCGAAGCGTGCGTTTTCGGGGAGGTTCGAGTCAAGGCGGTGCAGTCGTTCACGGACGTCGTGGGAAGAAGTGGTACGCGTGTCGAAGATGAACTTGACGAATCCGAGGTTGACGGTAGTTGTACACTTGGTCTTGTCGGATCCACGGTGACGGTAGTCGTACACGTATCATATAGGAACTTGGCCTTGCGAAGAGGTACTTGACGGTAGTGGTACTTGGCGGTCCATGTAGTCGAAGTTGATGCTTCGTGGAACTTGGCGGCTCATCATGTAGACGTACACGGGGTCGTACTTGGGGTTTCCTGGAACTTGGCGGGCCCGAGGTCCTGTCGACGAGGTCCGACAGCCGGACGGGGCGGACGGCGCGATGCTGGCGAGTGGCCTCGAGGAGACGCGGGGCAGCGAGGAGATCGGGCGTGTGGGGAGGCCAGGGGCACGAGCGAGGCTAGCGAGGCAGCGGCAGGGCTTGAAACGGAGGCGACGTCTGGGAAGTCAACGCGGGGCTAGAAGCGTTCGCTCGTCTCCTGGACTAGGCCGAGGCGAAGGTGGGACATGGCGCCGGCGGGACTTGGCGCTGAGGAAGGAGGTCCGGCGGGGCGGCGACGCTGCTGGTGGAGCAGGGCGTGGGCGGAGAAGGCCCAGAACGGGACGGAGACGGCGGGTTCAAGGCGAAGGTCGCCGGATCCGGCGAGGAACTTGACCGGAGCAGCGGCCTTGCTGTGGTCGGGGACGGCGCGGCTCGCCGGTGACGAGGAAGAAGCAGGGGCGTCGGACTGCAGCAGCGGCTGCCGGAGGCTGGGAGCTCCGCTGCGGCGGTCATGGCAACCGGCGAGACGGCGAAGGACGCCGAGGCGCGCAGGGAGGCTGCAGAGGGCGAGAGGGAGGAGGTTGAGATCGGCGGCGCTGCAGGGACAGGAGGCTGCGATGGGGATCGGGCACTGGTACGAGGGGCTCCTCCCCTGTGGCGGCGCTGGAGGGAGGGGATCCAGAGGAAGGATCAATCGGGCTAGGGTTATAGGGGCGCGCGGCTGGGCCTTGGAGAGCAAATGGGCCTTGGTGGGTCGGTCGGCCTGGTTGGTCAGGCCCAAGAGGCCGGCGGGCGCAGGCTCTCTCTCCCTCCCTTTTATTCTTTAGCAGAAAAGAATTAGAGAGAAGAAAAAGAAAGAGAGGGTTAGGGAAAGAATTTGCGCATGGGGTTAATTTTCCCGGACTCATAGAAATGAGCTTGATCCAAGAAAATAGAAGTGAGCGTGTGTGTCAAGTTTGAATTCAAACTCATTTGAATTTAATTCAAATGACTGTGAGAAGGAAGTGGGTAATTGGTAGGTCCAAAAATGTTGAGAATTTTGGTGGAGCTCGGGAAAGTGACAAAAGGATTTATGGGCAAAGTTTGAGATCAAAAATTAAGGTAGAAAAGGCATGAAATTAAATTGCATTTGTGTTATGGTGAATTCCAAAATTAATGGAATATTTTATTATAGCTCCTTAATAATATTAGGAGACTTTGTATGTTATAAAGAGAAATCACCATTGTGAATATCCCTCGATTTAAAGGGACCAAAGATCCATACAATTTATTTAAGAAGCATTTGGGTTGGTAAAAAAATTAATGGCACGAGGACATGATGCAATGCAACAAGCAAATAAACCACACAACGATAACGAAAAACATGAAAGGCGTCTGGAGCGTCGGTCTCGGGGTGTTACAAGGTGTTAGAAGTTACGTTGAACAATCATGTACACATATGCTGCATCTAGCACGTTACGAGCAGACTTTACTTAAAAGAAAAAGAAAAAGAAAAAAATCACAATGCCAGGCACACGTACATATTGTTGTGTTCGGACAAGAAAACGGCAAGAAAACACGTGATGGCAGTGTCAGACACGCATCTTTTTTTGGAAACTATTTTTTCCTATAGAAAAGTACGAGAGCAACTAAGGGAGAGTCTCCTCTAAAAAAACCAAGGAAGAGTCTGAGCGTGATGCAAGAAAACGGAGTCCAAGCAGAATACAAGGGATGAATCAATCCGGACTCTTTAGCAAATTATTCTATCTGGCCGGTCTTCTTCTTTCTTTTCTTTAAAATATTCAAATAAGACTACAACATTAGTGCTTCATGGTAGAAATAAACTTTTTCTCACCCGCAAAAAAAAAAGAAATAAACTTTTTCTATCCAGATATAAGAAAAAAGAAAATATATATGTACGCATAACATAAAGAGTGGGCCAAAAGAATACCAAAATGCTTTTGTTTGTTTTTTTGTGAATACATGCTTTTATTTAATAATAAAGATGAAGTACCCCCTGCAAATCATAACAATAATTATGAAGTATCCCCGGCAGAAAGTAATAATAATGATGAAGTATGCCCATAATAGAGGAATAAGATATTAGCGCTAATTAATCATTATGGACAGCTGAGACCCAAAATACGTGAACATCTAAATGCCAATAATCCATATTTTCTATCTTGCAAAAAAAACGAAACTTCCAATGAATCATGATGTGCGCTCTAATTACAATAGTGATATTCTAAATATATCCTGCAAAAAAAAGTTATAAATATCAATAGAAAGAAAGAACGCATGCAAATTCTTAGAATAAATTAAGTTTCTCCATGGAAAATAATTCATGAAAGTACACCATCGTTTCCCAAAATATAAGGCGTCTTAGTAACCAACAATTGTTGATCAGGCTCAATCAGATTAATCTTTTTTCATGTAGAGCTAAGTCAGATTATTCTAATATATAATATCGTCAACAACAAACGATTAATATTTCTGAAAGTGTCTAGAAGAAATAGTCATCCATATAGGCTAAATTACTTCAATTAACTACAAATGATTAATATTTAAATTAAAATATTTCTGAAAGTGTCGTACAAAAGTATTGTCCTAAAACATAGACAGTAGGATGGCAAAAACTACAATACATAAAGCTAAATATTATATTAGTATAAAATTCGATAACTTTACATTGCCACTTAAATATCTATAGACCATCCATTGTCACACATCAAAATACTTTTGAGCTTTTACAGAAGTCATTTCATTTAGCCATGTATTAAACTCAAGATTCCGTTTCGAAAAAAATATTGATATGTTTCAAAACAATTAATTCAAATTGTTGTACGAGGCTGAACAAATGACAAAGATTAACGATTGATAATGTTGCCACAGAACTGGGTGGGTCACTTTGTTAATTATAAGTTGGTCCAACTTATAACGACTGAGATTAAAAATCAATACATAAAATTCTGAAGACATGCTATTAAGAGCTAGAAGTACGGGTGGTGTATGAGTTAATTTAGTATCGACATGATGACATCATCGATAAAAATATGATTTGGCTGCTATGCTACTAGCCTCAATCAGGAATTATATGGTTATAGTAGACACAGTCAAATTTCACATAACTAAAGTATAATATATGATTTTGCAACATATCTTATTGAAGAAAAATGATGTTGTGACTACATAACTAAAGGTATGAAGTAGCATGCCAATTGTCATGAACATTATGTGATAATTCATTTCCATCATGCTAAAAGTTATATGTGATATTAAAACCACAAGGGTACAATCCTAGGGGACAAGCTCTGAGAGGGGTAGTCAAGGGAACATGTCAACATTTCCAAGTAAGATACACTTATATTCGAATTTGTCTTGAATGAAAACCCATAGGAGATGCCCCAGTAGTATAGAAGAAGTAAACCCAAAAAATTTACCACGAAAAAAAAACCGAAATTCAGAGTTCCTATAAGATTGTGCATGTCATAGAAGATAAGCGAAATGGGAAAGCAACATAGACATGATTAGAAAGAATAAGTTATCATGATAGACCAAAAGCTGATTCTCGGAGAAATAAGTTTGGCAAAAAAGAGACCGAGGGATGGTGTTGTAGCAAAAACATTGTAAGAAAAGAAAATCATGTAATGTAACTTTAGATAGTATATATGATAAATGTAATGATTTAGACTGATGGTCAAGAAACTTAGGGAATGAGTGAATGATGACTTAGCGAAAAGCCAGTGTGAAAGCATACGATTATTACATTTCAATATGATAGAGTGAATCAAACACAATTAGTTCTAGCCACGCGAATGCGCGGGCCACACTACTAGTTCTTAAAAAGTCGGAGAATATTTCGATGCATCTTGTAATAACAAGAGCAACGGGGAATGAAAGTATGAACGATAGTTGTATGTAGTTATCCATAGGGGTTGTCAGTGGAAGGAAATCGCAAAAGCGATGAGCACAAGTTCTCGGGTGAACATCCGAGAGTATCTTCTAATAAAGCAGCGATCATCTGGAATGAAGGGGCTCTCCGGGAGAAAGTAGTTACGACAACCTAGTGTTAGAGTTAGCAAAATCTTTAACCCGAATAGAAGAGAGATCAGAGTCCCAGAGTAAGGATGAGGAATAAAAGATCCTAATACTACCCATTTGTTGTCGGAATCAGGGCTCCGCAGACCTAAGAAGGTTCGAACTCTGGGGCGTGAATGAAGGATCTCGCTTCACAACCACGCTCAGCTCGCCATACCCAGGGCTTGATCTCACCGTGTGCGCGGGATCGTAAGGAAGGGATGAACACAGAGATTTACCCAGGTTCGGGCCACCTTACGGTGTAAGACCCTACTCCTGCTTTTGGTGGATTGGCCTCACGAAGAGGTAGAGGGTGAACTAGTACACTGTATGAGCGACCTCGCGAAGGCTCAGGTGGTGAGGATGGATCGGTTTGGTGGTCCGGTCCCTTCTACGGTGAAGGCTAGTCCCTATTTATAGTGGCCTTGGTCCTCTTCCCTCATAGCTTTGGCGGGAAGGGATCCCACAGTGGCCAATTTTGAAGGGGAACATGAAGTACATCTTATCCTAACGAAAGGTGGTCTTCGCCTATAAAGCTTCTGGCTATGACGCAGCGGTGGGCTCGGCGATGACATCCGTCCTACCGAGCTCGTGGTCTTGGTCTCGTTCCACCGGAATGGAAAGCTTTGGGGCCTTCCTCGGGAACCGGCGCATGTCCTTGCTCCCTTAGCACCGAAAAGGAAAATGTCCCTTCTGCGCCCGCTGGCGCCCGCCTGGACTTGGCTGTCATGGCTCATGTCATGGCGCGCCTTGCGAGGCGGGAAGCCTGCATAGAAATCTCCGCTCCTCGGGAGGCAGCCCGGGGAGGCAGCTCCTCTGGAGGTCTTGGTGTCGTTCTCCTCGCGAGGCCGGGGGCCATCGCGAGGGTCTTGCTCTTGGGGTCTTCTAGCTGGGTCGTACCGGGCCGTCGATGAGTCCACGTGCTGGGCCGCAGGCAGGCAAGTCTGGGTACCCCTGATCCCAGAACACCGACAGTAGCCCTCGGGCACAAGGCGCGCTCGGGCTAGCTTCGAGGCGAAGACAAGGAGCGAAGGGCGAAGCGTCGCGGGCCCCAACCGCCTGCGGGCCAGGCTCGACGGGGCGCAGACACCTCCACTTCCCCACGTCGCCTCGGCAACCGCCCAGGCTGACAGATGACTGGCCCGCTGTAGGGCCATCATTGCCCCGAATGCAAGGGGACGCCGGTCGGCATCCTTTGGTCGTCTATATAAGGGCGAGGGGAGCGGAGCCCCCAGCCCATCTTCGCCTTCTCGTTCCTTCATCCCAACCTGTCGTTCCACATCCTTGGCGCCAATGAGGAGGTTCTCCGCCACCGAAAAATGGAAGGCCCCCCAGGAGGGACCGGGGTTGCCGCCGCCCAAGAGGGGGCGCGGCCGCCCCCGCAAGTCTACCGCGACGCCGGCGGCGGTTCCCCAGGGGCGTGAGCGCGCTCCCCTGGGGGTCCGCATTGGCTCTGGCAACCGTGGGAAGGGTTCTTCCCACGGAAGCGGCCACGGAGGCCGGGGCTGCCGAGGTCGAGGGGGAAAGCATGCGGTGGCATCTCGGCTGCCTCGCCCGCGATCTCACTCGGCTGACATGGGCCGAGAGTTCGTGGTGTGGGTGGAAAGGCCGGCAGGCACCTGGATCCAGCTTCCGCGCTTCTTCGCGGAGGAGTTGCCGGCCGGAGGACCCGCTGGCCTATGGCTGCAGCCCGACGACTGCTGCAATAAGGCCTCGTGGGTGGAGGTCGAGGTTACCCCCGCGGGCAATGTGTTCCTGAACCGCAGGTGGCAGACGTTTGCCCGCACCCGTGGCTTGCAGGGGAGGTGTACCCTCCACTTCAAGTACGATGGGGCGGCGACGCTCTTCGTCAGGGTCTTCGGGGAAGACGGAAGGTGCTTGGGGTGCTGCCCAGAGGGCGACGGCAGTGACAGCGACCACCTCTCCGACAACGACGGCCATCGTGGCGGCGGCGTCCTCGGCGGTGAACTTGCCCTTGGCGATGGCCGCGACACCTCTGGCAGCAGCGGCGCCTCCCCCGGGGGAAGCTCAAGCGACGACAACTACGACGAGCTGCCACGTCGCCGCATCCGGACCAAGGAGGACGGTGAGGCGCCATGCCGTCGTGCCCCCGTCAAGGAGGAGAAGGACTCAGACTGAGCGCGGGCGGCGCCGGAGCCGGGCTTCAGGAACAGTGGCCCTGGGGAGGCCGCTCCTTTTGTTTGTTTTTTTGTTTCCTGCATCAAGAGTCATGAAGAGCCCCACGGGGCGTGTAATGAACTACGGCGCTTGCGCCTTTATGTCTGTGTCTCCCGCTCATATTCTAGCATTTATATTGTTACTAATTGAAATGTTCCTGCCTGGCGCAATTAGAATAACTTAGCTTGGTGCTCTCGTGGCCCTTGGCGGGTTCCTGCGTCGCGGGGGTGCGCTCCTCCAGAGCCTTGATCCTAAGTACACGGACCAAATCACTCTCGAGGGGCTCGCGAGGCCCCTGGGGGGACTCGCGAGGGTTCAGGGCCTCTGGAGATGCCTCCACCAGGCATCGGGCCTCACGGAGATGTGAAAAGCACTTGACGTAGGATACCTCAATAATTAGCCAGACCATGGCTGCTTTTTCCTTAACCATCCTTCCTTGGTGTCCATCCTGCGTCCAGAACCCCCGAGCGAGGGTCGATCGTCGCTGGTATGCCGGGTCACGATGCCCGGCAAGGCCAGGAGATGAGCGCTCCTGAGGCCAGGGACCGAAGGCAATGCGTGCCTGTCGGCTCGCTCGAGAGCGTCGTGCGAGGATTCGGATGGCAAGGCCTTGGCGAGGTGTGGGCGTGGGCGGACCCACGACCGTTGTGGCCTGGGCCTTCAATGCCGCCGGGGCTGGCCCAAGCGTAGACACCGTGCCCAGCCCCCGCTCGCGGGACGCGCGGGAGGGAGCAACAGGCAACCGTCATTTCCTTTAAAAACGAGATTCAAGAAAGAAAAGACTGCAAGAAGAAAAAATCCCACTCCTTTCCGAATAAAGATGCGAGAACTTCAAACTTCATTCCAAGAAGCGGCAAATTGGTTACAAGAGCGAGCGAAAGAAAAAGCCGCGTCCGGCGCCTATACTAGTCTTCCCACCAGCGCGGAGCATGGGGCCTCCACTTGGCGTGGGCATAGTCGCTGTTCGACCGTGTCGTCCGCCAGCGCGCAGCATGGGGCTTCCACTTGGGCATGGGTGGGAGCTCCCGTGAGGCCGTGGGGCGGCACACCGGGAGACTCCAGGGCGTGTACAGCCCCACTCATTATTACGTGAGAGTGTCATGGGTAGAACTTGCGGAGATGCTGGATGTTCCAAGCATTCTGGATGAGGACCCCGTCCTCCATCTCCAGGCGTGCGGTGCAGGGCCTGGAGACGCGGGCGACCCTGAACAGGCCCTATCACATGGGCGAGAGCTTGTGGAGGCCCTCCCTGGAGAGGACCCGCCTCAGGATGAGGTCTCCGACTTCGAGAGTCCGGGGGCGGATGTTGCGGCAATGGTAGCACCGCAGCGCCTGCTGGTATCTCGCGGCACGGAGTGAGGCTTAGCGGCGGGCCTCATCCCCGAGAACAAGATATTTTCCCCACGAGGCATCCTGACGCGCCTCGTCGAATTCCAAGACTCGCGGGGAGCGAACCTTGACCTCGTGCGGGAGGACCCCTCAGCCCCGTAGACGAGGAAGAACGGGGTCTCGCCGGTGGGCTTAGTCACAGTGGTGCAGATGAACCACAAGACGGACTGAAGCTCACCGAGCCAACCCCTGTCGCAGGCCTCAAGCTTCTTCTTGAAGCTCCTTGTCTTGAGGCCCCTCAGGACCTCCGTGTTGGCGTGCTTAGCCTGGCCGTTGCTCTGCGGGTGCGCCACCGAAGCGTAGCATATCTGCGTTCCAAGGTTAGCACAATATGTCCTGAAGAGATTGCTTGTGAATTGGGAGCCATTGTCGGTAATGATACGGTTGGGGACACCGAAATGGCTCACGAGGCCCTTGATGAACTTGACAGCTGAGCCGGCAGGGATGGTGCGCATGGGCTCCACCTCCGCCCACTTGGTGAACTTGTGGATGGCGATGTAGAGATAGCGGTAATCGTCCGCTGCTCGAGGAAACGGGCCCAGGATATCCAGCCCCCATACCGTGAAGGGCCACGAGAGCGGGATGGTCTAGAGACCTTGCACGGGCTGATGAATCTGCTTGGTGTGGAACTAGCAGGCCTCGCAGGATCATACCAGCTCGGTGGCATCGTGGAGCGCCGTAGGCCAGTAGAACCCGCTGCGGAACACCTTTCCCACGAGGGTGCACGATGAGGAGTGGTGTCCGCAATCTCTATCATGGATGCTGGCCAACAACTCGCGACCCTACTCCTCGGATATGCATCACAGTGAGACGTCGTTGGGGCGTCTGCGGTACAGCTCGCCATCCTGCAAGCAATAAGCAGTGGCCTGGCGAGCCACGCGTTCTGCGTCCTCCTCCTTCTCCGGTAAGGCGCCGCGGAGCAAGTATGCCTTGAACTCCTCGGTCCAGCAGCCTGCCTGAGGTTCCAACGCCAGGAGCAGGCAGGCCCCTGAGGTCGGACCGCAGGCTGGGGCGCCCGAGGATGGGGCTGGTGCGGCTCTTCCCGGAGCAACGTCGGGCCTGAGGTCGGGGGCACCGCCGACGGCTTGAAGAGCCTCTCCTCGAAGACGCCAGGCTTCTGGGGCTCACGGCGAGATGCCCTCTTGGTGATGCCGTCTGCTTCCTTGTTCGCCCTGCGTGGGACGTGCTGCAATTCCAAGCCCAGGAAGCGCTTTTCAATTTTACGTACCTCTTCCAGGTATGCCTCCATGTGCTCATCCTTCGGTTTGTACTCCTTGTTGGAAAAGTTGACGAGGAGCTGGGAGTCACCCTTGATGGTGAGGCGCTTGACCCCCAGAGCGGCCGTGGCCCTGAGGCCGGTGATCAAGCCCTCGTATTCCGCGACGTTGTCGGAGACCTTCTCGCCATGCTGGAAGCAAAGATGCACGGCATAGTAGAGCTTGCCCTTGGTCGGTGAGATGAGTACAACTCCAGCCCCCGTGCCCCACCGTGCAAAGGCACCGTCGAAGTGCATGACCCATCCATCGGGTGCCTAGTCGCCAGGCGCGAGGGATTTGCCCTCGCCCGGCCACAGGTCGGGAACGTCCATCCACTCCGCCATGAAATCGGCGAGGGCCACACCCTTGATGACCCTGGTCGTGCTGGACTCCAGCTGGAAGGCTTGCAACTCGATGTTCCACTCTGCAACCCTCCCAGCAGCGTTGGGCCTGCACAGCACCTTCTCCAGGGGGTAAGCTAAGACGACCTTGATGGGGTGGCCCTGGAAGTAATGGAGCAGCTTCCTTGAGGCGACGAGGAGTGCGAGCAGGAGCTTCTGCTGCATAGGGTAGCGTACGCATATCCCGCAGCACTGTGCTGATGAAGTACACCGGGTGCTCGACGAGGGGTGAGGTGTCGACGACACCCTTCTTCACGTGGGGCGCGAGGGACTCAGGAGCCCCGTTGGCTGGTGAAGTGACGAGGGCCTCAGGCGCGTTGTCCTAAGGTGGCGAATGTTGCGTGACCCCTTGCGGGTCACCTTGCTTCACGCCCGCGCTGGCGCGCTCCTCCCGGACCGCCACGAGTGCTACGCTGGCCGAGTGGGGGGTGGCCGCCAAGTAGAGCACCAGGGGCTCGTGAGCATGAGGCGTCACCATAATAGGTGGGCTGGTGAGGTATCTCTTAAGGCCCTCGAAGGTCGCCTCTACCTCCGGAGTCCACTCGAAAGGGCCCTTCCTCTTCATCAGCTTGAAAAAAGGGAGGGCGCGCTCGCCGAGCTTGGAGATGAAGCGCCCCAGGGAGGTCACACAGCCCGCGAGCTTTTGCATCTCTTTGAGGGTCTGCGGTGGGCGCATCTTTTCGATTGCCTTGATCTTTTCGGGGTTAGCTTTGATCCCTCGATGCGACACAAGGAAGCCTAGCAGCTTGCCGGATGGGACCCTGAACATGCACTTCTCCGGGTTGAGCCTCATGTTCACTTGGCGCAGGTTGGCGAACATCTCCTCCAGGTCCTCGATTAGGGTCCTTGCCTCTCGTGACTTGACCACGATATCGTCGACATATGCCTCCGCATTTCTCCCCAGCTGCGGCCCTAGCGCGATGGCATCAGCCGCTGGAAGGTTGCGCCGGCGTTCCGCAGCCCGAAGGGCATGCAGGTGTAGCAGTACACGCCACTTGGGGAAATGAAGGCCGTCTTCTCGACATCCTTTGTCGCCATCTCGATTTGATGATACCCTGAGAAAGCATCCAAAAAGCACAACAGATCGCACTCGGCGGTGGAGTCCATGATCTGGTCAATGCACGGGAGCGGGAAGGGGTCCTGAGGACAAGCCTTGTTGAGGCTCGTGAACTCGACGCACATGCGCTCCTCCCCCCCCCCCTTTTTTGGGGACAACCACAGGGTTGGCCAGCCAATCCGGGTGCCGTACCTCTCAAATAACACCAGCTTCTTGCAACTTGCGGGCCTCTTGGACGATGAACGCTTTCTTCTCTTGTGCTTGACATCGCGCCTTTTGCTTCATCGGACGCGCACTGGGGCATACCACCAGGTGGTGCTCGATCACCTCCCTTGGGACACCAACCAAGTCGGACGCTTCCCACGCAAATACATCCTTGTTTGCCTGGAGGAAGCCAATCAGCACCTCCTCCTGTTCTGGGGGAAGGCCGGCGCCGATGGTGAAGGTGGGGACCGAGCCCCCGCTGTTGACAGGCACCTGCTTCATCTCGGCCCGGTCCTGAGAGAACAACTGCTTTTTCTTCATGGGCGTGGCTCCCAGAGCCTCCGGGGTGCCCCCGACGTCGGGGCGTGAGGCCGCCGCAGCTTTGTAGACGAGCTTGAGGGCCCGGACTGCATCCTTTGTGTCTCCGGCCACCGTGATGACGCCACTGCTACCTGGCATCTTGATGATGTTGTAGCCCGGATAGGTCGCCGCCATGAACTTGGCCAGGGCCGGATACCCCAGGATGGCGTTGTATGGGAGGCTGATGCGGGCCACGTCGAAGTCGATCAGCTCGGTGCGGTAATTGTTGCGCATGCCGAAGGTGACGGGGAGGCGCACCTGCCCCAAGGGGGTGGCGGAGCCTTTGGTTACTCCCGAGAAGAGCTTGGTGGGCGCGAGCTGGTCGTAAGGCACCTGGAGCATGTCGAAGGCTTCCACGGAGAAGACGTTGAGGCCGGCGCCGCCGTCGATGAGGGTCTTGGTGACCGCGACATTGCTGATGGTGGGTGTGCACAGCATGGGGAGTGCGTCGGCAGCGACCGCAGTCCTGGGATGATCCCTGATGTCGAAGGTGATGTCGGCCTCAGGCCTTGCGTGACCCCGCGAGGCCTCAGGTTGCGGCCGAGTAGTGCTTGCCTGACAGAAAAATTGCTTGGCGTGGTGGCCAGAGGCAGGCGCCTGCGACCCGCCGATGATGCAAGCGACCGCATGGGGCACCGGTGCCGTGAAGAGCGCGACGAACTGACTGCGGAGCTCCTCCCAAGAGGAGATCGAGGCGTCCGGGAGGCCGTGGAGCCAAGATCGAGGGGCCTCCATGAGGGCTAGGGGAACCAGTTCGCCATGGCCTTGTCGTCGCCTCCTGCTACTTGGATGGCCTGTGTGTACAACTGGAGGAACTCCTCGGGGTCCGCCGCATCATCGTATTGCGGGGGCAACGCTGGCCTGAACCTCACTGGCCACCGCACCTGGCACAGGCCGGGGGTGAAGGCCGGGCAGCCCGCGGTGCTCCAATAGGCTTCGGGCGGCCATGCCTGCAGGGCGGCGTCTGCCATGGGGACGATGAAGCTAGGGCGGAGCATGGTTGGTGAAGATGCGAAGCTTCGACACGCCCCTACCTGGCGCGCCAAATGTCAGAATCAGGGCTCCGCAGACCCAAGAAGGTTCAAACTCTGGGGCGTGAACGAAGGATCTCGCTTCACAACCATGCTCAGCTTGCCATACACAGGGCTTGATCTCACTGTGTGCGCGGGATCATAAGGAAGGGATGAACACAGAGATTTACCCAAGTTCGGGCCACCTTGCGGTGTAAGATCCTACTCCTGCTTTTGGTGGATTGGCCTCACGAGGAGGTAGAGGATGAACTAGTACAGTGTATGAGCAACCTCGCGAGGGCTCAGGTGGTGAGGATGGATCGGTTTGTGGGTCTGGTCCCTTCTACGGTGGTGGCTAGTCCCTATTTATAGTGGCCTTGCACTGGTACGCGTCGGTGCTTTACAAACGGTTTTTAACCCCTTTCCGCGACGGCATTTGGAACCGTCGCCAAGTGAGTGTGGGCGATAGGGGGGTCCTTCCCACACGACCCAGAAACCATCGGGGATAGGCCCTCCTGGCACACAGGCTGGGGCAAAATGAGCTTGTGTGCGATCGGGCAAGGCATCGAAGCCAAATCGTTTCCGTTCGTATGTACATCCCACACGGTGAATCCCAGAAAAACATTTCCATTCGTATGTATATCACACACAGTCAATCCAAGGAGTATGTTTCCGTTCTTATGTACATCCCACACAGTCAATCCAAGGAAAATGTTTCTGTTCGTGTGTACATCCCACACAGTCAATCCATGGAAAACGTTTCCGTTCATATGTACATCCCACACAGCCAATCCAGGGAAAATGTTTCCGTTCGTATGTACATCCCACACAGGTTTATGTATAGGCTCGTGTGTGATAGGTGTAACTATCACACACGCTCTGCCTTGGTTAACCATTTGCTTTTATCAACTACATCACACATGATTTGATGAAGAAAACTGTGTGGCATTGGGCTATCCATCACAAGCGCTTTTACTGCTAGAACTGTTTGCAAAGTTCCATGACACATTTAGCAAGTTTATTAGTTTACAATTAATAATTCCAGTATTACGCAAATTCACATTTCATATCGAACAGCCGTTTGCCAATTTCATATCAGGCACATAAATATATTTTAACATCACAGTACGATAGCTACCTGAAAACAGCACAGTACATCATATAGCTAGTTCAACTTCATAAGAACAATATTAGAACAATATATTCATTTCCCTAATCGAGATCATCCAGGCCCGTCTTATCCACCTCTGCTTTCAGTTCAGTAAGAACCTGTTTTGCACTGGCCAACTGGGAAAGTGCCTCCTCCTTCGCCAACACCATCTTAGCAAAGTCTGATTTAAAAAATCTGAGCTCATTCTCCACCTTCCTCTTTTTATCCCGCATCTTCAAATATTCTTCAGTGTTGACAAAACTTTCTCTAAGCCTACCTCTGTTCTCTTCCTCATACATGCTCCAGAGCTTTGCTAGGCACATCTTCAAAGACTGTGGCCACTCTTGATCAACCCACTCCAAGTAAGAACACTTCCGTTCATCCTATAATATTTAAAACTAGATCAGTAACAATTGTAGGGGAAATGGGTTTATAGCAACATAGAAAATCACCAATACTTATTTTGAAAAACTGAAGAAACAGGTTATTTATGACATATCTTCTCAAAAAGATCAATGTGCAAATGAATTAATTGCTACTGAGACAACAACCAAATTCTGAAACATCAGAAGCTATAATTGACTACAACAACGCTACAAGTTCTTACTCATGTACTATAAATAACAAATTGAACATTTTATGAGGAAGGTAAATATAACTGCAACAGCATAGCGGCAGTGTTTGGATGACATCAAATTGATACTAACAGGTGTGTACATGCACAAATTTAGTAACATAGAACTAATAGCACTAAGGCCGTCCACTATGTATTGCAAAACCGGTGTAAAGACAAATGTTGCTACATCTCTCACTGGTGCCCTGCACTGGCGAGCCGATGCAGTGGAAAAAAATCAGGGACCCGGACTCCGGAGCACCTAGTTGCTCCGATGCCCAGTTCCTTCGTGCCATAAAGATTTAGTATTTTACTGCTTGGCTGCTCGAATGTGTGGACCAAAGTTGGCTGCACAAACTGCTGAAGCGGTGCCAAATAATTTTCTAATGGCACCGCTGATGAGATGGCACCATTTTTAGATACTAGGTACAAACTGTGACACTGTCTTAGGATGCGTTTGGTTGAAGGTGTGGTATGAATGGGTTGGGACCGTGACAGTGTCTGAATCACATCTAACAAATGATTTGTAACAACGAAAGAGGGTCTAACCTTCTCTGCACATGACAGAAACTTCCTCCCACTGTCCACAGATTCAAACGCAACTAGCTTCACACATGGAGATTGATGGTGACAACGAGCAGACAGATCTTCAGCCACCCCGCTCCATTCATTGCAACTGATGGTCCTAGGGAGCTACAAGAGGAAGAAATGACTCAAATCGACCGCCGGGTAAAAATCCTTTGTTCCAAGTCATAGCCCGAGAGAGAGAAGAGAGGCATACCCGGGTGGTGAAGGAGTCGTCGGAGGAGGAGGAACCGCAGGAGAGGTCATTGAAGAAGACCATGGCGACCCCGGCGGTAGGATGCGAGACAGCGAGAGCGAGGAAGCAAGCGAGGAAGCGGCTATAGCTTAGGAAGGAAGGAAGGAAGGAGGAAACTGGGGAAATGTGACTTCTGGTCAGGGAGAAAAGGGGGTGGGGAAGGGGGGTAGATATTTTGGCGGTAGGCCAAAAATTTCGAAATGTGGAGGGAAACTTTGCGCGCGGTGCCGCCGGACACCATTCACTTTGAATGATTGTGTGCATCGCAAACGATTCTTCTGCTTTACGTGCATGGGATGAGTTTGATAATTCAAATTTTGGTGGAAATTTCCCCGGGTACGTCATTGCATAATTTAACATCGCTTGCTAATTTGGGCACACAAAAGAGCGTACAGCACACAGACCACACTTACTGAATCGAGCAATTTTAGTAATTAAACAGAGCCAGTTGACCTAAACATTGCTCTAACAAAAGACCGGCATTAAAAACAAAGCCTAAGTACGCATAATTTTAACAAATCCGCAGCTGCGCCGGCCTATGCATCGCCTGTGTGAGATGAGACGTCGATGACTTGTCCTGGCGATATGCCGCCGTTGGTGGACTCCGCGTCCCCCCTGCTGAAGTCGACCGCGTCCTCGTCCTCGTCCTCGGCGCTGCCCTCAAGGTTGTAGTACTCGTAGTAGTGGCTGCACCAGAGCTCGCGTTGGTACTCCACCGCCGATTCCTCGACGAACAGACTCTTCTCTACCTCGACCTCGGCCATGCGTAACTCCTCCTCCCGGCGCTCCTCGATCTCTGCTGCCTCCTGCATCTCCAGCTCCCGCTCGGCGATCTCATGAGGAAGCAGGTGCTCCATGGCCACCGCCGCCTTTTCGGACGTGGGTTGCATGCTGGATTCTGAGGTGGCCTGGAATATCTTGGCGTGTGCGTCCTCGATCTTGGCGTGGATGGCCTCGACCCGGGCCAGGGCGACATCGGCGGCACGGACGGCAGCTCGAGCGCTCTCGGCGTTTGCAGCCGCCGTCGCAGCAGCAGCTTCAGTCATCTTGGCTGCTGCAGCTGCCATGTCGGCTTCCGCAGATGCCCTCTCGGCGGATGCGGCCGTGCTCAATGCGGATGCGGCGGCACTCTCGGCACAGGCGGCGGCGCTCGGGGAGGACGCGGCCATCATACGGGCCTTCACGAAGCATTTCCACGGTGTCATCTTTGCAAGAAGGGGGTGCGGGAATGGGGATCGGGATTCGTGGCTTCGGGGGTTGCCGGCACTGGAGCAGACGAGCCGGCGAAGCTTAAGGAGGAAGACTTAAATAGACCCAGAAATTTTCATCGCAAACGGTTCCTACAATAAAACCGTGTGTGATGTTGCGGATATTTTTTATTAGCTGTGAAAGACGAATTTGGAGTAAAGTGGCAACGGATGGTGTTTTAAATGTATGAGAAAATTTGTAGTACTAATACAACTGTCATGTCAAATTTTGGAAAATTTTAGGGGTCATTTGACCTTTTAAGACATTTAAGTGATTTTCTAGCCATTTAATGACCGTAATTCAAATTTGAACTACATGTACATGCAACAGCTAACCATAACGGTTTGAAAAGTCATATTTTGTGTACTTGTGTGCGATTTAATTCCTTGTGCAGTAAATTTGAAGGAATTTTCAAACATATTGGTCTAACGGCTATGACAGAATTAAGCATGGAGTGCCATGGCATTTAAATTCCAAAAAATTAAAAAAAGATCAGAAACACATGAAACCTTGCTTGATGTAATGTCATGCCACCAAGATGATGTGGTAAAAAATTTGGCATGTTTGACGAAAGTTTGGACACACACCCCTCACAAACTGAAGCAACTCACTAGAAGGCTCGTGGTTCCGAGAGGAAACAATGCATGTTTGATGACGAACGGGAGATAGCTTCCCCTTACGGCCTCCAATTTTTTTCTACATTTAACTTGCACAAATACAACTGTCATGTGAAAATTTGGAAAATTTCAGGGGTCATTTGACCTTTTAAAGACATTTAAGAAAGCCATTTAATGACCGTAATTCAAATTTGAACTACATGTACATGCAACAGCTAACCATAACAGTTTGAAAAATCATATTTGTGTACTTGTGTGCGAGTTAATTCCATGTGCAGTAAATTAGAAGGAATTTTCAAACATATTGGTCTCACGGCATGGACACATGCATGGAGTGCCATGGCATTTTAATTCCAAAAAATTAAAAAATGATCAGTAAAACATGAAACCTTGCTTGATGTAATGTCATGCCACCAAGATGACGTGGTAAAAAAATTGGCCTGTTTGACGAAAGTTTGGACACACACCCCTCACAAACCGGAGCAACTCACTAGAAGGCTCATGGTTCCGAGAGGGAACAATGCATGTTTGATGACGAACGGGAGATAGCTTCCTCTTACGGCCTTCAAATTTTTTCTACGTTTAACATGCACTAATACAACTGTCATGTGAAAATTTGGAAAATTTCAGGGGTCATTTGACCTTTTAAAGACATTTAAGTGATTTTCTAGCCATTTAATGACCGTAATTCAAATTTGAACTACATCTACATGCAACGGCTAACCATAACGGTTTGAAAAATCATATTTGTGTACTTGTGTGCGAGTTAATTCCATGTGCAGTAAATTAGAAGGAATTTTCAAACATATTGGTCTCATGGCATGGACACATGCATGGAGTGCCATGGCATTTTAATTCCAAAAAATTAAAAAATGATCAGAAAAACATGAAACTTTGCTTGATGTAATGTCATGCCACCAAGATGATGTGGTAAAAAAATTGGCCTGTTTGACGAAAGTTTGGACACACACCCCTCACAAACCGGAGCAACTCACTAGAAGGCTCATGGTTCTGAGAGGGAACAATGCATGTTTGATGATGAACGGGAGATAGCTTCCTCTTACGGCCTTCAAATTTTTTTCTATGTTTAACGTGCACTAATACAACTGTCATGTGAATATTTGGAAAATTTCAGGGGTCATTTGACCTTTTAAAGACATTTAAGTGATTTTCTAGCCATTTAATGACCGTAATTCAAATTTGAACTACATGTACATGCAACGGCTAACCATAACGGTTTGAAAAATCATATTTTTGTATACTTGTGTGCGAGTTAAAAAATCATCAGATGATGTAAATATCTAGTGTTCAAAAAAGAAAATGTAAAGATCTGGCAAGACAACCGGCCCCCACACGATTGGCACTCTATTTCGCGCCTCGAGGTTTGGAAGGTGAGTGGTGGGGGTTATTAATCAGACGCGGTTCGGTATTGGAAACCGGTAGCTATTATGTTCACACATGGATTTTGCTGCGGGAATCATGTGTAATTCAAACTACAGTACTCGTAAATTCTGGGGACCGGCGTGTGTACTGTTCCCGTTGATCTAGATTCCGGTTGCCAATAAATACTACGTTGCTCACGTCGTCCCACCTGCATTCTCATCTACATCCTCCCCTCGCTCGCCCTCTCTCTCTCTCTCAAATCTCTGCCATGGCGCCGCCGGTCTGCCCACGCGCCGACGAGGAGTTGCCGCCCCCCGAGGACGCTCACTCGAAGAGCAGCGACGAGGACCCCTACGCGCCACCGGACGAGGTTGCGCCGGACCCCCCAACTTTGGATTGGTTTTGGGGCCAGTACAATCTTTGTCTGTGGAAGTCGCTGCCGCCGGCTAAGAAAGCCAGGCAAGTGGCGTTCAAGAAGGAGATGGCGGAGGAGGAAGCCAGGTACCATGCGGCCTGTGAAGCCCGTGATGCCGCCTGGAAAAAGGAGGCGGTGGAGCTTTGGGGGCGGGCGCGTAGTCGTGCGAAGGAGGTGTACGAAGACGGGTACTTCGCGAGGAAGGTCAAAGGCGCTAGGTGCATCATCGCTGCATGGAGGTGGGCCGATAAGCTCCAGCGTGCCATCGACGAGGAGCTCCGGTGGGCGCCCAATGAAATGGCAAGATCGTTCGCGCTTGTCCGCCAGCAAGAGGCAGATCGGTACGTCAAGCGCTGCGAGGCGGAGGAGGCGGAGTACTGCCTCCGCGCTGGGAAGACGCCGTACCCAGGGAGCTGCTGGCGAGGGGCTGCCGGAATACTGCCCCCAGGAGGGATTATTAGTTTTAGTATTGTTCATTTTCAATTTTATGCATTGTACCTAGTAGTTAAGTATCATCATGTATATGTGATGATATTATATATATTCTGTGATGAACTAATGAACAATTAATATATATATATATATATATATATTATGAATTCCATTTTCTATCTGTTTTGTATACTAATTTGAATCTACCTGTTATCATCCACATATACAGAATGGAAAGCGTATATACACACATTGAAACAGAACATATAAGAACGGAAAACAGAGTACACACATTGAAACAGAGCAATACTATGATTGTTGTGAATACATAGCTATCCACGTCGAAATGACTCAACAAAATAAAACGTGTCCATGAAACCATGACCAGCAGCCCTTGCCTACGGTAGCTCTTGGCTCTGCCTGAACTCGTGCAGGCGTTCGTCCAAGCGGTCGACACGCTCGCGGTACATCTGGAGCGCGATCTCGAGCTCCAAGTTGGCTATTTCATCGGAGATCACCAGCTCGAGGATGCGACGGCCATGTTCCTCTACTGCGCTCAGGTGGACACCTGGGCCAAGGAGGCGGTCGAGCCTACCGACCAGCGCGTTGGCATCGAGCGGGCCACGGACAAGGCGAACGGCGCGACCCATGCGAACGGCGCGGCGGGCGTCTGGTGCAAGTACGGCGCGGCCAGCCTCTGGTGCAAGTACGGCGCAGAGGGCCTCTGCCCACTCCTGGCGAGGAATGGGGGTACTGACGGGACGTGTACCCAGCTGCGACGCCCTGGCGACAGCAGGCAAGCGCCGATGGATCCGCTCTTGCTGTGCGGCACGCCGCGCCTCTCGCTCTGCGACGCTCCAACGGTCTTGCCGTGCGGTGAGCTGCAGCCTATCGGCGCAGACGCGCCTAGCTTGCTCTGCGGCGCGCCATCGATCATGTTGTGCGGCGAGCTGCAGCCTCTCGGCGCTGACATGCCTATCTTGATCCGCGGCGCTGAAGCGCCATGCGCCAAGGTTCTGCTCAACCCTGGCGATGACGCGCATCACGGCGTCGTCCATCGCGTTGTCGGGGAGTGCCTCGGCCTCGACGGGCCGTGGTGCCTTCTCATTTTCCTCGTCTACGAGGTTGATGGTAGAGGCGACGCTTTGGTGGGTTGGCATGCTTGGAAAAGGTGGATGTGCTACAGGCTGCGCTTGTTGCCTCCGTGCGTCGCACGCCGCCTAGGTTTATGCGCAATATCGTTGGGTGGCGGGAAACAGGTGAGGAAATGGCGGGAAATGGTGGCGTGTTCATAAAACGCCATCAATTAATGGAAACTTAGCATATAAGGAACATCGAGCTAGCACAAGAAGTAGATGATGATCAGATGAACACGGACCACACTAGGGAACCCATCGGTGATGAATTCATCAATCGCAAATGGTTGTATACTAGCAAGCATTTGCCCACAACACACACAACTTATTCCATCACAAACAGGTCGGATGGATCAACTGTATGCCACGTATCGCACATTGTCAAAAAGTA
Source organism: Thinopyrum elongatum (assembly GCA_011799875.1). NCBI lineage: Eukaryota > Viridiplantae > Streptophyta > Magnoliopsida > Poales > Poaceae > Thinopyrum > Thinopyrum elongatum. The sequence goes on along the minus strand of CM022300.1, from coordinate 77,445,281 downwards.
ATGCGGTAGACCTTCTTTAACATGTGTTAAAAAAACAAAAAAAAACAAGGACCTCGAGGTTAATTTAACTGATGGGATGGATCATAGAGGTCATTTAATTTGACCCTTATGACCCATCCCATCAGTTAATTTAACACCAAGACAACTTCCCATCCAGTCACCCATCTGATGGCTGCTCCAGCCTGAGCACACTTAACTTGAGAGTTCTCTTAGATGAGCTATTGGTGGAACAGCTAGTCCTTGCTGATATAGGATGCCTCTTCGCATCCTTATGGCGTACCTGGATGACCGCCCGTCACCCAATGGCCAATAGATGTTGTGTAGACAGAGCATATCACATACGTCTTATTAGAAGCAATCGTCTGTGTTATTATCGGTCTTCACACACATTTCTGATTACAGACCTGTTTGTCGCGTATCACACACATCTTGTTATATTGAACCATTTATGTTATCTTGGCTTAACACAAACAGTTCATCCGAGTGAACTGTGTGCGCTCTATTGCACACACCTTCATCTGGCTGACCGTTTCTTTTGTTCCGCCTAATCACAAACAGTTCATCCGAGTGAACCGTATGCCATATATCGCACACGCCTTCATCTACCTGCCCGTTCTTTTGTTCTACCTCATCGCAAACAGTTAATTGAACTGAACCGTATGCCCGGCATCGCACACAGAACTAAAATCTGGACCGTGTTTGATGTATCCTTCATCGCAAATGTTTTGCATCTTTTTTTACGGTTATTTTACATCACCGTTTGCGATTAATGCATCGCACACAGTTTCGTCGAAGGGTCTCTGATCGTAGTGTCGCGTTAGCAGCATCCTGCAGTAGTGTTGGTCCTCTTCCCTCATAACTTTGGCGGGAAGGGATCCCACAGTGGCAAATTTTAAAGGGGAACAGGAAGTACATCTTATCCTGACGAAAGGTGGTCTTCGCCTGCAAAGCTTCTGGCTATGATGCAGCGGTGGGCTCGGCGATGACATCCATCCTGTCGAGCTCATGGTCTTGGTCTCATTGCAATGGAATGGAAAGCTTTGGGGCCTTCCTCGGGAACCAGTGCCTGTCCTTTCTCCCTTAGCACCGAAGAGGAAACTGTCCCTTCTGCGCCCGCTGGCACCCGCCTGGCCTTGCCTGTCATCGCTCACGTCATCACACGCCTCGCAAGGCGGGAGGCCTACATAGAAATCTCCGCTCCTCGGGAAGCAGCCTGGGAAGGCCGCTCCTCTGGAGGTCTTGGTGTCATTCTCCTCGCGAGGCCGGGGGCCTTCGCGAGGGTCTTGCTCTTGGGGTCTTCTAGCTGGGCCGTACCGGGCCGTCGATGAGTCCGCGTGCTGGGCCGCAGGCAGGTGATGACCCACAAGTATAGGGGATCAATCGTAGTCTTTTCCATAAGTAAGAGTGTCAAACCCAATGAGGAGCAGAAGGAAATGACAAGTGGTTTTCAGCAAGGTATTTTCTGCAAGCACTGAAATAGTAGGTAACAGATAGTTTGATAGCAAGATAATTTGTAACGAGCAAGTAACGGTAACGGTAAATAATATGCAGCAAGGTAGCCCAGTCCTTTTGAGGCAAAGGACAGGCCAAAACGGTCTCTTATGATAAGCAAAGCGTTCTTGAGGGTACACGGGAATTTCATCATATCACTTTCATCATGTTGGTTTGATTTGTGTTCGCTACTTTGATAATTTGATATGTGGTTGGACCAGTGCTTAGGTGCTGTTCTTACTTGAACAAACCTCCTTCTTATGATTAACCCCCTCACAAGCATCCGCAACTACGAGAAAAGTATTAAGATAAAATCTAACCATAGCATTAAACTTTTGGATCCAAATCGGCCCCTTACGAAGTAGCGCATAAACTAGGTTTTAAGCTTCTGTTACTCTAGCAACCCATCATCTAGTAACGACTCCAAAATGCATTCCCTTAGGCCCAAATATGGTGAAGTGCCATGTAGTCGACGTTCACATGACACCACTAAGGGAATCACAACATACATATCATCAAAATATCGAACACATATCAAGTTCACATGATTACTTGCAACATGATTTCTCCCGTGACCTCAAGAACAAAAGTAACTACTCACAAATAATAACCATGATCAAGATCAGAGGGGTATTATATAGCATAATGGATCTAAACATATAATATTCCACCAAATAAACCATATAGTAATCAACTACAAGATGTAATCAACACTACTAGTCACCCACAAGTACCAATCTAAGGTTCCAGTACAAAGATTGAACACAAGAGATGAACTAGGGTTTGAGAGGAGAGGGTGCTGTTGAAGATGTTGATCGGGATGACCCTCCCAAAGATGGAAGAGTTGTTGGTGATGACGATGGCGATGATTTCCCCCTCCGGGAGGGAAGTTCCCCCGGCGGAATCGCCTCGCCGGAGGGCAAAAGTGCTCCTGCCCAAGTTCCGCCTCGATACGGTGGCGCTTTGTCCCAAAAGTCCTCTCTTTATTTTTTCTAGGTCAAAATGACTTATATACAAGAAGAGGGGCACCGGAGGTGGGCACAACCCACCAGGGCACGCCTGGGCTCCCTGGCGGCCCCAGGTGGGTTGTGCCCACTTGGTGGGCCCCCTCTGGTAGTTATTTTCTCCAATATTCCTCATACATTGCAAGATAATTCTCCATAAATTTTCAGCCCATTTGGAGATGTGCAGAATAGGTAACTCTGACGTAGCTTTTTCAGGTCCAGAATTCCAGCTACCGGTATTCTCCATCTTTGTGTAAACCTTGCATATTATGAGAGAAAAGGCATTAGAATTACTCCCAAAAGCATTATTATGTATAAAAACATTATAAATAACAGTAGGAAAACATGGTGCAAAATGGACGTATCAACTCCCCCAAGCTTAGACCTCGCTTGTCCTCAAGCGAAAAACCGAAATCGAAAAAACATGTCCACATGCTTTGAGAGAGAGGTGTCGATAAAAACAAAATACGGACATAGAAGCATCATGCATATTAGTATAACAGCAAGGAAATTTAACATAAAACTTTATCAAATAACTTTTATCATATAACTTCCCATGAACAAGTAACAATTCATCACAACATTGAATTATAAAGCATAAACCTTATTGAAAACCAACAAACTATGTTCTCAGTCAACTTTGCAACTACAATTCATCATATTTTCAGGAAGGGTCATGTATTGGAGCCTTTAGGCAAGTCCACATACTCAACCATCATTTAATCTTCTATGATTGCTAACACACACAGCGTACCCATGAACAAAAAGTTTCAACCGGACACATAGAAAGATAGGGGCTTATAGTTTCGCCTCCCAACGTATTCACCTCAAGGGTGATGTCAACAATAATAACTCATGCCCACCCATATCCAACTGGATATATGTGCCTAGATCTTTCCTCACCACATGATGCTTGCAAAAAGAGAAAATATAAAGGAATAGGGAAGAAAACTTTGACTCTACATAAAAGTAAATGCATAAAAGTAAAAGATAGGCCCTTCGCAGAGGGAAGCAGAGGTTGTCATGCGCTTATTTGTTTGTATGCCCAATCCCTTAATGGAAAAGAATGTCACGTTATATTACCCCTTATGATAGCAACCTTTATTATACAGTCCATCACTTTTATTACTTTGCCATCACAAGTTCGTACAACGCTCAATTTTCTCTTACACTAAATGATCCAACACATTTAGAAGCAATTTTTATCGCCTTATTGCACCGATGACAACTTACTTGAAGGATCTTACTCAATCCATAGGTAGGTATGGTGGACTCTCAAAATAAGATTTCGGTTTAGGGTTTTTGGATGCACAAGTAGTATCTCTACTTAGTGCGGAATTTTTGGCTAGAAAAGATATTGAGCAAGCACCACATGTTAAAGGATCTATGACAATATAACTTCTATGTGAATATGAACAAACATAAATCATTATGTTGTCTTCCTTGTCCAACGTCAACTATTTTGACACAAAATATTTAATGGGGGCTCACAATCATAAAAGATGTCCAAGATAGTGTATTTGCATGTGAATCTTCTCTTCCCTTATTAATTCTTTCATGAATTGCATCATTGACCAATGCTATGTTTGTCAATCTCCTACAAATTTTACCACTTATACTTTTCCTTATGTGATGTCATTACTTACCATAAGATTAGCATATGATCTTTTTCATTTATTTTCCTTTCTTTTTATTGGAACAAAAGAGTAAAGAAACAAAACTCAAACTACTCTTTATTATATATCTTGAACACGATTACATAGATAGATCACTAAGCAAGCACTCGAAAAGAAAGGATCGAACTAAACTTTTATTCAACTAAATCATAAGATAACTAAAGATCGATCTAAAATAAATGAAAGCAAAGATAGTGGTGGTGATACGATATCGGGGCACCTCCCCCAAGCTTGGCACAAGCCAAGGGGAGTGCCCATACCATGAACTCAAGTTTCTTTTGTTAGGGAAGATGATGAAGGTGATGGTGATGAGGTAGTAGCGATCTTATCTTCCGGTTTTCATGGCAATGGCTCACCATCATAAGAGGAGGAGCGAGTCTCGCGAGTCCTGCAACTGGCAGCCAAACTCATATCTTTAAACCTTGCCTCATATTCAAAGACTTGGTTTTGGAGATCATAGATTTGGCTTTGCAGAAAGTTGATTTGCTCGTTGAAGGTGAAGACGATGTCCTTCATGGATTTGCCATCAACCTTGAGATCACGGGTGTAATCCGCGATCATGAGATGATTGGCATTGAGTCCACGTTCCACCATCCCCTTGCACTTGAAGACTTCTTGCTCCATAGCTTCGAGCCTGGCATCCACGGTTCCCGTCCCCTTGGGACCCTGGACATCCCGGATGTAGAGTACCCCCTCACGCATCTCAATGGCTTGAGGGTGCTGCATCACCTCCCGCAAATACGGGTTGACGATGTTCTCGAAGAACTTGTCTTTGGAGGAGCTCGAAGCGGCCATGGCGATTTAGATCTGTCAGAAAACAGCAAGAAAGAAGAACAGAAGATTTCTTCGTGATACGGTGGTCAATACGTTAGGGGGGTATATAAAGATTTTTTATCTTGGGAAACAAGCAAACGGGAGAGAAACAAAGTCGGGAAGGTTCCCGAGGTGGGGACAACCCACCTGGGCGCGCCAAGGGGCCCTAGCGCGCCCTGGTGTCTTGTGCCCCCCTCGGGTGCCTTCCTGGTTGTTTCTTATTTTCCTAATTTTTAAAATTGTCCAAAACTGACAAAAAATATTTTTACGGATTTTTCGGAGTCCATTTACTTACCGTATCACGTACCTCCTCTTTTTAGGGATTCTGGAGTGTTTCGAAAGGTTTCTTTTATGTGTTCCTCCGGTGTCATGGTTTGAATAATATTGCTTTCGACATTGATAGGCGTACCTGAGATATAGTGTTTAATTCTTTGCCCATTGACCACCTTCGGGTTAGTACTTTCGGCATTATTTATTTTCATAGCTCCAGAGCGATAAACCTCCTCGATGATATATGGTCCTTCCCATTTAGATAGGAGTTTTCCTGCAAAGAATCTGAAAAGAGGTTGTACAAAAGAACAAATTCTCCAACTTTAAATTCCCGCTTTTGGATTCTTTTGTCATGCCATATTTTAACTTTTTCTTTAAATAACTTGGCATTTTCATAGGCTTGGGTTCTCCATTCATCTAGTGAGCTAATATCAAATAACCACTTTTCACCCGCAAGTTTGAAATCATAGTTGAGTTCTTTAATTTCCCAATATGCTTTATGTTCTAACTCAAGAGGCAAATGACAAGCTTTTCGATAAACCATTTTATAGGGAGACATACCCATAGGATTTTTATATGCTGTTCTATAAGCCCAAAGTGCATCATCTAATTTCTTAGACCAATTCTTTCGGGACCTATTAACAGTTTTTTGTACTATAAGTTTTATTTCTCTATTGCTAAGTTCAACTTGACCACTAGATTGAGGATGATAGGGTGATGCAATTCTATGGTTAACATCATATTTAGCAAGCATTTTACGGAAAGCACCATGAATAAAGTGTGAACCACCATTAGTCATTAAATATCTAGGGACTCCAAACCTCGGGAAAATAACTTCTTTAAGCAATTTAATGGAAGTGTTATGATCAGCACTACTAGTTGGAATAGCTTCTACCCACTTACTAACATAATCAACAGCAACCAAAATATGTGATACCCATTAGCGGAAGGAAAAGGTCCCATATAATCAAAACCCCAAACATCAAATGGTTCAACAGCAAGTGAATAATTCATAGGCATTTCTTGACGCTTACCGATATTACCAATTCGTTGACATTCATCGCAAGATAAAATAAACTTACGTGCATCCTTGAAGAGAGTAGGCCAATAAAAACCATATTGTAATACCTTGTGAGCAGTTCTATCTCCCGCATGATGTCCTCCGTAAGCTTCGGAATGACATTTTCATCTGATTTGTTCCTGTTCATGCGCAGGTACTCAACGTCTAATAATACCATCTACTCCTTCTTTATAAAGATGTGGGTCATCCCAAGAGTAATGTCTTAAATCATAGAAGAATTTTTTCTTTTGCTGGTATGTGAAACTAGGTGGTATGTATTTAGCAACAATATAATTAGCATAGTCAGCATACCAAGGAGTGTTATGAGAAACATTTATTGCAGCTAGTTATTCATCAAGAAAGCTATCATCAATAGGTAGTGGTTCATCAAGGATATTCTCTAACCTAGATAAGTTATCATCTACGGGATTCTCAACTCCTTTTCTATCAGTTATATGTAAATCAAATTCTTGTAGCAAGAGAACCCACCTAATGAGTCTAGGTTTAGCATCTTTCTTTTCCATAAGATATTTAATAGCAACATGATCGGTGTGAACAATTACTTTGGAATCAACAATGTAAGATCTGAATTTATCACAAGCAAACACAACTGCTAAAAATTCTTTTTTCAGTATTAGCATAATTTCTTTGGGCATTGTCTAGAGTTTTGCTAGCATAATGGATAACATTTAATTTCTTATCAACTCTCTATCCTAGAACAGCACCAACAACGTAATCACTAGCATCACACATAATTTCAAAAGGCAAGTTCCAATCAGGTGGTTGAACAATAGGTGCAGAAGTTAAGGCTTTCTTAAGTGTTTCAAAGGCTTCTACACAATCATCATCAAAAATAAATGGAACATTCTTTTGTAAATGATTTGTAAGAGACCAAGAAATTTTAGAGAAGTCTTTAATAAACCTCCTATAGAAACTAGCATGACCGAGAAAACTACGAATACCTTTAATATCTTTAGGACATGGCATTTTCTCAATTGCATCAACTTTAGCTTGGTCCACCTCAATACCTCATTCAGAAATTTTATGCCCCAAAACAATACCTTCATTAACCATAAAGTGGCACTTCTCCCAATTCAAGACAAGATTAGTTTGCTCACATCTCTGCAAAACTCGATCAAGGTTGCTCAAGCAATCATCAAAAGAAGTTCCATAAACAGAAAAATCATCCATGAAAACCTCAACAATCTTTTCACAAAAATCAGAGAATATAGCAGTCATACATCTTTGAAAAGTAGTAGGTGCATTGCATAAACCGAAAGGCATACGTCTATAAGCATAAGTTCCAAAAGGGCAAGTAAAGGTGGTTTTCTCTTGATCAGGTTGTGAAACAGGTATTTGAGAAAAACCAGAATATCCATCAAGAAAACAAAAGTGTGTGTGCTTTGATAATCTTTCTAACATTTGATCAATAAAAGGCAAAGGGTAATGATCTTTCCTAGTTGCTTTATTTAATTTTCTCAAATCAATTACCATTCTATAGCCAGTAACAATTCTTTGTGGAATGAGTTCATTTTTATCATTAGGAACAACGGTAATACCTCCCTTCTTAGGGACACAATGAACGGGACTTACCCATCTACTATCAGCTATGGGATAGATTATACCTGCTTCCAGAAGCTTTAATATTTCAGTTCTTACCACTTCTTTCATCTTAGGATTCAAACGTCGTTGATGATCAACAACGGGTTTAGCATCAGGTTCCATATTAATCTTGTGCTGACAAAGAGTGGGACTAATGCCCTTAAGATCATCAAGAGTATATCCAATGGCAGTTCGGTGCTTCTTCAGAATTTTCAATAATCTTTCTTCTTCATGCTCTGAAATGTTAGCACTAATAATAACAGGATATATCTTCTTCTCATCGAGATAAGCATATTTCAAGGTGTCAGGCAATTGTTTTAATTCAAACACTGGATCACCTTTAGGTGGAGGAGGACCTCCTAGAGTTTCAATAGGCAAATTGTGTTTTAGCAGAGGTCGTTGTTTAAAGAAATTTTTATCTATTTCATTTATTTCGTGCATGTGCATATCATTTTCATGGTCTAGCAAATATTGTTCTACTAGATCTGACGGAGGCACGGCAATAGAAGTAAGACCAATTATTTCATTCTTACTAGGTAATTCTTTCTTATGAGGTTGTCTATTAAACTTGGAACAATTAAACGCATGAGACTCATCACCAAAGCTAACACTGACAGTTTGTTTATGACAATCTATAGTGGCATTGACAGTGTTCAAGAACGGTCTACCAAAGATAATGGGACAAAAGTCATCTTGTGGGGAACCAAGAACTAGAAAATCAGTGGGGTATTTTATTTTCCCACACAAGACTTCAACATCTCTAACAATCCCAAGTGGTGTGATGGTGTCTCTATTAGCAAGTTTAATAGTGACATCTATGTCTTCTATTTCAGCGGGTGCTATGTCATTCATAATTTCTTGGTATAAGGTAAAGGGAATAGCACTCACGCTAGCACCTAAGTCACATAAACTATGATATCAATGATCTCCTCTTTTAACTGAGACAACAGGCATGCCAACAACAGGTCTTTGTTTATCTTTTTCATCAGGTTTGGCAATTCTAGCAGCTTCATCACAAAAGTAAATAACATGCCCATCAATATTTTCTACCAAGAGATCTTTAACCATAGCAACACTAGGTTCTACTTTAATTTGTTCAGCAGGTTTAGGTGCTCTAATATTACTTTTACGAACCACGGTTGAAACCTTAGCATGTTCCTTTATCCTTACAGGGAAAGGTGGTTTTTCAATATAAGCAGTTGGCACAACTGGATCAACATTGTAAATAATAGTTTCATCTTTAGCTATGACCGGTTCTTTAGTTTCTTCTTTGATAGGTGGGTGATATTTGAACCACTTCTCCTTAGGGAGATCAACATGAGTAGCAAATGATTCACAGAAAGAGGCTACTATCTCAGAGTCAAGTCCATATTTAGTGCTAAACTTGTGAAAAGCATCGGTATTCATAAAAGATTTAACACAATCAAATTCAAGATTAATACCTGACTCTTTACCTTCCTCGAGTTCCCAACCTTCAGAGTTGCATTTAATTCTTTCTAAAAGGTCCCACCTGAATTCAATAGTCTTCTTCATAAAAGAACCAGTACAAGAAGTATCGAGCATGGATTGATCATCACGAGAAAGCCGAGCATAAAAATTCTGAATGATAAATTCTCTCAAGAGCTCATGATTGGGGCATGAATATAACATTGACTTAAGCCTCCCCCAAGCTAGAGCGATACTTTCTCCTTCACGAGGCCAAAAATTATATATATAATTCCGATCACGATGAACTAGATGCATAGGATATTTTTTTTGGTGAAATTCCAATTTCAATCGATTCCAGTTCCAAGATCCAATATCATCGCATAGCCTATACCATGCCAATGCTTTTCGCTTCAAAGATAAAGGGAAAACCTTCTTCTCAGCTTCATCTCTGGGCAAACCTGCAAGAATAAATAATCCACAAATTTCATCCACATATATCAAGTGCATATCAGGATGTTCGGTTCCATCTCCTGCATAAGGATTAGCTAGCAGTTGTTCTATCATACCCGAAGGAATTTCATAACCAATATTTTCAATAGGTGCAGTAGGTTGAGGGGTAGCTAATTGTGGTTTCGGTTGAGGTGAAGATACCCCAAACAAACCCCTTAAAGGATGATTCTCCATAGTAACAAGTGACAATAAATTTCAGCACGTAGTAATAATTTTTCCTTACCAATTTCCACTTACCAAGAGCGCTTCACTCCCCGGAAACGGCACCAGAAAAGAGCCTTGATGACCCACAAGTATAGGGGATCAATCGTTGTCCTTTCGATAAGTAAGAGTGTCGAACCCAACGAGGAGCACAAGGAAATGACAAGTGGTTTTCAGCAAGGTATTTTCTGCAAGCACTGAAATAGTAGGTAACAGATAGTTTGATAGCAAGATAATTTGTAACGAGCAAGTAATGGTAATGGTAAATAATATGCAGCAAGGTAGCCCAATCCTTTTGAGGCAAAGTATAGGCCAAAATGGTCTCTTATGATAAGCAAAGTGTTCTTGAGGGTACACGGGAATTTCATCATATCACTTTCATCATGTTGGTTTGATTTGTGTTCGCTACTTCGATAATTTGATATGTGGGTGGACTGGTGCTTAGGTGCTATTCTTACTTGAACAAACCTCCTACTTATGATTAACCACCTCACAAGCATCCGCAACTACGAGAAAAGTATTAAGATAAAATCTAACCATAGCATTAAGCTTTTGGATCCAAATCGGTCCCTTACGAAGTAGCGCATAAACTAGGGTTTAAGCTTCTGTCACTCTAGCAACCCATCATCTAATAACTACTCCACAATGCATTGTCTTAGGCCCAAATATGGTGAAGTGCCATGTAGTCGACATTCACATGACACCACTAAGGGAATCACAACATACATATCATCAAAATATCGAACACATATCAAGTTCACATGATTACTTGCAACATGATTTCTCCCGTGACCTCAACAACAAAAGTAACTACTCACAAATAATAACCATGCTCAAGATCAGAGGGGTATTAAATAGCATAATGGATCTGAACATATAATCTTCCACCAAATAAACCATATAGTAATCAACTACAAGATGTAATCAACACTACTAGTCACCCACAAGTACCAATCTAAGGTTCCGGTACAAAGATTGAACACAAGAGATGAACTAGGGTTTGAGAGGAGATGGTGCTGTTGAAGATGTTGATGGAGATGGCCCTCCCAAAGATGTAATAGTTGTTGGGGATGACGATGGTGATGATTTCCCCCTCTGGGAGGGAAGTTCCCCCGGCGGAATCGCTCCGCCGGAGGGCAAAAGTGCTCCTGCCGAAGTTCCGCCTCAAGACGGCGGTGCTTCGTCCCGAAAGTCCTCTCTTTATTTTTTTCTAGGTCAAAATGACTTATATACCAGAAGAGGGGCACCGGAGGTTGGCCGAGGAGGGCTACCCACCAGTGTGCGCCTGGGCTCCTTGGCGCACCCAGGTGGGTTGTGCCCACTTGGTGGGCCCCCTCTGGTCGTTATTTTGTAACACCCTGGATTTTGCCCATTTCTTTTTCTTTTGATTTTGGTCTGGATTTGCTTTTCTGTGGCTTAGTGGTCTTGGAACCTGGAGAGATCATCCTTGATTCTTCTCCCAAGTGGCTTGTCAAGCTCAAAACCATCCCAAGACCTTGTCATTTCCATCTTGGACCAATCCCAATATTCTTTTCCTTGGGAATATTCCTTTTTCTATTAAAGGAATAACCCTATTTGCCCTGGGTTGTGAAGCAACCCACATTTCCAGCATTCCAAAGATTCCCAAATAATGCTCATAAATTGTTTGGGTCATATCTTCCTCAGATATGTCAAAATCCTTCCTTGCCATGTTTAAAAAATATTTCACCAATATTCCATTTCTGATTCTACCCTAGGTGTCAAGTTGAGAAGCAAGTACCCTTTATCTTTGCTTGCTTGCTCTCAAACTTTTTGTGAACTCTTTCCTATCCTTATACTTGCCTCTTGCAAAAATTCAACTCAAGTGGGCTAGTAAATCTTCCTTGGCAAATTTCCAAAGTTTCTGGTCAGCTGGAAGCTTAATGAAGGAAGTACTAGCTAGGTTGATCCAAATGAGTTAAAATTTTGCAAGCATCTTTATAAGCTCAAATCATGACTCTCCACCAAATTTCAACCCTATCCAATCAACTATGTGAGCATACCATCAAATCTTGGCTTCTGGTCATGTTTTCCTGTTGTGAAGCAACTATATTTTATATTGCTTCATAACTGCTGAAAATTTACCAGAGCATTATCTCACCCATATAACCTATCTCCACAAAATTTGGGCCCATTTTATCTAGACATTTCCCCTCAGCTATTTTCCTAAGATTCTATCAAGTGGGATGCTGTGTGAAGGAAGTACCATTTTGGTTTATCCAAATGGTATGAAATTTATGCGGTGTCTTCATATGCCTATATAACTCATCTCCTCCAAATTTCAGCTCAACCCAATCATCCATTTGAGCACAGCATCAAGATTGGCATTTCTGTCCAGTAGAGCCCATTGAACTGCAAGTGCTAGCTAAAATCCTCCATTTGATCTCAAACTTTGCCATCATTATCACCCTAGCATGTGGTCTCTCTCAGCCAAAGATCAGAGTCAATAACCATATAAATCCTCCTCAGCAAGCATCAAACACTTTGCTGCCAGGGAAAACAGTTGATGCTACCCTTCATCTCAGAGCACCTTTGGTTGATCTATCACCTCAGAGGGGCCCTTCCTTGGATGTATTTTGCACTAGACAACATGCTGCATGCCAGGATGCACCGTGTGCGCCAGTCCATGCAGTGACCATGCGGCTGGCATGCCAGCCAGCGCGCTCTGGCAGTTGGGCCCTCGGGGTCGTCAGTTTCCTCCGTTCTCTCGACACCTAGCCATGTCTAGGAGCTTCCCCTCGTCGTCGCCCATCTCCTGGACCCCTCTCCCCCTCCGGATTCTTCCCCGGCGAGCCGTCCCCATCGAGGAACAGTGAGCGCCCGTGAGCCCGCCGTCGTCCTCTTCCCCGTTGGCCTCTTCCTCCCCGTGTCGTTGCGTCGCGTCGCTCTGTAGGTCGTCAGGTCGGCACTGCGTGCGTCCAAGCCAGCTCACCGCAAGCTCCAGTGCGTGGCTTAGGATGCCACGGTGGCCGAACCTAGGCATCGCTCTTGGGCGGCTATAAATAGGCCACCCGAGCCCCTCCCGAGCTCACCATCGCCCTCACCACACACCACTACCCCTCCCTAGCTACTCACCCGAGCCCCGGAGCTCCTCCTCGGCCGCCATCTCCACCATGGCCGCCACGGCCCTCCTCCTAAATTCCGACGAGTCCGGCCTTCCCTCCCCCTCATTCCACCACCTTGATCATCCACCACCACCGTAGACACTTCCCCGCAGCTCGCTGCTTCCTTTCCGCGGCCGTCTCCGCGCGCCCACCATCGCCATGGCCGCCGTCCGCCATCCGCCGCGGCCAAGGGCCGGTCTGCTCTGTTGCCCCTTGGCGAGGGCCAAGCCCTCAGGTGGGTGCGCCTTCCCATGCTAGCTGGTCAGGTGGCCGGAGCGCCGCCTGGGACGGCCGGAGCTGTCGGGGCGAACGCCGGCCCATGCCCAGCCTCGCCTCCTATGTCCTCCATCGGGAGGAAGAGGACGACCAGGAGGAGAGAGGGAGAGATGTGGCGGGCCCCAGGTGGAAGTTACCCAGAGGCCGGGCCCGCTGACTTAAGTGGAAGCGTCTTTCTGCAAATGTGTTTTCCCCTTTGGGAAGCGTATTTCTTCAGAATGCGCGATCTGTTTTGCAGCCAGGGACCTGTTTGTAGAATTTATTTTTACAGATTGGTCCCTGATCTTCGTCGGTTCGTATCTTTTCAACCACAACTTCGATCGAGGTGATTCCAAAGCCCACTTCTTCATCTCGTCGAGCCCGTTCTGTTGGTACCACTTTCATTATGTGTTCACACAGTGGAAATGACCATTTTTCCCTTGCCCATAAACAGCCCCTCCAAGAGAGAACTGTTTCCGGTAATCGTTTCCGCGGACTCTCCGCAATTCGTCTCGATGGTTCCTTCATCCCCACGCAAGCCACGGAAGCCACCTGCATGATGGATTTGCAGTAGCTATGGTTTCCTACTTGAATAATTATTTAATGTGTGCATGTTAATATGTTTGAGGATACTGTATATGCTCGTGTGTCATGCTTATATTCTGTCCATGTGCATCTTGCTAGTTATCAAGTACTCGTTGGTAGCATTATGCTCATGATTGATACTTGCAGTAGTTCATGCTAAGGTGATGGCATGTCTGCAGACTTCTTTATCGTTTGGACATACTGAAGTTGTTCATGCTCACCGCTATGCAATGCTCGTTTGCATTTAGCTGGTTAAATGCTGGCATGTTGTTGATGCTATGCTTCAGATATCATGCTTCCCATCCCTGCTTAGGTTATATCATGTTCATATGCAATATGGTTTCATCATGTTATCCTGACTCAGCTCATTTACATTCAAGTTAAACCGGATGTTAATCGAACTTGAACACCTGTTGGCTGAGTCATAGTGCGCCACCGAATCGAGCTCACTAGTGCAACCACACTTGTCGGGATGGGGTGGCCCTAACTCGGTCTATTGTCATGCCTCTCGCTGGTACCTCTAACCAGGGAAGGTTATGAGCGCATGCTACCCTTATCAGGTAGGCGGATGTAACCTTGTGAACCCAGTTTTGGTATTGAGCTCAGGTCCCCGTTTGGGACAGTTTTGTTTGGCCACGACGGTGGCAGGTGTCCGGAGTGACACAGGGGTCACCCATGACATAGCCCAAAGGGGAGTTTGTCGGAGTGGCCGGGAGAGTGCCATGCAATAGATTGGGTTTTGTCGGAACGTCGTTGGTCCACCCGAATGGGAGCACAAGGCCATGAGTTCCGTGGTGTGGGTATAGTGTAGTAACCTCTGCAGAGTGTATGATCTATCGATAGCCGTGTCCTCGGTCATGGGCACAGTTCGTAGTAGGACACACTATGGGTCAACAGTATAATAATCTTGCTTATAACAACCCCGTTCGATGAGAAAGAAGTTGGTTGATCTTTAAGTGATCGTGAGAGGATCACCGTGGTATCGAGGATACCGATGTTGGTTGATCGTGATCACGAGAGGATCACCGTGGTATCATGGATACCGAATTTGGTTGATAGTGTTATGTGGTGATCTTGGGTAAAGACCAAGCTCCTTGTGATCATGTTATCACTACGGCATTGTAATACCAAGTTTGGTTGGTCCCGAGGTTATCATGTGGCACACTCGATGGTAAGTTCTTGCATGTGGTGGTTACGAGGTAACCTCAAAACAGAGTAGGTGGCATCATGATAGTTTTAACCTGTTGCATGTAGCGTCATCCTGCACATGTGTCATGCCTATATTGTTCTAGCATCATCATGTTTACACCTGCTTAACCTGTAAATGCCATGTTGTTGCTTGTCTTGACTGCTTTGGTTGCTGTGAGCTTGCGAGTACATTCAAATTACTCACCTGGCGTGTCATGCCAGTTTGCAGGTCATGCCATGATTGCTTGCTTGTCGAGGATTCCGAGTTTGCAAGCTAGGATACGCGTTTCAGCCAGAGTCCATGCGGAATGGAGTTCACCACCGCTGGCGTCGTTCCGCTGCTAGATATGACTCCGCTTTCTCGGGTTGTTCCGCTGTTAGCATAGAGCTACCCTTGGCAGGCATAGTATCGTCGTGCCGATGTAATCCTTGTACCCTTGTAACCTTATCCATAGTAATAAAGAGCTAATTTGTTCTATGCCAACAGTGCTCTATTCCAGAAGACTTGTCTCTGGGCGGGAATACGTGGCGTTCTGGTTTCCTCTGAGGCGGGGTGCCACAGTAGTTGGTATCAGAGCAGGTCTGGCTGTAGGACGCCCTAGACCGCGCGAGCATTAGTAAACGGTAGTATAGAGTCTTATCAGTTTGCTGCACTTGTTTGTTGCATTTGTTTGTTGCATAGCATGCATATAGATTATTTATCTTGTCACTAGCGGTTGGTCTGGTAAGTGTAGGTGGCATCAGCTTCGATTCACCACCTGCACCCTCCTATCTGCATATTTGTTCCTTGGTGTGGTGTCATCTCCGTCCCAGCGGAGTGATGCCAAGGTGCTTGGTGTTGTCGATTCCTTGTCGGATTGATGCACCGGTACCACACCAATTATCCTATTCAGCCACCCCTATAGTTTCGGTGATAGACATGTTTCTATCCTGGATCTTGCCATCGTCCCACTAGCCGCGTTGGCAAACCTTACTGATCTTAGTAATCAGAAAAGGGCAATGCCCGCAAGCCTTTCTTTCCATCGCTATCCTACCCTACCACCCATTCTCTGTACGAGTACGCTTTTCTTCTGCCTGCTTGACGATGATGTGGTCATGACCTCCATGTTTCGATACATGATCACCAAGTCCGTCCTCACCTCCATGTCCGTCCAGCTGCAACCAGTGTAAGCCCATGTTTGGTGTAGCTTTGTTTACACCAACTCTTTCCACACGTGGATTCACTTTCGTGCACACCGCCACAACACGCTAGAACATAGTACCGGAGTTTTCGCGAGATTTGTGTGCTTAAGTAGGCATGCATATTATTGCTGTGAATAGCTATAAGATATGATATTGCTTGTGTGTGATCTTGATGCTTTGTGTGTTTTTGTTTTAGTCATTTCCTTTGCTTCTTTCTTTGGGCCCTTGGTGTTACCTCATGTGCCCTTATGGAAGTTGCTCACCGACACCGGACTCAAAGAATCAGTGAAGAGGCAAGCATTTGGAAGCTCAGCTCAATAGTATGGAATTTTCCACCGACTGCCTGATATTGGGAATATCTGGTCTGACTACAAATGGTATTCTGGATTGATTGTTAGCATCAAGTATACATTAGTGAGCAATCTTCACAGCAGTAATCATCAAAACAGCAAGAAGGCAAAGATGTGTGCATGATCAACAGTATATTTTGAGTCGAAGTGCTCAGCAAGAAGGATAGTCGAACAACATTCTTCCTACAACAAGTAACCGATAGCAGAAACATTAAGGGATATATATATATATATATATATATATATATATATATATATATATATATATATATATATATGCACTAAGTCCGCATATGGCAAAAAAAAAGGTTCAGATGCAAGCAACCCAGTCTTTCTGCACAAGCTACCAGAGAAGCTTACGATGCAAGGTTCCTCTGTCTTCCTCGATACGACACATGGATATCTTCCAGTACAAGTTACCCAGACTTCTTCAGTAAGATACTGCAGCAGTTTCTGGCATAAGGTACCGAGTCTTCCCCAGCAAGTCTTTAAGGGAGGAAGCTTCTGAGGTACGGTACCCAGTCTTCTTCAGCACGCTATTCCAGCAGAAGCTTCAGGCACAAGCTATTCAGTCTTCCTCAGCAAGATAATCTCTATGGATTCCAGCACAAGCTATGCAATCTTCGTCAGCAAGGCAACACATCGTCATCAGTACAAGATATTCTACCAACAGTTGGTAGAGTATGACAATGCATTCCCAAGAGTCAACAGTTGGTCAGAAGGCAAAAATCAGTCAGGACACAAGTCTGCATCAGAAATCAAGTGCCTAGCTACACATGTTTCCATAGATATGGTGGACATGCTGCCAAGGTCATACGAGTCAATCATACAATGATGTCAGCCCGGTGAGAATCTGACTATCACCTGAGCTATGTAAGAAAGAAAAAGACAGTTATACACCTCAGTGTGATGCAAGATATGTAGCCAGACAACATTGAGACAACAAATTTTGCAGTGATTATCAAGGCCAGTTCCCTCACACCCGACAAAGTGATATCATTGACCCTGGTCAATGTTTGCATGGTTGACGACAGACAGGAGCCCCATACAAGTAACTATGAACCTGAGTTCGGATAACCATTGCCCTACGAATAAAGCGTGGAGGACGATAAAACTAGTCCTGTGAGCAAAGATACCCTGTCAGGGGATCAGGATAAGATATGCCTACTAGAATATTGCACCTGACAGAACCTATGGTCACACGAAGAATCAAGAACATAAAAGGCCAATTTCTTTAAGAAAAGGATCCAGGCAAAGAGAACCATAATGAAAGGGCAAGATCGTCCATATAGGGATGGTAATGGTTGCATGGTACAGATACTCTGGACAGTCTGGTTCGGTACCGATCAACATGGGTACACTCCCACGAGGTCTATCCTGTTTGCGAGGGCCTCATAGCAAGGTAACCCTCTCAGCCAGCTAGATATGCTCAGAATCGTCAAAAGGGGGATATTCAAGTCTGCCAGGTCAATTCAGCAGTTTGATTGCAGCGACAGTGTTAAAGCATTGCATGGCCTACTATTCACTTAAAGGTGCCGACAGACAAAACGATCAGAAGGTTGACAACTGTCTCGAAGCATGTGACCTCAAGTAGGGAAATCAGTTAGAAGATAGCCTGATGTGGACAAGATCTTTCTGTTAGGACCACCATTAGTCAAGTCTGCAGATAATACCGTTATAAGGTCATACACCTTTATGCTGGTCACGACAAGTGACAATCAAAGGTTTGGTAGGAATGTGATACTCAAGACAGTGGAGATACCCAAGATATTCTAGCCATCATTTCTAGAGGTCAGATTCCGTTAGGAGAGCGGTATGATTCACAACACCATTTGAACCTGGAGGACTTGCATTCCTTTTAAGTAGCACAATGCAATGAGTAAAAGATTTTCGTTTCCACCGAGAGAATCTGTTCACACCTCAATGGACGGTCGTTCGTACTGGACTTCATCACAACACGTCCATGAAGTACTACTCTCGGACTTGCGAGAAGGGCACGTAGTTCACTCAAGATAACTCATCGCACTAAGATAAGTCGGCAGACATAAAAGGATTAAAGTCAGAGTAATATATGAGGTAAGATCTGTCGAAATGAGGATCCAGTGAAACAAACCACCCCGAAGCTAGGCAATCAGTCAGATGATATTTAATGGGAGCATTATTCAAAGGCAAAAAGGAAACCCGAGTTGGAAACGTTTTCTTTAAGAGAGAATATTCATGCTTGACCCCTGAGCAACCAAATCTCGAGGATGAGATTTCTTTAAGGGGGGTAGGTTTGTAACACCCTGGATTTTGCCCATTTCTTTTTCTTTTGATTTTGGTCTGGATTTGCTTTTCTGTGGCTTAGTGGTCTTGGAACCTGGAGAGATCATCCTTGATTCTTCTCCCAAGTGGCTTGTCAAGCTCAAAACCATCCCAAGACCTTGTCATTTCCATCTTGGACCAATCCCAATATTCTTTTCCTTGGGAATATTCCTTTTTCTATTAAAGGAATAACCCTATTTGCCCTGGGTTGTACAGCAACCCACATTTCCAGCATTCCAAAGATTCCCAAATAATGCTCATAAATTGTTTGGGTCATATCTTTCTCAGATATGTCAAAATCCTTCTTTGCCATGTTCAAAAATATTTCACCAATATTCCATTTCTGATTCTGCCCTAGCTGTCAAGTTGAGAAGCAAGTACCCTTTATCTTTGCTTGCTTGCTCTCAAACTTTTTGTGCACTCTTTCCTATCCTTATACTTGCCTCTTGCAAAAATTCAACTCAAGTGGGCTAGTAAATCTTTCTTGGCAAATTTCCAAAGTTTCTTGTCAGCTGGAAGCTTAATGAAGGAAGTACTAGCTAGGTTGATCCAAATGAGTTGAAATTTTGTAAGCATCTTCATATGCTCAAATCATGACTCTCCACCAAATTTCAACCCTATCCAATCAACTATGTGAGCATACCATCAAATCTTGGCTTCTGGTCATGTTTTCCTGTTGTGAAGCAACTATATTTTATATTGCTTCATAATTGCTGAAAATTTACCAGAGCATTCTCTCACCCATATAACCTATCTTCACAAAATTTGGGCTCATTTTATCTAGCCATTTCCCCTCACTTATTTTCCTAAGATTCTGTCCAGTGGGATGCTGTGTGAAGGAAGTACCATTTTGGTTTATTCAAATGGTATGAAATTTATACGGTGTGTTCATATGCCTATATAACTCATCTCCTCCAAATTTCAGCTCAACCCAATCATCCATTTGAGCACAGCATCAACATTGGCATTTCTGTCTAGTAGAGCCCATTGAACTGCAAGTGCTAGCTAAAATCCTCCATTTGATATCAAACTTTGCCATCATTATCACCCTAGCATGTGGTCACTCTCAGCCAAAGATCAGAGTAAATAACGAGATAAATCTTCCTCAGCAAGCATCAAACACTTTGCTGCCAGGGTAAACAGTTGATGCTACCCTTCATCTCAGAGCACCTTTGGTTGATCTATCACCTCAGAGGGGCCCTTCCTTGGATGCATTTTGCACTAGACAACATGCTGCATACCAGGATGCACCGCGTGCGCCAGTCCACGCGGTGACCATACCAGCCAGCACGCTCTGGTAGTTGGGCCCTCGGGGTCGTCGGTTTCCTCTGCTCTCTCGACACCTAGCCATGTCTAGGAGCTTCCCCTTGTCGTCGCCCTTCTCCTGGACCCCTCTCCCCCTCCGGATTCTTCCCCGGCGAGCCGTCCTCATCGAGGAGCAGTGAGCGCCCGTGAGCCTACCATCGTCCTCTTCCCTGTTGGCCTCTTCCTCCCCGTGCCGTTGCATCGCGTCGCTCTGTAGGTCGTCAGGTCGGCACCGCGCGCGTCCAAGCCAGCTCACCGCAAGCTCCAATGCGTGGCTAAGGACACCACGGCAGCCGAACCTATCCATCACTCTTGGGCGGCTATAAATAGGCCACCCGAGCCCCTCCTGAGCTCACCATCGCCCACACCACACACCACTACCCCTCCCTAGCTACTCACCCGAGCCCCGGAGCTCCTCCTCGGCCGCCATCTCCACCATGGCCGCCGCGGCCCTCCTCCTAAATTTTGGCGAGTCCGGCCTTCCCTCCCCCTCATTCCACCACCTTGAGCATCCACCACCACCATAGACCCTTCCTCACAGCTCGCTGCTTCCTTTCCGCGGTCGTCTCCGCGCGCCCACCATCAGCATGGCCGCCGTCTGCCGCGGCCAAGGGCCGGTCTGCTCTGCTGCCCTTGGCGAGGGCCAAGACCTCAGGTGGGTGCACCTTCCCGCGCTCTCTGGTCAGGTGGCCGGAACGCCGCCTGGGGCGGCCAGAGCCGTCGGGGCGAACTCCGGCCCGTGCCCAGCCTCACCTCCTCTGTCCTCCATCAGGAGGAAGACGATGACCAGGAGGAGAGAGGGAGAGATGTGCCAGGCCCGCTGACTTAAGTGGAAGCGTCATTCTGCAAATGTGTTTTCCGCTCTGGGAAGCGTATTTCTTCAGAATGCATGATCTGTTTTGCAGCCAGGGACCTGTTTGTAGAATTTATTTTTACAGATTGGTCCTTGATCTTCGTCGGGTCGTATCTTTTCAACCACAACTCCGATCGAGGTGATTCCAAAGCCCACTTCTTCGTCTTGTTGAGCCCGTTCTGTTGGTACCACTTTCATTATGTGTTCACACAGTGGAAATGACCATTTTGCCCTTTCCCGTAAACAGCCCCTCCGAGAGAGAACTGTTTCCAGCAATCGTTTCTGTGAACTCTCCGCAATTCTTCTCGATGGTTCCTTCATCCCCAGGCAAGCCATGACAGCCACTTGTATGATGGATTTGCAGTAGCTATGGTTTCCTACTTGAATAATTATTTAATGTGTGCATGTTAATATGTTTGAGGATACTGTATATGCTCGTGTGTCATCCTTATATTCTGTGCATGTGCATCTTGCTAGTTATCAAGTACTCGTTGGTAGCATTATGCTCATGATTGATACTTGCAGTAGTTCATGCTAAGGTGATGGCATGTCTGCATACTTATTTATCGTTTGGACATACTGAAGTTGTTCATGCTCACCGCTATGCCATGCTTGTTTGCATTTAACTGGTTAAATGCTGGCATGTTGTTGATGCTATGCTTCAGATATCATGCTTCCCATCCCTGCTTAGGTTATATCATGTTCATATGCAATATGATTTCATCATGTTATCGTGACTCAGCTCATTTACATTCAAGTTAAACCAGATGTTAATCGAACTTGAACACCTGTTGGCTGAGTCATAGTGCGCCACCGAATCGACCTCACCAGTGCAACCACACTTGCCGGGATGGGGCGCCCCTAACTCGGTCTATTGTCATGCCTCTCGCTGGTACCTCCAACCAAGGAAGGTTATGAGCGTGTGCTACCCTGATCAGGTAGGCGGCTGTAACCTTGTGAACCCAGTTTTGGTATTGAGCTCGGGTCCCCGTTTGGGACAGTTTTGTTTGGCCACGACGGTGGCAGGTTGTGACGACCCCGGCTTAATCGTGCACTAATCATACACGCAAATGCGCACGATCAAGCCTAAGGACTCACTTGAAGATATCACAACACAACTCTAAAACATAAAATAAAGTCATACAAGCTTAATATTACAAGCCAGGGCCTCGAGGGCTCGAATACAAGCTCGATGGCATACAAGCGTCAGCGGAAGCATTAGATATCTGAGTACAGATATATTACAGAGAGAGAGATAAGCCTTCACAGAGGCGGGGTAAAAATAAAAAACTACGATCGAAAGGCGTAGGCCTCCTGCCCTGGACCCTCCGATCCTACTCCTGGTCGTCGAACGGCTCCTCGTAGTAGTAGTACTCGCCAGGCGGATAGTAGTACTGGTCGTCGGCTGGGGCTTCTGGCTCAGGGGCTCCGTCGTCTGGTGGCATCAAATGGAAAAATGGGGGAAAAAGAAAATAAAGCAAACGTGAGTACTCATCCGAAGTACTCAGCAAGCAAGGATCTACACTACATATGCATCATTGTCAAAGGAATGGCTGTATATGTGGACTGGGCTGCAGAAATGCCAGAGTAGAGGGGGAAAACCTAGTCCTATCGAAGACTAGCATCTTCAACAATCTTCGACAGTCTTGCAGCATCAGGAGAGAGCAGATGAACATAATGTAAAGTAGTAGTAGTAATATCATCAACCTCGACCTGAGATCCTTTCTCGACTCCCTGCGAGAAAGCAATCCCAGAGCCGTACTATCCAGTTCTCATCACATGTTCTAGTTGTACCGATCGGGATACAACTCCGAGTGTCCGTTACCGTAGGACAGGCTATCGATAGAAGTTTCTTCCCTGCAGGGGTGCACCAACTTACCCACCACGCTCACTTAACTCTGGCCGGACACACTTTTCTGGGTCATGCCCGGCCTCGGCTAAGCAACACGCCGCAACCCGACCTAGGCTTATAAGAGAGGTCAGCACGCCGGACTAAACCTATGCCCCCAGGGGTCTTGGGCCATCGCCCCGGGAACTCCTGCACGTTACGGGGCCACCGAGAGCAGACCTAGCAACCCCTTATACAAGCGCGGTTGCATTACCAGTCCAACTCGGCGTGCGCCGCTCCTTACTGACGTCAAACAAGCTTCGGCTGAGGTGTACGACGCAGAACGCCCATACTATGCCCACGTGATGGTTAGTGCTATCGGGCCAGAGGCCCCTCGGATCAAATATCCAAACCGTAGTGGATTAGGAGCGCGCGGAAACGAGCAGAGACTCACGATCGATGTGACCCCGTCGCCCCGTCTCGAGGACTTGTGGCAAGGGCTAAGAATGCCCGGCCACGCCTCGTAGTTATCTCGCGGGCACCATCCAGGTCAACCCGACTCCACATCACTTCGCGTTAAGCTCGTGCGGGTACCCCTCAGGGCCGACCCGTCTTTAGTATCATAGTTTAGTGCAAGTCATAATATCCAAGGTAACTGTGTGTCTGACACCGAAGGGAACCCTGAGGAATCACCCTCGATGGAATTCCCGCTCGATGTTATCATCAAGGTGAACGAAGGAGGAATCACTCTCGAGGTCCACCTTGAGGAGTTGCGCGACGACGTCGTTATCGGGGGTGGTGTAGAAGGAATCACCCTCGCTTACCACGACCGAGTAACTAACCTACAAGGTTAACATCAGAAGTGCTGACGAGGTATCACCCTCGGCACTCGACGATAACCCAGTAGCGTCGGCAACTAAGGGGGAAGTGATGTGTCGTGTCAGGGTCTGGTCTTCATTCCCGGTGATCGGGTCTTCTGATATCCAACAGGGCAGTCGGGATCAAATGGGGGTCTCTGTCGTGACTCTACCCATCCTATGCTAAACAGTTTAGGATAACAGGCATGTATCAAAAGTAGGTTACAAGTAAACAGGCTATGCAACAGAGTAGGATAGTAATAGCAGCAGTAACATCTAGTGCAAGCATAAGAGGGGAGAGAGTAGGCGATATCGGAATGCTCAAAATGGGGGTGCTTGCCTGTTTGCTCGGGGGCAAGGGCAAGGTCTTCAGTAGTATCGTCGGGGACGTAGTCGTACTCCTGTGCGGCGTCTGCCTCGGGAGCTACGTCAACGTCGGGGGCTACCGAGAGAGAAGAGGGGGAAGAAACAGGTAAACATAATGCAAACAAATGCAACACGGTGCGTGTGATGCTATGATGCAGTGCAGGGTTGCCTGAATATGCATCTAAGTCATTTTAGTTAATTTTTGAATTATTCTAGGATTTAATATCCGACGTGTGTGCACTATTCATCTGCCGGATTCGGGTCCGGAGTTACGAGTTCTTCTACGTAGGAGGTTCCGATGGAGAAACAGACGGCACGATCAGACTCGTCTCGTCGTTCTGAGCAACTTTCATGTTTTAACTTTTTCGATCCGAGCTACGGTTTAAAAGTTATTAATTTTTAAAGATTATTTGAATTTCTGGAATTATTTTATTTAATAGAAAATGAATTATGACGTCAGCATGACGCGCTGCTGATGTCAGCAAGTCAACAGGACAGTTGACCAGTCAAACCTGACATGTGGGTCCAGTGGGACCCACATGTCAGCCTCTATTTCTTTAATCAGTGATTCAGTTTAATTACCAGGATTAATTAGGGGGTGGACCCCACATGTCAGTGAGACATTAGGTTAATTAGTTTATTTTTATTTCTAATTTGTTTTAACTAATTAATCAGGGAGGTGGGGCCCACGTGTCAGCGACTGGGCCGGTCCAGTCAGCAGGGCTGACCGGTCAGCTGGCCGGTCGGGCCCCTGGGGCCCACGGGTCAGTGACCCAGGGGTGGGCCCCGCCTGTGCCACGTCAGCGGGGCCGGCGGCTGGTCGCCGGCGACCAAATCGCACGGCGGCGCGTCGCCGGAGTTGGCCGGAATCGAGCTATAGGGCTCGGTTCGAGCCGGGCTTGGGTGCGTTCGAAAGCCAGGGGACTCGCCCGTCGCGTGGGAGTGGTCTCGTCGCCGGAATCTACCGGAGCCGTCGACAGTGAGCTCGCGGGCGGCGCCGGAGTTCGGGGTCTGGACGGGATCGCGGCTGCGCGGCTCGAGGGGGTACGTGCGAGTGCGCGTTCGACTCCCGGGGTTGCCAGGAGCACAGCGCGGTGCTTAGCCAAGCACGGAAGCGGCCATGGCCACGAGCACGAGCTCGTCGGCGGCGGCCAAAGCACGACCACGGTGGCGGCTAGCTACGGCGGTTCCTATGGCGCAGCGAGAGAGAGGAGGGGAGAAGCTCACCGTGCAGGCTCACACGTAGGCCCGGCGAGTGGTTTAGTAGCTGCTGCGCCGGGAATCGACGGAGAGGCGCCGGCGACCGAAGCAAAGGGGGCGGAGAAAAACGACGCCTGTGGAGCTCCCCTGCTCCACCAGAGAGCTTCAGGCGACGCGGTCGACCACGGCGGAGGCGAGGGACATCTCGACGAGGCGATGCGAGGCCGGTAGCCGCGAGCACGGCGTCGAGCGGCGGCGGCCGCGTCCGGCTGCTCCCGGATCTGAGGGGGAAGACGGGCGGAGCGAGAGATAGGAGAGGGGAAAGTGGCGAGGAGAGCCAGGGGAGACGCACGGCCTCTCCCTTATCTCCTCGCGGCTGTCGGTGGCGTCGGTGCCGTCGCCGTGTCGTCGCCCGGCTGGCGCGCGCGCGCGCGACCATGGCGCGGCCGACACGGGGAGGAGGGAGGAGAAGCTGGGCCAGTTGGGCCGCGACTCGGGGCACTGTGCACTAAGGCCCAGTGCACAGTGTCCCGCTTTTGTTTTTCTGTTTTAGCTTCTTCATTTTCTTTTATCCTTTTCTGTTTCAAAATGTTTAGGGCACTTGTGCACTTTTGAAAAATGTGGGAGTTGGCCCAAATATTGCAATGCAATATTATCTCTCACCAAAAAGTGGTTTGGACAAATTTGGATTCCATTTGAGTTTGATATTAATTTAATAGATGTAAATAGTCTGTTTTGAGTGCTGTTTCAGGTTGTTTCACTCACTTAGCTAACTCCAAAAATAATGATTATGATTTTGCCATGACCACTGGATTATTTGCTAATTAAATAACATTTCTCCAGCAGAGTTTGATCAACTTCAATTTGCACTTTGGAATTTAATTTGATTTTCAGATTTTGAATTTGAATTGGATTATTAACCCAAATGATTTGGCACTGCAAATGATCATGACTTGGCAGTTTTAACAGAGTGTCATAGAGCTTATTACTAGGGGGTGTTACAAGTTCTCCTCCTCTAAAAGAAATTCTCGTCCCGAGAATTTAGGAGGTAGAAGGAAAGAGTTCGGGATATTCTTCCCGAAGATGATCCTCGCGTTCCCAAGTGGCTTCATCTTCAGTATGATTCGACCATTGCACTTTTAGGAACTTGGTCGTCTTCTGACGAGTACGACGCTCAGCTTCGTCGAGGATGCGGATCGGATGCTCCTTATAGGAAAAATCATCTTGTAGCTCGAGCATCTCATGATCCACTGCACGGTGCGGGGATTCCTTGAAGCACTTACGGAGTTGCGACACGTGGAAGACATCATGAATATGGGAGAATTGCGGTGGCAACTCCAATTTATATGCCACATGTCCACGTCTAGCCACGATACGGAAAGGACCAATGTAGCGAGGAGCTAGCTTGCCCTTGATTCCGAAACGACGGGTGCCCTTCATTGGAGTGACACGAAGATAGGCTTGATCACCAGGTTGATAGATCACACCCCATCGCTTGCGATCATAATTACTCTTCTGACGGTCTTGAGCTGCTTTGAGATTCTCCCGGACAATTCGGACTTGTTCTTCGGCATGCTGAATAATGTCCGGTCCAACAAGAGGTCGTTCCCCAGTTTCTGACCAATTCAGAGGGGTTCGACATTTACGTCCATAAAGAACCTCAAAGGGGGCCATTTTTAAGCTGGCTTGATAGCTGTTGTTATAGGAGAACTCGGCATACGGAAGAGATTCCTCCCATTTCTTACCGAAGGATATAACACAGGCTCGAAGCATGTCTTCAAGCACTTGATTAACGCGCTCAACTTGGCCTTGAGATTGGGGATGATAAGCTGAACTCCAGGTAATATGAGTTCCCATTGCTTTCTGGAAACTTTCCCAGAAATGGCCAGTGAAAATGCTGCCACGGTCTGAACTGATTTCCTTGGGAATACCATGGAGTGAAACAATTCTGGAGATATATAGCTCTGCTAACTGACTAGCAGTAATAGTCTCCTTAACTGGCAGAAAGTGTGCAACCTTGGAAAGTTGGTCAACGACGACAAGAATAGCATCGTGACCCTTCTGAGACTTGGGAAGACCAGTGATGAAGTCCATTTGCACTTTATCCCACTTCCATAGAGGAATAGGGAGCGGTTGCAGAATTCCAGCAGGTTTCTGATGTTCTGCCTTCACGCGACGACAAACGTCACACTCGGCAACATAACAAGCAATATCTTGTTTCATTCTAGACCACCAGTACTTTTGACGAAGATCTCGATACATCTTGGTACTACCCGGATGGATAGACAGCGGTGTATCATGGGCCTCCTTCATGACTTTGTCAGTCATCAGCTCGAAGCGAGGTACTACGATGCGGTCTCTGAAATATAATGTACCATCTTCAGCAACTGAGAAATCCCGATACTTAGCAAGGTGAAGCTCCTTCTTCATCAAGTCAATTTCAGCATCTTTGGCTTGCGCTTCTTTAACAGCCTTCAGAAGGTCTGGCTGTACCACAAGGTTATTAAGAGAACCCTGGGGAAGAATTCGCAGATTCAGCTGAGTCAGTTCTGCGTGAAGACGAGGTTGAGCTTGCCTAACCATGAGGTTGTTGCAATATGACTTGCGACTCAGGGCATCGGCCATTACATTAGCTTTGCCCGGGGTATAAGAAATACCGCAGTCATAATCCGCAATAGCTTCTAACCATCGTTGTTGTCGGAGATTAAGATCCGGTTGAGTGAATAAGTATTTCAGACTTTGGTGATCGGTATAAATTTCACACCGATTACCCAGAAGGTAGTGCGGCCATAACTTCAATGCATACATCACTGCTGCAAGTTCAAGATCATGCACTGGATAATTCTCTTCATGTGGACGCAATTGACGTGAAGCATATGCGATTACTCTCCGCTCTTGCATTAGGACGCAGCCTAATCCCTGACGAGAGGCGTCGCAATATATGACAAAGTCCTTGCGAGAATCAGGAGGAGCAAGCACTGGAGCAGAAGTGAGCTTGTCCTTGAGGGTTTGGAAACTTTCCTGACACTTGTCTGTCCACTCAAACTTAACGCCTTTGTGGAGCAGATTAGTCAGGGGCTTGGCGATCTTGGAGAAGTTCTCGACGAATCGGCGACAATAGCTGGCTAGACCGAGAAAGCTTCGGACCTGCTTGGCATTCTTCGGAGGAGTCCAGTCAAGGATAGCCTGAACACGCTCCGGGTTAACGGCAATACCGTCCTTGGAAATCACATGTCCAAGGTAGGTCACTTCAGGAAGCCAGAATTCGCATTTAGAGAACTTGGCATATAATTGGTGCTCTCGAAGTCTCTCCAGAACTAGTCGAAGGTGCTCAGCATGTTCTTCTTTGTTCTTCGAATAAACCAGAATATCATCCAGATATACCACGACGAATTTGTCGAGGTAGTCCATGAATATATAATTCATTAAGCGGGAGAAGGTAGCTGGAGCATTCGTCAGACCAAATGACATGACTGTGTACTCGTAAGAGCCATAACGAGTAACGAATGCAGTCTTTGGAATATCCTCTTCGCGGACACGGATCTGGTGATAACCCAACCTCAAGTCGAGTTTAGAGAACACCGCAGATCCAGCGAGTTGGTCATATAAATCATTGATCCGGGGAAGCGGATATTTATTCTGGATGGTTGCCTGGTTGATAGGATGATAATCTTGAACCAGACGGTTAGTTCCATCCTTCTTCTTAACAAAGAGAGAAGGTGCTCCCCAAGCAGAGGAACTAGGGCGGATGAAACCCTTCCTTAAAGATTTATCAATTTCCTCCTTAAGCTCGATGAGGTGGTGCGGAGGCATCTTGTAAGGACGCTTCGCAATAGGAGTGGTGCCAGGCTTCAAGTCGATGACGAACTCGACAGCCCTAGCAGGGGGTATTCCTGGAAGTTCTTCTGGAAAAACATCCGGGAAGTCACAGACAACTGGGATAATCTCAATCCCATCAAGCGGAGAAGCATTCAACGCATTCAAGGCATAAATTTGAGCCTCAGCGTTCTGAGTGATATGAGCATGGTAATTCACCATCTCATTCGAGGGGTGCAAGAGGTGAACAACTTTGGTGGCACAATTGATTGAGGCATAGTGGGCCTTCAACCAATCCATTCCCAGAATAAGGTCAATCTTGGACGATTTCAGAATAATGGGAGACGCACTGAACTCCAACTCTTCGATTTCAACGGGAACATTATAGCTAACTGCAAAGGTTCGGCAACCACCCGCGGGGGTGTGTACCAATAAGGGTGTGTTCATGTATTCGCATTTAATGTCATGCATGCGTGCAAAATGTTCTGACATGAAGGAATGCGATGCTCCTGAATCAAATAAAACAGATGCTGGTACTGAATTAACGAGAAGTGTACCCATCACAGTATCTGGTTGATCTGGAGCTTCAGACATGTTGACGTGGTAGTACTGCCCACGACCATAAGAAGGTCTGGCATTATTGTTGCGCTGCTGAGAAATACCACGGCCAATTCCACGTCCAGCAGAAGGGAGAGCTAGTTGATTCTGATTCTGAGAACAGTCTCTAGCACGGTGACCTGGCTTGCCACACTTGAAGCATAGTCCGCTGTCAGGACGAGGTGCTGGAGCTCGAGGTGCTGGAGCTGGCAGGGGCTGTCTCGGTGGTGGAGGTGGCAGACGTGGTGCAGCATAAGAAGGTCTGTTCGCAGGAGCTGCTGAACGGAACATGCCTTTGGGGAACCAGATGCGTCGCTTCTGGGAAGACGAGCCCGAAGATGAGCCCGACTCACGGGTGCGTCTGGACGCTTCCTTGTGCTTCTTAAGTCCAGTTTCAACCATGATGGCCTTATTCACCAAGGTGGTGAAATCAGGGTAATCTTGAACAAGAAGGGCTAACTGAATGTCATGGTGCAGTCCTTCACGAAACTTCTCCTGTCTGCGTTCATCAGTAGGAATGTCCTCTTCAGCGTAACGAGATAAGTCTAGAAACTCGCGCTGATAGACTTCCACAGTCTTGTTTCCCTGAACAAGATTACGGAACTCGGCCCTCTTCCGAGCTATGACAGCTTGAGGAATGTAGCGGGCACGGAATGCAATCTTGAATTCTGCCCAAGTGACGACAGTACCAGGCGGCAGAGTCTGTCGGTGAGTGGCCCACCATTGGGCTGCGGGACCCTTAAGAAGATATGTCGCAAAAGTGACATAGTTAATTTCGGCGACACTAGCAGACTCCATCTCATGAGAGATATCACGCAGCCAGTCATCGGCATCCAATGGGTTGACTGTGTTGCGGAAGAAGGATGGGCTGAGCCGCATAAATTCTGGCAAAGTGATGGAGAAAGGCTGCTGATTAGCATCAGGACGAGGGAACTGCTGCATAATTCCCGTCATAAACTGGCGGTTGAGTTCAAACTGTTGCATCATCGCTGCCATGTAATCAGGTGGTGGCGGCGGTGGCGGGTTGTTGTCAGCCATCCTGCTATTCCAACAGGGGTATTTCAGCGATAGCTTATGCAAGTGTTTAACAATAAACATGAGGTAACTCGACATTATTGAAAGAGTGCAATAGATGCTAGAAGTAGTCATTAAGACGTACAGATCCATACGTAGTCGGTTACATTCGGGCAGCATAACGGCGCAAATTGAAAAGCTAGACATGCTAGGCGGCGCGCAGGCACGCGGTAAGGAAGTACACAACGGGACATAGCAAGGGCTACATCAGCGTCGGAGAAAACCACTGAAACGGGGTAACTGCAAGTGCGGACGATGGACGTTCGTCGCAGAAGGATCCTGCGCTCCATGGGCACTCTGATGCAGAACCCGGTCTCGAGAAGAAAGAAGAGGTCCACGTGCAGGCGTGTGACCTCCCACAGCAGGCCAGACGATCCCTGATGGCATCTCAGTCCTGCTCGGGTAAAGAATGTACTCCGGATGCATCCCTGCACGAACAGCTGGTAGCAACTGTGTCATAGCCTCGTAGTAGCGTGCTCGAGTGGCAAACAACTCAACAGCAAGTGCACGAACAGTGCGATCCAAAGCCTGAGTGCACTGAATCAGAACCTGCGGGTCGTAGCGTCGAGACTCGTACGGGGCACAGATAGCTGTGTAAAATCCAGTAGCATCTCCAACAGGTGCATACGGAATGTACCGAAACACAGTATCATCCAAGTTAGCACTGTGCTCTCCTCGGAGACGTGCGACAGCAGAGTAGGCGGCACCATGGACTGCCATCTCAATCGTCACGCCGATACCGTGAAAACGGTGAAGCTCAGTGTCAGAGTTATCCTGCTGATCGTAGATGCGAACATCAGCATAGTACTGCTCCTGGTTGAACTCACGATAAACCTCATAGACCATGTACTCGGGGCACCAGCGGTATCCCAGCCTGATCAAGAGGGCGATCAGAACAGCTGGAAACCCAGGGACGTCTCGAGCACAGGTGCGAAGCACGAGCTGCGTCGTAGGACGAGGGGGAAACAGTCGATCCATCTGAAATAAGAAGTTCAGGATTGTCGTAAGACAATGAGAAATATAACCGATCTCAAAAGGAAAGGTTAAACAAAACAATGGAAAGGAAATGATTATCAGACTAATCAGATCAATGACAGGGAAATCGCACTGAATCCAGTTCTCCGGGTGGATAGAATTAACGAGAACCTAAATGTCGGTGTTAGTAAATTTTATTAAACCCGAATAGATGAGAGATTAGAATCCCAGAGTAAAGACGAGGAATAAAAGATCCTAATACCACCCAGTTGGCGACGTGGGCCCGTAAGCCACACAGCCAAGTTAGTAAAACAATTTTTTGACCACTAGACTCAACTTCGGCCAAGGAATTGGAAAGGGGGATTCCTAGAGGCAGTCGGCTCTGATACCAACCTGTGACGACCCCGGCTTAATCGTGCACTAATCATACATGCAAATGCGCACGATCAAGCCTAAGGACTCACTTGAAGATATCACAACACAACTCTAAAACATAAAATAAAGTCATACAAGCTTAATATTACAAGCCAGGGCCTCGAGGGCTCGAATACAAGCTCGATGGCATACAAGCGTCAGCGGAAGCATTAGATATCTGAGTACAGATATATTACAGAGAGAGAGATAAGCCTTCACAGAGGCGGGGTAAAAATAAAAAACTACGATCGAAAGGCGTAGGCCTCCTGCCCTGGACCCTCCGATCCTACTCCTGGTCGTCGAACGGCTCCTCGTAGTAGTAGTACTCGCCAGGCGGATAGTAGTACTGGTCGTCGGCTGGGGCTTCTGGCTCAGGGGCTCCGTCGTCTGGTGGCATCAAATGGAAAAATGGGGGAAAAAGAAAATAAAGCAAACGTGAGTACTCATCCGAAGTACTCAGCAAGCAAGGATCTACACTACATATGCATCATTGTCAAAGGAATGGCTGTATATGTGGACTGGGCTGCAGAAATGCCAGAGTAGAGGGGAAAAGCCTAGTCCTATCGAAGACTAGCATCTTCAACAATCTTCGACAGTCTTGCAGCATCAGGAGAGAGCAGATGAACATAATGTAAAGTAGTAGTAGTAATATCATCAACCTCGACCTGAGATCCTTTCTCGACTCCCTGCGAGAAAGCAATCCCAGAGCCGTACTATCCAATTCTCATCACATGTTCTAGTTGTACCGATCGGGATACAACTCCGAGTGTCCGTTACCGTAGGACAGGCTATCGATAGAAGTTTCTTCCCTGCAGGGGTGCACCAACTTACCCACCACGCTCACTTAACTCTGGCCGGACACACTTTTCTGGGTCATGCCCGGCCTCAGCTAAGCAACACGCCGCAACCCGACCTAGGCTTATAAGAGAGGTCAGCACGCCGGACTAAACCTATGCCCCCAGGGGTCTTGGGCCATCGCCCCGAGAACTCCTGCACGTTACGGGGCCACCGAGAGCAGACCTAGCAACCCCTTATACAAGCGCGGTTGCGTTACCAGTCCAACTCGGCGTGCGCCGCTCCTTACTGACGTCAAACAAGCTTCGACTGATGTGTACGACGCAGAACGCCCATACTATGCCCACGTGATGGTTAGTGCTATCGGGCCAGAGGCCCCTCGGATCAAATATCCAAACCATAGTGGATTAGGAGCGCGCGGAAACGAGCAGAGACTCACGATCGATGTGACCCCGTCGCCCCGTCTCGAGGACTTGCGGCAAGGGCTAAGAATGCCCGGCCACGCCTCGTAGTTATCTCGCGGGCACCATCCAGGTCAACCCGACTCCACATCACTTCGCGTTAAGCTCGCGCGGGTACCCCTCAGGGCCGACCCGTCTTTAGTATCATAGTTTAGTGCAAGTCATAATATCCAAGGTAACTGTGTGTCTGACACCGAAGGGAACCCTGAGGAATCACCCTCGATGGAATTCCCGCTCGATGTTATCATCAAGGTGAACGAAGGAGGAATCACCCTCGAGGTCCACCTTGAGGAGTTGCGCGACGACGTCGTGATCGGGGGTGGTGTAGAAGGAATCACCCTCGCTTACCACGACCGAGTAACTAACCTACAAGGTTAACATCAGAAGTGCTGACGAGGTATCACCCTCGGCACTCGATGATAACCCAGCAGCGTCGGCAACTAAGGGGGAAGTGATGTGTCGTGTCAGGGTCTGGTCTTCATTCCCGGTGATCGGGTCTTCTGATATCCAACAGGGCAGTCGGGATCAAATGGGGGTCTCTGTCGTGACTCTACCCATCCTATGCTAAACAGTTTAGGATAACAGGCATGTATCAAAAGTAGGTTACAAGTAAACAGGCTATGCAACAGAGTAGGATAGTAATAGCAGCAGTATCATCTAATGCAAGCATAAGAGGGGAGAGAATAGGCGATATCGGAATGCTCAAAATGGGGGTGCTTGCCTGTTTGCTCTGGGGCAAGGGCAAGGTCTTCAGGGGTGTCGTCGGGAACGTAGTCGTACTCCGGAGCTGCGTCTGCGTCTGGAGCTACGTCTGCGTCGGGGTCTATCGAGAGAGAAGAGGGGGAGGAAATAGGTAAACAATATGCAATCATATGCCACACAGTGCGTGCTATGCTATGATGCAGTGCAGGGTTGCCTGAATATGCATCTAAGTCATTTTAGTTATTTTTAGAATTATTCTGGGATTTAATATCCGACGTGTGTGCACTATTCATCTGTCGGATTCGGGTCCGGAGTTACGAGTTCTTCTACGTAGGAGGTTCCGATGGAGAAACAGACGGCACGATCAGACTCGTCTCGTCGTTCTGAGTAACTTTCATGTTTTAACTTTTTCGATCCGAGCTACGGTTTAAAAGTTATTAATTTTTAAAGATTATTTGAATTTCTGGAATTATTTTAATTATCATAAAATGAATTATGACGTCAGCATGACGCGCTGCTGACGTCAGCAAGTC
Source organism: Thinopyrum elongatum (assembly GCA_011799875.1). NCBI lineage: Eukaryota > Viridiplantae > Streptophyta > Magnoliopsida > Poales > Poaceae > Thinopyrum > Thinopyrum elongatum. The sequence continues at coordinate 77,410,464 of CM022300.1, read as the reverse complement.
AACAGGACGGTTGACCAGTCAAACCTGACATGTGGGTCCAGTGGGACCCACATGTCAGCCTCTATTTCTTTAATCAGTGATTCAGTTTAATTACCAGGATTAATTAGGGGGTGGACCCCACATGTCAGTGAGACATTAGGTTAATTAGTTTATTTTTATTTCTAATTTGTTTTAACTAATTAAACAGGAAGGCGGGGCCCGCCTGTCAGTGGCTCTGGGTCGGCCACGTCAGCATAGTTGACTTGGTCAACTAGTCAACGCGGGCCCCTGGGCCCACGGGTCAGTGACCCAAGGGGTGGGCCCGGGCCGACCACGCCGGCGGCCACCGGAGCAACTCCGGCGAGCCATTCCCGCGGCGGTTGGTCGCCGGAGTTGGCCGGAATCTCGCTACAGAGCTCTATTCTCCGTGATTCTACTTGCGTTCGGAGGCTGGCGATGTCGCGCATCCAGCTGGGGCACTTGCCGGACCAGGGGATGACCGGAGCTGGGCCGGCGACGAGGTTTGGCGGCGGTGGAGTTCGGGAGATCGGGGGAATGACGTTAGGAGGCACGGGAGGCTCGGGCTCGAGCTCGCCGGGCTCCTGGGAGCACCAGGAGCTCAATGGTGACCTCTGTTGGCGATGACAAGGACCACGTCGACGGCACCGAGCTCACCGGCGGCAACCAGAGCACGGCCTCGGGGACAGCTAACTACGGCGTGCGTAAGGATGAACGTAGGGGAGCGGAGGACGGGTAGCTCACCGTGCGGCACACCGAAGGCCCTCGAAGGTTTAGTAGCTGCAGAGGCTTCGCCGGAGACGACGGAGAGGCGCCGGCGACCGAAGCAAAGGGGGCGGAGAAAAACGACGCCTGTGGAGCTCCCCTGCTCCACCAGAGAGCTTCAGGCGACGCGGTCGACCACGGCGGAGGCGAGGGACATCTCGACGAGGCGATGCGAGGCCGGTAGCCGCGAGCACGGCGTCGAGCGGCGGCGGCCGCGTCCGGCTGCTCCCGGATCTGAGGGGGAAGACGGGCGGAGCGAGCGAGGGAGAGAGATAGGGAATGCCAGGGGAAGCCAGGGGGGTCGAGTGGCTCCGGCCTTATCTCCTCCTCCTCCCTGTAGCGTCGGTGGCGCCGCGGTGTCGCCGGCCGACTGGCGCGCGCGCGCGCGGCCACGGCGGGGACGACACGGGGAGGAGGGAGATGAGGTGGGCCTGCTGGGCCGCGACTCGGGGCACTGTGCACTAAGGCCCAGTGCACAGTGTCCCGCTTTTGATTTTCTGTTTTAGCTTCTCCATTTTCTTTTATCCTTTTCTGTTTCAAAATGTTTAGGGCACTTGTGCACTTTTGAAAAATGTGGGAGTTGGCCCAAATATTGCAATGCAATATTATCTCTCACCAAAAAGTGGTTTGGACAAATTTGGATTCCATTTGAGTTTGATATTAATTTAATAGATGTAAATAGTCTGTTTTGAGTGCTGTTTCAGGTTGTTTCACTCACTTAGCTAACTCCAAAAATAATGATTATGATTTTGCCATGACCACTGGATTATTTGCTAATTAAATAACATTTCTCCAGCAGAGTTTGATCAACTTCAATTTGCACTTTGGAATTTAATTTGATTTTCAGATTTTGAATTTGAATTGGATTATTAACCCAAATGATTTGGCACTGCAAATGATGATGACATGGCATTATTAACAGCTGATCACTGTGGCCATTACAAGGGGGTGTTACAGATGAGGGCCAAAGATTCATATTTCTACTGGAGAATCAAGCTTGATGATGAGGACAGGGTTGAGAACTTGTTCTGGATTGATGGCGCATCACGCAGGGCATATACAAAGTATAATGACTGTTTGTCGTTCGACACGACATACATGACAAACATGTACAAGATGCCGTGTGCACCATTCATTGGAATTAATAACCATGGTCAATCCATCCAGTTTGAGTGTGGCTTCGTTCGAAACGAACTAAAGGAGAATTTTGTGTGGCTGTTTAACACCTTCCTCCATGCAATGGGTGGTGTTGCCCCCAAAAAAACCATCATAGATCAGTACTTTGCAATGAGGAGTGCGATCGACGAGGTCTTCTTGAACATAATGCACAGAAATTGCCGCTGGCATATAATGAAGAAGGCGCAGAAGAAACTTGGAAAGCTTATGGCTGATGATAAACCACTAAATAAAGCGTTGAAAGACTGTGTCGATAATAGCTTGACTGGTACGTACCTACTCTGATGACCCATTTTAATTACCATGCAGCAAACTTGAGAAGCCATATGAAAATGTGTGAGGACAAGTTACCATGTTTAGGTTACCATGTGTAGGTCTACACAAGTTACCATGATCTTGTAGGTTATATTACCGGGGGCAGTTTCACTGGGAAAACATCAAATTACAATGGGAAAAAATGTGTGGACATGTAATCACCATCTGGGTACAAAAGAAAAATAACAAAAACATTTACATTTGATATTAGCAAAAACGGGTCTGGTTATTTTGTACCAGAAAAACTACATATGTTGATACCAACTATTGATTTAGAAAGTTACCAGCCTAGGTGTAAGACAAAAAAAAAAAAAAACTTTCACATATGAAAAAGAACAAAAATGGTCTGGAAAATTGGTTCCATGATGCTACCACCTAATAACTAAGAAAAGTTACCAGCATACTTGTACTTTAGTTACCTTTGATTGTGGATGATGTTGTAATCGTCTCATGTTTTGTGTACACAGAGGAAGAGTTTGAAAACAAATGGTGGGCAATGATGGATGGCTATGGCCAGACCGACAACGAACATTTTCACTGGCTGTGGGAAAATAGGAAATGTTGGGCCCCGGTGTACTATATGAAGCATTTCTTTCCATTCTTGCAGACAACTACAAGGAGCGAGGGATTCAATGCTGTGTTCAAGAAGTACGTGAACCCCAACAACTCATTGATTGAATTCGCAACTCAATACACTGCAATCCAGGAGAAAGTAATGGTGGCTGTGGCGAAAGAGCAAGTGGACACAATTTACAAAGAGGCAGACATGTATTCACTGAACCCAATCGAGTTGCAGATGCGAGGGATATACACGCAAAATCTGTTCTCCAAGTTCCAGGTAGAGATGAAGCTAAAGACTGCTTACAGATGCGACACTTTGCAAGATGGAACCTTCAGGGTGTCGTCGCTTCGAGGGATACTACCAAAGTATGAGGATAGGGACTACCATGTGTAGGCGAACAAGGATGAAGGGGTATACTCATGCACTTGCTGCAAGTTTGATCGCGATGGGCTATTGTGCGCGCACATACTACGAGTAATGGAACAGATTGGAGTCTACGAGATACCCAGGAGGTATATCCTGGAGAGGTGGACATGGGATCCAGAGGAGGATCTTGTTGAGCCTGATTACCAACAGCCAACAGTTAAGAAGGGTATGACAGAGGAAGGGAAAAATATCATGAGATATACATCTATTCTGAATGATTTCAAGGAACAAGCAAAAGACGATTGCACTACTGATGAAGGGATGGCATTGGCAAGGAAACACATTGATGCTTTCAGAGACGACATGGATGCGCTAAAAAAGAGGCAGATAAAGAAAGCAAGAAAGGAAAAAGATGAGGGGAAAGAAGCAGAAATGTTTTCTTCACCACCAGGGACTAGTGCCACTAAAGGTGTCCCAGTAGCGCATCAAGGAAGCATTCCTGTCAGGCATGTTTCTGGCAATACTTTTGAGTTCCAGGGCTCACATGCCGAGGGATCCCAATCATCAAACACAAGAGTGATACTGTAACACCCCCTTGTAATGGCCACAGTGATCAGCTGTTAATAATGCCATGTCATCATCATTTGCAGTGCCAAATCATTTGGGTTAATAATCCAATTCAAATTCAAAATCTGAAAATCAAATTAAATTCCAAAGTGCAAATTGAAGTTGATCAAACTCTGCTGGAGAAATGTTATTTAATTAGCAAATAATCCAGTGGTCATGGCAAAATCATAATCATTATTTTTGGAGTTAGCTAAGTGAGTGAAACAACCTGAAACAGCACTCAAAACAGACTATTTACATCTATTAAATTAATATCAAACTCAAATGGAATCCAAATTTGTCCAAACCACTTTTTGGTGAGAGATAATATTGCATTGCAATATTTGGGCCAACTCCCACATTTTTCAAAAGTGCACAAGTGCCCTAAACATTTTGAAACAGAAAAGGATAAAAGAAAATGGAGAAGCTAAAACAGAAAAACAAAAGCGGGACACTGTGCACTGGGCCTTAGTGCACAGTGCCCCGAGTCGCGGCCCAACTGGCCCAGCTTCTCCTCCCTCCTCCCCGTGTCGGCCGCGCCCTGGTCGCGCGCGCGCGCGCCAGCCGGGCGACGACACGGCGACGGCACCGACGCCACCGACAGCCGCAAGGAGATAAGGGAGAGGCCGTGCGTCTCCCCTGGCTCTCCTCGCCACTTTCCCCTCTCCTCTCTCTCGCTCCGCCCGTCTTCCCCCTCAGATCCGGGAGCAGCCGGACGCGGCCGCCGCCGCTCGACGCCGTGCTCGCGGCTACCGGCCTCGCATCGCCTCGTCGAGATGTCCCTCGCCTCCGCCGTGGTCGACCGCGTCGCCTGAAGCTCTCTGGTGGAGCAGGGGGGCTCCACAGGCGTCGTTTTTCTCCGCCCCCTTTGCTTCGGTCGCCGGCGCCTCTCCGTCGATTCCCGGCGCAGCAGCTACTAAACCACTCGCCGGGCCTACGTGTGAGCCTGCACGGTGAGCTTCTCCTCTCCTCTCTCTCGCTGCGCCATAGGAACCGCCGTAGCTAGCCGCCACCGTAGTCGTGCTTTGGCCGCCGCCGACGAGCTCGTGCTCGTGGCCATGGCCGCTTCCGTGCTTGGCTAAGCACCGCGCTGTGCTCCTGGCAACCCCGGGAGTCGAACGCGCACTCGCACGTACCCCCTCGAGCCGCGCAGCCGCGATCCCGTCCAGACCCCGAACTCCGGCGCCGCCCGCGAGCTCACCGTCGACGGCTCCGGTAGATTCCGGCGACGAGACCACTCCCACGCGACGGGCGAGTCCCCTGGCTTTCGAACGCACCCAAGCCCGGCTCGAACCGAGCCCTATAGCTCGATTCCGGCCAACTCCGGCGACGCGCCGCCGTGCGATTTGGTCGCCGGCGACCAGCCGCCGGCCCCGCTAACGTGGCACAGGCGGGGCCCACCCCTGGGTCACTGACCCGTGGGTCCCAGGGGCCCGGCCGGCCAGTTGACCAGTCAGCTTTGCTGACTGGACCGGCCCAGCCGCTGACAGGCGGGCCCCACCTCCCTGATTAATTAATTAAAACATTTTAGAAATAAAAATAAACTAATTAACCTAATGTCTCACTGACATGTGGGGTCCACCCCCTAATTAATCCTGGTAATTAAACTGAATCACTGATTAAAGAAATAGAGGCTGACATGTGGGTCCCACTGGACCCACATGTCAGGTTTGACTGGTCAACCGTCCTGTTGACTTGCTGACGTCAGCAGCGCGTCATGCTGACGTCATAATTCATTTTCTGATAAATAAAATAATTTCAGAAATTCGAATAATCTTTAAAAATTAATAACTTTTAAACCGTAGCTCGGATCGAAAAAGTTAAAACATGAAAGTTGCTCAGAACGACGAGACGAGTCTGATCGTGCCGTCTGTTTCTCCATCGGAACCTCCTACGTAGAAGAACTCGTAACTCCGGACCCGAATCCGACAGATGAATAGTGCACACACGTCGGATATTAAATCCCAGAATAATTCTAAAAATAACTAAAATGACTTAGATGCATATTCAGGCAACCCTGCACTGCATCATAGCATCACACGCACCGTGTTGCATTTGTTTGCATTATGTTTACCTGTTTCTTCCCCCTCTTCTCTCTCGGTAGCCCCCGACGTTGACGTAGCTCCCGAGGCAGACGCCGCACAGGAGTACGACTACGTCCCCGACGATACTACTGAAGACCTTGCCCTTGCCCCCGAGCAAACAGGCAAGCACCCCCATTTTGAGCATTCCGATATCGCCTATTCTCTCCCCTCTTATGCTTGCATTAGATGATACTGCTGCTGTTACTATCCTACTCTGTTGCATAGCCTGTTTACTTGTAACCTACTTTTGATACATACCTGTTATCCTAAACTGTTTAGCATAGGATGGGTAGAGCCATATCAGAGACCCACTTGTCCCGACCGCCCCGCTGAATACTCGGAAGACCCGTTTTACGGGATTGAAGATCAGTCCAGGGCACCGCACATCACTTTCCCCCCCTTAAGTGCTCGACACTACTGGGTCGCCATCGGGTGCCGAGGGTGATACCTCGTTAGCACTTCTGATGTTAACCTTGTAGGTTAGTTACTCGGTCGTGGTAAGCGAGGGTGATTCCTCCTACACCACCCCCGATAACGACATCGTCGCGCAACCTCTCAAGTGTGGACCTCGAGGGTGATGCCTCCTTCGTTCACCTTGATGACAACATCGAGCGGGAATTCCATCGAGGGTGATTCCTCAGGGTTCCCTTCGGTGTCAGACACACAGTTACCTTGGATATTATGACTTGCACTAAACTATGATACTAAAGACGGGTCGGCCCTGAGGGGTACCCGCGCGAGCTTAACGCGAAGTGATGTGGAGTCGGGTTGACCTGGATGGTGCCCGCGAGATAACTACGAGGCGTGGCCGGGCATTCTTAGCCCTTGCCGCAAGTCCTCGAGACGGGGCGACGGGGTCACATCGATCGTGAGTCTCTGCTCGTTTCCGCGCGCTCCTAATCCACTACGGTTTGGATATTTGATCCGAGGGGCCTCTGGCCCGATGGCACTAACCATCACGTGGGCATAGTATGGGCGTTCTGCGTCGTACACATCAGCCGAAGCTTGTTTGACGTCAGTAAGGAGCGGCGCACGCCGAGTTGGACTGGTAATGCAACCGCGCTTGTATAAGGGGTTGCTAGGTCTGCTCTCGGGTGCCCCGTAACGTGCAGGAGTTCCCGGGGCGATGGCCCAAGACCCCTGGGGGCATAGGTTTAGTCCGGCGTGCTGACCTCTCTTATAAGCCTAGGTCGGGTTGCGGCGTGTTGCTTAGCCGAGGCCGGGCATGACCCAGAAAAGTGTGTCCGGCCAGAGTTAAGTGAGCGTGGTGGGTAAGTTGGTGCACCCCTGCAGGGAAGAAACTTCTATCGATAGCCTGTCCTACGGTAATGGACACTCGGAGTTGTATCCCGATCGGTACAACTAGAACATGTGATGAGAATTGGATAGTACGGCTCTGGGATTGCTTTCTCGCAGGGAGTCGAGAAAGGATCTCAGGTCGAGGTTGATGATATTACTACTACTACTTTACATTATGTTCATCTGCTCTCTCCTGATGCTGCAAGACTGTCGAAGATTGTTGAAGATGCTAGTCTTCGATAGGACTAGGCTTTCCCCCTCTACTCTGGCATTTCTGCAGCCCAGTCCACATATACAGCCATTCCTTTGACAATGATGCATATGTAGTGTAGATCCTTGCTTGCTGAGTACTTCGGATGAGTACTCACGTTTGCTTTATTTTCTTTTTCCCCCATTTTCCATTTGATGCCACCAGACGACGGAGCCCCTGAGCCAGAAGCCCCAGCCGACGACCAGTACTACTATCCGCCTGGCGAGTACTACTACTACGAGGAGCCGTTCGACGACCAGGAGTAGGATCGGAGGGTCCAGGGTACCAACCTGTGACGACCCCGGCTTAATCGTGCACTAATCATACACGCAAATGCGCACGATCAAGCCTAAGGACTCACTTGAAGATATCACAACACAACTCTAAAACATAAAATAAAGTCATACAAGCTTAATATTACAAGCCAGGGCCTCGAGGGCTCGAATACAAGCTCGATGGCATACAAGCGTCAGCGGGAGCATTAAATATCTGAGTACAGATATATTACAGAGAGAGAGATAAGCCTTCACAGAGGCGGGGTAAAAATAAAAACTACGATCGAAAGGCGTAGGCCTCCTGCCCTGGACCCTCCGATCCTACTCCTGGTCGTCGAACGGCTCTTCGTAGTAGTAGTACTCGCCAGGCGGATAGTAGTACTGGTCGTCGGCTGGGGCTTCTGGCTTAGGGGCTCCGTCGTCTGGTGGCATCAAATGGAAAATGGGGGAAAAAGAAAATAAAGCAAACGTGAGTACTCATCCGAAGTACTCAGCAAGCAAGGATCTACACTACATATGCATCATTGTCAAAGGAATGGCTGTATATGTGGACTGGGCTGCAGAAATGCCAGAGTAGAGGGGGAAAGCCTAGTCCTATCGAAGACTAGCATCTTCAACAATCTTCGACAGTCTTGCAGCATCAGGAGAGAGCAGATGAACATAATGTAAAGTAGTAGTAGTAATATCATCAACCTCGACCTGAGATCCTTTCTCGACTCCCTGCGAGAAAGCAATCCCAGAGCCGTACTATCCAATTCTCATCACATGTTCTAGTTGTACCGATCGGGATACAACTCTGAGTGTCCGTTACCGTAGGACAGGCTATCGATAGAAGTTTCTTCCCTGCAGGGGTGCACCAACTTACCCACCACGCTCACTTAACTCTGGCCGGACATACTTTTCTGGGTCATGCCCGGCCTCGGCTAAGCAACACGCCGCAACCCGACCTAGGCTTATAAGAGAGGTCAGCACGCCGGACTAAACCTATGCCCCCAGGGGTCTTGGGCCATCGCCCCGGGAACTCCTGCACGTTACGGGGCCACCGAGAGCAGACCTAGCAACCCCTTATACAAGCGCGGTTGCGTTACCAGTCCAACTCGGCGTGCGCCGCTCCTTACTGACGTCAAACAAGCTTCGGCTGATGTGTACGATGCAGAACGCCCATACTATGCCCACGTGATGGTTAGTGCTATCGGGCCAGAGGCCCCCTCGGATCAAATATCCAAACCGTAGTGGATTAGGAGCGCGCGGAAACGAGCAGAGACTCACGATCGATGTGACCCCGTCGCCCCGTCTCGAGGACTTGCGGCAAGGGCTAAGAATGCCCGGCCACGCCTCGTAGTTATCTCGCGGGCACCATCCAGGTCAACCCGACTCCACATCACTTCGCGTTAAGCTCGCGCGGGTACCCCTCAGGGCCGACCCGTCTTTAGTATCATAGTTTAGTGCAAGTCATAATATCCAAGGTAACTGTGTGTCTGACACCGAAGGGAACCCTGAGGAATCACCCTCGATGGAATTCCCGCTCGATGTTATCATCAAGGTGAACGAAGGAGGAATCACTCTCGAGGTCCACCTTGAGGAGTTGCGCGACGACGTCGTTATCGGGGGTGGTGTAGAAGGAATCACCCTCGCTTACCACGACCGAGTAACTAACCTACAAGGTTAACATCAGAAGTGCTGACGAGGTATCACCCTCGGCACTCGACGATAACCCAGTAGCGTCGGCAACTAAGGGGGAAGTGATGTGTCGTGTCAGGGTCTGGTCTTCATTCCCGGTGATCGGGTCTTCTGATATCCAACAGGGCAGTCGGGATCAAATGGGGGTCTCTATCGTGACTCTACCCATCCTATGCTAAACAGTTTAGGATAACAGGCATGTATCAAAAGTAGGTTACAAGTAAACAGGCTATGCAACAGAGTAGGATAGTAATAGCAGCAGTAACATCTAGTGCAAGCATAAGAGGGGAGAGAGTAGGCGATATCGGAATGCTCAAAATGGGGGTGCTTGCCTGTTTGCTCGGGGGCAAGGGCAAGGTCTTCAGTAGTATCATCGGGGACGTAGTCGTACTCCTGTGCGGCGTCTGCCTCGGGAGCTACGTCAACGTCGGGGGCTACCGAGAGAGAAGAGGGGGAAGAAACAGGTAAACATAATGCAAACAAATGCAACACGGTGCGTGTGATGCTATGATGCAGTGCAGGGTTGCCTGAATATGCATCTAAGTCATTTTAGTTAATTTTTGAATTATTCTAGGATTTAATATCCGACGTGTGTGCACTATTCATCTGCCGGATTCGGGTCCGGAGTTACGAGTTCTTCTACGTAGGAGGTTCCGATGGAGAAACAGACGGCACGATCAGACTCGTCTCGTCGTTCTGAGCAACTTTCATGTTTTAACTTTTTCGATCCGAGC